>OZ005657.1:116181341-116820508 GCA_963930645.1 Salticus scenicus
AACTTTGTAGAAAAAATAAAAGGAACAAACGTAGAGGAACTCTAACTACCGAAATGTATTGTCTAATGCTCATTTTAAAACAGTCTAAGTTAAAACATACTTGTAGGCTCTCTACTGGATATTTCCTGGAGAAAAGAACAAAAACAATTCATGCAAATCAATAAAAAGAAAGACTATTTCATTAAGCGCTAAAATTCAGTAATTTGTGAATTTTTCAGTTGAACAAAATAAATATTTTTTTATAAGATGAATATACATAGGTGAATATAGCGTGACAAGAAACATTGCTTTTTGGATATTTACAGTTATTTCTACAAGGGATAAGTAAAATTTCTAAAAACGGTGAGAAAATGCAAGTTTCATATATTTTTTTCCAGTCTCATTGCGTAAAAGTGTTCAACTTAGGATAATATTTGTATGTCCAACTTCCAAGTTAGAGGGATGTCCAACTTATAGAGGTTGGACATGGGACATAATGTTAATCCTTACATTCCGTTCCGATAAAAAGTGTCCAACTTAGAGTGGTGTCCAACTTGACCGGTTTCACTGTACAAATAATCGTCACAGAAACTGTATAGATTTTGGGGAATATATTATAGATTTTTTTACAGAAACAGAACAAAAAAAATTATTATTACGGCTTACGGGCTCAAATTATTTAAAATGTGCTAGCATCTAAATGCTTTATCTGATTGCACTGAAAATTTATATACATTTTAAAAAACACTGTCGCAGAAGCTGTATTGATTTTGGTGGATCTAATACTTATATATTTTTACAGGGACACAACGAAATATTCTTTATTATTATGATCTATGGGCTATAATCATTTGAAGGGCTATAGCGTAAAATAAAACAACATACTATATGAACAAACAAACAAACAAAAAAAAAACTTATAATTTTCTTTTTGTTTATTTAACGATTTTTTTTACTATATTTATTTAACCATTAATTACTTGATGTTTGGAATGTTAAATGGACAATGGAGTCATTCTAGATATATTAGATAAAGCGTAAAGAAGCAGAATGAAAAATAACTTTTAAAAAATGGTTAAATATTATAACTAGGTATATATATATGTATTTATGAGGGTATAACTTTTAAATGGGATCCCGAAAAACAGGGCATCGGTAAAAAGGGCATCCGGAAGAAAGGGCACCGGAGAAAAAGGCACTTTTTCAAATCGCAAAATTTTAAATATCAAATAATGAATTTAAAGAATGACTTTCAAATTACATTTTTGAAATTCGGTCCCCAAGGGGGGGGGGGGCGAAACGTGATTTCGCATGCGTTAAACGTGATTTCACATAATCCTATATATCTGAAACAAACAACAACAACAACAAAAAAAAAAACAAAAAAAAAAAAAAAAAAAAACAGATATACGTGAAAGAAAGGGCACCGGTGAAAAAGGCACTTTACAATACATTTCGGTTGTTAGGGTTCCTCTTCATTTGTCCCTTCATTTGACCCAGGTCGCGCTCGTCGGCCTAGCCGTTCGGAGTTTTCCGTAGTTTCCTCCGAAACTTGCATATATACGGGCTAGGATCCCTTAGAAAGACCCCCCCTCGAATGGATGGCACTCTCCCTCAAGCCTAGGACCTACAGCAGCTCTTTTACTTCTATTACCCAACTACCGTAGGTAATGGAAGTATTGTATTCGGTCCAAAACTTAGATATCGAGATTTCACCTGATTTACGTGTTTGAAAGTCTCATGGGTCGAAAAGAGTGGTTTTTGGCAATTGGTCAGTGTGTATGCGTGTGTGTAATCTTCCGGTTATTATATCTCGGAAACTAATAAAGATAGAACTACAAAACTTTAGAATTGAAATAGGTCTGGTGTACAAACGAATTTTCCAAATTTTGGTGAAAAATGGAAAAACAGAAGTGGGGCATCGGAAATCGGAAGTGAAGCCGTAAGCCGTATGTCAAAAACGGCTCTAACGATTCTCTTCAAAGTTGCTGTATAAACACTCTATTAGACGTCCTTTCCAATGATATAGTTGGTTAGTTCAGGAAAATTGATAGGCTCTGTTTTTAAAAAATAATTTATTAAAATTATTATTTAAAAAATTTATCTTTTATGATAATGCAGACGATTTCCATATTAGAGAAGTAGTATAACACCAAATGTCCAAAAAAAGTCCATTTTATTCTCAAAAAAAAAAAAAAAAAAAAAAAAAAAAATACGATTTTTTTTTTTTTTTTTCGTTAGAAGTAAAAAAAATCGATAACTTTGTTTTAAATTATCGCAGATCAATGGTTCAGCCATTCGTTTTAAAGGTATTGGCGAGCTCTTTTGAAAGATACCCATCATGAAAATTTACTCCCCTCGAGGGGGGACTCCCCCCCAGGGGGGGAGGCGAGGCTCCTACATACACAAAAAAAAAATCCCAGTTAACTATCTCTATTACAAAAAATATATATTCGTTTCATTTGGTTTAGTGCAGTCTATAGACGTTAAACTCTACTTACCTGCAATTTCCCCCATAGACGTAATGTATTAGAATTCTCTTGATTGTCCCTGTACACGAACCATTTGCTTGATCTTAACGAAAAACTTACTGTAGCATCTATATATGATACACATTTAGAATACCATGTTTGGAATGTCTGCTACTATTTGTTCTTGAGATATGCTGATAACAGACAGACACCTACACAGACACACACACAGACCATTTGCTAAAAACATGATTTTCGTATTCAGGTGTAAATCTAACAAAATCTCGCGTTCGAAAATTTGACCCAAAAACAATTCTTTCTCTACCTTATGGGTAAGAGTATGACATAGAGTATGACATACCTAGCTAATTAAATTGATTTTTTTAATTTAAATTTTCGGTTATCTTCAACTGAAAATTTCGTTATTAAAAAAAAGAAAGAAAGAAAAAAAGAAAAGAAAAAAAGAGACCTTAAATATTGCCAAATCTGAATTTGCAGCAAAAAGCTTTTTTTTTTTTTTTTTTTTTTTTTTTAAGGGGGGGGGGGGGGAGGTGAACTTAAGATATTAAGAACTTTGTATATAAATATCATAAAAATCAAAAGAATGGAATAATTATTTTGTGTTAAAATCATCAGAAAATTAAATAAAGAAAACGAAAGAAAGAAAAGGAAAAGTAGGCACGAATGTAGTGTGAAAGAGATAAGTCCGAAACAATATTTTGTGTTCTTTGGATTTTTATGTTGTTTCTATACAAAGATCTCTGCATCGACCAAATTTAAATGCTTTAGCTAAGTTCTTTTTCTTTTTTTTTTAATTAATTAATTAATTAATTAATTTTTAATGTCCGCATGCAATTGTTTAGTAAGAAGAAATACAGTCGAATTTCCCTAATGAGCAATATTTTAAATATTTTTATGCACTTAGTATTAGCTCACTTTAAAAATATTGAGAACATAATAAGGATTTTTTTAATAATCAGTTAAAACTGTGTCCTGGACAGTTGAAACTTGTTACAATGCGCAGAAGAATGCTGAAGATAAAATTATTATTTCCCCTTCAATTCCGCCAGAAGAATTTAAATTTATAAAGATTAGGTAAATATATATAGGATAAAAATTTATTAATTAATGGGGAGTAGGGGATCTTTAGATTTGTTTTAAAAATCTATTTAAAAATTAAAAAAAAAAAAAAAAAAAAAAAAAAAGTAGTATATTTGTGATATTGAAAAAAGAAATTATCTAATAAATACATATGAATAGTATATGTTCAGAAAAACAAACTGATAGTTCTTATTCCCTATTGCTTCTGTCCCTTTTCTACTGACATGGGTAAGCATTCATTCACTTCAGGGCATTTTCACACTTTCAACTTATAAGAATGAAAACAACTAATGACCTGTCATCCTTAATGCGCTTTCTACCTCCCACCAGTGATAAATTACAGCAGGACGGGAAGGGGGAAAATCCAGTTTTTGCAGCTAAAAATTGCATTTCTCCCCAAAATTATTAATAAGTTTTTAAAATTTAAATATTATGAAAATTAATAATAATAAGTTACATTATTTAAAAAGGTTTAGCATGAATTATATTATTGATAAAACAACTTGTTAATTATTTGAGGGCGATAAAGGAGATCAAGTAAAATTTCGACTTTTACAGCTTAAAAACAAATTTAAAAAATATAAAAAATCAATTTTTGAAACATGGAGGAACTCTTAACGGCCATGAATTTTCAGAATGCGAAAACAGAATTTGAAAATATGCATTACGTAATGAGTAATAATGGGGATTATTTTACAATAGATTAATACGGGATTTGGATGACCTTGAAGCTCACTGACAGAGAGCCTTAACGAGATTTATTAAAACTTAACCCACGTAAGTTTTAAGCAAAATATTTATTCTGAAACGTACTTTTTTTCTTTTCTTTTTTCTTCTTTTTTTTTTTTAAAAAAAATTTATTATATATTAAAATTTCAAAGAAATTTATGATGTTCGAAAAAGTGTCTGTTTTAACATTCCAAAACGACAGATATTTGCCCTAGGAAAGTAAGTATCTTACTTTTAAAAAAGTTTATGGGGAAAGTAGGATACATCTGAGAAATGTCAGATTTTATATGTAAAGAAAGGTAAGTCATTTTCATTATTTTATCGCAGGAAGACAATTTGCAGGAATTTCAGTTTGAGTAAGTATTGTGTAAATATTTTTGAAAGTGAATAATATATCTATGGCTATAACAAATGTTCTTACTTATGTATGGTATATACATATTTCTTTTTAGTAAATTTTAATTTCAGAAAAAGTTATCTAATACCTGTGTTCAAAATCTGCAGGCCAGGAAGATATTTTAATTAAAAACCTATCATAATTTTTGGGGGGAAATATTCAACGAATCAAATGATAAATAAGATTACAGAAAGTTATTATTACTTTCCTTCTTTTAAGTAGATTTTGAAGAAAAAAAAAAGTTTCCCAGCTTGATAATTCTTTCTTCAAAGCTTCATCATAACGAGCCGAATTTATTGAATTTTAAAATAAAACACACCCTTTAAACTTTAACCCAAATAAAATCGCATTTTTTTCCCCTTAAAAAAAAATACAGAATCAATTCTAACGAGCGAAAATTGTCAAAGACTGGTATCAAACCTGTGTCCTTGGTACAATGTGTATTTCTCAAAAATTACTCTGAAATATTCAAAGTAAAATAGATTTAAAATGTAAGCTAATAATCTAAACGTTGTAGTTGAGGTGTTAGGCACACATTGTGACGACAATTAATAAATGCAAAAGATAAATATTTCAGCAAAGCAAAGAATAAAATTAATAAAAATATGCTTACAAGGGTCCCCCCCCCCCCACACACACACTAATTTAATGCTTGTTTTAATCAAAAGTTTATTTGCAAATAAAAATTTCCTAATATGTATATCTCTTCTAAATTATGTAACTATGCCTTTTTAGGTAGTTTATTCATTTTATATTAAAAAATTAATATGTATAAAAAATAAATAAAATCTTTGTTAGTCTCCAGTTAAATACAGAATAAACTGGATCATACTTTCTTTTGCCCTATTTTTTTTTTTTTTTTTCACATAAAATATTTTGAGCCTATATAATTGAAATATAAATCAAAGTATAATCATTATCATGATAATTATTACTCAGCGGTTGTGCTTGGCACATGTTGTAGATTTTTTTCAGAGCTTGTAATGAAATGATGGATTTTCCATTGAAATTAATTGAAATAAATAAAATAAAAATAAAATCCCAATTTTTAAAGTTACTACAGTCTTTTCCACATTGTTATCAAAACTTCCAGTTAAGGAAAAACATTTTTTGTTATGGCAAATTTCTAAACATTATTCTTAACCTTAGGTACTACGGCTCATTTCGAATCGATAAATAATATATTTTTTGTTATGTCGAACCCTATTTATTCTTCTTTCAAGATATCTGAGCCCTGTGGGAGGACGTTTTCTATAGACGTCTTTCCAATCTGTTGCATTGCTTGAGGGGGGGGGGGGAGATGGAACGTAGGTAGAAAAGCACCCAAGGTGAGCACAGATTGCCAAATACTTATAATGGACGTTTTATAAATCCAAGTTAACGTTTTTCCTAACGGTGGTCAGTTGGGGAAAATATCTCCAGATAAACGAATAATATTCAAGGAACCGTTGGATGGTTGCCAAAAGAATGACTCTCACCTCATCAGGAAGTTGGCGGGAGAATTGACAGCGAAATCGAAGCGCTAAAAATGCTTAAGAATTTATGACCTTGAAGCACGCTACGAATTAAGAATTTTGCTTTTGATGTGAAGTTTCTTTTAAACAAGTGACAAGTTTTACTTTTTGTGGCTTGTATATGCCGTACCGGAAAACACACTTCACTTATTTATGACGCAATGTGTGTGTATTCCCCTTTTGTTATAGAACAAAGGATTTTTCCTTTTATTATGAAATGGACGAAGTAAAATTTAAAGTTTTGAAGAGTTACAAACGGAAAATTTTGAAATGAAATAAATTCTGTTTATAAAATGTAAATTTAACGTAAATCAAAGTCGAATAAAAATTGAGTTTTCAAAATTTACTATAAAAGTATAAAGGTCAGGATTGCGTCAGATATACACATACATTTTTAAAAGTCATTCTTATAATGTTCTAGAAAAAGTTTCAGGAAAAAAAAATGATAGAACTTTTTTGTGATGTGAAAATATTACTATTTCAAGTAATTTAGATTTAATATTTCAAAATAACTTTCCAAAACTAAGTTTCATGTATATATAAACAAATGATGATGATATAAATTTACTCATTTATAATAACATATCTGTGATATAAATTCATGAATGTGCTGGACAGTCAGATTTAATAAAAATAATCTTCAAGCGAAAAAGAAGTGAGATACCTCTTCAATACAATCTTAGAGAATGAATTATATGATAATAAGCCCTGACTCGAATCAAAAGCGCAATTGATTATTTTTATTATAAAGTTAGATTACTTTATTCGAGTATTCACAAAAAAAAAAAAAAAAAAAATCAGTTTTTTATAACTACGAAATTTAATATATATATATATATATATTTTTTTTTTTTTTCACCCTCCTTATCCGTTGGAATTCATGTTTTTAATGTAAGTTCATGCCCTATTATTTTAAAGCAGTTATGTACGTTTACAAGGTGTCGATCCAAATTTTAATTTTTTTTTTAAATATCACGTAAACCTTCCATTTTAGTAGTCATTATGTTTAATATTAAGTTAATTGTGTTTCATGGAACCAAATAGAGGCACTTATTAAACAATAAAAATCTGGAAAATTTTATAAAAGAATTATTTTTATAAAGCGAAATTTTGTGAAATTGAAGGCACTTATTTTATAAATTTGAATTTTGGGAAAGGACCTATTTTATGGATTTAAATTTTGATGTGAAGGGGTAAAAGAGCCCCAATTTTTGCTTCGACTGGCCCTCTGCATACGCGCATTAAAATTAATGCCAGTAATCCAGGCTATATTAAAAAAATATATTAGACACATAGAGATTCAATTTCATGAATAAAAATAAATGTTAGGGAATTTTATTATTATTTCTTTATTGTTAAAAGATATTGTAAAATTATGCATTTATGAGGAAAAAATGATACTATTTCATCTGTATTTTAAAAATAGTTGAAATTCATTAAAGTCACTAAAATATAAAGAAAGAAATGGTATTTGAATAATTATAAAAATAATCATGAAAAGAAGTTTTGAAAATAAGAAATAATTTTAGCTATTAAAGCAAAAAATCTGATTATGAAATTGTTAAAAGAATTCCTTTATGTATTATCAACGGTGAATTATTTTGATAAGATTAGCTTAAAGCATGTTTTAATTAATTATTAATTACACATCATAGCTGACATTACTCATAGTTTCTCACTAAAGATTTAAGAGAAGCATGAAATAATCTTCAATTAAATGCAAAATTTCTTTTATGATAATTCGGGAAGGTTAAGACAAATGTGTGCGCATATTTGTTTATTTATTTAATAGTTAAATTATTTAAATTTTAAAAATTTGGACATTTTTCAGCATTAACCACAAAAATTATTAATAAAGAAAAAAAAAAAAAAATTATGACTAATAATGTTGAAAGAAGACATTTGAAGGTTATATATATTTCTCATTTATACATTGTTTCTTCATCAATATTTGTTAATTACTGAACCATAGTATTATCTGAGAAAACGTTTTTTTTTTTTTTTTTTTTTCTCAATAAAACCAAACATTTGACATCATTTAACACTTTTTACGCAACATTTTTTTTATTTTTTTATTTTTATTTTATTTTTTTTTTTAATATTTTTTTCCTTGTTTTAATCGATTTTTAAATTTATCTTCTGTTCGGTAGATAACACCAGTCCTTCGAAATTTAAGAAGTGATATTCCAGTAGAAGCTGGGCCCACCAGCGGCCGAGAGATTATGTTCTCAAAGCTGGTAAACGTGAGGTGCCGGGTTCGATCCCAGGTCGCGCTCTTCGGGCTAGCCTTTCGGAATTTTCCGTGTTTTTCTCCGAAACTTGCGTAAAAACGGGCTAGCACCCCTTAGAAAGATCCCGATGGGAGGGCACTCTCCCTCAGGCCTAAGACCCTAGTGCAGTCAATTGGCTTTAATCCCCACAACAACATCCAGTAGAAGCTAAATCTAGTAGGCGCTGCTTTAATGATTCACTTCTGTCTAGTTCTTTCACCTGATGAAGGCTCCTGGCTATTACTTTGACCTGAAACAACTGTTGCGAGTTTTTGCAATTTATTATGTTTACACGCAAATTTATTTATAATTTAAACTAAATAACTGAATTTAATCCGATGAACATACAGATGTTTCAAACCAAAATTTTCTCGAAAATTAAAAATGCAAATTTTCCCCTTTTTTTTAAACAGCTACGTCTAATAACCATTTTTGAAATTAGTTCAACAATTTTCGAAAGACAATATGTAGTGAACGTTAAAGGGTTTTATTAGACAATTTCCTATTGAAAATTTGTTTTTGAAAAGATGAAAAACTAGCCTATTTTTTAAATTCCAATTTTAATTTTATATTGAAGAAAACAGCCGGTTTAGGCGTAATTTGTAACATGACAAATGTGATTTATGAGAGATTTGATCTGTCAAGACGTGCAAAACAGATATGCATTTCAATAATTTATACCGCCCTGAGGTGTAACTCTGTTTAACTTTCTGTCAAACGGGGGAATTCAATTATAGATTAGTATCCAACGTTACTTCAAAAAACATATTGGTGCTTATTAAAAACAAATTTTTGACGGATAAATTTACTGTTTATTAATTACATGCGCTGATAGGTCCTTGAGTATATACATAGAATACCATCACTAGCTCCACCTTTTTTAACTTAGTGAAAGTCAAGCAGACCTTGAGAAGATACACCTATTTGTCCTTGAGAGTTAATCAACGGTTTTTGAATAAATGCACGAAAATCTGTTGGGCATCATAACGGAATGTGCCACTCATGTAATCATCCATTCATAAAAGGAAAATTTTCCGTTTTATGAAAAACCTGTTTCTTCTATCGCTTTTTAAACTTCTTATTTTTTATCAGTGAAAGTAATTCTGCACATTGTACCATCCCATTTTTTTTTTTTTTTTTTTCTTTCTACTCTGACAGTAACTTTATTTATTTAAAATATAACAGTTCTCTTACATCTCTAAAATATCCTGAAAGAAATTTTCCTTAAATTGGCACTGATTGTATTTCATTTTCTTAAATTAGCATCTTCGAGCATTTATGTTACTATAGTACAGGATATATTTATAAATATTTAGGGGATTGGCTTCTTAAAACAACATTTGACATTTTCTTTTGGGAGAAGTTTCAGGGCTGCTGTAATATGATGGAATCAAACGAAAATACGTCGAGCTGGTAGTCTTCTACAGTTTATATATAGTCTTTCGGCAGAATCGGCATTTTGATTTGATTAATATCAGGAATTTTTTAAATCTTTCTCCCATTTTTTATTTTTTAAAAATAATTCTATTTGGTTGGTTCAGAATTCACAAATTATATTAGGCGCTTAAATTTGAATACTTTTAATTTTAAGATAACGCTGATACGAAGCATTAATTCCTTCCCCATACACATATTTCCAATCCTAAAGAAATAATTAAAATAATAATAATAATAAATAAATAAAAAAGTTTTGGACCCTCCTCCTCTCATATGAACTTTCAAAGGTTATTCTAAGTGCATATCTTATCAAAAATATTATGGATTGCTTTGCATATTTAGCGCGGGTGGGGGGCACTCTATATTAAACAGCAAATCTTAATATTTGAAGAAAACTCTTAATTTTGTTTGGCTATAAACAGCTAGAATATAGTTTTGATTCTGTCTTTCTTTACCGTCTCTCTCTCTCTCTTTCCTTTTTTTTTTTTTTTCTTTGGGGGGGGGGGGGGGGTTAAATAGTATCTTACAACCAATTTTCTTCTACAATTCTTATTTTTTTTTATTTAGAAGTTCTATTTATAATAAAAAAAAATAAAATAATAATAATGAAGGGCTCTTATTTTAATACATATTTGCTCAATATAAATCTCTGTCGGTATGATATACATAGAGTAATCTAATGAGGGACTACTAGTAAAAATAATTGCATGGTTTTTAACTCCAAACAATCAGTACGGGCTAGGACCCCTTAGAAAGACCCCCCACGGAGGGCATTCTACTTATAGACTTAGGACCGTAGTGTAGTCAATCGGCCTTAAGACAACAACAACCAAACAATCGGTATTCCTGTGGTATTTCAATATTTAATTATTTATTTATTTTTTATTTATTTATTTATTTTTCAGCAATTTTGGATACATTGTGAATATTTGTTACACAAATATCTTGACATCTATTTAATATATGATTTAAAAGATATTAATTATATGTGTCTAGAAGCAGAAAACGATTCCTCGTTCTTCGATCAATCATTCATACTATAAAGAGCTTAAAATGTACAATCTTTTACTGTCGTAAAGGTTGTCCAGGAACATATTCGAATTGAATTAATTTTTTTTTTTTTTTTTTTTTCTTTTACCGTTATTACCCAACCGTTCTTGTGATGAAATCATCCTCCAAACCCGTTTGATAATTGAAAACAAAATCGGGACTTAACTTTCTCTCCTCAAGTGCAAGGTCGGTATGTTCACGGTCGCTTTTCAGTCTCAAGAAGGAAGGTCGTGAATTTTTTCCCCCTTCGTTTTCCCCCTTATTCGACGTCACACCTTGTAATTCACGTGCTAATTTTACTTTCTAAAGACAACATCATTATGGATGGATTTTTCTAGATAACGCACTAAAGATTAGTTGGGATATTTTGGTGGACTCTTACATGAAATAGTTTTAATTATGTGGTTGGTGAATAGTAATTATCATTTTGTCAAACAAGTAGGAAGGGAAATTTCTTAGAGGAAATTCATATTTGAAGATTTAAAAAAAAAATTTAATTTTCGAAAGTTATGTAAGCGATTGCGTATATATTTTATAATTAAAAATTTTTGGTGTTAGACATTGAAAAATTCCTACTGACTGATGAATTAAAACATGTCTGTAGATTCTGCATCTTATGGTATTTGTTAAAAAAATAAATAAATAAAAATAAAAATGTGGGAGAGAGTAATTTTTAGATATATTTTAATGCTAATAATGAAATCCTAAAATGATACAATTATTACGAATAGATTTGGTTCTCATAATGCTCCACTACCCTAGATAATTATTTATTAATACCTTGTTAATTAAAGTCTTCCTTCCCGGTGTTTGATCATTATAATGAATTATTATTATTATTATTATTATATTAAGATTAATTCATATAAATTTTTATTTAACGTCAATAAATTATATTACATATAAATATAATTAAGAAACGGGTAAATTAGGAAGGTAAGAAACAAGTTTCCAATTTCTAAAATTGTAAACTTTAGTTTTGAATTTTTTTTTAAAAAAAAGGGAGGGGGGGGGTTGCTTCTGTGTCTAATTTTTCTTTTTTACTGTATAGCTAAAAATAAAAACTAAATAACAAATTATGTTTTCGTTTGATCGAACAATTCAAGCAAAATTTCGGGTCCTTCAGCTTGCTTCTTGAGGACCCGAACAAAACTGCACAAAATTCCATTTTAGGAAAAAGGGCCTTTACATGTAATTCCACTTCATAAAGAGGACACTTCACAAAAGTAAAATTCATGCAATGGATAAATTTTCAAAATTCAAATTCATGAAAAAGTACCTTTCACTAAATTCAGTTAAAAATGAACCATTGATAAGATTTTCCCAAGTTTTCAGTATTACTTTCAAAGAAAGATTGGTTCCACCAGTGGCCGAGAGATTATGCTCTCAAAGCTGGGAGACGGAAGGTCGACCTAGTCGTTCGGAGCTTTCCATGGTTTTCTCCGAAACTAGCGTAACTATGGAATAAGACCCCTTTTAAAAACACTCATCAGTGTTGCCAGATTAAAGAATTTTTTTATTTAATATCCGTCAATAAATTTTAATTTTGACGGTTGCCTAGTAACTTTGAAGATTTCTTTGTATGATGTCTTCGAAATGATTTACACAATCGCTAAAATTAAGATTTAGTGGTGGATATTGAAGAAAAAAAAATCCCTCAATCTGGCAACATTGAGTACAATTAATTAATCGACCTTAACCCTAACAACAAGACAACACAAAATCAAAGATTATAAAACTACATTTAATAATATAAATATTAGATACTGCATAGAGAGATTGCTAAAATGTAAGTTTTAATAAGAATTATACACACATATATGTATAGGTATTCACAAAAATAACGATTTTACAAAGATGTTTCTTTTTCCACAAAAATGAAGCCCAAAAAATTAAAATTTGGATCAACTCTTGTTAACTCTCTCTCTCTCTCTCTCTCTGGATCAAATGATAAAAATGAACAGTGCGATCAATACTTATTATTACACATGGATGCTTGAATTAGTAAATAATTAACTGAAATAAAATAACAAGCTTATGAACAAATATTTTGTTTTAATCGTTTTCACGTATAAATTTTCATTGCTTTCATATGTAGTTTTTATTTACCGAAATCAAAAATATCTTGAAATATACAGTAATTAATATATATATATATATATATATATATATATATATATATATATATATAGGTGCTTCACTGATTGACATGCTCCAGTAATTAACATCTATCCCGAAATAACAAATAAGAAAAATAATAAAATATATTTTACATATAAGAATTTTAACATTTTATGTCAAACACTGGAGCATAGGGTGCTAATAACTGGTAAAATGAATAACTAGCAGTGTCAAACATTGGAACATAGGGCTCAATTACTGATAAAATGAAAAACTGGCAGTGTCAATTACTGGAACATTGAGTGGGTGTCAAATAAAAATTCATAAAAAAAAATAATAATAATTGTTATCAAATGTATATATTTTAACGTATATGTGGTTCTGAATGTCTTTCATACCATATGTACTAACTTAAAGGTTTCTAAAACTATTTTCTGACGACTAGAACATAAAAAACATCAGAGATTGCTCTAAATGTGTCAATCACTGGTGCACTTGTGCACTTACCCTAGTAATGTATAAATAATATAATGAATTTGTTTTATTGTATTTTACGATATATATATCTATCTAAATTCTCACGAGCTTATTTTAAAATCAATCTAATTAATCTAATATTTATTTTTTAAAATTAATCTAAAATGTTCACAAACTGGGCATTGCAAAAATTCAGTAATTAATTTAAAGAAACTAAAAAATGCTGTTTATAACGTTTGATTACTGTATTTTTATTTAAAATTTTTTTGAAATATATACACATTCTTTTAATGGCTGTGGAAAAGAAGCTTTAAAAATAAATTCTTAAATAACATTATAAATAATTCATATTATTAACTTTGATTTCATAAATCAAATTTTCTAGTTATTGCCAAATCAATAGGTTATGTCAGATTCCATTAATTATAAATATCGGGACTTAAATTTAAAGGTCACCTTTTACCGAAACATGAATAATGCGTTAAAAGAAATCTCCATTAAAAAAAGAAATACAAATAACGCAATAAGCATGAACACTAGTGACTGTCAAGTGGCCATGATTATACTAGCCAGTCACGGCCAAGGACGCGCTCTCAGTCCAGGTGTGGGCGAGTTTTTAAACAAGTCGCACTTTTTATTTTGTCACAACTACGCAGGTGCAAAAACTTAGTGTGCTTTGCGACTTGGGCTCAACATGCCTTCACATCAAATTGCTTTCCCCTTTGGCAGTGTTAAATCAAGGGTGGAGCTAATGATTTTATACTAAAGACAGTTAGTGGGCATGTTGATGAAGGCTATTTGTATATATTTCGAGCGATGCTGTAATTAGAGCCTTCGTAGCAGGTGGAATAATTCCGTTGCACCTTGCGCAAGATTTTTATTTTATGAATGATTTAACTCTTTTAGGCGCTTTTGTTTCTTTCTTTCTTTCCTTTTTTTTTTTTTTTATAAATATATATATATATATATATATAAGGGAGTTTTGATGTCATTAAGGAAATAAGACCTTGATATTTAATACCTCCAGATAATCAATATTAAAGTGAAGTTGTAATGATGCCTTTGTATTTCTTTCTTTTCTTTCCTTTTCTTTTATGTCGATTTCCCAAAATTTTAAGAAAAAATATATAATTTTATTATTTTCATGTGAACAGTTTTCATTCACTGGAAGTAAAAATATCTATCTATATAGGTTAAATTAAAAAAAAAAAAAAAAAAAAAAAAGACAAATTCAATTAAGAAGTGATATTAGTTTGCCTTCTATAATTTTACGGTATGTATCTACCGAATTTTTGCTCGTAAGCTGATTTTCGCCTTAAATTATTTTAAAGCTATTTTTCAGTTTCTAAATTTTTAAACTGTCTAAATAATTTATTCGTTATGCTTTTAAATAAAATTACTATGAAAGAATAAGCTAACAATTTCCTATCCGTAAAAATTAGAATTGTGTTAAGTTCATTCTAAAAATTCATATTTTTCAAAGTATTTATCAAAATGAATTATGCGAGAATGTTATTACTAATAAAAATATTAAAATCTTGTAGTATTAATTTAAGACTCTCAACAAAGGATCATTTTAATGACAATAATTATTTATAAATTTTCATTATAGGCATAATTTTTATAATTTTTAAAGTAATTTTTAAAATGTGTAAAAAATTATTTTCAACACACAACATAATTTTCGGTTAAAAACTTTTCCGTTATTTTCAAAGTCTTACAAGAAAGTTTTTTCTTAATTCCACATTATTTGTCTTTATTCTAGAGAGCAGGTCAGAGATATAGATAGCTTCTTTTTTTTTTTTTTTCTTTCCTCCTCCTCTCTCTTTCGACTTCCTCTCATTGAATGTCAGATGCACTCCAATTAGCTCAGTGAAACAGATTCTGAAAGAAAAAGTGGGAAAAATTTAGAAATGCATCGGTATCTCAGCTTTTCAAGGGGCACGGACTAGGGTAGAAAGCAGGTGAATGTCTAATAGCATTTCAAATAGCAGGTGCTCGAGTTCTTTTCAGGTGTTAATCTGACCTCGTGCTGGGGATTATTTTCGATTTCCCTCAAAATTCTTTTTAATGCATAAATATAATTAAAGATTTACTGAGTGATTTCGTTTTTAGTGCCAGTAGGTCGGTATGTCAGTGAGGTACTATGCTTTTGTTTTAGTAAAAAAAAAAAAAAAAAAAAAAAAAAGTTACTTGTTTTGCAGCATGGAGACTTCGAAAAATCCACATATCTTATATCAGTCTTATTGTTTCGTAGAGGTTAATCGTATTTTTCTTTTGATTTTCTATACTGCAGGTTGACTTTACAAATTACAATTAAAAAAAAAAAAAAAAGGCAAATATGCCGTAAATTTTTAGAAAAGTTATCGTCAGTTTATGCATTGATGGTTACTTTTTTTTTTTTTTTTTTTTTTTTTAAGTAAACTTCTAATTTTAATTATTAAATATTATTTGATCCAAATAATTTATATATATATATATGTATGTATGTATAATACTGATGATCTATTAAGCATAGTAAAGCCAGTGCTGCCAACTCATCTCCAACTAGTGATCGGTGATCAAATGCTCTTTTGAACTCTTTTGTTTCTCATTCTTTCTCCATCGCTTTATTAGATTCTAGAGCCTATAAAGAAGTAGAAAGTTTAACAGTTTACACTCATGTAATTATCGTTTGACTCCCACCTCCCCCACCCCTCCTCCCAAAAAAAAAAAAAAAAAAAAAAAAAAAAAAATCCCTTTCTCCATTTAGCTTTCTCATTAGAATCAAACATTTTCCCCCTGGCTTTAAAAAATGTAGGGTACTGCTAGTTAAAAAAAAAAAAAAAAAAAAAAACACTTTTTAGATTTTTGAGGGCGATTTGAATTTTTAAGGACACATTTGGCATTTAAAATCCAAACACTTAATTTAAAAATTTAGTTATAAATATGCATGCAAAAAGAAAAAAGTCTGTTTTTAAACTTTTCTGTACTTTTATTTGTTGTTAATGTGCTGATTGTCACACAATAGTTTTATTTATATTTACAGCATTTATCTTACAGCATTTAGGTTATTTTCTACAAATGCAGTAATGGGGGGGGGGGGGCTGCTAGATTGGGGCAAAGTGTTTCTTTCTTTTTTTTTTTTTTTTTTTCTTCCAAACAAAGATCAGACGAGGTGCAGCACCCTCCTTAAATTATCTGGGGAAAACTCTGGATCAATGTTCATAAAAACATTGATCCAGTTGTTTTATTAGATTTTAGAACCAACTGAAGCGATATAGAGGTTCAAAATTCTTTACATATGTAGTTATTTTTAGACTTTGTTAATGAACTTGTTAACTATTTGTTTTTCCCCAATAAGTTTAAAATATAAATTATCAAACAAAAGTTATATTAGGTCTTTTTAGTTAAAAAAGTATCATGTATTGAATAAAATAATTTTGTTTTGTTTTCCTCCACGAAACCGTAAATCTCCCTTTTTCTCCCTTGAAATTATGTAAAATCTCCCTTTTTCTCCCTTGAAATTATGTAAAATCTCCTGTTTTTTTTCCCACCAAGGTTGGCAGCTCTGGTAAAGCCAAGCAACAGATACAACATCACTGAAACACCAATGACCAATAAGATTAAAAATTTCTTTGAGAAGTTCAGTAAAAAGAAAAAAAAAATATATCAGGGGATGAAATACACAAATTTAAAGAAACCATATTTATTATATAATCGTTTGTCCTGAGTGAGTGAGTGAGTGATTCGTCATTGCCCAGCCCAAATCCCTATTCCTAGAAACATGAAATTTTGTAACAATATTCCTTCTATTACGTAGACATCCACTAAGAAGAGATTTTACAAAATTCGCCCCCCTCAAAGGGGGGGGGGGCAAACGTAATTTCACAAAATCTTTCATATCTCAAACAAGAAAACAGATATCCTTAAAAATTTTGCTTTAAAATATAGCTAACATAAATATCTAAAAACTGATTTCTGGAATTTTAGAAATTCGGTCCCTAAAGGGGGAGAGCGGGCAAAATGGGATTTCAAATAATCCTTTATATCGCAAACAACAAAAAAAGATGTATGTGAGATTTTTGCTCTAAAGTATGGCTCACATAAATATCTAAAAACCTATTTCTGGAATTTTAGAAATTCGTCCAAGGTGTGGCGGGAAAGGGGGGGGGTGGCTATGAGGGAAAAAAAAAAAAAAATACATTTAGACCATTCAAAATTGGTACAGATAGGTTTTAGAGGCCTGCAAGTCGAATGAGGATATTTTCGAAAGTGTAAAGTTATTAGAAGGGGCGAGAAGGGAGGGCGAAAGGGAAAAAAAAAAAAAAGAGTTAGATCGTACAAAATTGGCACATAGAGGTTTTTGATACCTACAAATCGATTGCAGATATTTTCGAATTTGTAAAATTTTTAGGAGAGCCGGGAAGGGGGGGAGTGAAGGGGCAAAAAAATAGAAATAGTCTTACCGCTCAAAATTGGCACGTATAGGTTTTTGGGACCTACAAATCGAATGCAGATATTTCCAAAAGGGAAAAATTATTAGGATAGACGAGAGGGGGGGGGGGCGAAGGGGCAAAAATATAAAAATAAGTTAAAACGCTGAAAATTAGTATTATTAGGTTTTAAAAATCGATAAATCGATTGCGGATATTTTCGAAAGTGTAGAATTATTACGAGGGGCGGCCGCAGGGGCAAAAATAAAGGAATTCAGATAGAACGTCGGAAATTAGTGTTATTAGGTTTAAAATCCCGAGAAAACTATTGCGGATATTTTTGAAAGTGTAAAATAATCAGGAGAGGCGGGAACGGGGGGTGAAGGAACCCGTGCACACGTGTATACGCTGCCGCAGGCAGTGGGGGGCCCGGACCGATTATTCCACCGATGACAGAAGTTTTTTTTTTTTTTTTTTGTATTTTGTATTTATTTTTGCCTTACGACAATATAGTGATTCATTAAGAGTGTCGAACATAAATGCACGCGCACAGCGCAGAATCGTCTGCGCTGTGGGGACTCAGTGCGACATTTTTCCCGATCAGGTTTTTTTCTTCCGCTTTTTTTTCACATGATAAAAATTAATGCAATTTTGAGAATTCATTAATTATAGTGATTCATTTAAAAACAGTGACCAGCGAAGCAGGCGTAGCTTATTAGTAACTGTGTAAAGTAAGAAAAATGAATATCTAAAGCAAAAAATGATGAGGTGTAACGAAATAAATTGAACACCTAATGTTCTTTTAATATCCCAATATATTCTAATTTTTAAGCACTTAATCTTATCTACAACATAGGATTGCAAATATGATTAATAACATTTTGAATCATATATTAAACACTCAAGATGTATATAACAAATATTAACGTAGTATTACAATGACAATATCATGTAAACTTTTACAATTAAATACTGTTAACCCATATTTTAACCCTCTGCATTTGAAAGTTTTTTTTTTTTTTTTTTTTTTTCATTCATATCACCAGCAATTCGAAACAATTTCGATAGAAAAGTCATGTTCACCTATAAATAAATGATATGCTCATTAAAAGAAAAATCATAGTTTTTTGTTTATTAATTGATCATGGATACAAATGTTATAATATACATATAATGGTAAATTACATACATGGTTTTTTTTTTTTTTTTTTTTTTTTTTTTAATGGTTCTGCTCCGGAGCCCTCGATTGTAAAGGCTTAAATAAGCTGTAGAATAAATAACCACAATTGCACTCGAAAATAAATATTCATCTTTACCAGTAAATAAGTCTATAATTACAAAAAGCTCTAACACTGAAATTATTTTCAAAAAATGACAATAATATATGCTGTAAATATTATATTATTGAAATAGACCAGCATGTTGGATTCATATACATCCTTTTACAAATATGTAAATTGAGACAATTTCTTTTATTAATTAATAAGTTATAAATTTATTTCACAGATCTTCCTCCAAGAGTCCGATGGACAGAAACATGGCAGAAACAAAGGATACAAGCAGAAGGAGGTCGAGGAGAAGCTGGAACGACACCTCCGATATCACCTGGAAACCCACCTTCCCCTGTTCATTCAAGTTCATCAAATTCAGACAGAACTTCTAGTGGTTATTTAAGCCCACCGGCTCACAAAATATCTTCACCAATCACAGATGATTCTGGTGTTGAAGAGCCATCATCATCAAGCTCAACCCCACCGCCAATGCAGCCAGCTTATATGGCAGTGCCAGTAATACAAAGTATTTCTATGCAAGACCGTCCATTAGACTATCATGTGCCTAGAGTTCGTCGTTTTGAAATACGAGAACGAGAAACTGAAAATCATGCTCAACATAATATACAACATATGGACTCTGAAAGAGATCACATGAAGGTGCAACACACACATAATCAAAATTTACACTCCAGTACTGAAACGTCTGATTCTCTAGATGATCCACATTCTGACCCATACCATTTTGAGATGCGTCCAATGTCGCCTGGTGATAGTGATAGCAATTCATCGAGATCGCCAGATAGTTTAGGCTCTGATGGAGTGGATAAAATGGCAATGATTCCATCATTATCTGTTCGTCTGACCTTGCTGCAACAAAGGGTGAGTATGAAATGTCATTTTTTAATTCTTTAGAATTACTGTTACAAATTAAAAACTTGTATTGAGTTTTATGAAAAAAAATTCTATAAAATTCTAAATTTATTTATTTATTTATTTTTTCAGTTTGGTTTACCTACAGATGTCCCGTTTGAGTTTGTCAACGGAGGGCATGGTATCAAAAATCCTTTAGTCCAAAGAAATCATAGGCATTGCAATAATAGTCAAGACGTGACGAGCCTAACTCCCATGAGTCCAGAAATTCTTTCTGGTGGAGAAACTGAAGCCGGAAGGTATTTATTTATTTATTTTTATTTATTTTTTTCTTTTTTAATAAAAAGTTTGTTTTTATACAAAGATGATAGAAATTTATAGTTATTTAAAATAAAGTTAAAAAATACATACTCGATTAAAACTGAACAATAAATTCTGTCTTTAATTTAGCTATTATGTGTTAGTCGGTTAAAAATAACTTCTATATACATTTTTGATGGCCAAAGTGAGCCGCCATAAGGGCAAACAAAGACAAGTCAGTATATATTTTATGCGTATAATCATTATTTATCAAAAACTATTACTTATGACTGAAGAGGTAAGTTATATTTTCCTTTAACTCAGAAATGAGGAAATTAACCCCGTTCTCTCTCTCTCTCTCTCTCTTTTTTTTTTTTTAAGTTTAAAGATACAATGTAATGTCTATTACATGAGTTCGGGCTATTCGAAATACTTATTAAAGATTTAACTTTATTTAGGATCATTGATATCCGTTATTATTTTCTATTTTTCTCATTCTCAGCAGTCTTTTTAAAATTTGAAAGTTTCATAGACCTCTTCTGTCACTTCTATTGATTTTGGCATATTTTGGACGAGCCGTTAAGATGTAATTTCTTGCTCGATATCTTGAGATAGATTTTTGCTTTTTTTTTTTTTTTTTAAATTGAGATATTAAACTATTAAAACTAAGTAATTTTTACGGACTTTAAATGACAGTGCTCCTCTTTTCAGGCTAAGTTGTCGAGTATGTGGGAAGACATTTGGACTACAGAGACTGTTGAACAGGCATATGAAGTGTCATAGTGATATGAAGAGGTATCTATGTACTTTCTGTGGCAAAGGATTCAATGATACTTTTGATCTCAAGAGGCACACCAGAACACATACAGGTTATTATTGTTTATTTGTTTTATTGTATGTTATTTTATTTTTTAGTGAATGCTTTAGCAACAAGGGCTACCGTAACGGTAAGTTCAATTAAATGAAAAGTTTAAAAAATACATTTAAAGACACCTTAATAGTAAAATAACCACTCAAAGCATTTTAAATATACTTTTTCGTTCTGGTGAGATGTATTTATTTTGGAAAGTTTCATGGAGTTTTGCTTAGAAGAACCCTAGTACTTTGCTTAGTACAATATTTTATTGCATTATTAGATTATTTTTTATTTAATATTACAGTTTCTCAGAGCAAAAAATTACCGATCTGATATCTATAACTCAATATTTCTGTTTGCTAATAGAGCTTTGTAGGATTGCGTGTACAGATATCTTAATTTCTCTTTGAAATTTCATGCATATTAAGATTATTCAACTTATCGGGGTTGCTACAGTACTTGGAATTCGAAGAAAACCTAGAAAACTATTAAGAAACAGAGAAAACTCGGGTAATTAAAAAAAATATATTGCAAAAAACAGGAAAAATTCAGGGAATTTTGAAATTTTTTGGTAAAACATTGGAAAAATTTTTCATAATAATCTTTTTTAAAATTTTTGGGCTTTATAATAAAAAAGAAAAATTCAATTATGTTTTTGTTTTTTTTTTTCTTCCGCAACTATAGTAAGTTAATATACCCAAGAAATGTTCAATTAACTTGTAAACATGTTCAATTCTAATGCTGCATGATTGATTTTACTATTTAAAAAGACAGGGTGAACTCGGGAATTTAATTTTTTTTTTCTCCTGATGTGTGTAACAACCATACTTATATATATATATACATTATACTAATACTCATTTATACATATCCGGTTAAAATCTTTAGGTAATCTAATGCATTAAAATGCAGTTATTATATCAGCGGTATTAAAAAATTCTCTTCTTTTATTTTTTCAGGTGTACGCCCTTACAAGTGTAATATGTGTGAAAAATCTTTTACTCAACGCTGTTCCTTAGAATCACATACCTTGAAAGTTCACGGTATTCAGCATCAGTATGCTTATAAAGAACGAAGAGCAAAAGTTTACGTATGCGAAGAGTGTGGACATACCACCACTGAACCAGAAGTCCACTATGTACATCTTAAACAAAATCATCCCTACAGCCCTGCATTGTTGAAGTTTTACGATAAACGCCATTTCAAATTCTCTGACGGTTCATTTCCTTTGGGTTTACTGAGAGTACATTCATAATTAAGGATGCATTTAAAACACTGGTGATAACTTTATTTGTTGTACTTAACAATTGCATCAAAAATTGGGCAAAAGAAAATATTCAACTTGAGTTTTTCTTTTGTATAGTATACAAAAGATTATTCACAATACACTTGCTCAAATTTTGATTCCAATTGAAAAACTATTTTTATCTGTAATTAATTTATCAAAGATTTGATTGAGAAAGGACCGTTCTCGATCGATCAATATCTTAGTTAAATAAAACTAAGTATTTAATTTAATCAAAAGTTATATAAAGTGTTAATTTATATTGTAAAAATTTATATATTTATATAATGAGGCTATTAAAGTAGCATTTTTAAGTGTGGAGTAAAAAAATCTTGTTAATTTTGCAATTGCAAGATTATGTAAACAAAGATATAATTGTTATATGATATTGAGATGATGTAATCAAAATTTTATTGATTTTATTTATTTTTTAACAAGATTTTATGCAGCTTTTCATACTGAAAGGCTTTTTGTTAATTCACTATGCTTTGGACATCAGTCTAGTCGTTCTTTCTTTCTATTTATACTTGAATTCCTGAGCTCTATTAATCAAAACTATGTGAATTTAGCAAATGTGCATTTTTATCATGAAATTTTGTGTTACTTGAATAAGATTTTTTTTTTTTTATTATTATTATTATTTATATCAATGAATATCTAATTTCTTGAAAAGAGATTATCACTGGGAAGTCAGCTCATCAGCCATCCGCTTTATGCCAATCCATATTTGTTTTCCATTTGCCACATATTTTGTAATACATCTGTTTGGTGGAGAAAATATGTTTAATTTTGCTTCAATTTGAAATAAACACTTTTGCACTAAACACTATGTTCCTTTTCTAAATGCTCAAGAATTAGGTAGTTGTGTAGTATTATTTTTCAATGTACACTGTAAATATTTTGTACAGAGTTGCGATTAGTACAAACTAACGTGCTTTCACTTGAATTCAGTTTTGCATTATTATTTAATTCATATTCAGATTAATTTTATGCCATGCGTCACCTTTAGTTGAATCATTTGTTTTCTTTCAATACTTAATCGAGGAAATAAATAATGAATAGTACTCTAAGCAGAATTTATAAAATTTATTTGAAAAAAAAAAAAAAAAAAGATAAATAATCAAAACTAAAATCGTGTTCCATTTTGATGAAATTGTTTATTTTCAAAAGTATTCTCGATATTTTGATATATTTTTTTTTTTTTTTTCTTTTGTTAATTCTTAGTTGAAAAAAAAAAGTGTTTTATATGCATGAAAAATATATTAAAATGGGCTTTCATTTGGATAAAGTTAAATAAGGTTTAACGGGTAAATTGGTATTGCACAGGTAAATGGATTGAATAGGTGTTTGGGCTTAACGGGTAAATAATGGCTTACATAAATAGTTATCTGGTTTTTATTTGTATATTTTGTATATTCAGTATACTTAGTCTATTCGTTAAATATTTAGATTTTCTATTCTATAAAAGGTTTAAACCCCGAATTCGTAAAATATTGTGAAGCTCTATCACTGCCTGAATAAATACCTTTATCTATATTTATGTCTATGGGACAGTTATCCCAACAATTAAAAGAAATATATATATATTTATTTTTACGTCCGTATTGGATATAAATTATATTATTTTTTATTGATATTTCAAAGTTAATATTTATTTAGAGTACTGTGATCGCTTTAAATTTACTGATATTTGAGAGTATATATATTTATATTATAAATGGATAGTTTTATTGAATATATTTTATTTTGATATAAATGAAATTATTTTTAGTACAAATCTAAAAGAAATTTTTTTTCTTATTTTAAGTACCTTTTAAATGCCAAAAGAGATTGACATATATTGTTGTTTTTATCGACCTTCAATTGCTGATATTGAAAGAAGCGTTTTTTACTTTATATAATCATTATAAAACTGTATTATGAGCATAAAATCAAAATGTAATTCGAGATTTTTTCATTTCTGTCAAAAATTCATAGTTGTTATTTGTACTACTGTATAGTCTTGTGAAATTTATTTGCAATCAAACTTTTTTATATTTTATATAAATCAAAATCTTTGTTTTTTTTTAAATCAAAATATTCTTTTTTTGAATTGAAAAGTGTATTATTAGGATTTGATAATTTATTTTTCAGAAATTTTATTTTTGAAAAAAGAAAAGAAGAAAATAGATATAAATTTTTATAAAGAAATATGTTATATATAAACATCATGTAAGATAATTTGAATATATAAATATTTTTAGAAAATTTAATATTTTTAAAAGCTTTAAATGTTTTATGTAACCGATCAATGTTTTACGTTATTAAATAGAGAATTGCTTTATATGACTTTCTTTTGTTTCTTTCTTCCTTTTTTTAAAAAAAAAATATAAGAAATGTAATAAATTTTATAAAATTTAACATTTGAGTTTAGTTGAAATAATATTATATTAAAAAAAAAAAAAAAAAAAAAAAAAAAAGGATTTGAGATATTTGAAAAAAATGAATGCAAGCTTTATGACGGGAAAGAAATAATGATATTTGAGAGAATTTTTTTTATATGCCAAATTGTGTGATGATCAATGTTGAACTTTCATACTATTTTGTTTTCGCCTCAAACATTTTTATGATGGTAGAGTTGTTATTTTTCTGAAAAAAAAAAAGTAAAAGTTCATTTGATATATATATTTATATCCTTCATAAAATTACACATTATATTTTTAATAAATCATAGTATACACTAGTATCAAACTGTTGATCAGTTTTGTATAGACATAATTCTGGTGCCTTTTTTAATATATATATTTGGCAATCATTCTCCCTGTTGATAATTCATGTGAAACATTCCAGCTTGCTGTCCAATGCTGTTCTATGTATGTCGGAACAGGTGCACATTTTCTTAATATTTTAGAATTGATTTGGTGTTTGCTGGATTTGTATATAATTGCAGATAACGAAATAAAATCATATTTCAATCTTTCAATGGTGTCCTTTCACTTTTATTCACATCTGTTTTGCATCACAAATTACAGACTGAACTTAAAAGGAACCTTTTTATTTATATTTAGCATACCAGAAAGTTAAAATGTAGAAAATGTAGGCCATAAAAAATTCACTGATGTCGTTTAATAAAATCTGGTTTGTATCACACTTTGTTTAAGTGAAGATGTTGATTCCCTGAAATCAGCAAGTATGTTTTTCTTTAAACTAATTTATAAACTGGCCATTTCTTATTAACCATTACATCCACACGCACACACACCAATAAATATCACTTGCTGTGCCTATAACCTAAAGCAAATCTATCACAACTTAGACAATTTATTCTTTGTGTATTGTGTATATAACGCACCCTGGCAAGAAAAGTGACACAAATTAAAACAGCAGTATTTGAAGTAAATCAGTTTAAAGATAGCGATAAAGCATTGACTAACACAACTGCTTTTCAGGTGGATAATTTTCGAGATAGAGATGTGACAAAAAATGTGCACGTTGAGGAGCTTCATACACACTTTTCTATTACATAAACTCAAACTTGTCACTTTTCTTGCCGGGGTGCATATTGTACATATGTATGTATATACAGTCGGTAACAAAAGTGGCCGAACACTAACAAAACTTCCTATGTAAAAAATGTACACTTCATACGGTTTTGTTAAATAAATCCTTGTCGAATCCTGTTCTTAGTCAGTGTAAGAACATGATTCGATAAGGATTTATTTAACAAAACCGTATAAAGTGTACTTTTTTTACATAGGAATTTTTGCTAGTGTTCGGACACTATTGTTACCGACAGTATATATATACCAGCTGAAGTCATAGAAAAATATATATATTGTTAAAAAATATTGACCGCAGCACTATGCAGCTTTCACTGAAATGCACAGTAAGACATAGGAACTTTTAAGTAACAAAAGATTTATTGCCAAATCCCAAATTAGTTTATTTTTTCTCAATCAGGTGGAGTTTCAATTGTAAAATTACTGTATTACGGTGGCGCACTAGATTCAACAACACAATTAGGATTGTAAATACTCATTGTAACGTCTGTCATTCATAAGAATGCCATCAGACGTAGCACATTAGATATTCTCATAATAAACCTTAACTAACAACGTTTGGTCTCTTAAGAATATCAGGATTTTTCTTCTAAAATGTGAGAGGAATCAAAGAATACAGCACCATTTGTTGGTGAAAAAATTTAACTAATACACACACACACACACATATATATATATATATATATATATAAATCCCATTTTTTCTGTAACTTTTGGATCACCCGGTATGTATATATAATAATGATTCATTAAGCATAGAAAAGCAAAGCAACAGATACAAGATCACTGAAACCACAAAGACCAATCTATATATATAAAAGAATACTTCCACTCACTCACTCACTGACTCATCAACGCACAGCAAAATCTGCTGGAGCCACTGACTCGAAACTAGGTCAGATTATAGAACATGTAGTGTAAGCACCCCCTAAGAAGCGATTTTGCGAAATTCGCCCCCCAGGGGGGGGGGAGGGCAACACGTGATTTCACCAAAACCGTCATATCTCAAAGAAAAAAACAGATATCTCTAAAATTTTTGCATTATAACATAGCTAAAACAAGTGCCTAAAAATCAATTTCTGGAATTTTGGAAATTCAATACACAAGAGGGGGTGCGTAGCAAAATGTGATTTCGTATGCGCAAAAAGTGATTTTTAAAAAACCTTCATATCGCAAAGAAAAAAATAGATATACGTGAGATTTTTGTTTCAAAATATAGCTAACATAAACGCCTATAAACCAATTTCTGGAATTTTAGAAATTCGGCCCTTAATGGGGGGCAGGTGGCAAAACGTGATTTCACAAAAACCTTTATATCTCAAAAAAAAAAAAAAAAAACAGATATCCGTAAAATTTTTGTTTAAAAATATAGCTAGTACAAATACCTAAAAACCAATTTTTGGTATTTTAGAAATTCAGTCCCCAAGGGGAGGGGGAGGAAACAAAACGTTATCTATATTATATCTTCTATATAATAATATAGATATTTCTTCTATAATAAAGTTTAAAAAATAAAACTATTTTAATTTTTAATTGTTGCCAAAAAAAAAAAAAAAATACGAGTTGATTTACTTTTTGACATATAATAAAATATATTTTCACGCGAATAATAAAAGAAATATTAAATATTAAGTTTGCTTAGGCCATGACAAAATGACGTCATTATCTAAATTAAAAACATAAACATTTCCTTTAAAAGGATGATATTTACACAATAAATATCCAACTAATATACTAATTAAAAGGAAAATGATACATATTCTATCATCATTTACAAATTTCTGGAATTTTACAAGTTCAGCCCCCTGTAGGGAAGGGGTCAAAATGTGACCTGAATCATCAAAAATTTCCAGTAAAACTTTGCCGACTTTAATATTTCTCCCCCATTTTGACGGCGAATTAAAATGACTAAATAACTACCGCTATTTCGAAACCAAAGATATTTGGCGAGAAACTTCCGTGCAATTTCGGTGTCAAATTTCAAATTTCGCCAAGGGCTACCTTTATTAAAGCTGTTTCTAATGAAAATTAACCTGACTCACAAAAAATTTATTATAAGACTGATGTCATGTAAGTTTCAATAATTTCAAATAATCAAATAGTCTTACATGATTTTTTCTATGATTTTATCGAATACAAAGAAATGAGCATATAGTTTTAATCCACGTTTGTCAACTTTAAATATTCTTTGCCATTTTGGCGATGAATTGAAATAACTACTGCGATTTTGTTAATAAAGACATTTGGCGAGAATCCAAGGGCTTCATTTATTAAAGCTATTTCATAAAGAGAATGCATATTTATATTAAAATAACCAAGCTTCTATTCAACATAATAAAACTGAAATAAATAATTTTCATTTACATTTCATTAACGGCTGTATATCACAGTATTTGACCATGGTTTTGATTTGTTGAAAATAGTCGCCAATTGAAATATATTTATTGAAACGTTTCAATTATTCCTTTTTTTAAATCATTTAAGTATAATGATCCATTAAAATTGCACATTTCAAATAATCAAATACTCTTACATGATTTTTTCCATGATTTTATCGAATACAAAGAAATGAGCATACAGTTTTAACCCCCGTTTGTCAACTTTAAATTTTTTTTTGCCATTTCGGCCATGAATTGAAATAACTACCGCGATTTCGTTAATAAAGACATTTGGCGAGAATCGCTGAGCTATACATCTGTACCAAATTTCAAATTTCTCCAAGGGCTTCCTTTGTTAGAGTTATTTCCTAGGGTGAATGCATATTTATTTTTAAATAACCATGCTTCTAATCAAAATAATACAACTGAAATAAATAATTTTCATTTATATTTCATTAACGGCTGTATACCACGGTATTTGACCATGGTTTTGATTTGTATAAAATATCGCCAACTGAAGTATATTTATTGAAACGTTTCAATTATTCATTTTTTAAAATCATTTAAGTATAGTGATACATTAAAATTATAAATAGAATTTTAATTATTTTTATAAATTAACGAAAATGTTCATTTTTTTTTATGTCTGGTTATGCATGCGTATGCAAGATGCACTATAAAGGGATTTCGCAAAATTCCCCCCCCCCCTCCCTCCACACACAATTCTGGGCTGGCGAGGGCAAAAAACACGTTTCCAGCTTACCTTAGAATGATGAATTTTGATGAGTGGGTGTTGATTAAGTGTACGCAATATGCACTTTGATGGGAGGAAATTTTCAACACTTTCAACATTACCCGTATGGGAGGAGGAGTAAAAATTAGGTAAGGTACTACCGAAGGCATTGGGGCTTGAGATTCGAAAAGTGAGGGGAGCAGGAAAACCGTTACCGAAGGTAGCGCGAACTTTAACTTACATTTTGAGTGATTTCTTTCTTTCGTTTTTTTTTTTTTTTTTTTTTTTTTTTTTGAGATTTTTTTATTATTAATGATAGAAAATATTGAGAATCCATTTCGATATAATGACCAGCGCAGCGGGCAAAGCTTGCTAGTAAGAATAATAAATTCATCAGGGTATGAAATACACATATTTAATAGTTGACAACTCAACAATGAAGAAACTGAAAATTTAATGGTAAAGAATAGAATCTTAATGTAAGTTGCAAATTATACAGTTATTTTTGTTTAAGATTTCTTAATGATCCAGATCCAGTGACATAATACACTATCGCAAAGTACAAGAATACATAATTTAAATAATTAATTAGTAAGTATCATATTGAAAAAATTAGAGAAATAATGTAATTTATAAGAGCGCAAATGCAGCTATAAACAAAGTGTATAATACCAAAAAAAAAAAAAAAGCGTGTTAATATCAATATTAGGCAAATCTAAATATATGATATTTGAAATGGCACAAATCAATAAGTAATATGCATATATATATATATATATGCATAAACTCAAATATATATATATATGCATAAACTCAAATCATTCCAGGGCCCGAATTAGAATACTTTGAACTCTATACAACTCTGCTAATGGAAGCTTTTTTAAGAGGGGGTCGTTAAATTTATGTTTTGACAAATATGAAAACATAAAAGCGCATATTTTGTATAAAAATACTATTTTACTTTGTTGATTTGTCACACTGTATGCACGCACGCTTACACGTGCTTATTACTTAGGGCTGTTTGTAAGATTGCAGTTTAAATGAATGAAGGGGAAAAAACTGTCATTTTTATTTATTTTTTAATAAAAATTTTAGGGGCTCCTAGGTTTGGGTGAATTGTGTCTGATGAAAAATCAGGTTCGCGATCCTTTCAAATGATTTCAGTAATAATCAGTGTAAAACAAGGAAACATTTCGAAAAACCCTCACCAATTGCGCATTTAACATCTTATTGCAACTACTAAACATACATCAGACAAATTAAGAGAAAAGTTAATTACGAAGAACAGATTATTAAAAAGTAGTTGAATTGATTGGACCTCTCTCTCCCCCCCCCCCAAAAAAAAAAAAAAAAAAAAAAAAAAAAAAAAGTTGTCAGCATGGTAGCTTTCTCTTCAGAGAAAAATAGATGCAAATAGTTTCTAATGTAGTGGAATATATTATCTAATAATTTACTACGCACTTATACCCGATTGCAACTATAAAAACACCATAACAAAATTATACTTTAGCAGCAATTGCAAGAAGCATCGATTTAACCGAATAAATACTATATTAATGCACAAATAATTTTTGGAAAAACCAAACCCAGAAATGTTTTATAAAATTTCAGAGGAAATTCACCACGAATGTAATACATGATTTGTAATTTATTATTATTATTTATTTTATTATTATTATTATTATTATTATTTTAACATAATGGAAAAATTAAATTGTATTCAGAAAGCGGAATTAAAAGTTTCGCACAGAAAAATTTTCCGTTGGTGAGTAAAATAATTCCGTTATTTTCAGGGGGGGGGGGAGATTCTGGTGTTTTTGCTACTGTTATTTTCGAAAAGTAATATTTATCCTATTTAATTCCAAAAAATTACTATTAAAAATATGATAAAGGTATCGCTATGGAAATAGTGGTACCCCAAAAGGCAGAATTCTTCCCCTTTTTATGTACAAATTTACTATTTAAAATATTATATAGATATTTAATAATAGTAAAATAGTATTGATAAAATTTTTGAAGAGGATTAACATATTGCAGCCTGGCAAGGGAAGTGACACAATTCAAATGCAGTTTTTGAGAAAAATCAACTTAAAGATAACAATAAAGCATTGACTACCCTACAATAAAAGTGATACAAATGTCTCTTAGGTGGATAATTTTCGAGATACAAATAAGACAATATCGTGTGCGTTGAGGCACTTCATACACATTTTTAATTAACACAAACTCAAATTTGCCATTTTTTGACTTGTGTCACTTTTCTTGCAGGGTCACGAGAAATGCAAATTATAGCTAATGCAAATTGTCGTTATACGATTATTTCTTATTTTACTCATTTTCCGACTTTCGATTGGCTAGATAGAATTTGAGGTTTGAAAAGTGCATGTGTTAGCATTTCACCAGTCTGCATGTTCCAACAGTCAAGTACTCATGGGTCGAAGCTATCACATGTTTTACGTACGTTTTATACTTTATCACTATTTTCAAACAGTAATTTTTCAAATTTTTTACAGCATTAAAATTTTCACTTTTTTTTTTTTATTATTATTTCAGAATAGTGGTAATAAAATAGTAAAACACGTTCAAAAATATAATACGGCTGCGACCCCTACTTTGTACTGGCAAAAATTCCCGGATGAATTTCGTAAACTAGTTGTCTACGCTTCAGCAGCCAGCAATCTTTTTTTCCCCCTTGTACAGGGTATTGGCACGCATATTATTATTATTATTTTTTTTTTTTTTCAGAACTTATCAACGTACATGGCAGCACATTACATTACATTTAACAAAATATTTTTGAATGACGTATTTGAAATTCTAAGAGTAGTAAAAATTACGAATGCATATTGGAAGACCTTTTATTTGCAACAAATATCAGTACTAATTATAACTTTTTATTTAAATTTTACTTATTTATTTATTTGTTATACTAATCGGTAATAATATTGGGTTGTTCGAAAAATAATTTCGTTTTCTTCCTTTGAAAATGAAAGACGATTTTCTTATATTGTATAAATATTTTATTGAATTATCTATTCTCCACTTTGATCGGTTTCTTAGCGATCTCACGAGTTGTTATTTGGCAGTTTTTATAAATCAATACTTTATTTTGTCTTCATCAGCATAGATTGGTTTTCCAGAACGTAATGCATCTTCAACGTCAAAATTGCCGGAACAAAATTTGGTAAACCAGTTTTGACACTGGCGTTCTTTAAATAAATTTTCTGTATACACATCGTATACCTTTTTCCTTGTTTGAACAGTAGTTTCGCGTTTTTGATAGCAAAAACAAAATATGCCGAAAATGTCGCTTCCGATTTTCCTTATTTGGTAGGGCAATCAAAACCTATTAAGCAGAATAAAATGAACTTTTTCACAAGCAAGCCTTGCTATATCAGCTATCACAATATATAATGGTAATGCAGCTTAATTGTGAAGATGGTGGGAAAAAAATACAATTAAGTCCTCTGCTGCGAAAAATGAAATTACTTTCCGAACAACCCAATAAAATACATTTGCTATTGAACGATTGAATTAATTTGACAAAGAACAGTTGGTGCTGCTAAAATCTGATAGTTGAAAATCGCCCGGGCTCCTGTTTTGCAAGCTAACATTTTTTTTTTTTTTGTTTTTTTTTTTTAATTGTTATTACTCTGTTTCGCTTGCGATACGAAACTTATACTAAAAAACCACTTACTGTTATGGAGATACTTGAATTTTAGAAATTCTAAAGTGCGCGGCTCTGTAAGAAACAAAGAAATATTTATGTAATATATACAGAGTTGCCAACATTTTAATTTATTTCGGAGCATTTTTAGCTCCGCCATTATTTTATACCACTTTTTTGTAAGAAAAAATTTTTCTTAATTTATCGTAGTTACATATTGGAGAAAATTATTTTATAAATAAAGTGGTGCGAAATAAAGCCGGGCTAACAATACTCCGGAATAAATTCAAATGTTTGCAACTAACTTTATAACAGGGGTAATTGTGCGTAGGAATTTTTCTGATTTCAGGAATTTTTCAGTTGTTTTTCAGGGACTGTTAAAAGAAAATAGTTGCATAATGAAAATTTAGGTGTATCTTTTATAATTTACTAGCAATCTTGTTTTTGTTTTTATTTATTTATTTATTTTTTACATATACAACAACTTTATATATGTTTTATTGGTTACAAATTGTAAAAATGTTTTAACCGCATCTTGGCCTTTTTTCTTATCTTATCATGTAATTTTAGAATTTTTTTAAAAGTAGGATCACAATGAGCCCTGATATGACATCAAGAGATTTTTGGAGAATTTGTACGAAGAAAAAATTTGAATATCTTGTAAACCTATGACTTACTTTACAAAGTTTAAACCAACATCGAATGCCCTTTTCTTTGTATATTTGTAGAATTGAAGTTAATTCCTTAAAATATCATTTCAGACTTACAATTTTATGCACTTTTCTATTGGTATTTGTATAATACTCAGAACTTTCTTTTTTCTTTTTTTTTTTTTTTTTTAACTTTCATTCAGAAAATTATTAAATTTTGCTTCCAACAGTTATTACATTTAAAATTTTTGCATATCCCTATTATATTTCTATTTTAAATAATTTATTTATTATAACATGTGTTCCCTTTGTAAAATTATGAAGTTTTACAGCCTTCTTCTATGATGTCGGGAATTCCCGTTCATTCTTCTGCTTTCAGAACAAAATGACTTTCCAGACAGACTGGCGCGTGCCTCTTTTTCATGATTGCACCACTCTTTCGATTTGAATTGAGAAGTATTCGAAAAAGGTGCTTTTTAGAAGCAGAACAGAACATGACCTTGAATAGAGAAGGGGCTACGTGAAGATCGCTTTTGTTTTCAGACGCCCCGGTCCTAGAAAAGTACTATTAAAACTTTTATAACTTAAAAACTAAGAATGAACATTTATCAGAACTATTTAGAATTTAAAAACTTTAATATTAAGATTTAGTTTAATTACCTATCTGTAAATAATTTTTGTTTATGTTTCGTTTTACTTGTATGCTAACAAAGCATTAAATTTCGTTTTCCCATCTAAGTAGTGCTGTAGTTTAAAAGACTTTGCGTTAATGGATCATAGCTGCCACCTTCCACATCCGGACCTTTGTGATAGAAGCTTTCAGGTGAGACCCATCCATATTTTATTATTTAAGAAGTGAATATTATTTAGAAGAATTATATTTTTATTAGAAAATTTAAGAATGTAAGAAAAGTTAAGATGAAAAATATGCTGCATCGGGTCTGTAAGAAGAATAATTAAGTTTTAGATCAGAAGATCTGGTACAGCAATATTTTCTGGCATCCCAGACACGGGATGTGGGCAGCTATATAGATATCCATTATTAAAAAAAAAATAGATAGATAATATTATAAAATTTTTAATCAGCATGGCCAATTTAGTGATCGCAAAAAAAGAGAGAGTTGTCATAAGAGACAGTATTAATAAATTTATAGAGAAATTAAAAACTTTATCTGATGATATAGATCCAGATGCTGTAGATTTAGAAGAAACTATTGAATTATTGAGTGAAACTACTATAGATTTAAAGAGTAAAGATACAGAAATTAAAAATTTAACTCAAGAACTCCAATTAGAAGCCGAATTAGAAACGGCAAATGAATATCGCGAGAAAATAATTACTTGGCGATTTCGAGCCAACAGAAAATTAAAAGAACTAAAGAAAAGTGAAACAAGTGTTTCATCAACAGAAATTGAAAAAAGACCTATTTCAAAAGAAGCAATGCACATCAAATTACCACAGCTAGATCCTGTTAAATTTAACGGGTATGCAGCTGAATGGCTGACTTTTTGGTCGTCATTCGAAACGGCTATTCATAACAATGAAAGTTTAGATCCTGTAGATAAATTTAATTATTTGAAATCATTTTTAGCACCTGACCCCTTAAAATGTATTGAAGGATTCTCTGTTACCGCGAGTAATTACATAAAAGTAGTAGATATTTTAAAAGAAAGATATGGCAAACAAGACCTCTTAGTGAATGTACATTTGAATAAATTATTAAATATTGCCCCACTAAAACATTCAAGTGACATTAAATCGCTCAGGAAAATTTACGATGAAATCCAAACTAACCTTAGAAGTTTAGAATCGTTAGATGTTTCTTTAGATAGATACGGCAGTTTATTGTCACCGATATTACTAAAAATATTACCTAAAGATTTAGCATTACAATTTAATATGGAATTTCATGGTGTTAACTATGGCGTGAAAGATATATTATCTTTCTTAAATAAACAACTCGTATCACGAGAATGCTTAATAACTACCAGACAAGATGACAGCGGCGCTAGCGCCAGTCATTTCTCCCCCCGAGCTCAAAGATTAGATAATCAAATTAGATAATCAAAATCGTAGAGATGTCCCCCCCCCCCGCGTTAATAAATTTGATACTCAGATTTATTAAATGAGAATAAAAGTGATAGGTGTAATTTTTGCTCAGAATCGCATTTAAGTAACAAATGTGTCAAAACTCGTAATTTACCATTTGATGAAAGAGTTAATCTATTGCGTAAGAAAGGACTGTGTTATTTATGTCTTCACCTTCGCATTTAGCTAGACACTGTGTATCAAAAACTTTATGCAAGTTATGTAATCGTAGACATTCAGACATAATGTGTAATGGAAATAAAGATTTGAAACAGGAAATAAGTAATTACGAAAGAAATGATCAATCTAAATTGGCGTTATCGAATCATAATTTACAAGCAAATGTTTATTTGCAGACGTTAATAGTAGCAATTTCTAACAGAGATGATAGTAAATCATCATATATTCGGTTAATTATTGACTCCGGATCTCATAATAGTTACATCAGTAAGTTTGCAGCTGATAAGTTAAAATTAAAAAGAATGAATAAAGAAACAATCAGACATGGTCTTTTTGGGGGCATGGAAATGTCAGCTGAACATAATCGTTATGAATTTACAATCGGGAGTTTAGATAATAAGTTTAAGTGTAAAATACAAGCACTAGATCAAGAAAAAATATGCACAGGCGTGAATTTATGTCGCGATGATAAATTAGTAAAACTCTTAGAAAAGGAAGGTGTATATTTATCAGATGTCCCTAGAAATAATAAATCTTGTTTATACCAGAAAAATCTAGACGAAGTACATATACTTTTGGGAGCTGATATGTCCGCTAAACTGTTCACAGATGACATAAAATATTTTCCAAAATTGGGATTAACTGCATTTAGAACTAAATTGAGTTGGACCATTTTGGGCAAGACAGAGGGTCACAAGAGTGAGCAGGACAATTCTTTGGCGGGTCTATCGTTGTCATTACACGTGTCAAACGCCAGTTTATCAGATTTATGGCGCCTTGACACTCTAGGAATTACTGATGAAGATAATAAATCGAAACTGGATTTAGTACAAGAAACCAAGAATTATTTTCTAGAAACTGTTAAACGAGATGAAAGCGGTCGATATGAAGTCAATTTACAATAGACAGTTGACCATTCGATTTTATCAGATAATTACTCGTTGGCAGAAAAGTGCCTGTACAAGACGGAAAATAAATTAATCAAATCTGATAGGAAAAGGGAATATGGGGAAATTTTTTATTTCTGGGAAAATAATCAGATTATAGAAGAGGTATTGGACCAGAAAAGTGACAAGGTACATTATTTAGCACACAGACCTGTGGTTAAAGAATCTAGTGAAACCACTAAAATTCGTCCAGTATTTAATGCCTCAGCACACACTAGAAACAGTCCCTCCCTTAATGATTGTTTAACAAAAGGACCTAATCTTGTAGAAATTATACCTAGCATTTTGAATAGATTTCGTAAATACAAGATAGGAATTTCGTCCGATATAGAGAAAGCCTTCCTGCAAATTAAAATAACAGAGAGAGATCGCGACTTTTTGAGATTTTTTTGGTTTAATAGCGAAAATAAATTAAACATTTATAGACATTGTCGTGTGGTTTTCGGCCTAACTTCAAGCCCCTTTTTGCTTATGGCAACATTAAATCACCCTTTAGAAAATGTTCCCGAACAATGGCGAGAGACAGCTAGGCTCTTAAGAGATTCCTTCTATTTAGATAATTCCCTCATCAGCCTGAATTCAGTTCAAGAAACAGAAAAATTCATATCAGAATCTCAAGGAATTTTGGCTTCGGCACATTTCAATTTGAGATGTTGGCGATCGAATTGGCCCCAGGCTATGACCGACAAAACTGAAAATGAACCGAGGTTTGCTCCCGTGTTAGGATTACTCTGGGATTTGAAAAATGACAGTGTAGTTCGTAAAATTGAAGAACCCCTAAAGATAAGTGAACCCCTTACAAAAAGAAAACTTTTATCAGTTACCCAAAGAATTTTTGATCCTGTGGGATTCACAGCACCTGTCAGTTTAATTCCCAGACTAATCCTTCAAGAAACGTGGATTCAGAAGGTGAAGTGGGACGAAGAGCTTTCTGAAACTTTAAAACAACAGACTTCTAATTGGCTGAAAGGAATACATTTTTTATCCCAAATCAAATACCTCGGTGGCTTAATATTTGCCCAGAGAAAGAAAAGAAAACATCATTACATGTTTTTTCTGACACAAGCAAGCGAGCATATGCCACTTGCGTATTCATAAGAGTAGAGACCTCAGAAGGAATCAAGATCCAGTTAATCAATGCTAAAAGTCGAGTTGCACCTATTAGGGAATTGACCATACCCCGCCCCGCCTTGAACTGTTATCTTGTCTTATTGGCACTAGGTTGGCCAAAAATGCGCAAAACGATTTAAATTTACATGTAAATACCATATTTTGGTCAGATTCAACCACAGCAATTAGGTTGGGTAAGAAGAAAACAAGAATGGGGTACATTTGTACGAATCCCGGAAAAAATCGCACCGGAAAAAATCGCACGGAAAAAATCGCACCGGAAGAAATCGCACTGGAAAAAATCGCACCAGGAAAAAATCGCACCGGAAAAAATCGCACGCGGAAAAAATCGCTCCGGAAAAAATCGCACCGGAAAAAATCGCACAGAAAAACATTCATGTTTGCGTACACACATGCATCTCTCCCCAGAAAGCAAAACTCATCATAAGATTCATATGGGCGTTAGGCAATAAATTTAAAATTCTATTTAATCTTATAAACGAGGTTACAGAAAAAAAAAGGCGGGGGTATCATTAAATTGCATTCTCTGTCCCTCTAGATCCGGAAGAGTAGATATATATGATAATTTAACAACTTTCTGGAAATAAAATTTAAGAAAATAGTAAATGTTTGAATACCAATCAGAGATATGGGGATTCCGAAAAGAAAAAGGGACACCGGAAGAAGGGCATTCTCCAATTCCCGAATCGCAAAATAAAAAATATCAAATAAGGAATTTAAAGAATGACTTTCAATTGATTTGGTGCAACATTCATTGGAAAAGAGGGGGGGGGGGGACTAAGTGCAGGTTGAAAGAAAACAATTGTTTTTTATATCATCTTCTTACCAATTTTAATGAAACATTTTACAATCACGTACAATTTGTGAAAAAATTACAGTAAGTGTCAGACATACTTGGGGGTGGGGGATTAAAGAGGGGGGAGCAGAGGAAAATAAGATGAGGTTTTATATCACTATTTTACCGAATTTAATGATATATTCTATAACAATCACTTACTTTTTATGAAATCACAATGAGTGTGCTATACACCTGGGGGGGGGGGGCAAGGGGAGAGTAGATGGAAATAAAATATATTCTTCTTTAAACTACCCCATTACCGATTTAAGAAAAAAAAAACTTCGTATAATCATGTACAATTTGTCAAAAAAAAAAAAAAAAATGTATAAGACATATATATATATATATATATATATATATACATTATTTTTTGAAGTGAAAACTTCTTTAGGCGCGTTGAGCACTTTTGGGTGAACAAAAATCATGAAACTCGCGTCATCGTCCGCGAAAGTTTTCCATTTGAAGTGAAAACTTCTTTAGGCGCTTTGAGCACTTTTGGGTGAACAAAAATCATGAAACTGGCGTCATCGTCCGCGAAAGTTTTCCATTTCAAGTGAAAACTTCTTTAGGCGCATTGAGCACTTTTGGGTGAACAAAAATCATGAAACTCGCGTCATCGTCAGCGAAGGCTTTCCATGAGAATCGAAAGTAGAATTTGAGATTTCAGCTGATTTACACGTTTTGAGGTTTCCTGAATGCGTTTTCTTTTGTATCTCAGCTACTAATTAAAATAATTTCATAAGTAATACATCATTAGAAAGCTTTGTTGATTTGGTATCGAACAGAAGATTACAGAAATTTCTACCGCCAGATGGCGCTGTAATATTTTAAAATATCAATATTTCAAATTCTAATTATGATTAAATTATTTTTAATACATCATTCGAAAGATATTTTAAAGTTGTTTAACATTATCGAAAGTGGAATTCGAGATTTCACCTGATTTACACGTTTTGAGGTGTCCTGAATCGGTTTTCTTTTGTATCTCAGCTACTAATTAAAATAATTTCATAAGTAATACATCATTTGAAAGCTTTGTTGAGTTGGAATCGAACAGTAACTTACAGAAATTTCTACCGCCAGATGGCGCTGTAATATTTTAATATTTCAATTTCTAATTATGATTAAATTAATTTTAATACATCATTCGAAAGATATTTTAAAGTACTTTTATATTATTGAAAGTGGAATTCGAGATTTCAGCTTATTTACACGTTTTGAGGTGTCCTGAATGGGTTTTCTTTTGTATCTCAGCTACTAATTAAAATCATTTCATAAGTAATACATCATTAGAAAGCTTTGTTGAGTTGGAATCGAACAGTAACTTACAGAAATTTCTACCGCCAGATGGCGCTGTAATATTTTAATATTTCAATTTCTAATTATGATTAAATTAATTTTAATACATCATTCGAAAGATATTTTAAAGTACTTTTATATTATTGAAAGTGGAATTCGAGATTTCAGCTTATTTACACGTTTTGAGGTGTCCTGAATGGGTTTTCTTTTGTATCTCAGCTACTAATTAAAATAATTTCATAAGTAATACATCATTAGAAAGCTTTGTTGATTTGGAATCGAACAGTAGATTACAGAAATTTCTACCGCCAGATGGCGCTGTAATATTTTAAAATTTCAATATTTCAATTTTTAATTATGATTAAATTATTTTTAATACATCATTCGAAAGATATTTTAAAGTTATGTTATATTATTGAAAGTGGAATTCGAGATTTTACCTGATTTACACGTTTTGAGGTTTCCTGAATGGGATTTCTTTTGTATCTCAGCTACTAATTAAAATAATTTCATAAGTAATACATCATTAGAAAGCTTTGTTGATTTGGAATCGAACAGTAGATTACAGAAATTTCTACCGCCAGATGGCGTTGTAATATTTTAAAATTTCAATATTTCAAATTCTAATTATGGTTAAATTATTTTTAATACATCATTCGAAAGATATTTTTAAGTTCTTTTATATTATCGAAAGTTGAATTCGAGATTTCACCTGATTTACACGTTTTGGGGTGTCCTGAATCGGTTCTCTTTTGTATCTTAGCTACTAATTAAAATAATTTCATAAGTAATCAATATTTTTACCTAAAAGTTAGTTCATTTAATTTGGGCTTAGTTCATTTAATTTGAGTAGCTACAAATATTGTGCCGAATCATATAATACAGATCATAAACACTTCTTTACAAACCAAAAATAATTCGAAAATAATAATCTAATAACTCGACGATACAATTCACAAGTTACTTAGTTTTCACTTCTATTGGCAATCCCCAAACACTGCTTTGATTTTTTTTTTTTTGGGGGGGGGGGGTAAAGAAAGGGGGGTACAGGAAAATAAAATGATTTTTCATATCACCATTTTACCGATTTTAATGATATATTCTATAACTAACCCTTGCGTTTTATGAAGATCACAAATGAGTATATTACATACTAGGAGAATCAAGGGGGCGCAGATGTAAGTAAAATATATTATTTTTTAAACTACCCTATTATCAATTTTAAAAAAACTTAGTGTGTATACATCTTACTGTTTAAGAAAAATTACAGTGAGCGTTACACTTATCTGGGGAGCAGAGTAAAGAAAATGGTATAACCATGCTATTTACATGAAACATTATGTATGACTATTACTTACATTTTATTAAAATTATAGGGAAAGTTACCTGTAATTGATAGGGGGGTGCGGGCTAGTACGGGCATATGAAAAATAAAATAATCTTTATAAACAACACGTATTATCGATTTTTTATTGACTTTGTGTAAATATCAATTACTATTAATGAAAAATTACAGTGAGGTTTTAAACGTCTGGGGGGGGGGGGGGGTAGTGAAGAAAGTGAATGTTTGTAGACTATGTTTTGCATTTAATTCAAATTTATAAAAATCACTGAATATTTAGGAAAATTTACTCTAATTATTCTACATGTATCTTGGTGGAAAGGGCAGGGGGGGGGATGAGAAAAATAATTGCATAAATATAACAATGTTACCAATTTGAATTAAAATCTCCAAAACTATCACTCTCTTTTAAGGAACGATTTCAAAGAGTGTTACATATACCTAGGAAGGGGGGTTGCTTAGGGGAAAAAATGATTGTTTTTAAATCACTTTTTACATTTATAGGAAATTTTGTATAAATATCTCTTATTTATCAAAAACTGTAGATAGGATTATGTTATCCAGTGACAGCTAGGGACCACATGGAAGGAATATATTTTTATGAATGGTGGGAAAAAAGTCCCCGGAAAAAAAGTCCCCGGGAAAATAAGTGCCCGGAAAAAAGTCACCCGGAAAAAAAAGTCCCCGGAAAAAAGTCACCAGGAAAAAAAGTCACCAGAAAAAAGTCCATTAAAAAAATAAATAAAATGCTTTTTAAAAGCTTCTAAGGATGTTTAAGAATGAGTATGGCTTCGTTTTGTCTTTGTGTTTGTCTGTTAACCTCTATAATAAAGATCTTTTTTCCGATAATATTTATTGAATGGCTTGTGGAGCTGGTATACCTAATTCAAGTTTTCTATGGCATATCGATATTCTCTATTGAAAATCATATAATTATTGCAACTAATGTGTGTAGAGGGACTTGCAAAAATATTTCTGATGCATTAAAGTCCATGATCGGTATTTTTAAAACATTCTTTATTTTATACTGAACATAACATAGGAAACACCTTTACGTTTTTTGAAGGTGGTAAAAAAGAGCATGTGTCTTTTTCATTCGATGAAAACTCGGCACAAAGATGTTTAAATGCATATAAAAAGGTAATATTTAAAATATTAAGACAAATTAGAATAACATGAAATTTTTATTTACTAACATAAGACGATATACCTCTTCCATTGGACTGCTATAAAAGAATATTTTGATGAGACGACGTATAATCGAAATTTTAGTAAACAAATTAGAAACTTTCGAGTTTTATTTTATACAAATGGAATTATATATAACATTACTATGCAAAATGAGAATTAATAATGTAATGTTATTAGTTTTATATTTTTCAAAGGTAGTGTTAGTTTTTGATTTAATAGTGTGTTTAATGAAGTAGCATACGCTTACTATTTATTGAAAATAATAACTGCATTTGAAAATAGCACAAGGATAGAAAAATGTGTAGAATCATATCTTGATTGTAATATGTTTCTATTTTTTTCTATTTAGAAATTGCATTGACAAAAAATATTTTATATACATATTTTACCTTTATCTAGAACGAATAGACATTTTATGAATCCCTAAACGGGATGTATAGATTTCTTAGTTATGCGTGTAAGGAAAAGAAAAAAAAAAAATGAATAGACGAAATGGTCGAGAATTTCAAACAAAACGGCAACGCACTTTTGTTTGTAGCACTCGTGCCTACTTTGTTCGCCTGACGAAAAATCGTGCCTTATTTCGACCCGAAACAATTGTTGCATGTTCTTGCATTTTATGGCGTTTATTCAAATTTTTGTACGTATAACATACATTATTTTCAAATATACAGCCTAAAATATAATTAAAATTTCATGAAAAAAAAAAAAAAAAAAAAGACAGTTTTCAGTAATTAAAAATAAATTTATCATCTAAATTTTGTGCTTCTTCCCCTCCTACACTTGCACTGTAAGATATAGATCTAACAGACTGTGCCCTCTCAATTTCTGCTTTTTTTTTTTTTTTTTTTTTTTTTTTCCTAATGAAATTTTAGTTAAATTTTAGGTCATATTTGAAATTAATCTCTGTTGTTTGTTTTGCAGTACTAGTAGAGAACTGTTGAAACACTTCAGTTTTTATGGATTTTATTATTAATATTCATCAAATCATAAATAAAAGTGCGGCAGATTCTTCTAAGGATATCAGATAATTTTCTACCTTTTTTTTTTTTTAAGTTAAAATCAGAGTTTAGATAGATGTCGGCTGTATTGCATTTTTTTAAAGTTTTATATAGGGCTAACAGATTTTTGCCCGCTTCGCTCTGTTCATTATGTTTAAATAAAATAAAAAGAAGAATAATTTCTTTTCCGTGTTCATAGAGAAATAAAAAACCCTTTGAAGTCAAGTACAACTAAGTGTAATTACAGGTAATTTTATTGTTATCTTTTCTTACATAGGTATTACACATTACAGCTAAAATTTTAAGAAACTAATGCAATTATTCTTAAGTATGGCAACAATTTCATTGGTAAAAACATGCTTCTTATAGTATGCTGTTAGATAAATTGCCGTTTGTATTATAATAGGATAAATGCAGAATTTTTCAATTATCTTTTAATTACTTACAAAAGAAAGACTAATGAATTGTCACCACCACAAGACCTTTATCTGTATTATCTTATAGGAATTTACGTAGTTCAAATTATTTATTACATTATTATTTATTAAAATTATGTTCCATAGTGAATGTAAACGATTTTTATTTGAGAAAAATATGCACTAAATGACGAAAAAATAATTTTGTACTGTCATCAGAATTTTTTTTTTTTTTTTTTTCTTAGTTGAAAAATCGAAAGTACTAATTTATAACTTCGTATTAAAATAACACAAAAATATGAGGGAGCTGTCAGAGGGGTATTTGCTATACAATATGATAAAACTTTAATTATTTTTATTTTAATCAGAAAGCTTTATTATTTTTTTTTAATCTTTTGTAACGAAATAGAAAAAGAAAGATATTTATATCCTTTCTAATGTATTTTTTCTTGATAAAGATTTAACTATTCGAGGATTTTAACGAATTATATTTTATTCAGATTTCACAAAACATTTCTTTCAATCGCTTGTTTCATATTTAAAGCACAATATTTGACACGTTTGTCATCTTTTTAACTAATATAATACCTCTAATCCATTTTGACAGTGTTATCACTAAGTAAATTGGCACTATTTCTTTGTTAAATCCTATTTGTGTATGATATCACAGGTACGACATTTGGTCAACTTTGCACTTCTTTCAAAATCTGTCAAGATTCAGCGTTCTTTTATTTTCTACTCACCCCCCCCCCCCCCATCATTTTATCGAAGTACAACAATTTGCTTTATCCCATTTCAGTTGTTCAGAAAAATGCACATTACCTGACATGCACAGATTTATTTATTGAAACAGAAATAGGCATGAAATTTACGAAAGATAGGATACAGTCTTCCATGAATATAATCTGAAGTGTAAGGAAAGACAGAAAAACAACTGCCAAATGGTTATTTTTTCATTTTTTTATGTTTATTATTAAAAAATATAAAATCTCATTAACATTTAAATAATAATGATTTAAAAAAAAAAAAAAAAAAAAAAAAAAAAAAAAAAATCGCACTATATTTTTTTCTACTCTGTAAAATTTTTCTGATTTCCGGCTACATTGAGTAAAAGAAGGCATTTTTTATGGGGGGGGGGAAGCTTGTTCCTGATAAAATTGGTGGAAGGTTTTGAAATTTCTCATGAAATTTGAGGTAATTAATAACTGAACTGAAGAACTAAGCAATAAGGACTAAGGTAGAAAGTTCGCTAACATTAGAAAAGAAGAAAAAGATTTATAATCGATATTCGAATCGTATAAACAAAGCAATGTTGCATTATATTCAACAGGAATGAATTTTAACTATACTTATACAAAAAAGATATATAAAACGTAAAAGAAAAATAAATGAAAGATGTAAAAACGATATTTAATTGTGTATAAATATACACAGTAATAATTACATATATCGATGATCAGAACGTACAGTAGTAATATAATATTATCAGTACATACAGTTGGAATTTAAAGATGATTTAATATCAGCATTCAAATAATTAATTTGATCAAAAACAATGACCACCCAAATCAAACCAAAAAAGAAATAAAGTTAAATCTAAATGAATTAAATCAAGATGGGATAAGAAAACAGCATTATTTGCATTCTAGCGTTATCAAGGGCCTGGTAGAATGCAAACATGCTAAATAAATGAATGTTTTTCTGTCACAAAGATAGCAAAAGCTAAGAATTTCTTTGCTCGCGGGCTCGAAACATCCACTGGAAACAAAATAAGAAAAAACGTATATCAAATAAGTTCACCACAACATATGATAAAGCAATACACTAGTTAAAAATTTTTGAGTGATAAAACACCAATAAAATTTTTTATTATACACCAATAATCACAAATAAAATAATCAAGAAATAAGAGAAATAAGCAATATAAAAATGTGCATATATATATATATATATATATATATATATATATATATATATATCCTTATTACAAAGTTTGTTACTCGTTGACATTTATTCATTTATTTACTTTAAATTAATTTATATATTATATTAAACTTTTTTTTTCTTTAAGACAGACAGAAGGACTGAAAGGCATACATATTGAATGATTGAATTCATAGTCACTCTTAAATATTGTTGGCAAATATCAAAAATGCTTAACACAAAAGAAAATGCCGTCTACAGATTTTAACTGCAGTTCTTAATAGATTACCATTTTTTCCGTTGCCATATTTACCTAAATTCTATTTTTACCGTAGCCATTCTTTCTGGCATCATTTCTCCCCCCCCCCCCCCCACGATTACTATTCTAACCCCAGCCATTTTTACATGCGCACAGTCAAAATGAGAATTTGCAAGATTACAGACCTCAAATAAAAGAAGACAAAATTACTTTCATAAAATACTCTCTCTCTCTCTCTTTATATGTATATATATATGTTACATAGCTGTTTAGAAATACGTTCTGTGATATAGTTTTGTTCTTCTGTGCGATTTTTTCCAGTGCGATTTTTTCCGGTGCGATTTTTTCCCAGTGCGATTATTTCCGAGTGCGATTTTTTCCTGTGCGATTTTTTCCGGTGCGATTTTTTCCAAGTGCGATTTTTTCCGGTGCGATTTTTTCCGTGCGATTTTTTCCGGTGCGATTTTTTCCGCCTCCCCATTTGTACACAATAGAGTATTAGAAATCCGAAATCTGACCGAAGTTTGCAATTGGAGACATGTACCCGGAAATTTGAATCCTGCGGACCTCCCGTCTAGAGGATGTTCCTTTGAACAACTACAGAAATCGAGATGGTGGGAGGGTCCGAGTTGGCTTTATTTACATGAAAATGAATGGCCTCAACTAGAAGAAGACCCAAACGAAGAACTCATAAACAGCGAAAAAAGGAAGACAATCCTAAATCTTTTAGATAAAAAAGAAGATAATTTTAATCGATTTTATCAGTATTTTTCCTCTTACAAGAAAACAGTTAGAACCATTGCCTGGATATATAGATTTTATCATAATTCGAAGACTGCTGAGAAAATATCCGAATTGGATATTTCAGTTGAAGAATTTTCAAAAGCAGAAAATGTACTTCTACGATTAGTACAACAAGAATCTTTTTCAGGGAGAACAGATCCAAAATTGAGAAATTTAAGGCCTGTCGAAGATAAAGCTGGTCTCTTAAGAGTAAGGACCAATATAATTCAAAGAAATGACAGTGAAAACTTCAGATATCCTGTGATCTTACCTTACAAGCATCCCGTCGTCCAAAGATTGATATTCGAGAAGCATTTAGAAAATCAGCACGCTGGAGTCAGCACTCTAATGACACTACTAAGAGAAAATTTTTGGATAATGAAGTCTAGAAAATGCATTCGAAATTCAATAAGAAAATGCGTGATTTGCAGAAAACTTCAGACTTCCAAAATAGATGTTGAACCTGGAGTACCACCGGAGGACAGAGTACGAGAAGCAGCCCTCTTTGAAGTGGTAGGCGTAGATCTAGCCGGTCCTCTTCATCTTTCTGATGGATCAAAAGCGTGGATAGCCTTATTTACTTGCGCTGTCTACCGAGCCATACATCTTGAAGCCATTACGTCTCTGTCTACAGAAAGTTTTATCCAGTCTCTGAGAAGGTTCATAGCAAGGAGAGGCAGACCCTACATAATCTATTCAGACAACGGGAAGAACTTCCTTGGAACAAGCAATGCTCTCTCGAGTGTAGATTGGGTAACCATCTGCAAGGTAGCTTCCACCCAGAAGATCAGATGGAAATTCAACCCTCCTGCAGCACCGTGGTGGGGAGGTTGGTGGGAGAGGCTTGTTGGAATGGTTAAAGGAATCCTGAAAAGAAACTTAGGTCGTGCAGCTTTGAATTACGAAGAACTTTACACCACACTGTGTGACTGTGAACAAGTTATTAATTCACGGCCTATAACCTATGTTTCCGAAGATAACACAGATCCCTTACCTTTAACCCCAATGATGTTCCTAAGAGAACTACCAACATCAGGAGTACCTGACCTAGATGCTTTAGATTCTAAAGATCTTAACCGCAGAGCCAGATATAGGCAAATAATCAGAGAAAATTTAAGAAACAGATTCAGAGCTGAATATTTAGGACAATTACGCCAACATGCATCTAAGACCAAAAGATTCAACCAATTGAAAGTCGGCGATGTTGTACTATTAGAAGATTTCAATAAGAAACGTGTTCACTGGCCTATGGCAAGAGTGATCGAAATTTACCCAGGTAAGGATAATGTCATACGCCTAGCTAAGGTGAAGACCGAAAATGGACTTTTTCTGCGTCCATTACAAAGATTGTTTCCTTTAGAAATTGACAGTACCGAACTTAAGAATCACCCCACTTTACATAGGTCTCTCCAAGAAAATTTAAGTCCTTCGAATTCCGAAAACAAGAACCTCTCACAGAAACCGATACTCAACCCCAGAGAAAAGGACCCTGTGGAAGACCCTCCAGAACCAGTAACAAGAAGTCCACAACCGATGATCCCACTTCCAGTCCCCCGGTGGTCTCCCGAACTGGCCGTGTGGTGAAACCCCCTCAACGACTTCAACTTGGATTGTTGAGTTCCTCCGATTAGTCGCAACTCAAGGTGGGAGGATGTCGGGAATTCCCGTTCATTCTTCTGCTTTCAGAACAAAATGACTTTCCAGACAGACTGGCGCGTGCCTCTTTTTCATGATTGCACCACTCTTTCGATTTGAATTGAGAAGTATTCGAAAAAGGTGCTTTTTAGAAGCAGAACAGAACATGACCTTGAATAGAGAAGGGGCTACGTGAAGATCGCTTTTGTTTTCAGACGCCCCGGTCCTAGAAAAGTACTATTAAAACTTTTATAACTTAAAAACTAAGAATGAACATTTATCAGAACTATTTAGAATTTAAGAACTTTAATATTAAGATTTAGTTTAATTACCTATCTGTAAATAATTTTTGTTTATGTTTCGTTTTACGTGTATGCTAACAAAGCATTAAATTTCGTTTTCCCATCTAAGTAGTGCTGTAGTTTAATAGACTTTGCGTTAATGGATCATAGCTGCCACCTTCCACATCCGGACCTTTGTGATAGAAGCTTTCAGGTGAGACCCATCCATATTTTATAATTTAAGAAGTGAATATTATTTAGAAGAATTATAATTTTATTAGAAAAGTTAAGATGAAAAATATGCTGTATCGGGTCTGTAAGAAGAATAATTAAGTTTTAGATCAGAAGATCTGGTACAGCAATATATGATAAAAGTTAGAATTTTCTGCGAAGTAATTAACAAATATCCTCATTACCTTATTGGAAAAAAAAACTGTTAAAAATCACAAAGAAATCGAGAATAAGGAATTCTCAGAATTAGAAAACATGGGAGTCACCAGTAAAATGACCTCCAAATCAACTGGTCAAGTAATCATTCGTAACACAGGCACCCAATTTTGCATTATCTTACAACTTGTCAACTTTTATTTTTAGGGTGGGAGTGCGGTTGAAGAATTTTTGTCTGAATCACCATCATCCTCACTCCAAACCAACTGACGTAAGACTTTTTGACTGGGATAAATCCTTGATTTAGAGGCCATAACTGAACAATCAAAAAGTAATTTTCATTAAATAATTAGTTTTAGAAGCTAAAGAAGAAAAGTTTTCATTTTTATTAATTTGATTGCATTTATTGTTCCGTAATATTTGGCCTATGAGGACACAATCACATATATCTATTAATTTCAAAAGGGAATTTAATATTTAATCAAGCAAATAATAATAATAATATATATATATATATATATATGAGTTTAAAAGACTGTCAAAAGAAAAAAAAAAATTTTAATCTCATTACAAACTTTTCTACCTCATTAGTTCCATACTCAGGAATTCTAGAAACTGGTAGACGGGAAGTGCTAGGCTCGAATCAAGATCGTGCTCGTTGGCCTAGCTCTTCTGAGTTTACCTGGGTTTTCTTCAAAATTCCCATAAATACGGGCTATGGCTTTTTAGAAAGCTTCCCCCCCCCCTCACGGAGGGCAATCCACCCAAGCGTCGAATCCTCGAATAGTCAGTCGGACAATACCTACCCCACAATCTTTTTCAATAAATAATCTCCAATATATATATTATATAAATCTTACTGAATATATATTCATTATTGAGTGATTTCAAATAGAGATATGAATCGATTTCAGATCTTTAAAAAGGAATGAATAATTTTCCATTAACAATTTTAATTTTTATTAAAATCACACAATCAACTGTGGAAGAAAATGATATTTATTGAAATTTTATTTTTCCGTCTGAGTGAAAATAATGCATGGGCCGTGAGTCGAACCCCGGATCTTTGACTTACAAGGTCAAGGCTCTACCAATTGAGCTTACCAGGCCGACACCCCGGTCAGCATTACTCACTCAGACAACCTTTAGGCAGAAACATCTCTGGTCTATCATGCAGATAGCTCGACAGAAATAAGCCGCAGGAAATGGAAAACACCATTAGATAATGGGAGAAAGAAATACAATTTTTATTAAAATCACACAATCAACTGTGGAAGAAAATCATATTTATTGAAATTTTATTTTTCCGACTGAGTGAAAATAATGCATGGACCGGGAGTCGAACCCCGGATCTTTGACTTACAAGGTCAAAGCTCTACCAATTGAGCTATCCAGGCCGACACCCCGGTCAGCATTACTCACTCAGACAACCTTTAGGTAGAAACATCTCTGGTCTATCATGTAGATAGCTTGACAGAAATAAGCCGTTGATTCCACAGTTGATTGTGTGATTTTAATAAAGGGACTACAAATTTTATGCTTGCCTATTAATATATAGATTAGTGATAAATTTTTAACTTTTCTAGCATACAAGATAAAATGTTTATATTTTTACTTTAAATTTTATAATTTTCAAAACTTGTTTTCCAATATTGTCCGAAATCAAACTTTCTTCCCATTTAAGCTATTTTCAGAACATAACAATAAAAAATTATGTTAAAAATGTGCAAAGTATAACACATTAGATATAGAGGAAAAATAGTGGTTTATATGTTGAACATTTTACAGTTTGAAATTTGAACTTTGGACCATAACAGCACATCTTCTCCCCAGGATATCTTCAAGATGTCTTTAAGATGAAATGACATCCCGGAAACATCCTGAAAATGTACTGTGGATAAGTGTGCTGTTAGGGGATGTGGATGTTATATATATATGTAGTATGCCAAAGTTAGTTTTCAGTTGGGAATTTTTCCAGACACGATTACTTGAAAAATATATGAATATTGACTCACTATCTATAGCTCTCCATATCATTTTATCAAAATACTCTATTATATATATTCTCTCTCTATCTTAATATATATAAATCTCGTGTCACAATGTTTATCTTCAATGGACTGCTAAACCACTTAACCGATTATAATAAAATTCGCACACCATGTGCAGTTCGATCCAACTTGAGAGATAGGATAGTTTAAATCTCAAATTATAGTCGCAATTTTAATTTATTGCTAATTATTTGTCTGTTATTATTTGACAGTCACAATTATCTGTTAACTCCAAATGATTCTAACAGATGTCGATACCTTTCGACTGGGTTGAAATGAAAGCTGAAATATATTTGGTGCTGCCATCTACACAAAGAATCTTCAACTTTTTAACCTATTAATAAATTTCGTATAATTCAACTAGCAGACCCGGTCACGCGTTGCTGTGACTAAGTTATACGTTGAATTATATTCCAGTAAACTATTTAATACAGTTAAATTATTATTTACGAATAAAGACGAAAACGTTGTAGCTGATGTAAATACCCACAGGATTGAGATTTGAACCTTAGGTCAAAATTTGGAAGCGATTGATAAAAATTTTCGTAGAGTTGATATTAAGCACAAATTAATTTTATTGTAGGGTCTTATAAATTTTAATGGAGAAGTGATATATATTATTGCTAATGCTACTTAGGATAAAAATGCTAAAATGACTAATATATAAATTAAATTATATTAAAATTCTATTAAAATAAAAGTATAAAAGAAGCAGACGATTTTAAAATTAATTTTTATGGAGGAGTGAAATATAATATATGCTATAATGGATAATTTTACTATAAAATGACCTCATCATCTTCATCTATATAAATAAAGAGAAGTGTCTGTGTGTGTGTCTGTGTGTGTATCTGCGCTCTGGTGCTCACACTACTGATCGCAGAGCTTCCAAATTTGGCATATAGGTACCTGGGATCATGCATGTGTGCACCTCATCGAGATTTTTTCGAATTTCGAATTTGAATTTTTTAAATTAAAGTTTTTTCAATTTTAAATATTGGCTTTAATGCTTCATTTTTCATAGATTTATTATTTTGCTTCTATCGTCTGCGTATCTTAGCAACGGCTATTACGCAACTTATTTTTATTAAATACATTCATTTGAAGGCGAATTTTTTTTTTTTTTTTTTTTTTTTTTTTTTTAATTTGTTATATTTATTAATCGTAATGCAGCAGAAAAAATTTATAACAGTTATATTTAATTTTTTATAGTAGAACAACTTCTTATTTTTCAATTTTTAATTAATTCCTTTAAAAGAAAAAACTTTTATTTGTTAATTTTTTTAATTTACAGTATTTATCGGGAAAAATAGTAGTATATACGTAGTAAAAAGGATTAAAATGATTAAAATTTATTTGTTTATATGTTATATTTATTTTTTAATCAACTTTTTGTTTTGTTTTATTTTATTTCATTGGTCGGAATCAAATTGTAATAAAGTGTAAATAGCATGGGCTATAAAATACATGGTTCAAAACTAAAATATTTAATAGATGCTGAGATACAGTCATCTTTAAAATCGTAGTTCTTAAATTGTAGCAGATCCCCCCTACCGTCGATAAATATCCAGATTGAAGTGCCCGGAAAAAATCTTTCTACAGTCACGGGAAATCTAGACCTGATGCAGTGCGGGCGGGAAAAAAGCTGCTGTAGACAGCGGGTACCCTAAGCGAAGTTTGGAGCAATTTCATTTTCTTTTCTTTTTTTTTTTTTTTTGGTTTTTTCAAGAATGTGGTGTAAAAAAATAAATATTAATTCAATTCTTTCAAAAATTCATTTAAATATAGTGACCAGCGAAGCGGGCGTAGCCTGCTAGTATATGTATAAAGAAAGAGAGAAACATACAGTTAAATATAGATAACTAAACTACATTAAGAAAAAAGTATTGCCTTGTTTTGTTCAATAAATCTTATTAATGCTATTTAATTTACGCCACAACTTTAATTATAATATTCTTTTACACTGCAGAGGGGTTAATGTCTGTCATATTTGCAAAAGACTGATTAGATTTTTTAACATTTATTAACTTCAATTTCAATACCCCCCCCCCCCTCCTCAAATTTTAAAAAGTCCTGTTTCATTAAAAGTAAAGTTTTAAACTATTTATACTATACCTGGTAATTTCAATGTAATTAATTTTTATCCAGACAAATTAAGTGAATTTTTAATTATCTGTAAAATTGCATTGTTATATCTGTACTGATAAGTATAAAAGATTTAAGTCCAAAAATGTCGATTTTGAGTTAAGTACATAGACAGACTCAGAAAAAAATTCTCTATCGATTGGTATAAAGGATTTAAATTCATGTCATTTAGTCTTTGGGAAAATCCATTGGTAAAAAAATATTCAAGTCAGAAATTTAGCAATAATCTTTGGTATAAAATATTTAATTCAATTTTTTCCCTTTATTAAATGAAGGTTGACAATCACTGAATGGTATAAAGAGTATAAATCAACTTAATCCCTTTTTCCTAATCGATTCTACTGATTAGTTTTTAGTTAGTTTAACTTTATTTTTCCTCTCCTGAAAAATCAAGAATATGGACTTAAATCCTTTATACTTATCAGTACAGATATTCGGCCTTGGAAGTTCGGTTATTATATTCTTTCACAGGTGGGGTGATGTATCGCGACAAATGGCGTGAACGTTTAAGAAGCACAGAACAAATTACTCTCCCGCAAATTTTTTTTCTATTTGAACGAAGAAATTGCAAAGTTTAAAAAAGTTATATATATATTTTATATATAAAAAAGTTTATATCTATATATATACACTGCTGTTTGTAAAAAATGCAACACCAAGAAATAATGAGAATATCATATTCATAATGATATTTATTGGGCACATACATTATAGTAAGAAGAACAATTGATTAAAATTTCAGAAAATTTGGAGTAACATGTACTGAGAAAACAGTACATAAAGCAGCGACCTCTGTGAGCAATAACAGCACTTATCTGTCTAGGCATTGAATCAAACAGCGATTGGATGACATGTACAGGTAAAGCACTTCATGAAGCTTCAACACGATGCCACAATTCATCGTTCGTAGTTACTGGTGAGTGGTGGGGGACCAGTCGCTTTTCAACGATTAAACAGTCATTTTCATTGGTATGAGATCAGGAGAATGCGCTGACCAGAGCAACGGTTGAACACAATATGTATTAAGGAAGGTCCGAACTATAATGACAACTTGCGGTCGTGCATTATCCTGCTCAAATGTGGCGCTGCGGAGGCCTTGAATATAGAGAGGAGGTGCGGGGGTTAACTCACCAGAAATTTAATGACCGCATTTCAGAGTTCCGGGAATGCGAACAAGAAGTAATCGAGACATGTATCCAATGGGACCCCATACCATCACTGCATGCGGTGGACAGTGTGACGATGTCGAATTCCAGCTGGCATTGTGCATTACTGACAATGCCGTTAAATACGGATAAATCAATCTTGATGCTGTAAACAGGGTTGTGATTTGTCTGAAAGGCGACTTCACGCCATCCCTGCTTCCAGGTTTGTCATTAATCACACATTAAAGGCGCCCGTATCAGTGATGCAGTTTTGAGGGTAATCAAAATTTTGGTAGCTGCATACTGGGTCACCACCTGGAGTGATGGTATGTGGTACCATTGGATACACGTCTCGATCACCTCTTGTTTTGATTCCCGCCACTCTGAATACCAGCCATTTTACATTTCTGACGAGTTAAGGCCCTTTGCTGTGCCCCAGATTCAAGGCCTACGAAACGCAATATTTAAGCAGAACAATGCACGGCCGCAAGTTGTAAATATTGTCCGGATCATCCTTGATGCAGGATATGTTCGACTGTTGCTCTGGCCAGTGCGTTCTCCTGATCTTGCACCAATGAAAATGACTGTTTAATCGTTGAAAAGCGACTGGCCCCCACCATTTACCAGTAACTACGATCGATGAATTATGGCATCGTGTTGAAACTTCATGAAGTGCTTTACCCGTACATGTCATCCAATCGCTGTTTGATTCAATGCCTAGGTAGATAAGTGGAGTTATTGCTCACAGAGGTCGCTTTGTGTACTGTTTTCTCAGTACATATAACTCCAAATTTTCTGAAATTTTAATCAATTGTTCTTCTTGCTATAATGTATGAGCCCAATAAATATCATTATGATATTCACATTCCTTCATGGTGTTGCATTTTTTACAAACAGCAGTTTAGATATAGATATAAACTTTTTTTATATACATAAGAGAAAAGTATTTAATTTGGGGAAAAATTTTCAGAACTCTAGTTTTAGATGATTTTACACGTTTTGAGATATCTTAAACACAATTTGACCATTTCTGAAAAATGTATGAGTCTCTGTGTGTGTGTATATAAAACTTTGTGGACGCTGTATCTCACGAACCAACGAACGAAATTTTATAGTACTTGATATTTCATTGAACCTTGATTTAAACTGGCGCTGTCATTCCCTTTTTTCATAGTTTTTAATGTACAAAATATTTAATATTTTCATAATTTTTAACATACAAAATTTAATATAAATGTACATAATGAAAATTATTTTTAACTTTTCAGTATGAAATTATATATATATATATATACGTAATAGTCAACCAGGAAAAAAACAATGCATGTGTATGTTTACAAGCATCGCATACTCCCCGAGGGGGGGGGGGGTATAAATTTTCAATATGGGTATTGTTCAAAAGAACTCATCAAGCCCATTCAAAAGAGTGGTTGAACCATAGACATAGAATAATTTTAAAAAAGTTATCGAATTTTTTTTTTTTTTCCGGTAAGAAAGGGAAAAAAAAAAAAAAAAGACCCTCAGATGTCGTTTATAAGGTAAAAAATTTACTTTTTTTCGACGTTTTAAACTATTACTTAAATTTACTATCAGATTTTAATAAAATAATAACAACAATTCTTAATTTTAGTATGTTCGATAGTTCACTTCATTTTCTTAATATTTAGTTGCATTTATTTATTATGCATAAATTTTGTCAAACGTGTTCCTAATGAATATAGTCTTAGTATGATAAATTTAATATAAAATTTTTGCTATTTTAAATAATATTACATATTCCTATTCTGAAAAAATAATAACATTAATTCTTAGTTTTAGTATGTTCGATAGTTCACTTCATTTTCTTAATATTTAGTTGCATTTAATTATTATGCATAAATTTTGTTAAAACATGTTCCTAATGAATATAGTATTAGTATGATAAATTTAAAGCTATTTTAAATAATATCACGTATTCCTATTCTGAAAAAATATATATTCCTATTCTGAAAGTTATCATTTTTTTTTTTTTTTTTTTTTTTCTGAAAGTTCTAAATAAATGAATTATTTAAAAACCTTTGTATATAATAATCAATTAAATTTGAGATGTTCTAATAAAACTGCTAAGAGTTCAGGTTTAATATGATCTAAGGTTAATTTAATATGGTATAAGTCTATAATTCTTTGTTTAAGGTGCGAAATATATGCTTCGCATGCAAAAGGAAAAAGAAAAAAAAAAAAAAAGGAGGAGGTATTTTTTTTTATGTTGGTCTTATTAGCATAACTCAAAAATAGTTCGCATCCGGTAAGAAAAGAGACCCAACTCAAACTAGTATGTTGTGGCCACCACAAGACTTTCTTCTATATTTTCCTGTACAAATTCACTCAAAAGCAATTAAAAAAAAAAAAAAAAAAAAAAAACGATTTCTTTCCAACTATTTTTTCGTTAAAAGTAAAAAAAAAAAAATGAAAATCGATAACTTTGTTTTAAATTATCACATATTTATAGTTCAACCATTCATTTTAAAGGTATTGACGAGACCTTTCGAAAGATACCCATCATGAAAATTTATCCTCCCCCCCGGGGTTACTTCCCCCCAGGGGGGAAGCTATGCCCCCACATGCACAAATTTTTTTTACTAATTAACTACTACTATTATCAATAATTCATATTAATTTTACAATCACAGGTTAAGAATAACTTTCATTATGTACATTTATACGGAAATTTGTCCTATACTGCCATGTTAAAAATTTAGAAAAAATACGATCACAGCGCCACCTGTTGAGCGATTGATCCCCAAACCTAATCAGCACCAGTTTATGTCAGGGGCCAACTAAATACCAAGTTTGGTTAAATTTCGATTAAGAAAAAAAATAAATTACGATTTTTTTTTTTTCGTTAAAAGTAAGAAAAAGTCGATAACTTTGTTTTAAATTATCGCAGATTTATAGTTCAACCATTCGTTTTAAAGGCATTGACGAGACCTTTCGAAAGATACCCATCTTGAAAATTTACTCCCCTCGAGGGGGGACTTCCCCCCCAGGGGGTTAGCGAGGCTCTTACATATACAAAAATTTTTTCCCAGTTGACTATCTCTATTATAAATAATTCTTGTAAATTTCATAATGATTACTAAAAAATAATTCTCTTTATGCACATTTATACAAAATTTTGTCCTATATCACCATGTTAAAAATTTAGAAAAAGCGAGATGGCAACGCAACCTGTAAGACAATTTTTACCAAAAGTTGATAGGCACTAATTTATGTCAAGGTGCAACTACATACCAACTTGTACGAAATTCTGTGCAGTAGTTCCTGAGATACAGTTGCCACAAAATTTTGTCACACACACACAGACAGACAGACAGACAGACATTTTCTAAAAATAGTCAAATCGTGTTCTACAGCTCTCAAAACGTGTAAATCCATCAAAAATCCGAAGTAGAAAATTTTTGCGAATCCAATACTTTCTTCTATTGAATATAGAAGAAAGTAAAAATGGCAATTTTGAGTTTATGTCTCTGAAAAATGTGCATTAACTGTCTCATGAGGGACAGTTTTGCTGTTTATGTCAATACTAGTCACTTGTTTATTGTTATCTTTAAGTTCTTTTTTTCTCAAATACTGTTTTTTTTTTTTTTTTTTTCTTTGGGGGGGGGGGGGGGGGGTTGTGTCACTTTTTTTGCCGGGGGTCGAGATGTTAGCAGGAAATCAAAATTAAGCATCATAAATATGTGTCATACAGTAATATATTACTTAAAACTTTTCATAGTCATCAGAAAATCGATCCCTGTGCAGTTACATACAAAAGAATTCAAATAAACCGAGGTCTGTGGGCGGAAATTCTCTATAGTATATTTTAACACCTTTAGACTGAAAATAAAACCATTTTTTTCTTAAACCCCTTCCGCCCCCCCCCCCCCTTCCCCCTCCGCGTTTCATATAACCAGATCCACATGGAAATTTTTCTTTACTTCATCAAAATGTTAGTTAAACACGAGAAGTGTTAATTAGGAAATGTTTTTAGTCTAGAAAATGGAACGTTACTTAAAATAGCCTAATAATTAATTTTTTGCAACAACGAAAGTATCCCATTCCTCCCAATTTCCCCACTCAATTCAATTTATTTATATGAAACACATATTTTATAAATTTAAGTTAATGAAACAAATGAATTAAATTGATTTTTAATGTTGAAAACTTTTTCCATGTCAAAATTAAATGCTTCATAAAACTTTCTTTCTATTTTTATTTATTTATTTTGTATCATGTTCATATTAAAAGAGAATTAAATGTCACTTCTTAACATGCACTGTTAAAAATTTCCGCAAATTTAATGTAAATATTTATCCAGAGTCTCTGTAAGAACAGGATTCGACAAGGATTTATTTAACAAAACTGTATTGAGTGTAACATACACTGTTAAAAATTTCTGTAAATTTAATGTAAATATTTATCCAGAGTCACCGTAAATTTACAGTAATTCTTAGTTAAAAGTGAATAATCGAGATTCTCAATCTTCATTCTGTATTTTTACCTAATTTTATTATTTAATTTTTTAATTAAAATTAAAAATGACTGTTTCTACTTTAGAAAAAGCATTCTATGTCCGAAATATATTCTCAACAATAATTAATTAAATTAATATTAGTTACCGTAAACCGGGGTTACTTAGACCACTTTTCAACTTCAAACACCTATCACTCAAAAGCTATTTATGTTAGAGATTAACTAATTTGTGGAAAACTTAGGTCTATTGCTCTACTTTATTATTACATATATGAAATTTTTTTGAAAAATGCATGTTAATTATAAGAAAATAAAATCTTGGTGGTTTTAGTTACCCCGTGATATGGGGTAACAAAAACCAGTGGTTGTAAATCAATGTTTAACTTCAATTATTCACTAAAGGGTAACAAAATCCACATAAAATGCCAAAATAAATTTATTTATGATTTTTACATTTGATGTACTAGTAAAAAATTCTACAATAATGGCACTAATATTAACTTAATCTAACATTTAAATATTAAGTGCAAAAGGGAAAGTATGACGTCCTCTATAAACTTTAACAGGCTTAACAATTGTGATAATGTCTGTTAACTTAATGTCCATCTCCTCATCAACATTTGGAAACACATAATCATTTCCCAGTGATTTGGAACTTTTCCTAAAAAATGTTACCTTTCCTGTTTCTTCTTCGGGTTTAGTTTCTTGAACAATAGCTTAGAATTGTTTTTTCACTTCTTTTTTTCTATTTTCATTAAATATAAGTTCTACAATAACATATAAATTTGGTGTAACATATAAATTTTGTGCTGAGTAATCTTTGATTTTCGGGCACCAACAGGCCTTTGATACTTTCGAGGCATATTGTGTCCTGAAACAAGGGAAAGCATAAAAATCATTTATTTAATAATTACTGTAATTTGTTAATAACCAGTACTTTTTTTTCATTTTATATGGTATAATGTCGTATGGAGTAACAAAAGCCACTGGATTTTGTTACCCCGTTTGTGTAACAGCTTTAGTTTTTTATATATAATATATAAAACTAAATGGAAATGCATCCTGTGAAATGGCAAAGATGAAAAAGTATTGTTTGAGGTTAGGTTGAACAACATTTGTTACTAAATTCTATTAAAAATATTATTGGGATCATTGAAGTTATGTAGGTTATAAGATTTCACTAAAATTAACATCAAAACAAAAATATTTATGTAAACTTACCATTAAAAACTTAAGTAATTGTTTGTAGACTAGTGAAAACTCTGTTAAAAAGTACAAACAATAGCATCAAAACAAACTTCAAGACATCTATACAGTGTTGCCAAACCAGCATTCAAAATTTACCTATTAAAATGGCTTTTGTTACCCCGCCGGCCTAAGTAACCCCGATTTACGGTATTAAAACGAATGTATAAAATACGTTTTTTAATATCTCCGTTTATTTTTCTCTGTAATTTTACGTAAGACTTAAGATAATAGATTACACAGTTTTCTGTTGAAATTGTTAACAGTGTGGAGCAATGCCTTTCAATGAATTTTATTTTATTTATTTATTTTATTTACTTATTTTAACATTTATGACAGTAAAAGTTAGATTAACCATAAACTAATATTTAGTTTTTGAGAATTTTGTGTTTTAATGGTATATGACTGACTCATAGTAAAATTTCATATGTCTCATAGTCATATCTAAAATACTATTTAATAATACTAATAATAATAAACAAATGCAAAATGGGAAACTATTTCCTTTTTAAAAGGTAAATATTTTCTAAATTATTATAAGATCACCAAACCTTAGAATATACGCAAAATTACTAGTTTTTGTGCTAGGAAGAAATATTTGCAAGACAATACTTCGGTCATCCTTAAGTAATTTGTGTTTATCACTATATGTTTTAATAAAATAAAACTTTAAAAATTTTGTAATGTAAAATTCAGTATAGGGTAATTTTACTTTAGTGTCTAGTTTCAAATTTTTTCTTCTAAATTTCAAACATATGATTTTGCTCCGGAATATATTATTTATTTATTTATTTTTCTATATTAAGTCCATATGAAGAGTTACTTGAACTAAAATATTTTGGGAACGTAGCTTTATACTTTGTTCCCATTTTTTTTTTTTTTTTTTTTTTTTTTTTTTTTTTTTTAACAAGAAATACATCATCATAGTGAATATAATAAAAGACCTGTTTTAATAAAACGATTTATTATTACTTGATTTAAGCAAAATTGTTTAAAACATTACATTTATAAAGAATAATGTGAAAATGAAGAATTTGAGATTTAAGTCTTTTTAAATATCATTTAAATTAATTAAAAATTAATTTCAGATTTTCTAGTTTCAGAAAATAATTGAATCTTTAGAAATATATTCTGAGTTCGTAAACCCACTAACATAGGCTAGTTAATTTTTAAACTTACAATTATTATAAGAGGCACAAAGTTGTTAATAAAAAAATGGAAAAATTTTCGATATATTTTATAGTAGTGGAAAATCCTTTACTTTTTCAAGTGAGAAGAAGGATGCTTATGTCGAAACTCAGGACCAACTTTTAGTTCCAAATTTACCTGTGAGAGTGGGGCTGATCGTACATCGCAGGGGAAGCCTTAGGGTAATCTTAGTCCCAAATTTACTTACTGCAGTACAAAAGCATGTTTTTTTATAGAATATTTCACGAGAAGTCCTTTTCATTTGTATTCAAGTGCACACAAAAGAATTCGAACATATTAGGGTCATTGGTTGGAAACTTCCCGAAATGCATTGCAAACTGTGTTAGTGTTAGGCATTTTTTATTTTTACTTTTTTAATATTTTTTTACTTTACAAAATTTAAATACACTAGATGGTGCTCATATAATTATACACGGCTACCCAAATTTAGTGGAACACTTTCTTTACTACTGGATGTAATTGATGAAAGTGCTTCACTAAATTATACCATACCCAAGTTTAAATTAGAATGAAGGATTATATAAGAATTTCTTCTGTTGAAATGCAATGTAAGCGAAAGAAGTGTAAATGCCATACAAAAGATTATTATCCTTCTTTCTTTCAACGTTTTCCGGCATAACTTTTTTTTCACCCAAAGAATTTCTGCAACTATAAAAAGTAGTTTCGCTGTACAGGTCAATAAATAGGTTCAAATGAACTTTAATATTTAATAATAGTGTAGGCAGAACTGTTATACACTCAAAAACCATGTCTGTGTGTACGGAAACAAACATCTCCAGTGTCATGTATACTTAAAAAAGAAAAGGTGTAAAGAATTTGAAGGAATGAAGCTGTTGAATAGGTTTTTAGAACCGAAAGAAAGAACCACAATCTTAGAATAAAAGAAGAGAATGTGAAAAGGATCATAAAAGTCTCACAAAAATGAAGCTTTTGTTAGTCAAGTTATATATCAAGCTAGTTTTCTGTACTAGTTTTTCACAGTACTTGTGGTTAGACCACCATTTCGGACATCCTTCAGAGAATATTTGTCAATGTTCTTTTAAATAACTCCTATACCCATAGGGATAGTTTATTCATAGGGATATCGTAAATTAGCCTTGGGTTGTATATTTGTCTCAGTATCTTTTTGCCCTTCTGCTGTCTGCTCTGAAAAAATAACAGAATTTCAAAAGGAATTTCTTGAAAGGAATAAAAGTATGCACAGGGAAATATTTTTCAAGATTATCCTCAATGATAATTTTTGCTCTAACTGATAAGGTTACAGGCAGTAAGTGATTAATGAATGAGATGAGGTAGGAGCAAACACGCTGTTGTTCCCACTATTACAAATTCGCCACCTACATATAAAAGTTTGGCATCGAATAAAGTTTTTTGTCATTAAATATATTCGAAAGGTTACAGCGACAGGCATTTAACGATAATATGCTAATTATACAACAAATAAGTATTAATATTGATTTTTTTTTTTTTTTTTTTTTTTTTTTTTTATGGAACTAAATAATATATTATCCATTAAAGCCCTGTTCAAATTAAAGGGAAAATATATATATATATATATATATATAGCAAAATTTATTCTTTTCGTTTTAAATTTCTTTCAATACTAGTGTAATATATACAAAATAAATAAATAAAAATACTGAAATATTTGACATCTTTAACGGCGTTAGTTTTTCAAATAATAACATTTAATTCATTTGTTTTACACTTGTTCAGAAAAGTTATTTTTTTAATAGTACGTTATGTGCAGAAAAGTAGTTATAAAGTAATGTATAAAAGATACTCCGTTTTAAAGTTTTCTAATTGCTTTGCTACTTTTATCGAGTGTGCCCTGTTGCTCTTACTTCCCAAAAGGATATTTTTAGAAAAAGCTTTATTTATTTATTTATTTATTTTTTCTAAAAAGTCTTAAATAAACCTCAGCAAACCATTTTTGAAATAGGAATTTGCATTTAAAGGCAGAATAAAACTATATTTTAAGAATATAATTACGTAATTGTATTTTAAAAAATTATATAGTAAAAAAAAAAAAAAAAAAAGAGAGAGAGAGAAAAGAAAAGAAATGTATACCTAAAACAGTTTATGATTTTATCAATGTGAATTTTTATTTTAATAATAAATTTTACGATATGTATCAGAAGTATCCAAGATTAAAGGAATGAGCTCATGAGGATTTAATTTATCGTGTGGCGTCCTACAAATGATTTATTTTAAAAATCCTATAACAATTTAGTACTAATAATAAGTTATTTATTAATATCTGAAATTTTCGTTCGTTTCAGCTGATATAGATAAGATCATTTGCATAACTAACTGACCAAACAGAAAAACTCACAACTAAATTCAAGAAAAGTCAAGACACAAAATACTTAAAAAAAAAAAAAAAAAAAAAAAATGCATAATGGATATTATTACAAAAGTATTTTTATGCTGTTTGCAAAATGTTTAAAATTAAAACCTTGTCCTTCTAACACACTTAGAAAGACAACAACGGAGGGCATCCCACCTATAGGCCTAGGACCCTAGTTTAATCAATCGGACTTAACCCCGCAACCAATCTGATACATTTGAACTAAAGGCTTTATCATAATATTTAAGAGCGGACAATACCTACTTTCGTCTACAGCCAAAGCCTATGGGGAAATCTATTTCCACAATTATTCACTACCTTTTTTTTTTTTTTTTTTTCCTTTTCCACATTCAGAAAATTCACAATCATTAAATTAGTACTCGTTTTCGAAAAATTTATTTTTACATTTTTAATATTTTATTTTCTCGCTAAAAAAATGCGAAAGATGCATTTATGTAGTTATTTTTTAACTCAAAAATAAAATTATACGATTAAAAACACTTTAAAAAACACGTCTAAAATAAATTTATTAAAAAGATTAAAATCATCCAAAGCTTTTCGCCTTGAAAAATCAAGGCATCATCAGGGATTTGATTATACATACCACAGAGCAGTTTTATATACATTTTTTGTACCATATGGTCAACAGTTAAATCCTTATATTGAACAAAAAAAAAAAAAAAAAAAAATCAACTGGAAAATGGTGAAGACTATATCCAAGAGCGAAGATAAGTAACGGATGGAACTCTTATGGTTACCAAAGAGTTACGAGTCTCTGTATTTATTGTAGAAACAAAGGTGTAAGGTGTTGCAAATAGAGGTTGGAACTATTGTAGGATCATGAGGTGCTGCACTACACTTAGAGGCTGGAACTATTGCAAGATCAAGAGGTGCTGCCCTTAGAGGCTGGAACTATTGTAGAATCAAGAGGTGCTGCACTTAGAGGCTGGAGTAAAAAATGTTCATTTATTAACTGAGATGGTGCTTTAAATGCTAAGTTTTTCATTTCAATAAATAGTTTTACATTGATCTTTTAAACGTTCTGAGGAAAATTGATCTTTTTGTTATGTTTATATTTTGTTTAGCGAAAAATAAATACAGTTGAAGGTCTTTATAATGCAGTTCTATGCAATGTAATTTTCTATATCTGAGGAGCAAACATTCAAACAGTGTTTTCTCCAAAAATAAAAAAAAATGAGTTAGTGATTTTTCTTTAAACTTAACATAACATAGTACGTCGACATATTTCCTAGATATGTGTACATGTCTCCCTAGTAACTGTAGTAATACATCTAAGCAAATGATAATTAGGGTTTAAGTTCAGTTATTTTTTAATTTATATTAGTTTCTTCTGTTTTCTGAAAAATTGTATCCGAAGGAGAAAACATACACTGTAAAAAATATTTGCTGCCAGAAATTCTCTGCGTGATTTAAGAAAATACGCGTAATTTACGAAAAAATTACGTTGTCAGTACGCATTTTCTCAAATTACAGAGAATAGTTTGAATGTTTGCTCCTCATCTGTACCCTGGAGTTAAAGGACACTATATCCATTTTATGAAAAGAGTTAGCACCATGTTCTTGATATGTATTTTTGTTTTATATAGAGGTATTAAGCATTATGCCCGGTTACTCACTGTAAAAAATATATTTGCTGCCAGAAATTCTCTGTAATTTGAGAAAATACGTTCTGACAACGTACTTTTTTCGTAAATTACGCGTATTTTCTCAAATTACAGAGAATTTCTGGCAGCAAATAGGACATATTTTTTACAGTGTATAAAGGAGGTAGGACAGTACGCTGTAAAAAATGTGTCCTAATTGCTGCCAAAAATTCTCTGTAATTTGAGAAAATATGTTCTGACAACGTAATTTTTTCGCAAATTACGCGTATTTTCTCACATTACAGAGAATTTCTGACAGCAAATAGAACATATTTTTTACAGTAGGACATAAAACCATGTCCATTTTTTTTTTCATGACAAATGTTAATAATTAATTTCATAATAACACCATTCCTAAAAACATTCATTTTTATGACATGGTGTCCTATACCTACAGGGTGCAGATAAGTCGTACAACTTATCAGACATAAACAATGAACTTTTGTAAAAACTGTTACTCCGTAGAGAACTAAGTGTGATACATATATTTTTCTCTATCTCCTTAATTTCGAGCTTTTTAATTGTAAAAAAAAAAAAAAAAAAAAAAAAAAAAATGCTATCACTGCACTTTTTTTTTTTTAATGAGTAATACAATGAATGGTTTGGTACAGGCATATATCGACTATATTTATAAATTAAATTTAACAATGAAAAGTATGATCCATCCAAATTCTGTTCCAAGGAATGCAACTTAAAAATACCCTTTTCTTAGTTATGTTTCAGACATATTTGATCATGTTTACATGGTAAATTTAATAACGTTGTGAATCATGACCTACATAATGCAAAATTCTATATATATAGCGTACAACCTTGTGCGTTTTTTTTTTTTTTCTTTTTTTTTTCTTTTTTTTTTTTTTTTTTTTGTTTGTTTGTTTGTTTGCGTTATAACGATCTTCTACTGTAATACATGTAAAATGTATATAATACTGATTTTAAAGAATCTACTTTGCATAAGACAAATATTTTTTTTTTTTTAAGTAATTGGAAAATATTGATATTGATGAAATATTTATAAAGTGTCACTGTTGATTTATTTAAATTTATCCTACTACTTCAATGAACAATTCATTATTTAAATTATTAAAATAAAATTTGTGAATATTAAATGCTTTTTACAGAATGAAATGCTATTGAATTTGTCTAGTGCAGGATATTTTTTGTATGTTAAGGTAACACTGAATACTATTATACACAATAAAATTTTTCCTTTACTGACAGCCCCTTGTAGCAAGTGGAAGTTAAAAATAAATAAATAAATCAATAGAAAATCATTTTTAGTTTCATCTTTTTCCTTTTGGATTGTCATCGGATTAGGTTAACTGTTTTTTTTTTTTTTTTTTTTTTTTCCCCTTGCGGGTAGTGTATATTGACTCTTTTTTTTTTTCTGTGACTCAAGCTTAAATTCGGGTCATGTTTAGTTTTAGCTAGTCGGGTCAAGTTAAAAACATGTTTATAAAAATTACAATAGTAAGCAGAAATTTGTTTCGTAGAAATATAATTGCATAACTAATATAAAAGACGTACATACCAAAATGTATGCTTATGACTTATCCAAATTATTATAATAGTATAGTAAACTTAAATTTTAGAAAAGACAAACATTGGAGGTCTCTCATTAACGGACTTAACTCACTCTTTAGTGTTTTCAATCCTTTTGAATGGTAATTTCTTTCTTTTCTTTTCTTTTTTTTTTTTTTTTAAGTTTCAGGTCAGGTTTGGGTCGGCGTCACGGCAATAAAAGTCTTTTTTCCGCGATCAAATTAATGAAAACTGGGTGACCCGTGCAGGACTCAAACATAGGTATTTCCTTAAAAAAAAAAAGGAAACTAGTATTACTATTCACTATACGTAAACTGCAGTTTTGAAATTTATTAAATAAAATAAGGCCAAGTCGTCTGCGAAAAAAATATCAAAAATGATATAATCCAAAAATTTTCCAGATTTTTGTAAGATTCGGAGGGGGTATACCCCCCCCCATCCCACCCCCACATACATAGACCTTATATGTTATTATCATGAACCTATAATTATGTAACTTCATGGTTATTATATAAGGTCTATGCATACACACACACCTTGGCAACGATCTTGAGGTAGAAGCAGAAAGGTTTTTTTAGTGCTGCCATCTATTTATTTAATTTCCTATCACATCTGAATTTTTAATTTTTAGTGCTGCCATCTTCACTTTTTAAATGTAAACTCGCTTCCATGCGACTTTACGTAAATTTAGAAAAGAACATTAGAAAACATATTTTCATTTTTCTTTCCTAATTTTACATAAAATATCATTCATTTCATATTGTACTTTTTTCATATGATCATTCCTTACCTCATCAGTTAAAGAAATTCGATTTTCACAGTTAAAATTTTACGTTTCACTGTAAATTTCGATAACAAGGTATTGAGTTTGCAAAGAACATTTTACTAAATTTTAAACATATTTAAAACCGTAATAAGTCATGCAAAAAATATTTGAACAATATTTCTAAAGCTTCTTTTAACACTATAAAATCTAAAAATTAAATAATAATAATAAATTAATTAAAATTAAAAATTAAAAAACATCAGCATTGGATGCTACTTTCTAAAAGTGAAAATCGCATTTGTATTTTCGGCACTACACACTAAATACTCATCGTTTTACACTTTTTTATAAATTAACATCAATGGTATATCACTTAAGGCCGATTGACTATACGTGGGTCCTAGACCTGAGAGAATACTCTCCCATGGGGTCCTAGTCCGTATTCCAGAGCTTTAAGAGGTCCCATAATTAAATACCATTATATATGTTATAGCAAACTTCGCAAAATTCAATCGAAGAAAAACATTGCAAAGTACAACTGAAGTTTATTTAAAAAAAAAATAATAAAATAAAATAAAATAAAAAATAAAAATAAATAAATAAAAGTAGTATCCAATTAAGGAACTGCTAAAAGCCCTGATATTCTTTTGTAAATTAATATCGGATTTAGTAAACTGACAAGGATATCTAAATTTCTGTTTAATTTATAGTAAAAGTAGTTTAATTAAGGTAGTATATTCTCCCGTTTCTACGCAGATATTTTTGGTGTGTTGGTGTTAGGGTTAAGGCCAGTTCACTACACGAGGGTCCTAGGCCTGGGTCGTGTGCTCTCTCCGTTGGGGTATTTTTAGGAGATCCTAACCCGCATTTTAGCAAGCTTCGGAGAAAATGACGGAAAACACCGAACGGCTAGGTCGACGAGCGGAATCTGGGATTGAACAAGGCACTTCCCGTCTACAAGCTTTGAGCGCAAAACCGCTCGACTACTGGTGGGGGATCGGACGTTTGTTGGAATTCATACTGGCATTTTAAATATTGTACGTAACACAATTAAATATATAAAGGTATTTACATTTCTGTCATTTACTTATATTTCAAGTAAAAAAAAATAGAAATGTGTGATCAACGTCAACGTAGTTGATTCGGGGTACCTGCAATCGGTCGCAACCGTTGCTTACCTCCATCGAAAGTGCCAAAAAACATAAAGATAATTTTACAGAAAAGAAAATATGTTGCATTTTAGTCTCTTAACGTAACTCTCACCAGCGGCAGAGATTTGCCTCTCTCAAAGCTAGTCGACAGGAATTGCCGTATTCGACTATAAGTAGCTTTCGGCAGCCTAGCTGTTCAAAGTTTTTCTCGGTTTTCTCCGAAAGTCGAGAAAAAATGGACTAGGCCACTTTAAAAAGATCCTAGGAGGCCATCCACAAATGCCTAGGTTCCTAAAAAAAAAAAAAAATAGTATATTATATACACCGGTGGTGTGAAAGGCTTTTTAAATGACCTACGCGTTAGTTTTTAAAAACTTTTTTTTATATCAAAAGACAGAACAGACAATCAAAAATATTTTTAAAATAAAATTATAAATATTTCATGTCGAAAAACTAAAAGAAAAACATTTTCATGACATCGACTAACTCGAGCATATTTTCAACATATTGTACATATGTGTAACGCATGAAAATTAGGCATAGACTGGGAATTCATATTCATTGCATTGTAGAGCAAGGAGCAGGCATATTTCATCTTGCAATAGAGTCCTGCGCAGGTCAAGTACATTTGACCCGCACCCGACCAGCGAGATCTTTCGATCCACAACACGAGCCGAACCCACAGCTTCTGACCTGCAAAAAAGTATTATTCAATTTACATTATATAAGAAACTAAGTTAAAATTCTATTTCACGAAATACAGTTATATTATTGAACATATCTTATAGAGAATTACTACATAAATATTACAAGTCTTTATTTACATTCAACCTATTGTATAATAAAATTAAAAATATCTAGTCTTGTTATAAACAAAACTTCAGTGTATTGCGTAGCATGATTTCTTGTCACTTACTTAAAAAAAAAAAAACACTGTTTTAAATATTTACAGTATATGAAAGAAGTAAATTAAGAGGAAGCAAATATACGTGGAAAGGCAAATGATTTTCTCATATAACGTTTTAAACGTCAAGTATTAATATTTTATGCATGTCTTTTTTGTAAATTAAACTTATGAGTCATGTTGCTTTAAATTGCTATGAAGGAAGAGAATGTCATCCAATCTTAGCATTCAAAAGATTATATTCATAAAAAAGCAACATAAAAAATTTTCCGCAGAAAAATATTTTGAGGGTAGACCTGTGGTTTTACCTGCGGGTCAAAAACTCATGCTAACTCGACACGCATCTGACCTGCAAAGCGGGTACCCGACCCAATGCAGGACTCTTAACTTGCAATGTTTATGCATAAAATTTTTATTTTTCTTCACTTGCAAAAATAAGATTTTTTAAGGGAGAAAAGGAGGAAAGATGTAGATTAAAATTGTTTCGTTTTTTAAAAGCTAATGGTATAAATTTTTGAATTAAAATTGGAATGACTAGAAAAAATAATTTTAGCCGGTGTAGCAGCTCAGTTGGAAATCGGGACCATTTTCATAACGCGGCGTTGGTTTTCCTCTTGTCTAGCTCACTGATCTCAGAGATCAGTGGTCCCTACACCACAAAAGAGAAAATTTAATACAGCTGATGCTGCCATCTTCATTTGAAAAATGTAAATTATCTTTCAAGTTATTTAGAAATGAGATTATTATTAGTATTATATACGCAAATAACTCTTTTTTACCCCCCCCCCCCTTATATATATATATATATATATATATATATTTAACTGGTAAATAATTAAATAATTTGCAAAGGTTGGGATAATTATTTAGTTTGTGAATTGAATATTCTGACAAGAACATTTTTTAGCAGATTGTTTTGGACATTTCTGTAGATAAGAGATATTATAAGAGTTAAAACCTATCGCCTACCCGTGGGACGTAGGCCTGGGAGAATGCTCTCCCTACGGGATCTTTCTAAGGAATCCCAAACCGGAAATTTTATAGAAGCAAAATTAATAATTCAAACTTTACCTATACAAGGATTCGGTACAACATTAAACAGTTTTTCGGTATTACATTTAACCTTTCCATATTTACTAGGGTGATTAAAGGTAACTAATGATAAGCACGTAATTAAAAATATATATATTATACTTCATAAAAATTGTTACGTACAATTTTCAATGGAAATGCATAACCATGAAATTAATATTAGTAATAAACGCCCCATATTCATTTTATAATAATTAGTAATTTATATATTAAAAATGTAGCAGCAGATTTAGTAAAACATCTATTCTATTTATATTTCAAAAAAGAGGACCTTTCTACGTTAAGATTTATTGGTGGAACTATTGAAATTCCTCGCCGCTATATTACTAATGAAGTGAAACATTATTTCTGAGATAATAATTATTATTATTATTATTTCTGAAGTGATTCTCGAATATGAAATTTAAAAATAAACGACACCTGCACTTTTCGATTTATCACGAAAACGAAATTTCAGCAACGTTATTATTTCAGAAAGAAAAGAAAAGAAAAAGAAAAAAATGAAAAATTAATTTAATGCACGCTTTAGAGCATCACAGTTTTACATAACATCAATTCATAAATTTTTGGTCCTAATAGCTAAAGATTTTAAACTTTAAATTTAAATATGGAGTAAATATATTTTGTTGAATTTGAGTAAATCAATTGTGAATTCAAAAGCTACTTAAAATCTGAAACTACCAGACAACACGGCGAAATAAAAATTATTCCAAAAAAAGAATAATACTATTATACTTTTCATCGATAGTGTGCGCCAGAATCAATCGGCTAATTCAATTTAAGTTTTCTTCATCATTGTTATTTATTTATTTTAGGTTAGAATGATGTTATTAAACAAAGTATTGTTTTCGTTTTTCGTGTTTTTGCTAAAATATTAAGCAATATTCAATTAAAAGTTGATTAGTGAGAGATTAGAGGCAAAAAGGGAAAAAAGGATGCATCGGCCGGGAATCGAACCCGGGCCGCCCGCGTGGCAGGCGAGCATTCTACCACTGAACCACCGATGCGTTATGCAAGCTATCTCGTTACCATTAAGTACGAAAAATTCTTTGAAAAAAGGTCATCTGTTATAAAGAATATTTGAATTTAATGCAAAATGAAACGTAAATTAACTGTACTTTAAAACATACTTTTAATGTTGTTTTCAACCAATTTCAGATTTTACCAAGGCTAAGTAATTTCAAACATTAAGGTGGAAATAATCTATCACTGAACCACCGATGCATTTATCATAAGTTCTCCTTACTATTACTTACGTAAAATTCTCTTAGGAGTATCTCTATTACTTATCTATAATAAAGACTATTTAAATTTAATGTAAAATGAAACGTATATCAACTGTATTTTAAAACATTCTTTTAATGGCAGATTTTATGTTTTCCAGTCTCGTGTGCTTGTTTCAGAATTATTTTAGGTTATGCGTTTAAAATGTTTCCTTCCTGCATAACGATTTCTTCAATTTCCTTTTAAATATCGTACTCAGTAAATTTACGAAATTTTTCCAGCTTGCATTTATAGTTTGTATTTGTACCTTTTTACAATAATTTTTGCTTAAAAACGTAATACACATGTGTATCAACCAAAAAATTATTTTTGATCGAAACACCAATTTATATACAGCAGCGAACTCATTGGATTTTTTTTTATACAATTTTATCTTGGATTAAAAAAATCACGTACGTAATATACCGGGTGAATCAAAATAGATGATACAGCGATTATCTCGTAAAATAAGAAAGATAGAAACATTTTCCAATTACCATATTGGTGCAAATTAAGAGTAGATTTCAAATATGGCATTTTTTGTACAAGGGGCTGTATACATATTAAAATACGAAATTTAATTTTTATACGGCCCCTCCTATCATATGACTTACATTTAGAAAAATATTCTCCTCAGTCTAAAAAGAAAAAAAAAATAATAATCTTTCTAAGTGAAAATTTCACTGAGTTATTGCCATTTGAAAATTCTAGCATTTTTCGCCACGTCTTAAGGGGTTGTTATCAAAATCAAAAGTGAGAAATTGTAATTACTATAGATTTTGTAATGAGGCATAGATAGATCAGCCCCGAGAGAATACACACGAGACTACTCATTGATAATTTTGAAAATAAAATTTATGAATAATTTATATACTAAAAGTGAATTTTCAAATTCATTTTTCTTTCTTTTTCTTTATACTTTCTCTTACCCATATACAGTGAAACCTCTCAAGTTGGACACCCCTATAAGTTGGACACTTTTTCTCGGAACATCCATAGAATTAACATTATGCCCAACCTCTATAAGTTGGACAGTGAACTACTGTCCTAAGTTGGACACTTTTACCCGATGATACAGAAAAAAAGAAATAAATCTTCCATTTTCTCACTCTTATTTTAAAAATTTTACTTATCCCTTGTAGAAAAAACTGTAAATATCTAAAAAAAAAAAAAAATGTTTCTTGTCACAATATATTTACCTCTGTCTTATCTTATAAAAAATACTTCTTTTCTTCAGTTGAAACATTCACAAATTACTGTAATTAAGTGCATAATGCAAAAATCTTTCTTTTTATTGAATTGCATGAATTATCCTTGCAATTTTTTTTTTTTTTTTTAATATTCCACAGAGTTTGTTTTGACTTAGACTGTTTAAAAATTGGCATCAGAAAATAAATTTTGGTTGGTAGAGTTCCTCTTCATTTACCCCTTTTATTTTTCCTACCAAGTATAACTTGAGTGTATAATTGCACTAAACTTAAGATGAGAGAGATCTGTTGTGAAAAACGATGCTGATTCAATTTGAATGCATATCAGCTGACAGGTGTTGCTGCTATGCTTCAGTTTTCGCCATTCACCGGAAAACTATATCTCAGTTTCTAGAGTGAATAAATTCACCAAACTTCATATGTGAGATGGTCGTTATGAAAATGACTACTTTTACTCACATTCTCTGATTTTCCACATGACTATCTCAGCACCTATTGGATAAAACTGCACCAAAATTCATGTGAAAAATCTTTATTGAGAGAAGCTATATTGATTAAATTTTATTGCATGTTAACTGGTAGGTAGCGCTATTACAAAAAAAATTAGAGAAGAAAGTATTATAATGGCCACAACATAACAATTTAAATTTTAAATCGGCAAATTAATTATTTTTTGTATATAAGTCGTGAATACTTAATTATATTATATGTAGATGTGATTAAAAGTTAAAGAGCATGCATAGATACAGTTTAATTAAATCAAGAAAAGTAAGCACCCCTATAAGTTGGACACCTCTCTAAGTTGGACACTTTTTCTTGGAACCGTAGGTGTCCAACTTAGAGAGGTTTTACTGTACATGGTATAGAGAAAGTATTGTTTTTGAATCAAATTTCCGAAAATCAGCCTTTGTTATATTTACATGTTTTGAGATAACCGGATTTCAAAAATCATGTTTTTTTACGGTTGATCCCTCTGTGTGTGTGTTATTAGCATATCTCAAGAACAAATAGTAGCAGGAAGTCCAAATTCGGTATTCTAAATTCGTATCATATAGTGATGCTACACTAAACTATTCGTTGAGATCAGGCAAAGGATTTGTGTACGGGGTCATCCAAGAGAATTCAAATACATTACGTCGATGAATGAAATTTCTCATAAGTACAGTGTGACATCTGTAGGCTGCCCTAAACAAAATGAAATGAATATATTTTATCTATGCATAAAAGCATGTTTTGTGTAAATTGTGGGATGGCAATCATTCATCATTCATTTACAGTTTTACCCAGAGTATTTGGATATATTGGAGCCAGTGGCGCCAACTTTTGAAAAAGATTGGGTGGGCTGAAATATTTTTGGGGTAAAAGAAACAATGCTATAAAGATTTTTACTTTCCGAAACATGCTATGCAAGGAAAGTATTGTAATCATGACAAAAATTTGAATTTCAGATTTTGGTGTAGCTATATGTTTCGAGGTCTCCTGAGTTCTTTTTTGCTATTTTTACTACGATGATGTATATGAATTTGTGTATATATGTATGTGTATCTGTGTGAGTGAACACGATAGCGTCTAAACGCTTTGTTCCATTTAGATGGAAGTCGGTATATATGTTGTAGGCTTGTAGAGCACTATGAATTTTGGTGAATCTAGCCCTTATAGTACACAACAAAAAATCCTTTATAATTATAGTCTATGGGCTCAAATTATTTAAAATGCAATAATGCCTAAACATCTTATTCAAATAAACTAAAAATTTATAGAAATGTTATAGCTCACTTTTACACGAACTGAATATAGATTTTGGTGAATCTAGCACTTATCAATTTTTTTTCAGGCACACAACAAAAACATTCTTTATCATTATGGTCTAAGTGCTGAAATTATAGAGTGATATCATTTAAATGCTTTACTTAATTGAGCTGAAAATTTATATAGATGTTATAGGTCGTCATCGAACAAACTGTATAAATTTTGGGGACTCTCTGCCTGCCACTTATAAATTTGTACAGGAAAACAAGGAAAAATTCTTTATCATAATATCCTACGGGTTTAAATTATTTAAAATGCAACTGCGTCTAAACGCAATGTTCAAATGAACAGGACATTTACATGTTATAGATCCACGTTACACGAATTGTAGGAGTTTTAGAGAATATAGCACTTGTAGTTTTTTACAGGTACAAAATGAAAATTTCTCTATCATTAGGCTTATGGATTCATTTTCTGTTTAAGAATCATTAGACTACTAACCATAAACACATTGAGCGCCATGTCAGCCATTCTAGATTCTAGACATTTTGTCATATATCTCTGAGTACTGAAGGAATCATCTTGAAACTTTCGGAGTGTGCAGAACATGTTATACTTCAAACATTTCAGTGAAAGTCTTACCCCGAAAGTAAAAGCAGTACCAATAAAAAATTAACACGTTGCGCGTCCTGTCAGCCATCGGTGGCTGACAGTGTCAAATATGATATAAAGCCGCGTCAACCATCGGTGGTGGATATAAAACTAAAAATATCACATTTAATAATTGGGAATTTATTAAAAATTTGCTTAATTTTTATTTATTACAGGAGGAATCATTATGGAATTTTAATGGTTTTTAAAAATTTGCTTGGCGCTCAATGTGTTAAGAATTTTTTTAATGGGCTTAAATTTTTTCTAAGTGTGACAGCATTTTACTTAGACGATAGTGTTTTGTCCGATTCAGCTGAAAGTTTATATGCATGTTAGAGGTCACTGACATATGAAATGCATAAATTTCATTGAATATAGGATTTATAGATTTTTACAGGGACAGACCGAAATATTCTTTATGATTATAATCTATGGGCTCAATTTTTTTTAAAAGTACAACAGCGTTAAAATAAACAATATGCTATATAGAGAAAAATACTGAAACACTCTATTATAAACTTCTCTTTTGTTTATTTAACGACACCTCTTACTTTACTTTATCTACACAACCGTTAATTATGCTCGGAAAGTCGAGTAAAGTCACTCCAGATTTATTTTCCATTGGAGAGAGATGAAGGCGGATAGGGATACATTAATTCAATAATATATAAAGTTATGATGGAATTAAGAATGGACCTCTGTCTGGTCAAGTTTCACTGCAGGGTAAAGGAGGGTGTGCAGTATATTTTCCGGGAAACGTCTGGTCCCTGTTGCTATCACCAAAAATTTCTTCTTTCGAAACCTAATACATATTATAAGAATTTACACTGATCCGAATTCATTTGTAAAGTATGAAGTTTTAATTTGATATACATTTAACTGAGTCTGCTGGGGCTTGTATTCCTAACTTTTTTCAAAGAAAATGCTTTTTTTAAGTTTTAAAAATATAAATAAATAATAAATCAGAATAATGAAAATTGGGTGGGCTGGGCGAGCAAGTTATTGGGTGGGCTCGTGCCCCACGAGCCCATATAAGTTGGCGCCACTGATTGGAGCTATATTTGGGAATTGCTGGAAGTGTATTTCATTTTGTGTTACGTGTTTCACATATAACAAATTCGAATACATTACGTCGATGAATGAAATTTCTCATAAGTACAGTGTGACATCTGTAGGCTGCCCTAAACAAAATGAAATGAATATATTTTATCTATGCATAAAAGCATGTTTTGTGTAGATTGTGGGATGGCAATCATTCAGCATTCATTTACAGGGTTACCCAGAGTATTTGGATATATTGGAGCTATATTTGGGAATTGCTGGAAGTGTATTTCATTTTGTGTTACGTGTTTCACATATAACACTAAATTTACGTATCTCATGTGTATTTAGTTTATAGACAATATACAGGCCTACCAAAATTAAGCAAAACATTTTTTTCTATTAAATGTAATTTACGTAAGTGCTTTGCTGTATTATTTTTATGTCGAAGAACACTGTTGACACAGGACGGAAAATTAATTTTTCATACCCATACTGTAAACAAAGTAGTTTTTGGAGATCGATTTTTTTTCCCTCTATAATATCACGTTTTGAGATCTCCTGAATACGAAAGTCAAATTTTTAGTGGTTGATCTGTATATGTATGAATTATCAGCATAATTAAACAACAAATAACTGCAGGAAATTCAAATTTGGTACTTTGGATTTCATATCTATTTGCCACTTGAAAAGTTGATCAAGATTAGCAAGTTTCAAGAAAATTAATAACACACTTGATTTTTGTTTTAAAAAATGTAGGCAGTATAATTAAACGGGGGTTGAGGAGAGTGGTAACGCCCTTGATATAAAATTATATATCAAGTAAAAATATTCCTAAACCTGTTTTAAGTTATTTTAAACTAAATTGAACTTTATTATCTTATCTTATTAATCTTACGCCTCAATCTGCAATTTTTCTTTATAGTATTGAAAGTATAGTAAGAAAGCCATGTGAGTGACTCACAAGATGATTTTTTTCCCCCTTCCTTTGAATAAATAACGACATTTAAAGAATTTTATCGTTTCCTTATACTATTTCTTTTTGGTAAAGTTTAATTGCATGTATTTTGTTTTTAACACTTACATACAAAATTGAAAAGTGTAATGGCTTCGTCTTCGATCTGTCCGTGCTCTAACTCTCGTAAATATTCATGGAATCCCTTAAAACCAGGGTTGCCAGATTTGGCCCTTTTTTTTTTTTAATTCAATAGTGACTATTGAATAAAAAAACAGGCCACATCTGGCAACGCTGCTTAAAACTGATATATGTTTAGGATATTCCCTATTGAAAACTGAGTAAATACTGCTATTGGTTTGTATATAGGGACACCCAAAAATATTCAAATATCTTAAAAATTATTTTTAAAAAATCCATTAAATATCATAATAATAGCAAAGCAACTGATTATAAAAATTATATTTTTTATAAATTAGTCAAATGTAACTTACTGATGAAAACCTATCCCATTCCCTTTCATATATTTATTAGAACAATTAAAACCCATGCAGTATTTCGGCATTTTCAAAATTCATCAACATTTGTTCAGCACCAAAAATCTATTGTCGATAACATGGGGATGATAGATCTATAATATTATAATATACAATATCTGTGGTAAATACAATACACCTTAATCTTCATTTATATTTGTTATGTATCACCATTTTAAGATTTCTTTTTAGATAAAATTGCGCATACTTAATAGCATATGATAAAAGTAATGTCAGTGTTTCGCTCTGAATCGTATTGAAAGTTGTGGTTTGTTTGTTTTTGTGGTTATAAGGGTTAAAGGCGATAGACTACGTTAGGATCTAGGCCTGGAAGAAAAGCTCTCCATGAAGACTTTCTAATGATTCCTAGCTCGTACTACGCGAATAATTTTGAAGAAAACCAATGAAAACTCTTAGCGACTATGCCGATGTACTTGACCTGGAATCAAACGTGGCACTTTTCTTCATCCAGCTTTGAGAGCAGGACCTCTGGGCCACTGGTGCACCATAGTGAACGTGCGAGTAATCTTTTTTTTTTTCAAACAATGAACAAAAAAAGTTTATGGCTTTAATTTATTCGTGCTCTGACTTTCGAAAACATTTTTAGCATCCATTGAAACTGATATATGTATTTAGGTCCACTAAGGCAAATTTCCTGTCGAAAATAGTATAAATAGCACAAGTTATTCGGCTACAGTAACTCATGAAAGACTATTAAAAGTGTGATGTGATCATTTTATAGAAAAATTTATTTTTAGAAGTTGCATCTTTGCAAGCGTCATTTTAAACATATCAGTACTTTAAATATATAAACAAAATATGAACCTTTGTCATAAATTGACTACAGAAATGCAATAATAAAAAGCATAATCAAAATAGGTACATTAAAGTTTTTTTTAACAAAAAACTTGCCAAAATGAGCAAATAATGAAATTAATTAAAAAGCATCGCCAACAAGGCACAAATATTTAAATGTTGTCATAGGGGTCCTACACTAAAGCTGTCCTGCCTGGGAAACTATGAGAACTGGGTCGTCAAACATGAATTTTATTTTAAGACTTTTTTTTTTTTTTTTAATTTGGTTTAACTATCATAAGTATTTCACTCCACACAAAAACTAATAATAATTTGGCTTCTAATGAATTAAAATTTAAGTTGGGTGGTGAAATTGGTATAAGATTTCATTTCAAAGTAAAGGTAAATAGCCCTGTAAATCTGAAGGTGAACCATATCATATTCTATACAAAACATTATTTAAATATTAACAATAAATGTGAATTCTTTTATGATTTTTACAGTAAAAAGTTATTTAAATGTGACTTATAAGTATGTCTGTCCTAAAACGCAATGCATTTTTTGGGCATTTCTGAACACAAACCAGTTGTAGAGGACTTATTAATGCCATTTTAAATAGGGAACATTCCATAGTGAATTTGAATAACATGTATAATTTTTAAAGATTCTGAAATTTCTTGATTCTGAAAGATTCTTTAATTTTTTAAAGATTCTGAAAATATTTACGGATGCTGGGAGCAGGCAGACGAACAGATAGACAGTCAGACAGACAAATACGCAAATTGAAATCATATTCACAGTTAAGTTGTTAGAAAGTATTAAAAATGCTTAATGTAAACGAAAATGCGATTCCAGCAAATTTCCAATAATTTCCCTTAACGTAACTGAATATTTTTGTGTGCTCTATTAATCTAATGCTAATTGTAGTATACACTATAGAAAACATTCTTTTGTGCATATGAATAATATATTTCAATTTAAAACCAATGTAACACTTAAAAATGAGATAAAAGATACAAAAATTTAAAACTTTAAAAATAAATTTTAATTAAAAAACATTTAAAACACAAGACAGACGTTTCGGCTATAACACTAGCCCTCCTCAGTGTCAAACATACAAACACAACATTTACAAAAATTCTAAATACATCATATCAAGATTAAATATTCAGGAGGAATAGCTTTAGCCTCGTTCAAGGCAGAATGTTGCATTTTAGTGAAAGCGCCCTCTAGAAAAATACGGGATTCATAAATATTTATATTGGAAGCTAAAATTTTAAAGTTTTCAAAATCTGGTATATGATCACTATTGAGAGAATGGATTACAAGTTTAGATCTTAAATCTCCTATTTTATAAGAGCGTTTATGTTCCTTTAATCTAATTTCACCTGTTCTGCCAGTTTCACCGATATATGTAGAATCACAATTTTTACAAGGAATACTATAGATTACACCAAGACGTTTAAGAGGGGGGACAGCGGGTTTAAAGTTTGAGAAAAAGTTACTAATACGGAGTTGAGGTTTAAAACTAGTAGAAATATTAACTGTTCTAAGTAATTTTGAGATATTTTCAGAGATACCTTTATAATAAGGGATAGTAGTACGATAAAACTTTAAAATTTATTTTTAAAGTTTTAAATTTTTGTATCTTTTATCTCATTTTTAAGTGTTACATTGATTTTAATATATTAATGAGACGTATAAATTATGTTTAATTTTATTATATTTCAATTTCATTAAGATTTCTGCAAAGTAATTAAAATTTTGTTTATAGAAATATTTATCAGAGAATGCAATGCTTTGGAATACTTTCGGGTGTCCCTGTATACAAACCAGTGATGGTATTTACTCCATATTTTATATAAAATATCCGATAGTAAACTTGAATAACATATTTCAATTTTATTAATATATGTGTAAATTAAAGGCATTAAAATATGGTTTATAAAAATACCTCTCATAGAACACAATGCCTTGGAATACTTTCAGGTGTCCCTGTACACAAGTTAGCATTTTCAGTAAGGACCATCCGATAGTGAACTCAAATAACATATATCAGTTTCAAGAAATTCCATGAATATTCACGGGAAGAGCACGGACAGACAGACAAAAAGAAGTCATTAACACTTTTCAACCTTGTTGGAAAACCCAGCTAAAAAAAAGTCTGCAAAAAAACCACAAAAAAAAAAAAAAAAAAAAAAAAAGGCCGACAATCTGAAGGTATTTGGCACAAGATTCATAAAATCTGCAGAATAGCTGCAGTTTGGAAGCAAAAGATTTGCAGAATTTTTTTTTTTTTTTCCCTGAAACTTATTCTTCCAAATACCTTCAGATTATCTGCAGTTTTTCTTCATTTTTTATATATATTTTTTTTTAAAGATTTTTTTTCTGGGAAGTGCTAAACAGCCGAAGTCATTAAAACTTTTCAACCATGTTGGAAAGTGTTAAGAAATAAACTGAAAATTTCACACAGCTTTCCTAGTCTTTTAATATTCCTCCTCTCTTAACATGTTTTAATTTGCAGGTGACCCCCCCAAGAAATTCAACTATTAAATTTGTTAACAATACAGAATAATATAAATTTGCATTAAGTTCTTAAAATTGTTGATTTCACGTGTTTGAATAACTTTAGCTGCTATTTTAAAATAAAGGATCTTTTCTTTTCATCATCTCATAGATAATCCCCTAAAGTGAGCACTTTGGCATCGAAATTTTTTTTTCCCTTCTTCTTAGATCAAGAATATTTTTCTAAATGTAAGTCATATGATAGAAGGGACAGTATAAAAATTAAATTTATTTTTAATATATTTACAGCCTCTTGTACAAAAAAAAGCCATATTTGAAATCTACTTTTAATTTACACCAATTTTGTAATTGGAAGTATGTTTATACCTTTATTAGTTTACGAGATAATCGCTGTATCATCTATTTTGAATCACCCAGTATATGCTGCCAACATTGTAATTAATAATGTGTCAAATTGTTAGTACCTGCATTTCTTTTCCACACCAGTCTTTTTTTTTTTTTTAAGAATATTCTTCTTACTTACTTAATAGTAATTACACTTGGAGAGAATTACTCTTAAAATATACTAGTGTAGAAAATGGGGCAGGTACTAGCAGTTTTATAGAATATTAATTTGAATGTTGGCAGGTATGCTTATTGGCGTTAAAGGGCTTCACATATTACCGTATTAAAAAGGAACTGCATAAATGCAAGGATAACTGTTTAAATTAAGAATATTTTAACATTTTTTCTTAAATATTAAATAACTTTTGCCAGTTCAGGGGTTGTACTCCTCGCATTTTTTTCAAAACATTCTTAAATATGAGAAATTTCCGCCTTTATTGCTACCACTATTTTATACAATAACCTATATCTTATTTAATCACAACACATAAAAATACTATTGGGTGAGTAAAAAAGTTCTACCCCTTTCTATTACCCATAAAGAAGAGCAAATAAATGCAAAATGAACAGTACCTATTATTGTGCATAATCCCCATTACTATCTATGACCTCTTGCCATCTTCAGGGGTCATAGCAAAGGAATAAAAAAATATAGGAGTCTAAAAGAAAAAATATAGGAGTTTAATAGAAAAAAAATATAGGAGTTTAAAAGAAAAAATATATAGGAATTTCGAACGAAATATAGGATACATAGTAGTTTGGAGCACATGTACACAAACAAAACTGAGTACCATTATCCATAAAATTCTAAAATGTGTGTCCCCAATTACAGCCCTAATAACTTCAATTTTTAATAAACATCCTATAATTTCAAAAATACAATAACGTATGCATAATTCTATTTACACATTTTAGAAAAATACATGGTTAGAAAAATAGCCATCATTTAATCCCATATATGAAAAAATTAGATCAACTGGAATTTTGCTGACCTGCGGAATCTGACTGATTTAGATCAAGGATTTCAGTGCATGGGCCTGCGCATTCACTTTGATAAGGGCCTCCAAATCAGAGACTATTACCTTAGATTATTACCATAAGTGACATATCTGTCACTTTAGGTAACAAGTGACAAGTCTGTCACTTAAGGTTTAAGTTGACAAATTGGTCAATATTATTAAAGAACAAAGATTTTTTTTTTTTTTTTGGGGGGGGGGGGGGAGGGGGTGTAAACAAACCAAAGAGTCAATAAACTTATCAAACAATTTTGAAAGGCACTCTTATTCTATATTAATATTATATACAAAAGAATGAAACTACTCCATTCCTCTAAAAGTCCAACTATGTCAAGCTTTTAAAGTTAGTAATGTTGGTAAGTAAATGGGCATATCATGCGGGAGGATATATACTCAACACAACATTATACACAACATGTTCACTCAGCGTCATTCAAAGTTAGGGAAGCTGAGCGAATGAGAAACCCATCAGCTGTCCCTAGAATTCCCCCAAACTGATAGCATGATGTATTCCCTTCTCTAAAGGTATTCCAGGAAAAAATCATGTCTATTCCTCCTATTGGTCAATTTTGATGAGCACACTCAACACAGTCAGTAAACGGCTTCGAAAAAGTTGATCATCTGAAAATGTGCTGTCCATGAACAAGGTCAGGCTGAGTGTGTTGGATATAATGTTGTGTTTAGTAAAAAGTTGAGCGAAAATCTCTCGTGTGATATGGCCATAACATGTCTTGTGAGAGCAAAAATGTATTGTCATAAATTTGGAAAATGATGAAAGGATTTTTTATTAGCTTAAAAAATTTATTATAAAGAATATGAACCAACGGTTCTTGTACTTGCATAATTTTCAAAAAAATTTCTAAGCTTTCACCTACCGAATTTTAAAAATGTAAACGTGTCTTAAGTGGTAGAATCAGTAAGAACAGTTCTCAGGAATCGATATGAATGGGACTGCAACTGGCTCTTGATCTTACTTTCTGGTATAAATTTCAGGAAATATTCATTTAATGCTTCTCACTGGTTGATAATTCTAGTAATAACTGGTATCAGCGTCATCCACCTATTATTTACAAATCTCATGATTTCTTCTTTCTCAGTTACAACTTAGATTTGGACCTCGGAAATCTTTGCAAGCCAAATATTTATGAAGAAATTTAAACACAGTATCCAAAAAATCTTCAATATCCCAGTGACTAACTACTTGAGTCATTGCATTCTTGAAGGAATTATGCACAATATGCAAGTTACAAGAACTATGATAAGAGGCAGAAAATCTATCATTTAGTTCACTGTCAATTTCGTCAAGTCATTTTTGGTTAACAGGTGGTCCATCAGAGCTTAAAGATAACAATTTAACTTATCAAGTACAAGTGTCAAATATATCTTGTTTTTCAAAATATCTGCTGTAGCATGACCTAGTTCAAAAGCATGCAGGAAGTTACTAACAATTTGGTTACGCTCTTCATCCCAAAATTTTATAAGTATATCTAGTTGCTTTTTTTCATTATCAGTTGTTTCATCGAAAGCAGAGAAAAGAAATTAGTTCATAAATCTTCAGAGTATTATTTGTAGAGTAAATTTTTGCAGTCTGGATATCATCTAACAGTAGACGTAAAAAAAATATAGGAAATATAGGAGTTGGTGTAAAAATATAGGAGAATATCTGCCAAATTGCGAAAATATAGGAAAAATAGGAAATATAGGAGGACTATGAGGCCTGCATCTTTCTGGTAGGAGATGAATTCCCCGGCAGTAAAATTCCAGCGATTTCCAGTCAAAAAAGTCTTGGATGGATGGCAATTTTCACAGCATCAAGATAATCAAAGATTTTCTGACTGAAAGAATTGTTCAACACACGAAATATGTAACAGTCAGTGCCAAGTCAGGAGAATAGGGAGGGTAAAATAAAATCTCCCAATCAAAGCCCAGTAACTTTTGGCAAGTGATGACAGCGGCATGTGGCCTGGTGTTTATGATGAAGGATAACACTGCGACGATTGATGAGACCTGGCTGCTTTGCTACCAAATTTGAATGCAGCCTGTCTAACTGTAGACAGTAGAAGGCAGCGTTAATGGTTTGGTTGAGTGGCAGAACCTCCCAGTGAATTATTCCCTGCACATACCACCACACACTCAATAACACCTTCTTAGGATGAAGTTCAGCTTTCAAAGTCTATGCAGGAAGATCAGAGGGCGACACACAGTCCTACGACGCTTTACGTTATGGTACATAACCCACTTCTCATCTCCTGTCACAATTCATACCAAGAATGGGTCATTTTTGTACCTGGAAAGCAAGGAAACGCAGGTGACAATTCGGTCATCCTGTTGATTAACTGTCAGGTTATGTGGAACCCAACGATCTAACTTTCTTGTAAAATCCAACTTAATCAGCTGTCTCTCGACCGTTGTCCGGTGTACGTTAAAGGCCTCCACTAATTCTTGCATGGTTGGGTTCAGGTTGTTCCTTATGGCTTGGTTAGTATCATCGTCTGCAACGTGTGTGATGGCTGTCCACTCCTAGCCTGATCTTGGCAGTTTCTGTCTCCTTCCCTAAATTTACGAAACCATTGACGACATGTGCTTTCGTTTATTGCATCCTCCCCATAAACTTGACAAACATTGCGACATGCTGCGGCTGCCGTACTCTTTTTATCAAACTCATATAACAAACAATGTCTTATATGCTCCTTCTAGCTTTCCATGTTACACCCTCTGATTTTTTTTTTTTGAGATGATTAACTTTGTGAGAAATGATGCATTTATATGTGAGACATCCAGATGTTTGATTGGCTGATGATTTGCGTCATTACAATGTCATGTGTGACGTCAATTCCATTGCAAATTTGCATATCCAAAAACGGGTAGAACTTTCGCACTCACCCAATATAAACATTTCTGCAGGAAATTATTGGTGGCAAAAAAAAGACAAAAATTTCTCATAACTGAAAGTATCCTGAAAAAAGAGTGGAGAGTACGACCACTGCCAGTTTTTTACCGTTAATTTTTATTTTACCCATATATTTGTATTTGAAGGTTTGTACGTCTCAAGAAAAATTAAATGATTTAGTGAAATTAGTTAATGTGGAGCTTACTGCACGAAAGAGAAATATATTCAAAGACAATAGGTTAATTTTTTTAATGATTTTTTTTTTTTTTCCAGTTATTTCCCATTTTTTTTTTTTTATATATATATTTGTGCTTGAATATTGTAGGGTTTGTATGTCTCAAGTTATTTAAATTTTAACGTGTAAAGTAATTTTGTAAACCATTTAAATTTTAGAAAATTTGAAGTGGAAGGATGATTTTTATACCAACTATGTGAAAAATACCAGAGCTGGGAATTGAACCCGGGCCTTGCGCTTAACGTGCAGATGCTCTACCACTGAGCTACCCTGAGTGATAACCAGCTAGATATTTCTCACATAACATTCATTGGCAAGGTCACAGAGTCTGCAAACGCAGCTATATCAAGTGACTTAATTAATCGTGGCGCAACTCCAATAGACCACGAAATTTTAATTTAGAAAGCCTTTATTTATCAACCTTAATTAATTTTAGAAAATTTGGAGTGGAAGGATGATTTTTATACCAACTATGTGAAAAATACCAGAGCCGGGACTCGAACCCGGGCCTTCCGCTTAACGTGTGGAAGCTCTACCACTGAGCTACCCTGGGTGATAACCAGCTAGGCATTTCTCACATAATATTCATTGGCAAGGTCACCGAGTCTGCAAACGCAGCTATATCAAGTGACATAATTAATCGTATTAAAAAAATTATTAATTTATTTACTGCTTTAAAGGAGAATAAATAAAAATCTTTTGTTTCATGTTCTACATCTTAGATTAGACATGCCCACATATTAATTTATTAGTGCCCGCCGATTTCTCTCTCATCACTTTATTAGTAGAGAAATATTTTCTAATATTTATTATCTAATAGCTGTCAGCATCTTAATTAATATTCATCAGTTTTGTCAGTAACTGTCCGTTTTTCATACCACTTAATTTTTAGAGTAATTTTCGTCAAATCGAATTAAGATTAAGAAGAAAATGAATCAAAAAAAAAAAAAAAAATGACTGGTGTGAAAAAAATGTGGGTACCCATAATTACTTCAGAATATCAATTAGGAAGTTAGCAGCTATGTAGGTAATTACAGAAATTGCAAATTTTCTTTTAGAGTACTTATTGTCTTGATTATTCGGTGTGTGCTGGTTACGTTGTTAGGTTTAAGACCAAATGTCTCTGCTAATTTCCAAAGACTAAAGGGGAGAGCCATTCATTGTGGTTTTTCTAAGGAGTCCTACCTATCAAGTTTCAGAGAAAACCATGAAAAACTCCAAAGGGCTAAGCTGACAAGTGTCACATATTAAAAACATCAGTGTTATCAACTTCTTATTAACAACTATAATTAAATTATATTATTAAAAATCGCAATTGATGTGAATACAACAGTTCTCAATTAATGTAAAAATTACAGTAACAAACAGCAGCGATATCACGCTTCCACACATTTTTGGCATAACACGAAAGCATGATAGCAATTTGGTGTTCATATTCTTCATATGAAAAATATGAACACCAAATTGCTAGCACATTAATTGCTACTAGTAATTTAATACTACGCGAAAGCTACTATATATTTAATGAAATTTTTCAAAAACAAAATAAAGGGGTCCGAATAGAATCCCTTATATCAGGTTTCACTGTAGAATATAAATTAAGACTCCTTGAAAAAAAAAACATCTTTAAAACCCTAGAAAATAAAAGTTTTTTGGACAAGATATGTTGAAGATATTTTCGCGGTTATACATAAAAATAAATAGTAAACGATATTCTTAGCACCTTACTTAAACCAATTAGACAATAGCATGAGATTTACCTGTGAAACTGAAAATAATAATGAAATAAATTACCTAGATGTTAAAATAAAAAGTTCTGAAAAAATACCATTAATACCACCATTTACCGAAAACCTATTTCTAGCGAAGAAACAATTAGCAATTATAGCCGAACTCCCTATAAATATAAAATTAATGCAATACAATCCTACATAAATCGTGCTACATTAATTTGTAATAATCCCACTGATCTAAAAAAGGAAATTAAGTATATTAAAAATCTAATTTTAAAAGCAGGTTACCATAAAAACTTAGTGAATAAACTATACAGAAAAAGAATCTGCAATCTCAACTATATTCCGAACCATCAAAAAGTTCCCCGAAATTTACTTTTTCAATACCATATGACCAAAGAGTCTCCATTAATATAAAGATCACTGCCAAAAAACATAACTTAAATATAGCCATAAAACCTAACTCTAGTATTTACCAATTAATTCGTAGCGATAAAGAACCCGTTCCCTCTCTGGAAACTGCAGGCATATGTAAAATTTCATTTTACCACCCTAACTACAACACCGGTTTCTATATCGGGGTTTCAAAAAGAAAAATCAACACTTGACTCAAGGAACATATGAACGACATTAAGTATGGAAAATTAACCATTAACTAAGGTTCACCACAGCAGTAACATCGACATAAAATTTAATGAAACTATGAAAATTTCAAATTTTAACAATTCTGAATATGTCTTTTACTGTGAAACTGTTGTAATTATAAGTAACTGTGAGTCTTGTAATGGCCAATCACATGCAGGTTTGAATCAGTTATGGCACCACCTTTTGGAAGAACGAGTGAAAGTAAAGCAAGAACAGTACTTGCTATCAACACTAGCCACAGCGGAAGTTGCTAATGATGAGCTGATCCACCACTAAAAGCTGCTACATTGTCTCCATAATTAAAGGTATGGAGCTTTAAAAACGTGTTTTAATCAATTAATGTTTAACATGCTCTATTTAAAAGCCTATATAAAAAAAAAAAAGTATATATATATATATATATATATATATATATGTGTGCATTTGCAACTCTAAAAATCCAATATTCACATTAAATTTAGCTAAAATTAAAATCTGGTTTGTAATATAACTGGCCAACTCCAAAAGATAAATTTGAATAATCACTTCCCATCCATATTAATCACAGAATAAGCATTTTAAAATAAAAAAGTTTAAAAGTATTTTGTATTCTAGAGTTTTAAATAAAACACAATACCAAACATTAATAATATCTTTATTTAAAAATCAAAGAAAATTTATTTACAAATTTCATAATATTTAATTTTAATTCTATTATTTGAGAATATCTTCTATAATCAGATGCCTTGAGATACTAGTGAGTACATTCTCTCTGTTACTGGGTCATCTTCATCAACCATCCTCTAAAATATATAATTTAACAATAACATAAGATTTGGTATTATGTTAGAGTTTACTGAAATAAAATAAACATTTATACATTACATATGTATCAGAGGTGATTGTGAATTTGTGAAAAAATACCTGAAATTTTAGTGAGAAAAAGTTTTTGCATGGAGAGAGAGCATTAACTTATTGCTGGGAGGTCTAATTCTCTAATTATGAAAATTTTTAATTGGGTTTAGAGTCTCATGAATTTGGTATTGATGATTGTGTTCATGTATACTCCCCGAAAAGTTTGTGTTACTCAATAACTCCCCAATCTGTTCACAAGTCCCATTTTGATTTACTCAGGTAGAAAATAAAGCTGTTTATGATTCCAGACCGGTGAGCTTAGAAGCTCCCCGATCTCCCCGCGATTTTTCTTTGGGTACTTTGCAGAGATGATGAAAAACATGTCAACCGCATAGCAACAAGTGTAAACTGTAAACAAATGTTTAAAATTACTACACTGATCCGTAATCGCAGTTATATTTCAGTCATTCTTTTAAATATTAATTTAAATTTTTAATTTAGTTTCTGCAACTATATTTAGAAGTATTAACGGCACTTGATCGAATAAGATTGAAAAATATAAAAGATAAAACGGTCAATTTAGATGGCAAAACTACAAATGCATATTTAAAAAAATTTATAAGGATGCAGTGTCCCATAAATTAAAAAAAAAAAAAAAGAAAAAAAAAAAGAGAAATATTTTAATGTGCTAAATAGCTTTCTATTGACGTATGTTTTTGAAATGTAAACATCAAAGTAATTCATTAAATTTTATTAATTATTGAAATAATTTTCACACTTTTAATGTTTATATTTTATAAAATACTATATACAATAATATTTAAGCTTTATTAAATTTGCAATAAGGCTTAAAGCTTTAATTCAATCACTCATTCTAGCTTCCTAATTCTGTATTTTTTCCTGTTACTGCTATTTAATCATACTTTGTAAGATTGATATATACCCTACTTACTTATTTTTTTATTTTTATTTTAATTAAACATCTATAACATCATTTTTAATGTAATACCTTAATTTAAACAAGTAGCATTCACTTCTATTGTGCATGAAGCAACTTGCTTTCTTTATCATGTAGTTAATCATACTATTTACATTCTTTTATTAGTGTGGATCATATATACATGAAATTAACTCCCTTCAGTGGCAGATTTAAGGGGGGGGCTAGGGGGCTGAAGCCCCCCCCAAAACACTGACATTCACTATTGAATATTGCAATTGTAAATTTTTTATTGGTCTAGAATAACACTTTGAAAAATCTTAGCCCCCCCCAAAAGTCAAATTCTGGATCCGCCACTGACTCCCTTCACAAGAAAAATGCTGTGTGTATATTAATAAAGTAATAAATATTAAAAAAGGAAAAAGAAATTTGCACGTCTAAGTTTATAACTTAGAACAGATAATTTTAATTGCTTTTGTATTGAAAGTACAAGTATTAAAGCTTGTGATTGATATTTATTACAAAAACAGTTATATTATTAACTTATAAAACAGATTTGTAAGTTAACCCTGTTAATCTACTTTAAAATGAATGTTATATGAATAGGGTAAAATAAATAAAACATACATATTAACTGTTAAAAAAAAAACTAACTACTATAACTTTGCACAGAACTAATAAAAAATACATAAATAAACATGGATTTTTTTTTTTTTTTTTAATGAAATGCAGTTTTTTTTTTTTTTTTTTTTTTTTTTTTATGGAAAAAATTGATAACTTTGTTTTCAAATATCACTGAGTTCAAACATTTGTTTTAATTTTAAAGATTATTATTTTAAAGATATTTTGAAAATTTCACACACATGTACCAATCAAAAATGATTCTCATCATGCACATTTATATGAAATTTTGACCAGTATTGTCTGAATGTTCCATGGTTTTCTCTGAAACTCAAATATAAGAGAAAAGTTGTCCTCTGTTTTCCATAGTTATCTTCAAAATTATTGTACAAAATTTGAATGGCGTATTAAATGTATCAGTTTTTAATGATCTAAGTGCATTTCTATATTTTCGCCCCTCCTAATAATTTTATACTTTCAGAAATATCAGCAATTGATTTATCGAGCCTTAAAACCTAAAAATATGAATTTTCAACACTAACTTAATTTCTACACTTTTGTTCTTAAAAATTAAAATTTTAAAATATTAAAGTGTGATCTGCCAACTAAGATCTGCGACATCTTTGCTTCAATTCCAATTCAAATAAGTTTAAAAATGTTATATTAATTATGAAATTGTATAATTAGAAGCTGAGGTGCAAAAGTAATGTAAACATTGTTATAAAAAGATTTGTGTCTGAATTTTCTGTAGTATAGAAACAAGGAAAATTATACTATTTTTTTAAACATGACTTAAAACAAACAACTTTTCACACAATACACACATAAATTAAAAATGGTATAGTTATGTATGTTAGATTTTCAGACATAGCTTTTTCCTAAACAAGAAAGATTACAGTTTAACAGTGCTATATATCAGACAATATACACACCAATTTAATCACGAGTAAGAAAAACAGAGCAATTGATACATTTTGTTAAGGCTGCAATTTTCAATAGAAGATGTGATATAGCCTCTAACTAAATGGTCGAATATGCAGAATAAAAGTGTCACCTCATGAACTATAAACCTAAATATGACCAACATTAATTAATTTTTATACACGTAAAGTTTAGTGTTACTGATTATTCTTTTTTGTCTTAAATGAAATTACACAAGATTAAACTATTTCTACGGAACATATCTGTGGTCCGATATGGTCCACATATTGGACCGTCTGTGGTCCGATAGATACACTAAGTTTATACTGTTAATGATTAAATCTTTCTCGTTTTAAAATAAATTTACACAAGTTTAATTTATTTTATTTTTAAAAATGTAGAATTTTTAGGGGGTATATAAGAAGACTGTAGGCGTCACCGGTTTGGGGGTTTTCCAGGATCAGAATTTTTAAAGGTTGTTTTTGCACGGTAAGCGAACAGGGTGTGTTTCATATCATGAAAGTGGAGAGCACATCGCCGTCGCCACAGAGTGGAAATTTGGTACAGATAAAATTTCAAGGGTATTTGAAATTTTAACTGTGAGCGAACAAGCTGTTGTAGGTTATAAAACAGGGATAAGGTGTCACAGGCACCACTGATTGGGTGTTCAATATGGTGAGATTTTTCAAGGACTGCAAACCAGCTGGTTGCCGAATGCGGCTAGTATACAAATATAGTTTGTGTACTTCTGATTACTGTATTTATTGTTTATAAATTTATTTTCAGAAAAATTTATTCTGTAGCCACCTCTGAATTTTTCAAACTTTCACCAATTTGGCGATATTTTGCATTTTGTTCCAATTTGCAACACTTGACCGCCTACATAATAATTTTACTAACTTTTTAGGCAAACCAAACAAACTGAAAAATACACTGCAAATAAACAATTCAGTCAGAAATAATATACTGGAAACTAACCAAATAATATGATATTGTTAATTTGTAATTTAAAAATTACAAAACTATAACCAATCACAAATAAAAATTTTAATAAAATATAATATAACCACAGGGAAAAAAAGCATGAAATTCTGTAACACAGCAATTACTCTAGTGCACATAACAACCTCTACACCCCCCCCCCCCAAAAAAAAAAAAAAAAAAAAAAAAAAAAAAAAAAAATTAAATTAAATTAAGGGGGTATTCTGGTCTAGAAGCCTGAATTTTAGGCATTTTTTAAAGTAAGATAAAAAAAAAATGAAAAACATTTTTACTATCCATTTTTTTATATGTTTTTTATTGACATTTTGAGAATGTAAAAAAAAAATCACAAAAAAAAAAAAAAAAAAAAAAATTCGCCGAGATACAGGCCGATGGAGTGGGGGCTTAAAAAAAAAACGGTGCGTCCTGGTTGACATGATTTCAACCCTTGTAGTGATCTAAAACAAAAAAATCAAACAAATTCTTCATTAATAAAGATGTCGCTATCGGGTTGACCATTTTCAAAAAAAAAAAAAAAAAAAAAAAAGACAAAATGGCGTCGACTTGAAAAAAAAATTTTTTTTTACCCGACTTTTTTCGACCTTTTCGAATTTTTTAAAAATATTGAAAATCAAAATTTTTTATAATCCAAGGCAGACGCGATAGAGAGTTGTATAAACAAGATATATACCAAATTTCAAAGCAATCGGTTCAGTAGAACTTGAAATATCATGTCAACCACCTCAAAAAAAGTAGTTTCGAGAAAAACGCGTTTAAAGTTTAGGAAACAATTCTAATGGAATAACTCTGAAAATAATATGTTATACTCACTTTGCATCAATCGGCGATCCCAGATCCATACATTGGGCCTTCCTCCTTCTCATAATTCAGCTCTTCAGAAGTTTTTTTTTTTTTTTTAATTTCTAGACCAGAATACCCCCTTAAATAAAATCACTGGATACCCCTAACCTAGCAGTTAGCAATACTTGAACCTTAAAAAATATATGCAAGTCCGTATTGCAGCAATCGCCATACATTTAACTGAAAAGAGAAAAAAGAAAGTGACTGGATGTAGAAACAGCTACCTTGCAGTGCACAAATCTCAAAATGCAAAAAATTACATACCGCAGTCACCCCTGTCACATACCACATGTATGAACGATTCGTGCACATGAAAAACAAAACAGTGTTATAAAAATATTCAAAATACATGTTATAAACGTTTAAAAGCACAAGTTCAAAATATTTTTATAGCACAAGTTCAAAATATTTTTATAGCACTGGTTAAAAGATTTTTAAAAATACCAATTGAAAACTTTTTAAAAACACCAGTTAAATACTTTTCAAAAACATCTGTTGAAAGTCTTAAAGCACTGATTAAATATTTTTTTAAAGCACCATTTATAAAAAAAAATTGAAAGTATTAGTTTTATAAAAGATTTTTTCTTTGTGACCTACACATCAAAATCTATAGAAATCATGTGACGGTGACCTCTAACATAGCTGCCTTGTATCTGAATCAAATAAGGTGTTTAGAAACCATCAGACTAAGTAATTTATTCTATAGATCATAATGATAAAGAATTTTTCTTAGATTCCCTATAAAAAAGTATGTCATACATTTATCAAAATCTATACAATTTGTATGATCATGATCTATAATATAGTAGGCTACCAACTTTCAGCTAATTTGAAGAAAGCAATTATATCTTATTCTGTTTACTCATATGCACACCATAAAAATAAGAAAAATGAATTTGGGAGGTCATGAAACATATATATAGATACACAATACATGCCAAAATAAAATCTCATATATATATATATATTTTTTTTTCCCTTCTTTTTTGCAATTACTTTTATTACATATGTGAAAGGAATATAACTTTGTATTTTGATTAATTAATGAATATAAGATTTTACTTAAAATTAATTCATACCAACGATGACAAGCTCATCTTCACAATATTCACAAAGAAAAAAAGATTTGTATCCAAGAAAATTGTTCGACTGTGTAGCAATATATATATATATAAAGCTAAACACCAGAAGAACAATTCACTTGATATTTCTTTCAGTATAGCAGAAATATCGGATCTTCTCAGATGTCCTTCAGCACAAATACCTGAATAAAATAAAAAAGAAATGTTGGTAATAAATATTTAACATATAAACATTGAATATTTATTGACATCTTATGTAAAAGTTACTACTTTGAAAAGTAAAAGATATCTTTTTCATAGCATATTGTTAATCATATGCAACAGATGATAAATTAAGTATTTTCAAAATTGAGCTAACATATTTGTAAAAATTATATATAAATGCTTGATAATAAATTAGCTAAAATCTCTTATGAAAAACATTACCCAAATCCATAAAATATATGTAAATATTATAATGACAATAAAAAGAAATCTTGATGTTATTAAATTAAAAGGACAGCTAAAAGGACAGATTAAAAGGACAAATCTTATTTTGGAGAATGATCAATATTAATAAATTTCTAGCATACAATAATAATAAAATATATAGACAGTCAATAATACTCTCCAAAATTAAATAGCACTTCTTTTATCAGGCATGAGAGTGCAGAAAATTGAAAAAAGAGGAAACACGCGTGTTCATAAAATTAATTTCAAATGAAAAATAATGCGCACGGAGAAAATTATACAAATGTGTTCATAAAATTTATTTCAAATGAAAAATAATGCTCACAGGAAAAAACTATACAAAATATTTTAAAAGTGACTAATTAAACTAAAAGAATAACACATCAACACAATAAAACATGTGTTTAAAAAAGAAAAAAAAAAAAAAAAAAAAAAAAAAATTACCTAGCAATCAACATTTAATAACATTGACTGGTGGTGGAAAAGGAGGAAGGGGGGGGGGGGGTAAAAAGCAATTCACGGGTGAGAAATATTAAACACAATTCTACTTCTTTATTGGTTCTAGAATATTATAAAGTAAGTTTAGAATTATTATTGACATTTTTGTTGTGGATGGATAAATATTCAAAATAAAAGGCTTCCCGCAGAATGTTTGATTGGCGATGGTTAAATATGAAAAAGGGGGGGAGGGAGACAAAAAAAAAATTACATGAGTGAGAAATATTGAATAATTCTGTTCTTTTATATGTTATAGAATCTGATAAAGCACAAAAAAGCAGAAAATCGCAGATTTGCGGAAAATTTTCATGCCTGTTTTATGTTCAATTACAAAGTAAATAATAACAAATTTCTACGATATTTTATACACATTAAAAAAATAATAATAAATATACGAAAAATCTTTAAGTTATGCAACTGAAAACCATAATTAGAAACATACCATTCAATCTGTGTTAATTGGCTCAGATTCATTATGATTTGACAATCTAGGAACAGTATTTTCAGCACACACTTTAATTTTTTTAAACTTTTTTTTTCTTACGCATTTCATCAAACACAGCCTTACTCTTATTCTGAATTTAAAAAGAGGTCTCATCATCCATTACACTATTGCTTAAGAAAAATATTAAAAGATGTTTTCCAATGTTCTTTCATACACTTATGATCATTATACTAGTAATGAATATACATCTTAAGACTCCTATAATCTTTATACATCTATGAGCTGTGTACTTCGATTCGACGACCATGTTTTTACCCAAAAAGTCGTTCATGAATCCATCTCCTCGGGTAGTTCTCATCAGAGGATTAGTGACATCAACTTTTTGAGGAGTTGGGGAATTGGGAAATATACATGAACACAGCCTTAGTCTTTTTTATAAATTTAAGGACCAGAAAAAACTGGAATTCTCCTACTGAAAATAATAATAAAAAATCCTGAAATCAGGTAAATTAACCTGAACACAATCACCTTTAATGTATGTAAATTACCTCTGTGTTTAAAAAAAAAAAAAAAAAAAAAAAAAAAAACTTTTTTTCTTAAAGAAAACATTGAAACTTTAATTAAGATAGAATAAAATAGCTTTTTATTTAAATTTTAAAAATACAAACCTGCAAATTAGCCTTAATTCAGATTGCAATGCAGGATACTATCTACATTTTAGAGCAAAGTCGTAGCTAAGGGGGAAAAGGGATTAAGGGTTAAAAAACACCTAAAATTTTACATATTTGGGGAAATCTTTGAGTTAAATTTCATTCCTAACACTCAACATTATGACCAAAGTTTGAATCCTCTCTGAAATTTTTTTTCTGGCTATAGCCTTGTTTTAGAGTAAAGAAAACTAGCTGAAACACATTCACAATTAAAAAAAATTAAGTTCCACATTATCACAAATATTTTTTGATCTGAAAAGAAGAAATTATTCTACACACATTTAACACAAAGCAGTGGCAATAAGCTTTCTTAAGGCTGTTCCAAATTCAAAGTGGTTACTATATGGCATTCACAAAATTATTTTTATTCTTAGGTGCATACAATGTGCACTAAAAAATACCATAAACTGGCATTTTTAAATAATGAATGCAAATTAAACATCATAAGATGCAAAACACTCACAGCAATTGTTTTGGGTCAAAATAACATAACATTTCTTCTCATCAGGTGAAAATAGGTTAGTACAAGTTTAGAAAAATAGTAGCAATATATCGTAATGTGTTCATGACCTCATTCAATTGACAATATCTTTTTACATTTCAATAAAATTAAAGGTTTGTTGAAAAAATGTTGCCAAAGGTAATATAACAGTCTAAGAAAGGTTGTCATAAAACAGCAATAGCTGTAGTGATGATGTATTATATGCATCAAAGATTAAAAGCACAATTCAATTCCAAATTATACTGAATATTGATATCTGCATATTTCATACTTGTGTTAATTTGTCAGAAAAGTTTTGTGTTATTCAGCATTTTTTTTTTTTTTTTTCGGGGAGGGGGGGGGGGTGTTATTGTATACACAATTTTTTCTTGTGTTTATTATCTTTGTGTATATATATATATTAATCTGATGGTGACGAATAATTCATTCAAGACGTAACTTCTTTATTTATACTACCATCTGAGTATGTAAAGAAATATTTAAATCAAAAACACATTAACTGCAGTGAATACCTAATTTGTAGCACTGTGAAATAATCAAATCATGAGGAATACAGTATAAAAACATTTATCCAGGATTATATTTTCAACTGATTAACTTCAAATTAAAAACAAAAAATACTTACCAAAACTTTTTTTTTTTTTTTATAATAATGGTTTAGATTTTTGTGAAGTTTATTTAAAAGTGATTTATTTATTTTTTAATCTCAAATGCTAAATCTATGATGATATATTTGCTCATAATATGACCAATGCAGATTAGTGATAATCTGTGATGGCCAAAGTTATTAGTAAACAAAACAGAACTATTGCCAATCTGTATAAGCAATGCAGGAAATCATTTCTGTGGTTGTTTTATAGGCTAATAGTTATTTCACTTACATGGAGTTATGAAAGAGTGAGAGTCACTAGACTAAACAACTTTACAAATAAAAATGAAATTTGTAAACATAACTAGAATTTAAAAATCTAGAAATTCAGAAATCCTGAATGAAATTCTGCTAGAAACTGAATAATTTTCTCTTGATCTGATAGATGGCGTCACCAAACATTTTCCTTCCCAGAGGCAAGAAACAAGACACATGATCGTTATGATAAACAATTAAAAGTAGACAAAATGTTTAATTAAAAAAAAAAAAATCCATTTAATTTTGTTATATTTTAAAGTAGTGTTTGTTTTATTTATTCATTTAGTAGGGGGTGCAAGTTGAAAGAACATTTTTTCAAACTTTAAATGTTATACTAATACATTTCTATCAGGGTTGGGGTTTAGGATGTCTGAAACTAGTTTTGGACAGGACAGGTGGTTTTTACCGTCCAAAAGTGTCCTAAACTGTCTAAAACTGTACAAAACTGTCCGAAAGTGTCCAAAACCTAAAATTATAAGAAATTCTATTCCCTACATTCTCAGTAGCAATTATAATTAGTAATTAAAAGTATTTTATACTGAAAATTTAGACCTTTTTAAGTTAAAAGAAATTTACAATTTATAAATAGCTATAAAAAAAATTTAATTTTAATGACTCAAAAAATTTTCTTACAATAAAAAATGTATGATATTATATTCAAAATGAATAATTTGTCTTTTATTTTTAATTGCAAAATACTTTTACATATCTTACACTATTAACTATATTACAGAAATTATTTTTAAAAGTTCTTTCATAAATTACATGCATTAAAAGATACCAAAAGTAAAATATAAAAGTTATAATTAGACAATAAAGTATATGCATTTTCAAAAACAGCAGATATGCCCCCCCCCCCCCCCCCAAAAAAAAAAAAAAAACTGTCTTTACTGTGTGTATTATTTAATATTTTTACATATATATTTTCTCATTTATTCAAAAATAAAATGTTTGTGTAACTGCACATTTTTAATATTTATTTCAAGATGATTTATTGTAAATCTTTTATATATATATAATTATATAATAATTTGTTCTCTTGATATATTTATTCACGATGCTTATATATACTGTGTATGTGTGTGTAAATATTATAAATATCAATATTTGAGGTACAATTATCCACATTTTTCCTTTAAAACTTCAGTATTAAATTTTTACTTTTGAATATTATAATTGTTAATATATGTATTTTTCACTAAACATTATGGAATATACTGGAAAATGTTACAAAACAATAATTATTATAATTTTGTAAATTTTCCAAATATTTGCATAATTTTAATAAAATATAATTCTACTAAAAAATATAGTTTTGGACAGTTTAAGACACCAAGGTTTTGGACAGTACGGTAAAAACCATGGTTTATACCGTGGTTTTTACCATAGTGTCCGAAACCTTGCCAACCCTGATTTCTATATAACAACAGATGGGAATAGTGCAAGGTGTTTGTTTTTTTTAATTACATGGTTTTTAAATGCAAATATAATGCATAATTATCTGTTGTGACCTATTTTGTTGCTACAGGCTGCTTTCAATATAACAACATAAATTACATACTTAGCTTTTTAATATGGATAAAGGTCAATAGATTGTGCCTCTACATAGTATCAGAAAGTTAATAATTTCAATTATTCTGAAAGGGTTGGGTAAAACTGATTTCAGATAACTGGTCCTTTTAAAACATTTTTTTTTTTTTTTTATAAAAGATTTATTTTTAAGTGATTTCTTAAAAGAACATTGTAGTATTGGCAATAAGAATTACTAATAAATGTCAATAAATGTTATTAGCCATTTTGTATTAAAGAAAATCTGCAAGGAGTGAAATAAAGATGAAATACTTTTATTAAATAAGATTTTTTTTCAGTTTTTTTTTTCTTCTTTGAATACATGCCTTGATTCATACTTATGTTGTGTGAATACATACAGCAGAAAAAAAAAAAAAAAAAAAATCTGTGTATAACGCACAAATGGAGTTTTTGCCTTAAATTTTTGAAAAAAAAAAAAAAAAAGTGTGCATTATACACACATAAATATGGTATTCCAAAATTTCAACTAAACAATAGTTTTCTTTTGAAAGTCACTGAAAAATAATTTTTTAAAATTCTGAAATCAGGAAATATATTATTAAAAAATTTCTGAATTCAGGAAAAAATCCTACATATATCCCTGATAAATCAGGAGAATAATTAAGAATAATATTTTCTCTTATCAGATATAAACTAAGTGCTAATTGCTTTACAAAATATAATTCATTTTTCATTGCCTCACAGACCGACAAAAATGAAGTTGACAAAATTTGATTTGATGATTTCAGCTGATCTTTATATTTTTTATATGCTGAAACCGAAAATACAGCCTATTTTTCTCTATCACGTATAGATTTTTGTCAATACAGGGTGTTTAATGACACGATTTCTTACATATACCATCATAACAATAGGTTGGCTGGTTGGCTGATATGGTTTTAAGTTGCACTAGTGCTTCACAATTACAACAATAGGCATCTATTATTAATTAATCATGAAAACATACTATAAAACTTACTATACAATTATTTTGGTGGAAGAGTAATGGAAGAAATTGTATAGGCAGGCACCCTGTATTGACAAAAATCTATATGTGATAGAGAAAAACTGGCTTCATTTTCGGCTTCAGCAGATCAAAACGACCTGTGTTATATATCATATAGCATGCAATATTATTTTTTTTTTAAATTATTATTATAGTATGTTTTCTGGACTTTACTGATTTAAGTTTACTAAATAAAAGCTTTGTAGTAAAGACATGATTTATAAAATTTAATTTTACAGTGATAAATAATAATAAAATTAGAGATCTGCCATTAAAATTTAACTACTACTTTAATTTCATTTTCTGAGCATTTTTTCAACTGGAAAAAAAAAAAAAAAAAGTATATTTTAAGGCTTTATGGCTATAGTCCCAGCAACCATTCAGACCTTATTATATACTAAAATAAAACAAGCAGACAGGTGACAAAAGAGATAAATGGACAAAAAAAGAAGTTATTGGAGTAGTATATATGACATGGGGATCCTTTTATGTTTAATTACTATAGCAGCCAACTTATAAGTTTAATTATGTAAATAAGGCACATATTTATTTTTTCTATGGAGAAAATCCTTTATTAAAAGCCAAATAAGGTCAAACTTTAGTGTTACCTTATTTAATTTTTTTTTTCTATAAAACATTGGATTTGTGAAAACTTTAAAATTCCAATTTTTGATGGATTTACATATATTTTACATAGTCTAAGCACTATTTAATTATTTTAAAAAATATGTGTATGTGTGCTACTAAAATTTTGTGGGTACTGTATCTCAAGAAACAATAGACAGAATTCTACAAAAGTTAATATTTTGTAATGACCACAGTGTATTAGTTTTAACATGAAGCCTATTTAAATTTTAAAAGTTTCAAAATTGAATAATTATAAATATACTTTAACATACCAATGTGGGCCAAAATGTTAAATAAATAGAGAGATAAAAAATAAAAGATAGCCACACATTAGGTTTGCAACTGGATGGGATATGGCTTTATAAAATTTCATTTAATCTGAACAAGAAAATATAAAATTACAATTTTTCTTTCTTATTAAACTAATATGCTGTGGATATCATAAAACTTTCTTCTATATCATTCTATATAACAACTACACATACCAATTAGCATGCACAAAAATTTCCTCACAGCAGTTTCTAATAATAAAGATTTTACATATTTAGTTCTTTGCAATTTTAACCAATAAATGTTCAGATCAGGGTTCCCAATCTTAAAAAAAAAATCTGGTATGAAAAAACAGCATGACTTTTATTACTGACTAATACACATATTATTATGCACCTACATTTTGGAGATAATGTGACCAGAACACATAAAATTAACCTAACGAAGTAGACACCTAAAAATTTTCCAGAAAGAGAAAGCTGATACCCATGAAAAGACATAAAACAGACTTTACATATCAAGTTAAAAAAAAAAAAAAAAAAAAAATTGATAGATCCATTTTTTGAAACACCAATTTCTGAGATTTAAAACTGACTTACTTAATCAGAATGACTGCTATTTCCTTGTAATAACTACATAATACATGAGAAAGGATATCAAAAATGGGTTTATGTAACAAATTTCAAAAGAATTGTTAGAGGCATTTTTGAGATACCGACTTTTAACAAAACTTGGCACACTCAACTGTTGACCAGAAAACAACAATTACATACAAAAGGATATCTAAAAAAAAAAAAAGAGGGGGGGTTAATATGGTGAGTTTGAAAAAAATCTGTACAGCCGTTTTTAAAGGAATGCATTTGTGAGACCACAAATTGAGCTATTTATACATTACGCCTATCAATTTTCCCGAATTAACTAACTATATAAAACGAAATCACATCTAATAGAGTGTTTATATAAAAACTTTGAAGAAAATTGTTAGAGCCGTTTTGAGATATGGGCTTATAGTCCTACTTCTGGTTTCTGATGTCTTACTTCCAATTTTCACCAAAAGTTGGAAAAATCATCTGTACACAAGACCTGTTTCGATTCTGAAGTTCTATCTTTAGTAGTTTTGGAGATATGATAGTCAGAAGGTTCTCTCACACATATACATACACACACACTGACCAATTATCAAAAACTACTTTTTTGAACTCAGGAGACCCTAAAACATAAAAATCAGGTGAAAACTCAGTATCAAATTTATTACAGAAATAATTTGTAAGTGGGTTGGCATTTTCTATAAACCGAATCCAAATTTAACCTTTTAACTAAATATTGTAAAAGAAAATACAGTCAAACCTCATTAACATGAATCTCAAGGGGGATAAAAAATTTGTTCACGTTACCAGTAGTTCATGCTAGCAGTAACTAATTTTCATATAACTACACTAATCTTTATTTTGACGGGGATTGTTGAAACACTTCATGCTAAAAGTAATGAAAAATGATGAAAATATCCCTCAAGATTGACTTTATGTGAAATTTTGCTCTATTCTGCCATGTTAAGAAATTCTTAAATTTCCAATAACTTACGAAATTTTTATATTGGAAAACTCATAGTCATTAATATTCATGCCAGTGTCCTGAATAATATTTCAAAAATAGTCTGACATCTTTACAATGAAAATATCTCAAAATTGACGTTTATGTGAAATTTTGCCCTATACTGCCATGTTAAGAACTTCGTAAATTTCCAATAACTTGCGAAATTTTCAAAGTAGCATATTTATAATATATGCTATAGTACAAATATTTATTTTTTTTTTTATCAGTGGATGAAATACACTAATGTAAAGAAACCAGATTTATTATTTAACAACCCGCAAAACAAACCAATCAATAAAGTAACACAACAAATCTTAACTTAAAACCATAAACTTTATCAAAATTTATCAAAAAATAATTTAAGAAACTTAAGATAGGAAGGAAGGAGGCAGGTGGTAAGACTTGTGACTTGCCTGTGGGGTTAAACTAGTTTCACGCCGGCAACACTCACCCAGTCAGCCATGACCAGAATAGGAGTCATATGGATTTAAAAAAGCAAAATTTCAAAGCAGATGAATAACAATGAAACCACGAAGCAACAATGAATTTCACTGATAGATTACATTGTGTTTAATAGTAGGATTAGAATTTTAAGAATAGTTGACAACTCAAAAGGAAGAAACTGAAATTTTATTGGAAAAAGAAAGTTTGCATAGTAATACAAAGTAAATGCAACAAGCCTGCTTTTTTTTTTTTTTTAGGAATATAGAAATTTCTTTATTATATAAAAAGCTTTTCTAAAATCATATATATATTTTTAAATGCATGTATTTTACAAGAAATTTTCTAATAAATTATATATTAATATCTGAATGTAAAAAAAAAAAAAAAAACTACCCTTGACTATTTTCGGCTTAAATTAACTTAGAAATATGCGTCTGGTGCTGTTCGATTGATAATAAGGTCTAATTTATAGTGACATTCTGACATTCTTAGATTTTGCTTAGAGGGTTGTATATGTATACACATTAAAACTTGTATCAAATTTATTTTTTCAATGGCAACAACATACTTTTTTTTTTTAATCTAATCAATGCAGAAAATGATATAGTTTATAAATCTCTCAATTTTTCATAGAGTTATAAACTGTCAAATACGGAGGAGGATGCTAGAGTTAAATGAATGTGACAATCATTAATTCATATCTTCCCTAAAAATTATTGTATTAATTTTTCTTTTTTATGTATTAGAAAGAAGTGACCGAAACACATTCCACACATATTTTTGATTAACAAACACTTTTTGAATAATGAAAATGAATGATTAAATTTGGATAGTTAAATGAACAAAAAATTATGAATTATGACCTATATTATTTTTGTATGAATAGAACACACATCATCAGAAATATCGCCTTCCAAAGTTACAGCTCATTCCTATCAATTTAAAATTAGAAAAAAGGTAAATTCTAAAACTATATTAAAACATTAAAAATCTTTTTAAATTACCCGTACGAGCGCTTTCAGCTGCTAAAACCGCAGCTTTCATGAGCCACATCTCAGTGAACTGTATCATCGGGCGGTCTTGTCATCTGTTTTCTTCCTTCTCTCCTTTCCAGTATGGCGCGCCACCCGGCGTCAATCTCTATTGGATCATTGTTGCAGGAGTCGTGATTTGCTAAAATTTCGACTATTTCCCTTTTTGTTGCATAGAAATAATTATTGTAATGGGATATTTTGCTGAAGTTTTTTAAATCAATTTTAATATTTTCTTTTTGGTTTATTTTTGTTAAGACTGTTGTTATTTTATTATATTTTTATATCATTTTCATGTTCTTTTATCAGTGTTTTTATCTTTCATTTTGTCATGCCTATATAGCATCCAGTTGTTCATTGGTGAAATTAATTTTATAAATACCTGCGGTTTCTGAGAAGTGGATTTAGTCTTTATCATTTCTGATTCTTTGGAATATGTTACTATTGGGTTTTATCGGTATATTTATGTTTAACTTAGTGGCTTCATTTTTTTATTTTATTACTTACACCTTTGTTATATGGAGCTGGGGGGGATATATTTTTGTTTAGGTTTTTGTGCGTTATTAATATTGTGAAGTTTTTTTAATCTATTTTTATACATTTATTAAGTTCTTTTTATAACCTGCATTTTGACATATTTCGGTGATTTTCTTAAGTTCTTGTTTCAGACTTGCCAACCTCAGAAAATGGAAAATCCTGCAATATTTTTCGGTACATAAAATCGACATAACACGGCAATGTCAATAACTAATATTAAATAAATATAAGTTATATTATACTTACATTATATACAATATTGTTCTTCTTTAATTAGAGGCCATTTTGAAGTTATAATTAAAAAAAAAAAATAATAACAATACAGTACAGAAAAAAAATTGATTGGATTGCCAAATAAACGTTTTAATATGTAATGTATATACACAGAAAATGCTCTTATGATATTAATAGGCTATTTCACACTGACTATAGCATGAAAATGAAAACATATATTTGAAAATAATATTTTAAATAGCTTGATACATATTTTTACACCTATTTACAACAGAAATGCATTTATTTTTTTTGCAATGCATTCACTGTCGATGATTTTGCTCTTTTCAAAAATTTGTCGTCAAATTTCTGTTCATAACAGTGTTCTTGTGGATTTGATTTACAAATCAATAAGTTTTCTAAAGTCTCTTTAGACAATGTTGACCTAAATTGAGTACATATTTTTGCCATGTAACTAAAAATCCTTTCGCATTCTGCATTGCTGTGAGGAATGCTTAATATTAGTAGCATCATATCTGATATTTTCTTATATTTGAATTTACCATCAGTATTCTTTAGTTGACCAATTAAATGCCACACGGTATCTGCCCGTTCTTCTTCCAGAATTTCATTTGGTATCTCATCTAGTTGCAAATTGCAGAATTCAGATTGTAAAGCATCCAATGCTTCATCTTCATTTATTGCCCCTGTTATTTTTATGGCAATATTATATTTTCCCACAAAAAACTTTATTTTTGAAAAGGATGCTTTATCTATGTTATGTATGTTAGCAATTTCACCATTAACAAAAATTTCATCCTCAAAGGGAAATTTCTGAACTATATAATCACACAAATTCATAAAAAATTTTCTAATACACTGATAAAATTCTTCTCTACTGGAGGGTTTTAAACCTTTAACAATTTTTTCTGTTGTGCTTCCGATTACAAGATCTTCATCAGGTTTCTGATTATCCACTGAATGGTAATTAATACTCTTATAAGACTCAGCATTCTTTACAACTGAAGGTAAAACAAATTTTGAAAAAAGATCATTTAATAATTCCAATAAGATTGATCTAGCGATATGTATAATAGGCTTTTTTGTTTGCAGACTTAAATTAACTTTATCAAACACAGGTAAAATAAATACTAGAAATGATACAATACTCTTGTAAAAATCATCCGACAGAAACATAAATATTCGTTCTTCCCGTGTTAAGATTTGGTGATTCTTTTTTTGCTTACCAGATTCACTTTGTGTTTCAGTTATTTTGTTTATAGTTTCTTTGTTATCTACAGTTTTTTTACAAACTTTTTTACTGCTGTTCCCAGTACTTTCAATTTGCCTTTTTTTAGAGCAACTTACACTTTTTTTTAATATGGTATAATCTACTAAGTTTTCACTAATTTTTGCATTTCTGTTTTCATTTATTTTTGACATGAAGTAGGTCACCAAATGACCCCATTCTTCTAATAATCTAGTTAAACATTTGTTTAATGATAACCATCTAGTTGATACATGCTTAAGTATTGCTTTTGTTTCCTCATCAAACATAGATTTCAATTTTTCTTGTCGTTTACAGCTGCTTTCAAAGTAATAATATATGTCAATCAAATATTCATCAATATTTCCAGGAAGACATGCTGCTCCAACAGCCAGATTTATTAAATGGCATGGGCACCCAACACAAGCTAAATTATCTATATCTCTCCTTAAATAGGTTATCACACCATTGTGTTTACCAATCATAACTGGAGCATTGTCAGTACTCAGTGCAATGCAGTTTTCTAACGGGATGTCATCATCTTTTAGAGAATCTAATATCAGTTTAGCTATATTTTGTCCAGTGCTGTCACCAACTAAAACAGGCACTTTATAAAGAAATGATTGTACTTTATTAGTTTTATTATCAAAATGGGTTATAACAAGAGGATAAAATTTTTCAGACTTGTTACTAGCATCTGTTGCAATGGAAAATGGCCTATTTTTCATACAATTCACTAAATCTTCTCTTGATGTTTTTCCCATTTCGCCAATGATGCACGACGCTTTTGTCCTGGCACAGGAATATTTTTTTGCAATGCTACTGTCCGGGAACATTTTCTTAAACAACATACTTGCATGATCAGCACAACTTAATGGTAGGTTGTGTTCCAAGATGAACGACGTAAACAAACATTCTGCACGTGTAACAGCGTCATTGTCGTGAGAAAATTTTAATTTTTGATTACTAATCACAGTCTTCTCATAATCCAAATGTTTTTGAGTACGAATATGATTTGTCACATCACCTTTGCCTTTATGCGCAATGCTAAAATCACATCTGCAGGTAGAACAAAAGGCAAACTGTGGTCCCTTTCTGGATTCAATTATACATGGGTAATCAGCTGTGATAGATTTATTAAAACAAGACTGATATTTTCTACCAGACATAATGCTAAATAAAGTTATCGAATTAACATAACAACTGCAACTTGAAAATAAAACACGAGAAATAAAAATCCAAATAAAACTTGTTTACGAATTGGCCGTGGAATGTGGAATAACGATACACGTGTGCAAACCGATGACGCCGCTTGTTTGGCTTTTCCTTTGAAATGGGTTGATTCGTTGAGCGAGTTTATCGCACGCTGTACCAAGGAGATTGAATCGAATGAAACAACCGAATTCACTCCCGAACTTCGGAATGGATCCGTCTCTGTCGGCACTCGGCGTGTGAAGGGGGTTGCCAAACTAAACTGTGTGACGCGACGCTGGGTTGCAAGGAGAAGGGGGAATCGCCACTGTGAACTATTTATAGCTCATGCTGGTAGCTGGATGCTCCGTGAGGGAGAAAAAGAGAAGGAAATTAAGAGTTCCGCGTAACGCAGATTTTGCCATTATTTTTATTTGGAAATCCGGCAATAATACTGTCTAATCCGGAAAAAGTATGGAAAACCCGGTATTACCGGGATAAATCCGGAGAGTTGGCAAGTCTGTTGTTTTAGTAAGAACTCATTGGAGCATATATTTATTATGTGATTTATATAATATTGTATAGCTACAATTTTATATTTGCAAGGGGTTTTACATTCAGTGTTTATAATTTTGTTACTACTGTTTTGTTTTCTATATATTCAAAGTTTAATTTTGGGGTTTTTATTATAGTAACAATTATAATAGTCGAATTTTAGCGAATCACGACTCCTGCAACAATGATCCAATAGAGATTGATGCCGGGTGGCACACCATACTGGAAAGGAGAGAAGGAAGAAAACAGATGACAAGACCACTTGATGATACAGTTCACCGAGATGTAGCTGATGAAGGCTGCGGTTTTAGCAGCTGAAAGCGCTTGTACAGGTAATTTAAAAAGGTTTTTAATGTTTTAATATCATTCCTATCATTTTTCGAGTTTCAGTGATATTTCATTTTTTATTGTTGTTAAGGGGCCATCACTTGTTATTTGTGGCATTTATAAATTTTCACACACAGGAATTAAAATAGTTATTCAAGTAAGTTTAGATGCATACATCATTTCTTAATTAGCATTACTTTACTTTATATTTAAAATTATCATACTGCTTTTCCAATTTTTATCTGAATGGACATAATACCACTTTTCTATGTGAGATCTTAGGTTTTCTAAATGTAGGGATAAACCCCTAATACATTTTCATTTGTAATTCTATCTAGAATTATTCAAAAGTATATAAACTATATTTTTTTCCCCGAACCGCCTTGATCTGTAGAATTTGGAGTGAAAAATGGGTGTTATTGGAAAAATGAAGTTGATGCAAATTTTAATTATTGCATTAATTATCAGACATTACTGCCAATTGATTGACACCAGCTATATGTTTCTATGACAATTTATGGCAAAATTAGTTGGGAGATGTCTTCTTTTGTTGTTGTAACTATACATTGTATCAGAGACAATATTAATATGAAAGGCATTTAATATTTGATTTTAAAAATAAGGAAAAAAAGTAACCTTTGGTATAATTTACAAGATTTTCTTTTTAAGCTCTGCAATTTCTTCATATATTTGGGTGGTGTCGTGTAGGAACTAAGGACAACTGTCTACCAATACAACTGTCAACCTATGTGGAGGTCTTTTTCTAATGTTTCTAATCTCATATTTACACAAGTTTTAGGGAAAACCACAAAAAACACCTAGGGCGATAACTTTGAACTGGCTATACTGAGAAAGCATTTTTCAGGTTTTTGAAAGATATTTACAATTTTCCTTGACATTTCCCTGATTTTTTTTCACCAATTTCAGATTCCCTGATTTTTCCAGATTATCCTTGACCCATGGGAACACTGTCAGATATAGCCATCTGAATAATCATAGTAAGGGAATTACAACAGCATCATCTCTTGTTCAATATACACTCAAACCGAATAAGCATAAATTTTCATAAGATCCATCTTACAAAGTTTGGAGGCATTTTAAAATACACTGTAGAAGCTGAAATAAAGACTTCCTAACAGCAAGAAATATTGTAGCATAGCAGTAACACCTGTTGTTGGATATGCTTCCAAATTAAATCAGCATAATTTTTCATATACTAAGTTTGTTGCATTTACATATCATAGAACCTTCCCATAAATGCAATGTTATCAATCTATCGATATGTACCTGAATTGAACAAATATGGTTTTTATCATAGCCCTTATACATATGTTTTGTCGAATTACACTACAGAAGCTGAAATATAACTTAGAGGGAATTGGAGTATAACAGTCCTACCTGTCTGGTGATACATCTTGAAATCTAATCAGCACCAATTCATGTCAAGGTCTAACTTAATGTAATGTAAAGTTTTGTTGAATTCTGGACAATGGTTCATGAAATGCATCTATAAAATTTTGGTAATAGACATTAAGACATTTCCTAAAAATGGACAAATTGTGTTCAGATATTTCAAAATATGAAAATCCATCAAACTCCAGAGATAGAAAATTTTAATGAATCTAATCCTTTTACTTATAAAATATAGAAGAAAGTAAACATGAAGTTATAAGATAATATTCTCCTATCTATAGGAATTTTTGTCTCTTAATATTTGTATGCATATTTTTAGAGCTTTGATATATTTATTACTAGCCGCCTTCGGCAACCAGCTTGTTTGCAATCCTTGAAAAATCCGACCATACTAAACTCTCGCTCGGTGATGCCTGCACTGTCTTTTTCCCGTTTCAGGACCTACAACAGCTTATTGCTATATAGTGCAAATACCTTTATTGAAAATTTTAACTGTAGTAAATTCCCACTCGGTAACGCCAGCGGTGCCTTCTTCTAGAGGTCAAGACTCACGGTCGCCACTTGCCACATGGCGACTTAATTTGAAAAGGTGGCGATCAAAAAAAAAAAAAATTGGTATGATCGCCATTTTTTCTACAAATTCACGAAAATATTTCTTCGTTAAAAAAAAAAAAAAAAAAAAAATCCCATTAACGATCGGCAATTGTTAATGGGATTCTGATGATGATCGCGCTTTCCGATTTCCAATCTTTCTCCATCCAGAACATAAATGTCAATATTCATTTAAAACTTACTTTATGAGATTCTAGAAGTAAAATTGAGAATTTAATATTTCTTATTCATTTAATTATTTTTTTAATCCCCTCGCCCCTTTTCTAGATAGTGACAAATGATCAATTCTAGAAAAAATAAAGCGATAGAAATGCTTCATATTTTTCACATACGTAATTATTTTTAGACTTAACTTGATGAATATATTTATTTTTTCTCAATTAAATTATATATTTATATTTCATATCCATACCAAATGTGTAAACAGGGGGGGAGGATGAAAAATAGATTTTTAGGTACAACATTTTTTCTAAATTAGTTTAAGAAAATTAATGCTCAGTTGATTTCATACACGTTTAAAACCGATAATTAAATACTAAATATATATATATTAATGTATGAATAATGTACATGTATGAATATGTTTGAAATTTTTGTTTTTCTCATAGTACGACATTTTTATAAGATTTTATGTGGATATAAAAGTAACTGCAGTTATATTAAAGAATTGTTTTGTGTTAATGAAATAATCCTGAAAATATTTAAAGTAGTTAAAAGCTATATATAACTGTTTAGGTAGTCAATTTATTGAAAGTGATGCTAATAATGTCCTACCAATCATGTTTACAGAAAATTTTCAGCAACTTTCTAATTTTAGCAATCACATGCCAGTTAATAAAAATGAACCTCTGATAATTGGCTAGTACAGATTCTTTGCCTCCTCACGCCCTCCTCAGACTCAAAATAATTTCATTTTCCTCTAATTCTGATCATAATTATTTTCCATTTGCAGATGGAAGTGCCAGACAAGACGAAATTTATTAAATGAATCAAATTTTTGTATTTCTTTTGCAATGGGAGATAAAATAAATATTCTTGTAAAACACAAATTGTGTATGAGAAATCACATTGTCAGATCCATCATTATAGCCTGCTGTTTTCCCATAGCAAAATGCATGTATTAATATTTATCTATGAAAGTCCATATATTTTCCCTCATTACTAAAACTTTGAATTTTAAAGTCTTCTTTCTAAGTACTATAGTTATTAATAGCATTTCAAAAAAGCTGGATTACATGCTATTATAACTACATGCTTATAGAACTCACTCTTAAAACGCTAACAAGAATGAAATCATAAGCATTCAGTGAAAGTCCAAACGAGGTCATACCTTCCCTCAAAAACCAAATCACTTTTCAATGATTCAATTACTCAATCTATTTTGTCTTCTTCCTACCTCATTTCATTTCAGATATTGAAAAATTTAAACTAGAAAAGTGTTTAATTTAATTTAATTTTTTTTTTTTTTTTTTTGGCAGAAACACACATATATTATATATACATGTTTATTGTATTATTAAATGACTAATAATACAATAGTCATTTAATAATAGATTGTATTATTATTAAAATACAATAAAGAGCACTATTTCTTAATTTAATTTTCCGACCATATCATTTGTGTTTTTATGCTTTTATGCACACACACATATATATTATGTGTATGAACTATGAATCCGATGTATAAAGATGACGACTCATGAGTGGCCACTGAGTTTATCATGTCCAGTGGCCACTGCTAAAAATTTTAAGTCTTGACCTCTACCTTCTTCCCAATTCAGTATCTGAAACAACCTGTTCACTCCACATGTTGTGATCGTTTCAAATATCGATCGCATAGTCCCACTCGGTGGCACCGTTGCTCGCTCATAGTGCAAATAGCTTTGAAAATTTTAACTGTAGCAAATTTTTGCTCAGGGGCGACTAACAGCGTCCCTTTATAATCCATGATTTGAAAGAGCCTGTTCATTCACCGTGTAAAGAAACATTGAAAATTCTGATTGTGGCAAATCCCCAACCCAGTGGCGCCTACGGTCTCCTAATCTACTCCCAAATAACTGAATCGTAATTGAAGATATTGAATTAATAAAATATCAAAGCGCCATCTGGTGGCAGAGATTTGCTGCATGTACTTTTCAATTCAAATAACTTTTAAAATAATATATTGCTTATAAAATTATGTTAATTAGAAGCTGAGATACAAAAGCAATATAAACATTGTTATAAAAAGTGTGTGCGACTTTTCTGTGGTTTTCTCTGAAACTTGCGTAATTGAGGGCTAAATAATATTAAAAATCCTTAATAAGAAGTGAGTATCAAAATTCGAAAGTCTGTAAAACAAAAAGAATAAAGATATTTCGGGTTTTCTGTAATTTTCTCTAAAACTCCTGTGCAGAATTTAATGGCTTATATCAGTTTAAAATTTTTCAATAAAATTATTTTAAAATATATTTTGAATGATATACTATAAGTAATTTAATTAGAATTAGAATATGAATTTGACAATTGGAATAAATGTGTTTTGGGTTTTCTGTGGTTTTCGCTGAAACTCCCTCATGGAATTTAACAGCTTATATCAATTTAAAAATCCACAATAAAATATATTTCAAATGATGTATTAAAAGTAATTTAATCATAATTAGAATGGGAGATATTGAAATTTTAAAATATTAAAGTGCCATCCGGTGGCAGAATTGTGATCGCTACCCTTTAATTCCAATTCAAATAAGTTTCAAAATGATATATTGCTTATGAAATTATGTTAATTAAAAGCTGAGATACAAAGATAATATATACATTTTTATAAAAAGATTTGTGTGACTTATCCAAGGTTTTCTGCAAAACTTAATTCCAGGCCAGTGGCGGATCCAGAACTTGACTTTTGGGGGGGGGGGGGGGGGGGCTGGCTAAGATTTTTCAAAGTGTTATTCCAGACCAATAAAAAATTTACAATTGCAATATTCATTTGTGAATGACAGCGTTTTGGGGGGGGGGCTTCAGCCCCCTAGCCCCCCCCTTAAATACGCCACTGTTCCAGGCTATATACCATTAAAAATCCTTAGTACGAAATGTGAGCAGAAATCAGAATTAGAAACTCTGTAAAATATAAAAGAATAAAAATGTTCTGGATTTTCTGTAGTTTTCTCCGAAAGTTTCGTACAGAATTTGAATGGCTTATATAGTCTGCAGTAAAAGTACTTTAAAATGTCTTTTGAATGATGTATTATGTATAATATTAATGAATATCTTTGATATATTTTAGACTCAAAATGGTTAATCTATCAAAGGTGATTAGTGATTTCTGTTGAAATCGATCTAAAATTTAAGAAATTCCAAAACTGCTTTTTTACAACCAAGTTCAGAAAAGAAAAATAGAAAAAAAAAAAAAAAAAATGAAAAAAATAAAAGCATTATTCTGTTAAAAGTAACCTTTGTCTCTTTATATTAACAGATTAAATAAAAATGAATTTAAATAAACATAGCATGTCTTTTTTTGTATTTTAAAGTTATACCTTAGGTTTTTTTTTTTTTTTAACTGCAAACAGTTGAGCCATAATGACGGGCAATTTCTAATTTCTGCTTAAATCGATTTAAAATATAAAAAATTCAAAAACAACTTTTTTTTTTTTTTTTTTTTTTTTTTTTTTTCCAGTACCTTGTCACGTGGTCGAAAAGTGATTAATCCTGACTGGAAGAATAATAATCAGACAACATATCTGGCACTGAAGGATTGATAAACAAGATAATGAAGTGTTGCCAACTAAATTTTATACTTTAGTTAATTTTAAAAAATCTAATTGTCATGTTGAAACACTGTTTGCACCCCTGGATTCAGAAAAATCGTCCCTTTCATATGGTATCAAATTTTTAAAGATTGGACTGATATTTCTAATTTATTTCAGCATTCAACACTGCTTAAGCTCAGAACTGACTCATTAATTGACATAGTTTGACATTTTAATTAATATCTCCGGAACTAATCAAAATTTTAAAATTCTGTTTTCACTAACCCCTCGGGAAGGCTTCTGAGCATCCGTACGTCAATTTTTGTACTTCTATGTTAAATAGGGGCAGAATGTATAGATGCTCAGATAGACATCTTTTATCAGGGTTCCCACTCTTAAAAAAGAAAAAAATTCAAGGACTTTTCAAGGCCTATTTGAAATTTTTCAAAGACTAGGGAAAATCGCAGAACGCTAGGCATATACACAAAACTTTAGTAACTATTTTCATTAGCAATATTTTTTTTTTATAATTAGAATAACTTTGCAGGTTTTCACAATACATTTTTGATGGATTGACCAAATTAACTTTTACAAGAGTCAAAAAACGATTAGTTCAAGATTTGGAATCATTATGATTATTCCAAAGTTTTTAGGTTTGAGCCCTGGTCTAGTCACTTTCTGCTCAAAATTAATGACCAGTCTATCAAACAGGTATGAGACTGGCAAAAAAAAAAGTCGAAACTATATGCAAAAGCAAGACAATGAAATAAGAATTTTATGACAAAATCATTATATTAGACAATGGCGTGCACATGTGGAGATGGAGATAGTTTAGCCTTGACAGAATTCGCGCTAAGCCCGTCTATTGGAGTGGAAAATTCAAGGATTTTCAAGGACTTTGCACAAAATTCAAGTACTTTCAAGGGCCCTTGAAAAAGAAAATGAAATTCAAGTACTTCTTAAGGACTTTCAAGGACCGTGGGAACCCTGTTTATTATTATACACTAGCCACCTTCGGCGACCAGCTGGTTCTCGATCCTTGAAAAATCCGACTTTATGAAACTCCCGCTCGGTGGCGCCTGCATCCCGTTTCAGGTCTTACAACAGCTTATTGACATATAGTGAAAATAGCTTTATTGAAAAATTTAATCACAGTAAATTCCTGCTCGGTAGCACCCTCTTCCTGTTTTAATATATGAAACAGCTTGTTCGATCACCATGTTATGACCTTTCAAATTTCTGACTTGAACAAAGTCATGCTCGGTGGCGCCTGCGGCGCCTTATCCCCGTTTTAGAACATACAACACCTTCCTCACTCATTAGAATTTAAAATATTGAATACAGCACCATCTGGCGGTAGAAATTTTTGTAATCTACAGTTCAAATGATGTATTACTTATAAAAATATTTTAATTAGTAGCTGAGATACAAAAGAAAACCGAATGAGGTTACTTTAAAACATGCAAATCGGGTAAAATCTCGAATTCTACTTTCGATAATATAAAAGAACTTTAAAATATCTTTCAAATGATGTATTAAAAATAATTTAATCATAATTAGAATTTGAAATTTTTAAACATTAGAGCGCCATCTGGCGGTAGAAATTTCTGTAATCTGCTGTTCAATCCCAAATCAACAAAGCTTTCAAATGATGTATTACTTTTTAATTAGTAGCTGTGATACAAAAGAAAACCGATTCAGGACACCTCAAAACATGTAAATCAGGTGAAATCTCTCAAATTTCACTTTCGATAATATAAATGTACTTTAAAATATCTTTCGAATGATGCATTTAAAATAATATAATCATAACAGGGGTGAAACTACCTAGCTTACAAAACCCCTGAAAACTGTTTCTTGCATGCAGATAGGGGAGATTTATTAATGATATATTATAAGGCTACCTATAGTAAGTGATATTTCCAGACTTCAAAATACATAAGGCAAATTAAACATTCAAAAATGAGAAATTTCTGCAAAAACAGTATTTTAACATGAAATTCAAAGACAGTAAAAATTTCAAAAACCTTTAATTCAGGGGCAGACCCTGAAAAGTTTCACCCCTGTCATAATTAGAATTTAAAATATTACAGCGCCATCTGGCAGTAGAAATTTCTGTAATCTACTGTTTAATTCCAAATCAACAAAGCTTTCAAATGATGTATTACTTATGAAATTATTTTAATTAGTAGCTGAGATACAAAGAAAACCAATTTAGGACACCTCAAAACATGTAAATTGGGTGAAATCTCGAATTGCACTTTCGATAAAATAAAAGTACTTTAAAATATCTTTCGAATGATGTATTAAAAATAATTTAATCATAATTAAAATTATGACTCGAATGGATCCAGAACGCGGTATGCAATGGTTTTATGCATAAAATTAAAAAATTTATAACTCATTCAGTTTTTGAAAAAATCTTTCAATCTTTTGAGATGTGAATCGTCTAACCAAGATCTATATACAAAAAAAAAAAAAAAAAAAAGAAAAGAAATGATTTATCTCTAAAAGATTTTGAGTTATAAAATGTTTTGTGAAAAAAAATCTATGTTTTGTAAAATCTAAAATTATGGATTGATAATCTGTATTTTGTTAAAATGTTTATATGGTTCGAAAGAGGATTAAATGAGCTTTCCAAATATATCAATTGTTAAGAAATGGAACAGTTACTCGGTCGTACAGGGTGATTTAAAAAAGACGATCGAGAAAAAGAGATATTTTGGACCCTTCCTAAAACTTTTAAAAAATATAAAAATTCCGTATTTTCAAAAAAATTTGTACTGTAAGAATCGGTAAAAAATGTTATTTCTCGTGGTACAGGTGCAGATATTGAAAATATTCAATATCTGCAACCGCTAAGCTGTGACGGCTTTACAAAAACATGCGAAATTTTCTCTCTGTGTTTCTTCTTACGATCTGCTCGCTTTTTAATTAGACATTGGTCGTCGTTTTAATTAATATCTCCAGATCTAATTAAAATTTTTAAATTCTGTTTTCAGGAGCCTCTCAGGAAGGCTTCTGAGCACCCTCATGTCAAATTTTGCACTTCTGCATTCAGTAGGGGCTGAACATATAGATGTATAGGCAGAGAGACAGACAGACATCTTCCTTTCTTATTATAGATAATTGATTTGTATGGTTAGACTAAAATCATCTTGAATATCTCCCAAATACAAATAATTTAATCGGAAAAATGACTAAAAGTGAAAGTGTTGCATGTGTATGCCTGAACATGAATCATGAAGTTTATAGCATTTTAAATGTTATATGTGACATTTTAATTTTAAAACAAGATTGGAGAGGTGAAAGGTTTTTTTTTCTTTTTAAGTAAGGAAATTTTAAAATAATTTTTGAACACATCTTAAATGAAAATTTAATTAATTTACATATAATAATTATGAAATTGGTTACAAAAATGTAAGAGAGCTAATAGTTTTGTTGCATTGAAAAATTAATTAAGTTTTTAAAAAACAGGGAAAGTTTATGAAATCACGGGAAAAGTAATTAAACTGATTTAGAAAGTTGCTTAAAATTAAAGCATAACTTATATTCATTTAATCTCATATGAAATTTCCATTCACCACGTTTTGCTCAGTAAAAAACAGTCTGTATTAGGAAAAAAAAAAAAAAAAAAAAAAATAGTGTTTTGATGATGAATTACTTCAGTTTTTCTTTGTTTCCTTTAAATCTTAGGATTTATCAATAAAATGACAATAATTACATTAAAGTAACATTTGTTTAAACTTTTAAGGAAACATTTAAATTAAATTTTTAAGAAGTATAGTATTTTACATTGGATCTTGGAAAAACATTAAATTTTAATAATAATATCTTATTTCTAATCAAAAAATCACACAGATTTGCACCATGAATGAGACCTACTTTGGATTTTATTTATAACAAAATATCCCTATATTTTATATCAAGACATGGCAGCTTTCGATCTTTCCTCTTTTAAACAAATAATATATGCAAATGTAACAAACAATGCACTAACAGAAAAAAAAAAAAAAAGACTAATACTGTGTTAAACACAGAAAATTAAAAACAATGTACAAGGCGACCATAATTAAACTGACAATGCTTACCGTGTTCTGTAGTGCAATGTAACTGCAAGAATAACCCCAAACTGTAGGAAGATTAAACAAGGTGGGAAACAAAGGATTCTGAAAATAAAAATATAAATAATAAATTCCAAAATTTTGTACCAGGGGAATATGCAGCACTCTTTTTCTAAGTAGAACTTTTCTCATGGACAAATTTGTGTGGCGTCTCCAATTTTAAAACAATAAATGAGACAAAAGACATGCTTAAAAAAGGGCACAATCCTCAGCTTTTAATTATAAATTGGGAAAAAAGCTTAGAAAAACTAGTTACATAATCTCTTAACAGTATATATATTTTTTTAAATTTATTTTAGAAATTTATTCATCAATTGATGAATAAATTTCTAAATTAAAATAAAATTTCATGGTCTATTGGAGTTGTGCCATGAATATTAATGTCACTTGATACAGCTGTGTTTACAGTCTCGGTGACTTTGCCAACGAATGTTATGTGAGAAATGCCTTGCTGGTAATCAGCCAGGGTAGCTCGATGGTTTGAGCATCCGCACGTAAAGCGGAAGGCCCGGGTTCGATTCCCGGCTCTGGTATTTTTCACATAGTTGGTATAAAATATCAGCCTTCCACTCCAAAATTTTCTGAAATTACTCATTATCTTTTTAAATTCCATTTAAACATTCCGAAAATTTACAAACATTATATTAGTCCTTGTTCTTTAAATATATATATATATTTTTCAATGCTTCATTTTGAAGCAAAAAATTATCTAAGTGCATTTTTCCCCATGTTAAAGCTTCACATTGATTCTTTAAAGCTCATTAGTTTTGTACTGAAAACAAGTTTTTGACATCATTTAGCTTTTTTTCATGCAACAATTTTTTTTTTAATTTTCAACTTATTTTAATCGATTTTTAAAATTTTGTGTCTTCTGCGTTCGGAAGATAACATCACTACTCTGAAATTTAACATATCATCAGGGTTGCTACACAAATCAGGAAAAAAAAAATTACCTGAGTTTTCCCTGATCCTTTTAGAAGTAAATTAGATGACACACAATCATGCAGCATTAGAATCTAACATGTTTACAAGTCAATTGAACATATTTAGGATATGTTAATTTTATTAACTTACTATAGCTGGGGGAAAAACCATAATTGATTCATAATAAAGCACTAAAGGTTTTTAAAATATCTGATTCTGAAAAAAATTTCCAATGTTTTTCCAAAAAATTTCAAAATTCCCAGAATTTTCCCTGTTTTTGCAATAAATTTTGAAAATTCCCTGTTTTTTTAATAGATTTTCAAATTTCCAGGTTTTTCCTGTTTTCCGGGTGCCGTAACAACCCTGATCATGATTTAGAGGAAGACAAATGCAGAAGTCATTTGAAATTTTTTATTAAGTGTGAGTATCTTCTTGCTTTGTTGAGGCACTTGTACCTAGTTTTTTCATCTAATGAAGGGCACTGCTATTATTTTGATCTTAAATTACTGTTGCAAATATTTGGAATTTTCACAATGTGGTTATTTATTTATTAAATTAAATATTACTTGAATTTAATCAGATTATATATAAATTTTTCAAACAAAATCTTATACCTTATTTTAAATCCTTACTATTTCAGAGTTTTAATATATTTTGGCATCCAGTCGGAGCCATCATCAGAAAACACTCGGTAAAATTATCCGTAGGTGTTAAGACTGGGCGGTTTGTTGATCTTCTGTAGCTTTCTTCTTTTACCGAGTGTTTTCTGATGATGGCTCTGACTGGACGCCGAAACATATTAAAACTCTGAAATAGTAAGGATTTAAAATAAGGTATTAAAATACCGTTAATGACATCGAACATAGCCTAATTCCACCTGAGTGGCAACAGCTGTACAGACAGGAAAAGCGAAGTGAAGAAAGCAAGAAGAAAGCTACAGAAGATCAACAAACCGCCCAGTCTTAACACCTACGGATCATTTTACCGAGTGTTTTCTGATGATGGCTCTGACTGGATGCCGAAATATATTAAAACTCTGAAATAGTAAGGATTTAAAATAAGGTATTAAATAAATTAAAAATTCTATTTTTTATTTTTACATATTTATGATCAGCTATGTGTAATAGCCATTTTTAAAATTAATTTAACAATTTCTAAAAGGAAATATGCCGTAAATATTATAAAGGGTTAAAAAGATATATTAATAAATACAGTGTGTGATCAAATTAGTTTTTTTTTTACATTTTTTTGATTAAAAAAAAAAACTTGACGAAATGGTCTGAAATTTCATACATGCAGAGAACGTTAAAAACTCCTATTTTCCACTATCGATTTAGTCCAGAGTGCAATTAAGGGACCATCCCGTATGGCAAATAGCTACAAATGACTTGTAAATTTAATACATTGTTGCACATACTATGGTACAATATTCGTATGTTCTGGTGTGGGAATTGTGCAATTATTTAGGCAGATTTTTTTTTTTCCCTCTATATATTAAAAAAAAGTTTCTGTTGCTGGCGTGAAATGTTTTTCTCTGCGATAGCATCTTCTCCTCTTCAGGGTCCTTCGCGTCATGAGAGGTATCAATGTGTTCCGAATACACCAAGGAAGGCATTTCAGCAACTTAGAACTTTCTATCATTTTAATTAAAGAAGTTATTAGCTAAAAACGACAGGTTTATGAAGGTACTCTATTTGCCACCTTGAAAAAAGTTTCTCCCACTGACGTTTTTCTGTCATGAAGTCATTTTACTTGGGAAAATTAAAATATGATCCACGGTTGTAGGTAGGTAGGTTGGGTTTAATGTTGCTATGGGTAATTGGCAACGGTCTGGGACATACCCTAGGGATTTTTTGGAGACATGACATCACAATTTTGATCCACCACGGAGGGGATAGCTCATTCACTTTTGGTGATCACCAGAGATATAGTTTTGATAGGAACATGGAGGCCACAGCTGGTTTTATGCAAACCAGCAGCCACCATTAATATACCTAACGGTCTTTGGCCGGTTCAAGTATCGAATAGGTATCAAATATATAATACAGTATAGGATCCGTTATCCGGAAACCCGTTATCCAGAATGTTCCGAAAACCAGAATGCAAAATGCCAACTACCAAAATTTTTAATTATCGTAAAATTTAAGAATTAAAGTTATCCAGTAACAGCGGTCAGAATTATAGTTTTATAACCTACTTTATTTAATGCTACAGTGTTATTCTGAGGAAATATGGTGAGCACAAAATTGTCCAAATAATTACTGAAAATTTTGCAAATTTAGGTTAGAAAATGAATTTTTATTGTATTTCTTAATAGATAAACATTAATAACACATACTTCTTAAAGTGCCCAATAGCAGATGAATTTTATCCTTGAACTCAGGTCGCATGCATAAAGTCCTAATTGTTATAAAATTTTTAAATAGTTTTTATTAATTTCCATTATTTTTAGATTTAATGTCATACAATATTTAACATTATGTGCTAAAAATATTTGAAACATTTATGAACTATTAGTATCAGAGCAGAGGCACACTATAAGCAAAAAAATATCATAGAAATTTTTGCAAAATCCAAATGAAAGGATGTTACTCTCAGGGCCAAAATTAAATTTTATATATGTTTATTTATTTTTCATTTATTATTACTATTGTTATTTATAGTTTGAAATTCTAATTATGAATGTTTTTTATTTTGTGGAAATAATTTATCAAATGAATTTATTATTAATAGGTAAAGTGTTTACATATATATTATTCATGTTTATCACTGCTATTCATGAAATTATTTTGTACCATTTTTATGCATATAATAAAGTGTTCCGAATTACAGAAAAACCCCTTATCTAGACTATCCCAGGTCCAAGCTTTCTGGATAACAGATCCTATACTGTATAATCAAGTATCGCCGGTTTAAGTATCGTTCAAGTAAGCAATCTTCCAGTTATAAGCTCGGCGCTTTAATTACTGGGGTACAACGGCCTGGAACCATGGTTGTAAAAAAAAAAAAAAAAAAAAAAAAAAAAAAGAGAGAGAGAGAGAGAGAAAATGAATGTTATTGCCGTCATTAGTAACTTTTTTCTCTACTTTTAGAAAATTAATTTTCTTACACGGGAAAATTAAAATATGATTCATGGTTGTAGGTAGGTAGGTTGGGTTTAACGTCGCACCAGTACTGCACAATGGGTAATTGGCGACGGTCTAGGACGTACCCCTAGGGATGTTTCGGAGACATGAAATCACAATTTTGATCCACCACGGAGTGGATGGCTCCCCGCTTTGGTGATCACCAGAGGTATAGTTTTGATGAGTACATGGAGGCCACGGCTAATTTTATGTGCACCAGTCACCATTAATAACCCGACATTCTTTGGCCGGTTCAAGTATTGAATCGGCAATCTTCCAATTATGAGCTCGGCGCTTTACCTACTGGGGTACAATGGCCCGGAACCATAGTTAAGAAGGAAAAAAAAAAAAAAAAAAGAATGTTAATGCCGCCATTAGTAACTTTTTTCTCTACTTTTAGAAAATTAATTTTCTTACACGGGATTGGATGGTTGGGTTTTATGTCACACCAGTGCTGTGCACATGGGCAATTGGCGACGGTCTGGGACACACCCCTAGAGGTGGTCCGGAGACATGCCATCACAATTTTGATCCTCCACGGAAGGGTTCTTACACGGGAAAATTAAAGTATGATCCATGGTTGTAGGTAGGTAGGTTGGGTTTAACGCCACACCAGTACTGCACTATGAGTAATAGCAGACGGTCTGGGACGTATCCCTGGGGATGTTCTGGAGACATGCCATTGTAATTTCGATCCACCAAGGAGGGGATGGCTCCCCAGCTTTGAGGATCTTTAGAGGTATAGTTTTGATGGGAACATAGAGGCCACGGCTGATTTTATGTGCACCAGCCACCATTGATATACCCGACGGTCTTTGGCCAGTTCATGTATCGAATCTGCAATCTTCCAATTATGAGCTCGGCGCTTTACCTACTGTGATACAACAGCCTGGAACCCTGATTGTAAAAAAAAAAAAAAGTCAATGCTGCTATTAGTAATTTTTTTTCTCTACTTTTAGAAAATTAATTTTCTTACACGGGAAAATTAAAATATGATCCATGGTTGTAGGTAGGTAGGTAGTTACGCAGGTTAGGTTTGACGTTGTACCATTACTGCTTTATGGATAACAGACAACGATCTGGGATGTACCCCTAGGGATGTTCCGGAGACATGCCACCACATTTTTTATCCTACACGGAGGGGATGTCTCCCCCACTTCTGTGATCCGCAAAGGTATAAATTTTGATGGAAACATTGAGGACATTGCGACCACGACAGATTTTACGTGCAACAGCCACCATTAGTATACACGACAGTCTTTGGCCAGCTCGAGTACCGACCCCCCCAATCTCCAATTACGAGCTCGGCACTCTATTGACTGGGGTACCGCTGTTGGGATCTATGGTTATAAAAAAGAAATAAAAAGGGGCATATACTAAAGCTGTATTGCAAAGTGGTCTAGATATTATGATATTCTTTGCATTCAAAAAAAAAAAAAAACTGATTTTTAGCATAATTTTCATAAAAATAAATAAAAATGTGCTGTAAAATATTATATATTTCAATTTGACATCGAATATGGGGATTTTTATAATAATTTTCTGCTTTTGTCTTGCGTTGGACACTATTAATTTTCCTATTCAATGAAAGGAAAACAACAAATATTCGGGCAGAGCTTTGCATGTGTTAATAAGTAAAGTGGGTCAGGGGGGAGGCGAAGCCTACCTCGGGGGTTGGTGAGCGGAGCGAGCAGGTCAAAAATTATGATTTTTTTTACAAGGTTTTTTGTTTATTACTAGAATGGATTTCCATAAATTTTACAAAACTTGCTGAAAAAATTGACAAAACATTAAACATTATTTTGAAACATAAAATACACGTGTAATATTCATTGAGATAGTATGAGCATTTTTAGTAAGTGTTATTTTACTGTGCATGCGTGAAAGATATAAAAACTTTTATTGCATAGGTTGAAAGCTAGATATATTGATCACCTGTCAAAAGCTCATTTAAATAGATTAAAAATTAAGGAAATTGTTGGCAAAAGAGCAAGCTAGATTTTAGGTATTTTTCAGAGTTGAAATTTCATAAGGAGTTCATAGAAGAATTTTTATAAGGGGTTATTAAGGAGTCAGCAAGTGAACATGTAGCATAATATTTAATTTGAAGATCCAGTTATTTCAACCACCTTGCAAAAGTTCTTTTTTGTGAAAAACAACTTGGCACATAAATTTAACATATTTTTATTTATTTACTAAGATTTGAGAGTTCATAAGGGATTTTACACAAAAAAGAACTTTTGCAACCTGATTGAATTAATTTAATCTTCAAATGAAATATGCGACATGTGTAAAACCTCTTACGAAATTCAACTTTGGAAAATACTTAAAATAGCCGATCATTTGCTTTGCTGATCATTTGCTTAATTTTTACTCTATTCAAATGAACTTTTAACAAAAGTAGCTCAATATACAATCTAGCTTTCAACCTGTGCAATAAAAGTTATATTATCATTTGCACATGCACAGTTAAATAATATTTACTAAAAATGCTCATCTCAACAAATATTACACGTGTGAATTTTGTTCCAGAATGTTTCTCTAACGTTTTGTCAATTTTTCAGCAAGTTTTGTAAAATTTTATAGAAATACGTATACAGTCAACTTCCTCTAATCCGCAGACCTATAATCTGCAAATCCCTCTAATCCACAATTGATTTTTTAATGTAAACAAAGAAATTTACATCTCATATTTTAAAAGAATTTGCAACATTTCTCGCATTTTTACTTTTTTTAAAATCAAATTTTTAGCTTAATCCTTGCTTTGAAACACAATTGGGGAGAGAAGAAAACAGTAACATTTTTGTATTTATTTTTCTGCAATTCATACAGACTAGTGCTAAGTCAAGCCAAAGAATGTCAGGAAAGTACATAAAAATTTAAAACAAATCGCTACATATCACATCAATATTTAACTAAATTAAAAATAATGAGTGATGAATATTATTTCTGTACTTCAAAAAACATTTTTTTTTTCTCTTTTTTAAATATATTTGTTTACATTTTATTAGTACATATTATTTGAATATGGTTAAATTATTTACCATCAAATATGAATATGATTGATTAGTTTTATTGATACTGAAGAAATATTTTATTCTAAAAGTTATTAGAAGTCGTCCTTCCATTTTGATGTCTACTTAAGAATTAATAAGAATAACTGACTTTGTATCGGCAAAAGAAAAATGTAAACAAATACAATGACCTCTAATCTGCAAATTCCTATAATCCGCACAACCTTTGGACAAAACTTTTGCGGATTAGAGGGAGATGACTGTATATCGCCTAAATAACCGTGCAATTCCCACACCAAAACATACAAATTTTGTACATAGTATATGCAACAGTGTTTTAAAGTTACAAGTCATTTGCAGCTTTTTGTGATAGAGGGTGATTTAAAGTGTTTTTGCTTTTCTTCAATTTGTGATTGGTACCCTGCACTCTGGACTAAATTGATAGTGGAAAATATGAGTTTTTAAATGTTCTTTGCATGTATAAAAAATGCCCCCCCCCCCCCAAAAAAAAAATATTCTAATAATTTGATCACCCACTGTAATTTACATAACAAAATTTCTCCATATTACAGGCATGAGAGTGCAGAAAATTAGAAAAAGAGGAAACACACGTGTTCATAAAATTAATTTCAAATGAAAAATAATGCACACAGGGAAAACTATACAAATATGTTCATAAAATTTATTTCAAATGAAAAATAATGCTCACAGGGAAAAACTATACAAATTATTTTAAAAGTGACAAGTTAAACTAAAAGAATAATGCACATCAACACAATAAAATATGTGTTAAAAAAAAAACATTAGCTAGTAATCAACATTTAATTATTGACTGGTTGTGGAAAATGGGTAAAAAGTAGTTCATGAGTGTGAAATATTAAACACAATTCTACTTCTTTATGGCTTCCAGAATATCATAAAGTAAATTTAAGATTAATATTGACATTTTTGCTGTGGATGAATAAATATTCAAAAATAAAAAGATGTTCGATCGGCGATGCTTAAAGATGGAAAAAAAAGGGGGGGAGGGGGCGCAGGACAAAAAAAATTACATGAGCGAGAAATATTTAATAAATCTGTTCTTTTATATATTATAGAATTTGATAAAGCACGTTTAAAATGAATATAATTTTTGATGGAGAAAGATTGAGAATCTTTCGTGGAGCGTTTGAGGATTAGAGTTTAATTTAAGCCAAAAAAAAAAAAAAATGCAGAACTAACGGAAATCACAAAAAAGCAGAAAATCGCAGATCCGCAGAAAATTCTCATGCCTGATATTTTACATGAGGACTGCTGTCATCAACAATAAGTAATTCATTCCAAGAGGAGCCATTCTCTTTCAAATTGAACTCAAAATATTTCTATCATAACAATAGCTCTATTTTTAAATATGTTAAATTGTTATGTTTGTTTAGTGTTTAAGTTTTTCAATTAGTAATGTCAGCTGGAAAATAATGAAAATATAATAGAAAGAGACAGTCATTAAATCAAAAAGATTAAAACATTGAACAAAATATTTTTAACACCTGAAAAGTTGAAGTTTTCAGATCTGTCCAAATTCAAATCTATGATTAACGGTATCAAAAAGTCATGAAAATATATAAGCATCATTTAAAATAATGTTAAAGCAGTTTATATATTATAATTATTTTTATGTATTAATTTGTCAAGCAGTGTTACATTAAATAGACAATGAAATAATTAATCTTTCTTTGTAAATGAACCACATCACAATATCTAATTTACATTTAACTTTTTTCATTGTAAAGATAAGGAAGAGCCACAAAATTAAAAATATGTTATTAAAAAGGGGGGAGGGAAGAAAGAATGAAATCAGAGACAGAAAGAGAAAGAAAGAAGAGGGGTGGGGGTAGAAGAAAACTGTTGCATGATCTGACAAAATCACTAATGGACAATCACATTTTTTTGGCATAAAGTCTAAACTAAAAAATGAAAATTTCTAAACAACTAGTGTAGTTTATCTCTAGTCACTACATAGTTAGATGGTTAAGAAGATATTAAAAACTATAAAAAAAAAAAAGTCTCTCTTATATGCAAATATGTGGAAAATAATATTCCATTTACTGATACTTTACCCTACCCTATTCTACTTCATATCCTATGGAATTGGGCTTTAGTGCTGTTGATCATATTAAAAAAATTCATATTAAAGAAACTGCCTGAATATTTCTGAGAGAAGAAACATTCATTTGTTTCTTACAAAAATTGAATAAGATATCCAGTATTTAATAGCACGATTGAGAAAGCACATTTAATTTTTAAAAAGTCCATCTCAGCCATGTGTCAAGAAACTTTTTATTGAGACACAAGAATAAATTTTTTTAAGTTAGACTATAATATGTCGAAACTGGATACGAACCCGTAGTATTACTTTTTGGGAGAAAATTAAACACTCCATTCCTAGATTGCAATGACAGAAATAAGGAAACTCCTTCGCAATATATATCAAAAATAAAACAGCATATGCATCAGACGAGAGCAAAAGCATTGCTAAATATGAAAAAAATTTCAGGAGTACAATAGAAATAAAAGTATAAATCCTAAAGAATTGGAGATAGGTGATGAAGTCTATCTTAAATCACTAAGAAAGAATAGAAAATTAGGTAAAAGGTTTGACGGGTCATTTTTGGTGGAAAGAAAGTTCAGGAACGCGAATTACTTGCATACCTGCCAACATTTGAAAATGATAATTAGTAGCACACAGATTTTAAAAATAGATTGGATGGTTGATTGGTTCATTTTTATCATGTGACACACGAATCCTGAATGAATAAATGTATGTATATTACTGTATTTTCTTGCGTATAATCCGCGGGGTACTATTTTCAGCCCTGATGAAAAATTTCCCACAGATAATATGCACTGCCGGATGCCAGAAACCTGACTATGTTTGCCACCGAAATCCGGCCACATTATGTTTAATGCCCCCCCCCCCCCAAACTCAGATTAAACATTTTTTAAAAAGTTATTATTTTTACCTAAATAATTTGCATTAGTGTTCATATATAATGAAAAACCATTTAAGAAACAAACATGACTTATGAAACCAGGTATAAAATAATTTTATTCAAAATGCAGAATTCCTGTTTTTACACTATATTCAACCAGCCATTAAAATTCAGCAAAAATACTACCTATTAAATAAATATTTTTTGTTGTGTATTTAATTATGTGTATAATTAAAAAAATATATAAATTATGATTGCAAAAAATTCTAATCTTAGCATTGGGATAATTGATTTAAAAATGTTAAAATATAAATATTGAACACATTCAACGGTTTCTGTAGGCATTTGATCATGGATTGGTAGGGGAGGGGGGGGGGGGGGGGGAGGTAAAAAAAAAAAAAAAAAAAAAAGAGTGAGAAATATTGAACAACTCTACTTAGGTTCTAGCATCTAATAAAGTAAGTTTAAAAATAACATTGACATTTATGTTGCAGATGGATAAAGATTAGAAATCCCAAGGCTTTTGTGAGGCATTAGTTTGCCTATCTTTAGGGGGTGGGGTGGGGAGCGAGGAGGGCACAAAAAAATACACGAATGAGAAATATTTAAAAATTCTATCTCTTTATATATTCTAGAAACTAATAAAGCAAGTTTAAAATGAAAATTGACATTTATGGCGTGGATGGAAAAAGATTGAAAATCGCAAGGCAAAACGTCAGAAATGTTGCAGTTTTGGTGCTAGATAAAAATTCTTAATTTTGAGCCGATTTTCGTAGCGCCGTAGTTTACGGCCCAAATTCGTAGCAATTACGAATTATTCGTAGCAGTTGGCAGGTCTGTACTTGATACGAGAAAATGAAGGAAATAAAAGTTTAAAAATTCATATTTTAAAAATATTTAAAGTACCACAAGAAAAAGAAAATAACCAGCTGAAGGAAATAGGAAGGTTGGTTGAAGGATTTAAGGCCGATTGACTCCTGATGTGTCCTAGGCCAAGGGGGGAATGCCCTCCGTGGGGGTCTTTCTAAGGGGTCCTAGCCCGTATTTACGCGAGTTTCGGAGGAAACCACGGAAAACTCCGAACGGCTAGGTCGATGAGCGCGACCTGGGATCGAACCCGGCACCTCCCATCTACCAGCTTTGAGCACAGAACCGCTCGGCCGCTGGTGGGCTAGGAAATAGGAAGGATCTAGGTCAATATAATAGAACAGTTAAAAGAAAATAATAATAATAGATAGTAAAATAGTGTGGATAGTTGAGACAAACATAATTTTATTGATACAGAGGGGTGCTTCAGATTTTTAACTGGTAACTGTTTGAGACTGGTCTTCAAACAGAGAAATTAATATTTATGGCAGGGCCCCTTTATTAAGCTATAGATATCTTTTTCTCCTTGCCAGTGAAGGATTTTGAATGTGGCCTTGATAACAATAAAAAAGATTAAGAATAATAAAAGTAATAAAGCTAATGCTAGATAGTATACAAAAATGTACCAAGTTGTGAGTGTACAGATAATAATAATTAAAAAAAAAAAAAAAAAAAAAAAAATTACATTTCGGCTGGAAAAACATAGAAATTAGAGTACAATGAATCAATAACAGCTGTAATAATAAATTAATGAACATAAATTACATTGAGAAAAAATAGAATGTAAGATAGAGATTGAATGAAAGGCTATAAAATGGGGATAGAAATTTTCCTCATAAACCCTAGAGGTTAAGATGAACACAAAATCCCAAGCATACTGAGGGAAAAATCACGGATTTTAGAATATAATATTAAGTAGATTAGGAGTTTTCAGATAAACTGTGTAAATAAAATAAAATAAATAAAAGTTGTGTATAAAATGTTTAAATATCCAAATAATCCAGAATAATAACATAATAGTATATATAGATAAACTGTATGTGAAAGATGATTTTGTTTATTTATATTTATGCATAAATATATATAGATATAAAAAAATTTTTTGGACTTTGAAATTTTTTGAAAGATGAAAAACTTTTAAGAAAATAGTTTGTAAAATAAAGAAAAATATTTTCTTTTCTTTTCTTTTTTTTTTTTTTTTTTTGGAGTGTACTCACCCAACAATAATCAGTAATAGATGTGCTGAACACAGAAGCAGACAAATAGATATAAATGTATAAAAATTACAAAAATATGTGTAGACTTTTTAGAATCAGAATGCCGGAAAATGAACTAGAGTTTAAAATGAGACTCACAGAATATACGATGGTAATATACAAAGAGACAAACGAAAGAAAATGAAGTGAACTCTTTGATTAAAAATTATTCTAAAACCAATAGGAATGAACACTAGAAGTACTATGAACTATACACTAGCAGAATGGACAATATTTTGTGTGTGTGTTCTACATTTTTTATTTTTAGGTGAAGATAAAAACATTTCAATGGACTATTTAAAAAAAACTTGAAAACTTTAAGAAACTAATACTAAGAGGTTATAAACGATCAACTGAAAGAATGGATAGTATTTATTCTGTTTTCTTCATATCTTAGTATTATGAGTATTATTATTTTGTTTGTGTGTATTTTTTGTATCTTTATTTTATAGGTCAAGATGATCTAACAAATGCACAGAAAATAGACCTAGTGTAATAGAGGATTAAAGTATATGATTTATATGATAGGGTTGATATTTTTTTTTTTAGTAGAAAGGGGGGATATAAATGTTGCAATTAAAATTACACATTTAGATATGTATATAGATACATAAATGATTTTTCATTTAAGTATATATATATTTTTTTACAGGAACACAAAGAAAAGTTCTGTATCGTTATGCTGTATAGGTCCAAATTCTTTAAAATGCGATAGCGTTTAGTCTAGATGCATTATTTGACTGAGCTGAAAATTTATGTACATGTTATGAATCACGTCACACGAACTGTATAAATTTTGGTGAATCTGGTGTTTGTATCTTTTTTTACATGGACACAAAGAAAAATTCTTTGTCATTGTGGTCTATACGGGCCCAAACTTTTTTAAGTGCGATAGAATTTAAATGCCTTATCAGATTAAGCTGAAAATTTATATAGGTGTTTTTATATATCGTTTTTGCAATCAAACTACATTTTGTTCTTACGTTGCTTCAATGTTCTTTTACTAGCAGGAGAAAGGATGAGAGGATGAAGGCACATTAATAAAATTGAATGAAATGCTTCGATAAGTTAAAAAAGCACAGGGAAAAATTTGCTAAAACTGGACACACCTTTACTAAGCTATTTCACTTTTAACATGCCCATTTGCAATAAACCTTCTTATAAGAAAGTTAATAAGAAATAAACCTTCTACTAAACTAAAATTAAACTATGTGTGGTACACACGTTTTGTCAGTACATTTTTCATGGTGTCTCATGAGGCAACGATCACATGGCTTCAGACCAACATTAAGAAATTTATTTTAATAAAAAACTTTTCTTTCTCTTTTTTTTTTTTTTGTTGAAAATATCTCCTCGGCTAATCGCGCCACACACATCGCAGGGTGTGTGGCCCTGCTTTCAATACAAAAAATGGGTGTCTCTACTGATTAAGTGTTTTTAGTTCATTTAAGAAATGTTATGTTTATATATAAATTTTAAGCATAATGCAAATTGTTCACTAAACAGTTCTAAACGGGTAACTTTTTAAAATTCATGTATATAAAATAAATTAATCAGCCAATGAGACATTTAATGTATACAGAGATGCCAACTTCTAATGACAAAAAAGCAGGAGATTTTTTTTTAAACAAAAATCAGGAGATTTTTTCCAACAAGAAAGTTTGTAAGAAAAATGAGTAACATAATGCAAATTTAATTTTTAGTAAAGCTTTATAAGCTTAGGAGGTATTTACAAAGCATCAGTATCAAAATTAAATGAATAATATGTTTCTTGCAATCAAACTATATATATATATATATAAACCTCAGACATAACAGTTGTTTAAAATTTAAGTCAAAATAGACAGATTTGATCACTCTGCTCCTAATATATATAAAACAATAAGGATCTTAATTATCTTTGTAAAAAAAAAAAAAAAAAAAAAAGGTAATAAAGAAATGAAAATATCAGCTATATTCTAATGAAATTTGAATTCTTTAGTTTTCAATAGTTATGGTATTTAAAAAAAAATCTTTTAATAATAAGACATTTTTCATTATGCAAAAATGAAAGCTAAAAATTTGTTCTTAGCAAAAATTAGTTTCAAAGCATTGTATAGTAATTCGCATTCAAACTGAACTTGATAAATTGCCGGGCAAGATAAATTTCAATTTTCTTTCAAATTTTTTTACCTAATACCACAAATTTTAAGCATAAATTATGCTAAGAGGGATAGATAAAAATTGCATCAGAAAAGCAGGAGAAATGAGTGGAAAATCAGAAGCATGGAAAAACAAGCAAAAATCAGAAGACTCCTGCCAAAAGCAGGAGACTTGGCTTTATATGATAATTGACTATATATTATATTGACTTTATTGACTATATATTATCATAAAAATCACATGACAGGGCACATAAAAGTTATCCTTAGAAAGTAACAATTTCTATTTATAAAATTTTACATACAATACAACAAATTATTCAGAATAAAATGTAAGGGCAATTTATAGAAAAGCAAATTTTAGATAATTAAATGAATTGGGAAAAAATCATTTTGATCAAAAATGATAACAGCTTTAATTACAGGAATTTCATATAATAATTATATTTAATTATATTTACCAGAACCATATAAAAAATTGTATTTTTCAGTATGACAGCATAAGTCTTCATTGTCTAGACACTCAAAAGATAAAGAAGAATCTTTCCTGTAATTAAAACGAAAAATCAAAATTAGCTTATATTCAGATAACTGTTTGAATAACTAGCATATTATACAACAGAAAAAGCATTTAAAAACCCTTTCTAAAGTTAGGATGAAACATGTTTTGAAAAAGTTCTCCTTTCTTCACCAAAAGCACAAAAATATCAATCCTTACACTATTCAAATTTAGAAACAATTTATAAGGAAAGAAAGCAAGAAAGAGTGGAGAACAGACATAACTAGTAGTACAAAAGTAGAGATAATCAAATAGGAAAAGGAAGTTTTATTAATAGGAGTATAAAATACAAGTACATTAGTATAAAATACAAGAAAAAGAATTTAAGATACAAAATAAATTAAAAGTAAATATTTTATATTTATATTTTTTATATACATTTTAATGCCCTTTTAATCTAAACTTTTTTTCCTTATCCATATGTGGTAGAGAAAGTATTGTTTATAGGGTGAAATTTTTGAAATTGAGTTTTTGCTTTAATTATCAGTTTTGAGGTGCCATGAATCAATTTTTTTTTTTTTTTTTTTTTTTTTTAAGCATTTTATGCATAAGGAGAATCCTATCAGCATAACTCTTTTATGCATTCTGCCCAATCTTTTCACGAAGAGAGCAAGAAAGAGTGGAGAACAGACATTAACTAGTAACATAAAATTAGAGATAATCAAATTGGAAAAGAAAGGGCTATCAATAAGCCTTCAGAAAAATAAAAAGATTTTCTCATTAAGTACCCATTTATTCACTTTAGATATTCATTTAAGTATCTGAAAAATAAAAAGAATTCAAGATTTGATTTCTCAAACTTATATGTCTTGCAATAAAGGCAATGTGCAGTTGCGAAAGTAAAATTTAAATTAAATAAAGCACTTTAAATAGACGAATTTTCTCACATTTTTTCGGCTTTCACAAAGGGGTCTGTTATAAAATCCTTAATAAAACCTAAAGAAGAAAAAAAAAAAAAAAAAAAAATGCAAAACAACAGAAGTGAATTTTTCTACGTTATATTTGTTAGGATGAGTAGTAACTTCTACTAAATATAACTAGGGACTGTATAAAAAGTTAGTTTTCATAATTTTCAAAAAATTGATTTTTAAAATTTAAAGTATATGATGGCGATCAATGATTGTAGCAATAAAGCCTCCTTGCAACTTCGCTTTGCACCCTATATATGGGAGATTCTCCAAAGAGAGTAACTTCATTATGTGATTTAAGAAAAAATAAAAAGTTAAATTTTTAATTTATCAGTAAAAGAAAATGATTAGATTAGAGTAACATACAATGCTCTGGCATGAGTTTAAACTCTTTAGTGTCCATTGGTTTCACAATGGAAACAGACATTTGACATCATTTAATAATTTTTCAATATTTTGCCTTGTTTCAATTGGTTTTTAAACTTTTGATTTTTCTCAGTTCAATAGATAGCAGCACCACTCTGAAATTTAATAAATGATGTTTCAGAAGCCAAATGCACAGATCACTTAAAATTTGTTAGTAGGCGTGAGCAGGGGTGATTGTGACTCAAAGGTAAAAACCCTGAAAATTAGAGCCTCAAACTAGAAAAAATCCAAAATATCAAATACTCAAACTATTTAGACCAGAAGCCCTCAATCCTTTTACATTTCATTCACATATCACCTGGATAACAGATGAACAACCAATGAAAGCAAAAAATTATTTTATAGGAAATATGAAAATACAGATGGGTTAGAGTAAAAACCCTGAAATCAGGGGTAAACCCTGAACACAAACACCCCTGCGTGAGTGTACCTTGCTGCTTTCATGAGACACTCATGTCTAGTTTTTCACCTGATGAAGTGTCATGCAATTATTTTGGCTTGAAACAACTGTTGCAAGTTTTTACAATTTATAATGTTTATTTATAAAGTCATTTATTTATTAAATTAAATATTATTTGAATTTAACCAGGTTAATATACTACACTACAAAGCCGAAAATCCAGAATCGTGTCCGTGGTGATTCTGGATTTCTGGTCATGCCTAAAAATTATAATATTTTGGTTTAAGTACTTGGATAATATGCAAATTCAAGTTAAATATATATATTATGTTTTTTAAATATATTCTGTAATAATTTTTTTATCAACTTTAACAATAAATAAAATTAAAAATTAAACTTAAAAAACAAAACAGATTTATTGAAATATTTACATACAAAAATCAGTACAAGTTACAGTAAAAGAAAATAAATACAAAAAACATATCATTTTTAAAACATTTCCGCAATTTTTTTTTAGTACTTTAGGTTTTTTAATTAAAAGTTTCAGTATAATTGAAATTATAATAGAATTTAGCTCTCAATTAGACAAATGTTTAAGAATTGCTACTATTATTATAATCTTCTTCCTCTTTTTCAGACTTTGCAAATGCTGGTTTTGAAGATTAATAAGAAATAAAATACTTTTATATTCATACAAAAAATAATAATAATAATCGCTGTTCATGATGATGGTTAACGCTGCTGAAATTGTCCGGATTTTCGGCTTCGTACTGTACAGATGTTTCAAACCAAATGTTTCTTGAAAATTCTGTACTGATAAGTATAAAGGATTTAAGTCCATATTCTTGATTTTTCAGGAGACGAAAAATAAAGTTAAACTAACTAAAAACTAATCAGCAGAATCGATTAGGAAAAAGGGATTATGTTGGTTTATAAGCTTTATACCATTCAGTGATTGTCAATCTTCATTTAATAAAGGGAAAAAATTGAATTAAATATTTTATACCAAATATTAATGCTAAATTTCTGACTTTGATCTTTTTTTACCAATGGATTTTCTCAAAGACTAAATGACATGGATTTAAATCCTTTATACCAATTGATAGAGAATTTTTTTCTGAGTCTGACTATGTACTTACTTAACTCAAAATCGACATTTTTGGACTTAAATCCTTTATACTTATCAGTACAGAATTAATCTTACTTTTTTCTTTTTTGCATATTTATGATCAACTATGCATCTAAGAGCTATTTTTGAAAACTTTTAAAACAATTTTTAATTTTGATTTTTTTTTTTTTAAATTCAATTAGTTTTACAGAATTTTTAATACACTTAATTGTATTATTATAATTTACCACTTATATACGCAAATTTTTATAGCTTCAAGAAAATTTACGAAAAATAATTATAATGTTCACTCTTTACTTAAGATGATGCATTAATATGTTTCCTAACATAAAAAATTTTCTGGAAAAAAATTTTATATGTAAAAAAAAATGAATATTAATTTATATACTTAGTACATTGCAACTTAAAGATATGCATAAAATCATTTAACATTCTAGTTTAGATTTTTCACATATGGTTTTTGACAGCTTTTGACACATGTCATGTCAAAAACCAGTTTGACGTCAAAAAATCAACCCTGTGCCGAATATTAAGATATTCAGTCGAACCTAATATTTGTTGTTACTTGCCGAATACCGAATAGTAACCGAATATTCAGTGCAACTCTAATATATATATATTTAATTTTAACTTTCTTTGCTCGATACTAATAAATAAATAAGTGATGAAAGTCATACAAAATAGTTTTACTTATATGTATATATTTATCTTCAGTATAAAATTCTTGTTTGTACATTGTTCGCTCCTACATTTGTGCTCTAATACAAAGAGACAATAAAAGGTGCAATTTTTTTTTTTTTTTAGATAAGGGGGATGAAAGGTGCACTTTTTTTGGATTAGGGGCAAGAAGGGTGTTATTTTTCTAACCTAAGAGCAGGCAGAGCACAACTCCCTCCTGAAACCGTCTAGGGGGAATTTTATATACCATTACAAATGTAATAATTACACTACCTTTCTATAAATGACCATTTACATAGATATACACTATCTACCAATAATAACCATTGACACTTTCAATTTTAGATCAAATCATTAGATCATTTTGTTAAATATCTTAAAAAGTGCTATATGAATTATCTTGAAATTTTAGAAGTGTAAAGAATATGTTATACCTTATATATTTGATAAAACTTTCTCCTAAAAGCAAAAAAAGGACCAGTAAAAAATTAAATGAAAATGAAAGGGATAACCCTGTAAGAAATGCTTGAAATGCATTCTAGCTGTAATTTCTGATTATGGGGTTTCTTCTTATCTGCTTTAATTTTTATGAGAGTACCCAGGGATCGATCCAGGCAAAATTTGGGTCCCTTTTGCGGACCCTTCACAAAATTCAAATTCGTAAAAAGGGACCCTTCACAAAATTCAAATTCGTAAAAAGGGACCCTTCACAAAATTCAAATCCGTAAAAAGGGACCCTTCACAAAATTCAAATCCATAAAAAGGGACCCTTTACAAGATTTTGTTTTATAAAAATAATCCTTTTATTAAATGTTTTCAGTATTATTTTTAATTACTGCCTTAATTTGGCTCAACAAAACTGTATTAACTTGATATTAAGCATTACATAAAGTGATTGTAAAAACGGAAAATTTTACACAATATTTTACTTTTTCACAAAAATATTTTATATTTCACAAAAATAAATAAAAAATTCACAAAAATATTTTGTTTTTCACAAAAAAGGGACCCAAAATTTAAAACCTGGATCGACCCCTGGTACCACATATATTCACAGAAATATGAATGTTTTTTAAAAAACTTAAAAAAAAAAAAAAAAGAGCCACTTTTTTAACAGCTATAACACGTAGAGTTATAGGGTTTTGATTTTAGGGTATTGAACCGAGTGCAGAGTCATTTTTAGAAAACTTGACATACTATATCGGACACGGCATACTTTTATCACGATACAAAAATATGCAATAGTGTTTGTGTTCTGGGTTTTTTTTATTTCCCATCAGTAATTACGAATTTTATTTTTGGTTTTATTTAATTGTTAAACTTTAATAGAAAATTACCACTAATATCACTATTAAAAAAAATCTGGTAGCAAATTCTGGGGACACAAACATTCCTGAATATTAAATATCTAATGAAATATGAGCACTTTTACTAAATACTTTTTACTACTTATATGAACCCTCCTCCACCCCCGCAAAAAAAAAAAAATAAATAAATAAATAAATAAATAAATAAAAATCATGTAAGGTTGTATGCAAACTGAATTTCAGTTCTCAAAAATAATTTTTGCATTATAATTGCAGTTAAAAAGTGGCATTTTTTTCTCCCAAAATTTTTAAAGAAATACCTCTAAGAATATATATGGTAGTCTCATAAAAAAAATTATACAGAAAATAAGAAGCCTCATAATCCCATGCCACAGCCGGAACGCACTCCAAAGGTCATTCATAAAAACGCAAGAGGAAAAAAAGTGGAAATTATAACAATTATTTACCTTTGTCAACTTAATAGGATCATGATTCTTGAAGAGCTTAAAGCTGAGGTTATAATCTTGCTCTTACTGGGTCACCTTCTTCAATTGTTTTAAAATCTACAATTAACAGTTACATATTATAAAATTTGGTAATATTCCTAAATATAAAATAACTTGAAACATACAAGATGCCATGTTTAACTAGATATACTAAATTAACCTATATTTTTTCTAGCAGGAAATAAATAAATAAATAAATAAACTGTATATAAAAAAAAAACTTTCGAACTTTGCTCCTTTTGTCTTGGCACCACTAAAGGTTTCATATAAAAGCTCATATTTCCATTTAATATTAATAAATTGAACTATATTAGGTTTGTTCAATAAAATATATATTCAGGCAACAATTATTATGGTTTTGGTTACATTTTTTACAGATATGAAATCTTTAAATTGTCTTTTCTTAGTTTGTATTTTTTAATGAATTCATAATCTTCAAAATGCTAAAATTTCTACAAATACTTAAGAAAAGATTTAATTATGATTATTATGTTTAATAGAACCTACTTAAAAGAATTAGGAATGGATTTTGAAATCTATTTATTAGTTTTTTGGGGAAAAAATTAAAAAGTGTGTCTGTATGAAAACTTGTTATATTTTTAATGTTTTTTCTTTATATTGCAAAATCCATCCCTTATTCTCTCATGGAGGTTCTCTTAAACACCCCAAAAAATATTAAGTCTTTTCTTAAATATCTATATAAGTTTCAGCATTTTGAAGATCATGAATTCATGAGAAAATGCAAACTGAAAAAACGCAATTTAAAGATTTCAAATCTGTAAAAAACGTATCAAAATCCATAAGAATTGTCGCTTGAATATATATTTTATTGAATAAACCTAATATAATTATAATTACAAAAAAACTTTTACATAATTCATGGTAGGCCATAACGCATTTTCACCGAGGTACCCCAGCTTGCTCACCGGCACTTGCGGTGTTAGAAGTCTTGCATTTGTTGTTTCTGTTTACTGCTCTTTTAAGCATGCCTCGCACCACTGGCTATCAAGCCCTGTCGCATCGTTGCCATTGCAAGAATTACTTGAATAAATAATTTTGACAGCTTCACGGTATGCAGCATAATTATGGTTGTGGTAATTCACAATTTTTGTAACGTTTATAACGTGTTGCAAATTACCACAACCAACTATCTAATTTCATTGACAGCCAAAGCCCATGTTGTACTATGGGAAAAAATTGTTTCCACAATTGCCCTTAAAAAAAAAAAAAAAAAAAAAAAAACTGTTTTCACAATCGTTACGTTAGTACTCATTTTCAAAATTTTTCTTTTTCACAACATTAATTTTATTTTTGCTGAAAAATATATTTTTTTATTTTTTTTAACTCTAAAGTAAAGTATTAATTTAATGGTTGTGAATTTTCAGAATGTGGAAACAGAATTAAAGTGTAATATGATTAAATAAATTTTTATTGCTGTATTTCAATACATAAGTATTACTCTAGTACCTTAAATGATTACCAATTTTTTATACTTTTTATATTAAGCAAAATTTTCCCCAGACAGTTTCAGAAGGGTGCTGTATCCTGTCTGTGATTTGATTTAAACTAGCATGCTGTAGTCCTCACAAAACTTTCTACTATATTATCTAATACAAATTTGTATAATTTAGACCAAAGTAATCGCCTCACTGCATTTTGGTAAGTATACACAAGGAGGAAAAAAAATGGTGAAAAGTGCTTTTTTAAGTTAAAAATAAAAATTTAAAACAATAAATTTGTTTCAAATTATCGCAGATTTCTCTTCCCACACAGAAGTGATGCTCCTACATAGGATATATATATATAATTTTTTGTTCTGTTTGAGTATTACTATTATCAATAAAATTTCGCAATAAATAATTAAAAATACTAACTGTGTACATTTTTATAAAGATTTATACTAGACTGCCATATTAAAAAAAAAAAAAAAAAAAAAAAAAAAAAACAGAGCAACCTAATGAGCAAGTCTCATCAAAAGTTGATAGACACCAATTTATGTCAAGGTGAAACTAACAACAGTTTTCCAAGAAGAGAGAAAAAAAAAGCATTTTATTTACATTGAAAAAAAAAAAAGATAACTTTGTTTTAAATTATTACAGATCTATGGTTCAAACATTTTAAATATACTGACAAATGATTTCGTGAAATACTCATATTTAATGCTCCTACATAAATAAAACATTAACTTTTTTTTTTTTTTTTAATCTAACATTAATATGTTAAAAATAAAATTCTCATTGTGCACACTTACATGAAATTCTATTTTATACTATCATATTAAAAATTGAGTGGACATCATAGAATAAGGGCAATTTTTATGAAAAGGGCATATCACGTCCGAAAAAGGGCAACTTTTGTAAAGATTGTCTAAACACATATGGGTTAATTTTTTCAAAAAACTTATGCCAACAATCTATTTTCTTCACAACACTATATTTTGTTGAGCAAATTATCATGCAAATTTTGAAATTTCATATAAGTTATTTATTTCATTTTTTATTTAGTTTTTAAAAAAAATACACACCAGAATGGAAAAAATGAGCATTCCAGAAAGGAAAACGAAGATCAGAAATACTTAGAAATAGAAAGTAAACACATCAGGGTCAGGTTCACATTGGGAAAATGGGGAATTTTTTCTCGGAAAAGGGCAAGGAGGGCGAGATTTTACGAAAAAGGGCATTGGGGCAGGCCGCCCTACTGAAACGCTCTAGAGTCATACCAGTTATTTTTAAAAACTGGTTCAATAAAACTATTCATGAACATAATTTTTTTTTTTTTTTTTTTTTAATTTCAGTAAAAGCAAATTTTAAATTTATTCCAATTTGCAGTTTATTTTTAGAATACAATGAATTAATCTTTGTATTCATTCATTTTGTGTGAAAAATAAACAAATTGCACAGTAAATATAAAACAAGTGTAATTCTGTAAATCATTAGTCCATTCGGTGAGGTAGGCAGGAATTCTACAGTAGGATAATTTATATATGCATGATGCTTTGTTAAGTATTATCACAACATATTGATTCTTTAAATAATTTATATAAATTCGGCCTACATTTTAATTATTAGTTTACTACTAATACTATTTTGGTCACAAAATTAGGAAAAGCTTGAGATTTTATCTTTATTGTGAGGAGTACACTTAAATTTTGTATATTGAAAATTTAATGAAATTTACTTACGGCCAACAACGAGGCGAGTTAAAAAGATTTTTCTAATTTAAAGTAGTTATAGTGATGTCTCGTTTTAATTTATATAAATTCAGGTAGAAATCATTGTTTACATGTGTATTTTCACAATACTTAATCAATTGAATTTTGATACGAAGCTAAACAAGAAAAATATAACTTGAGAGAAAGAAAATATTTGTTTTTCCAGGTTTTATAACTGATTTTCCCTGACTTTTAATGAAACTTTTTATTTTCCCTGAGTTTTTTTTAACAAATTCCAAATTCCCTGATGAGTATGAACCCTGCAAACAATACTCAAAAAAACAAGGAAAATCATCATAAAATACAGTTTTAAAGAAAAATTATACACACGTCTGTACGCTTTGTATACATGAAAAACAAAAATAAATCCCTGTATACACCTTTCTCAAAATGCATGAATTTCAAAAATATAAAAAAATTCATACTGCAGGATTACGTACGTCTATACGCTTCACATACGTATGAAAAGAAAGCAAAAAATTTAAAGCAGCAGTTTAAACAGTTTTTAAAACCACGTTTTATAAATTATTTAAGAACACAAAATTAAATAATCCAACAGATTTTTAGAAAAAGAAAAGCAAAAAATTTTATAAATATTAAATAATAAAAAAAAAAAAAAAAAAAAACAATCAATCACAGTTCCTTCTCTTTTTATGTCTGTTCCTGGAGCATATTTTCCCTCCGATGTACTACTTTTCTCCATCCATGCAAAAACATTGGTTTTGTCCTTTGATTCCGTTAAAATCATACTTATCACACACAGGACAAACATAAAAAGACGCAATTAAACCCCTTTCATACACCACTCAAGCACAGCTTTCTTATAAGCTAAATGGTGGCGGTGTGTGGAAATGTCTAGGACTGAACGGAATAACAGCATCAGGGGAACTTTTCATTTAACATTTATACGAGTTTAAGCAAAAAAACTATAGAAAACTCTGAAAGATTAATACTCATAAGTACTTACATCTCGTATTTTCATTTTTCTTACTCTGATTTTAAACTTAAATCAAAGCAACTCTAGCACAAAAAAAGTTCTCAAATCTGGAATCCAATTTCCAACGCCAACCGATTCGAAATTCCGATTTCCGAGAACACTATATTACTGATTAACTGCCAAAAGAATTTTAGTAATTTTTTTCCTGAACCACGGAGTTCAGATCACTGAGCTGAAGAACAACTGAAAGAAATTTAATAAAGAAGCATCAATAAACTGGCGTTGTAAAAATATTACTTACAAACTTTGAATAAACACCATAAAATGCAATTATTGCATTTTATGGTGTTTATTCAAAGTTTGTAAGTAATAACTGAAAGAAATGCTAGACCGATTTTCGCGTGCCGTTTTTGGAAGATTCGTCTTTCTCCTATCCGCGTTTGTAATGATCGATAGATGGAGCTCTCTGAACACTGCAGTTGTTAGTAAATATAACAGCCACGTGTAATTATTATTCTTTCTCCGCCATTTCATCATGGAAAGTCAATTGCATAATATGAGGATATGCAGTGGTGTGATAATTTCACCTTAGCCCACCAGAGGGCGAGCATTTCATTACAATCGCGGATAGTTTTGTTTTCTGAGCGGTGTACGGCAGTGGCAGAAAGCATTCCATACCTTTATACTTCAATGTAAAATTGCGTAAAGGAATGCATTCTTATCGGCTTTATATGAAATATATCTATGAATATTTTGGGGGAATATGAAAGAAAAAGAAATATTTTTTTCATTTACGAAGCTACATTACTTTAAAAATGAATTTTATTAAGAAAAATTATATCATCTTTTGTAGTATGCAGTCAGAATTCAATATTGCTGATCCTTTTTTTCCCTCTCCATTTATCGTTATATATATATATATATATATATATATATATTTCAACTGGTCCTATTTTTACGACAAAAAGGTTTCATGAAACTGTTTAACAATTCGCAATTAGTGCCTAATTATGAATATTTCCACCGCTAATTAATTAAATATGCCAAAATTTCTGTGATGAATGTTGAATGAATATTTTGGTGGAACATGAAAGAAAAAGAAATAATTTTTTCATTTCCGAAGCTACATTACTTTAAAAATGAATTTATTAAGAAAAATTATATCTTTTTTTGTGGTATGCAGTCACAATTCAATATTGCTGATCCCTTTTTTTTTCCCCTCTCTATTTATCGTTATATATATGTTTCAACTGGCCCTATTTTTACGACAAAAAGGTTTCATGAAACTGTTTAACAATTCGCAATTAGTGCCTAATTATAAATACTTCCACCGCTAATTAATTAAATATGCCAAAATTTCTGTGATAAATTGGTAGAATTAGCAGTTTATTAACTTCCTCCTATATTCAATAGAAGAGAGTATTGGATGCGTACAAATTTTCGACTTTTGGTTTTCGATAAATTTGTACATTTTCTGATCTATTTAACCCTTTAAATGCCGCTATATGAATCCCACTGAAAATATTTGAATTTTCGTATATGTTGTGTTTCAATGTGCATTTCTAATTATATATAGTTTAACTAATAATAATAATAAAAAAAATTGTTAGAAGATATAATATGACTCCAAAATAGGAGACTTGGCACCTAATGAGCGTAAAATAGATGTTGATAAAGTGAAAAACCTTTTAAATTAGTTATCTTGATCCGAGTTTGTTATAATTGAAGAAAAGTACTGTTTTATTTTATATCCATTGTTTTAAACCCCTGCATTCGAATGACTTATTTTCGGTAATTTTTTTTCTTCTTCAATTAAAACAGAAATTTTCGTTTGAATAATTAAAATAAATAAATAAACAGAATTTACATTACAAACTTAAAAAAAAAAAAAAAAAAAAAAAAAAAATCCAATAAAGCTAAGTACTTCAGTATTCAATGTAAAACTATATATATATATACAGTTCCCGCCGCTTATTGAAATCACATTCGTTCTAAGCCAAAGTGATTTTATTAAGCGGCTGATTTTTAAATCCGGCGAACGTTCCTGCACTTATGGAAAAGGTATTACTTCCCTGAATTTGGAAAGAAACTTCAAATGGTAACGAATAATGGAATTAGTAAATAATATTAATTAATTTTTTATAGACAATTAATTAATTGTTCCTTTGATATAAGTAAATTAAACATAATCCAAGTTCCCATGCGCTCTCCTTTAGAGGAAAATCATCATTACTTTACCAAAAGTTCGCGCTGTTCACATAAATTTAAAATCTTTCCGTTTAAGCGTCATGAATTATAGTAATTTCAAAATAAGAACTGGCAAAACAAGGTTGTTTTCTATGTTTCTTGATGGTTTTATTTACATTTAGATTGAAATTGAATATTGTTAGTTGGTTGTGTGGCATATGGCTGTATTTATCGTTACAAGAAAATAATTTTATTGTTTTTTTCATTTTCTGAAAGAAGAAAATCGCCGAAAATTACGGATTATTGAAATAAAAAGAGAAAATTTTAGACTTATTGCTTATTCTATGATTTTTGGAAAAAATTTTAGACCAATAAAAATTTTACCTTTTTATAATGTTAAATTATACAGTATAATAGTTTAAAAATCAATTCTCAGAAAAAATATTTTAAAGGTTATTTTCTCAAATTTAAAACAATGAATCAAAACTTTTTAGATTTACTGTTTGTGATTGCCCATCTCAAAAAATTAAAAATATTTATTTTGATTCCATATATTACACAGTAAAGTCTCGTACAACGCGGTGGCAGAGATGACAAATCAATAAAACAGTTTTATTTTTTAACAGCACTAAATTTTTAGAGAACCAATCTATTGGTTCATACACTCAGTGCCGGCCCGAGCAAATTTGGCGCCCTAGGCGAAAACTTTTCGTGGCGCCCTATTAAAACAATTTTTTTTTTAAATGTAAGACACACAGACAATTATACACATACAAATACTGTAATAAATAATCAACTGTTTATTTTTATTACATATTGCATATTATTGTTTTTTTGGCGCTGCTTTTAGCGGTAGTAGAAACAATATCCTTCTACTGAATTGTTTTAGCTTCATCTTGATCTGTTGGTTGATAATAGTGATAGTCCTACAAATCGTTCTCACGTCACTATAGAACGCTGGTAAGTTTTTATTAATTTCAATTATATGAAGCTGGGTTCTCCACTGGCCAGAGAAGCAGGAAGTGTCAGCAACAATTTTATCGCTGTTACTAAATTCAATACGCAATGTACTAGTTCGTTTTCACAAAAATTATTCAAAACTTCCTGTAGTGTACTTTCATCAACGTCCTTAGTGTCTCCTTGAGTCAGATAATCTCCTAATCTTCTACATAATTTCAAAATCACTTTGAAAGTTTTTTTTACGACTCATAATCGTTAGAAAGGCACCAAAAACATGATTTATCCTTTTGGTCTGTTTGAACTTCTCATCATTCGAATTTCTTGCTGTATCAAGAAAAGAAATATAAAAATTAATTTTAAAATGATGTTTAGCATCACTTGTTGATTTATCAGCTGACTTCATAATTAAACTTCTTCTTCATTTTCCGTAATCGGGCTTACTCTGACTCCGATGGGAACGATACCGCAATATTAATTTCTTCTGAAAATGCCTCCTGTTTATCAAATCCGAAATCACTTTTACAGTTTAAAAGAAAAAAAATTTGTTTTTAGTAGTGCATTAGTAGTGGAGTTTGCGTCACATTTTGACTATTGGCGCGTTGTCTTTTGTTATGTACTGACGAAAACTTTCTTCACTTATTTTCTAATAGGAAATTAACATTTTTTATACATGATCTGGCTTGTATTCGTCGAGAATGGACAACTAGAACGAGACGGAGCTCTCAATGTTTGTGGGAAAAAGTTGTGCTATAATAGGCTACATTCCACTGTTTGTGGGGTAAAAGAAGACTCCTACAAGTTAAATAAAAGAAAATCGTTAGGACTTTGAATGACGTCAGAGAGTCATGTCGTGTATTGGCTGCAGATTACCCATATAATTTTCTCACATTGCAAGGATACATAAACTCAAAGTGAAATCAGAAGCATTTTTTTATGTTCTGTTTATCAAATCCTCAATCTTTATTTCTTTCATATAAAACTATTGTTTATTTACTAATTATTTTGGAAGATGAAGCAAGATTTTTGCTTATTCAGATTTAGGTGGAAAAATCTTTTGTTTTTCAAATTATTATCCTGATAGTGTTTCTTTAGGATTCGGACGAAAATAACTTTTGAAATGAGCCTAATTTGCTTTACTAATGATATTTTTTCTCTAATTTTCTCTTACAAAATTGTACTCCAAAAATTTTTTGTTCTGTAAACCACTAGTCTCAAGTTTCAACTGTACTGAAAACGAAATTTCACATTTTATTACTAAGTTGAGCTACTAGAAAAAGAAACTATAACAGAATCACTTTGTAAAATTCCAAAAAGCCCACGCATAGCCCACACAAAGCCTTCTAGTCTAAAGAGCTAAAACTTCTTTCTAGTTAGAGCTTGCTTCCTTCAAATATTATTATTATTATTATTTTCTTTTTATGTCAGTTCAAAATTATAAAATTAAAATATTTATAACTTTTCGTATATAAAGTAAATATAAAACAAAAAGTAATAAGATAAATAATAACGTAATACTTATACACATTCTTACTTTTATAATCTTTTCCAATCAATTATCTGCGTCAGACGTGTATACAAAGGTAATCTGAAGTAATCCTTTTTTCTTTCGATTGCTATACCCTGATAAAATTGCTTTTCTACAAGCTGAGCAACTGAGAAAATTCGAATAAAACAATATCTGCGTGCAAAACACACTCAAAGTAAAAAAAAAAAAAAAATTCATTTTTTTTGTCAGTTTTTTATATCCATTAAACTCAACATTGAGCCAATACATTAGACCTCTTCGCTTCATAAAATGTGCTCTTGCAGCAAAAGCAAATTTACAGTTAAACTGGAAACAAAATGACAGTCTATACATTGCTATTAAGGTCGGCCTTGACAAATTGATGAGTATTCAGTAAAAAATGGTAGTTTCGAGTTGCCAAAGTTTTGAAGTTCTAATTTCAATAGAAGCCGAGTTCTGGAATTTCCTGCTGCACAGATTTAACCCGATATTTTACCATTTGTAGTCAAGAATTTAAAAAGAAGCTGATTAACTCCCGAGAAGTCGATTGTATTCAGTAAATTGTTCTGAGCAATCGTCTCATAGAGATTGCGCTTCAATCATTTGATTATCATTCCTGATCCTGAATAAAGGAAATTCCTGCTCTATAGTGTAATGTAATTAATGCTCTTTTTTTTACTTTTGTGATACAAGTGACTTCTTGCCCCAGGATTCGAAACAATCGAAACAGTCCAATAGGACTATTTCGAAAATACTCTTTAAAATGCTAGTTTTATTTGTTTGTTTCGAGAATATTCATTGAATTGGCAGTTTTGTGCAGAATCTATATGTGCATTTACGATCTTCTTTTCTTGAACAAGAAAGTTGTTGTTTCGTAACATTTGATTTGGCACCTGATGTAAGGCAGATACACTTAATGGTTTTGACTAGAAGTATTGCAGAAGACATGAAAGAACATGAAGCTTAGACTGTCTAGTTAAAAGAATTGAAAGCTGGACAAAATCATATGATAGCAGCACAACATGAGATGAAAATCGGACATGAAGAAGTGAAGGGTGGATAAAAGAAGATGAAAGCTAGACAACATGAATTGAGAGAATAGCTGAAACCCTGACAAGAGGAGTTAAGAATAAAGTAGAAGCCATATAAGAAGAGATTCGTTGAAAAGTTAAAGTAATTCAAGAGAAATTGCAAGAGCGAGAGAAATTTTTGAGGAAAAAATTAAATTTACGAAAATTAAAGTTGAAAAGACAATTCAAGCAAAGTTTCTAGAAATTAAAGGTTCCAATTGCCCATATGTAGCACTAGTGCGACATAAAACTCACTTTCCTACCCACCAGAAATAAAACATATAGCTTTTAGGAAAAGTATTTAAAAATAAGAAAAGATGTACAAAGGAAAGACCGAAACGTAAAAGATGTGCAAGGGATGATTCATGAAATGAAACATGATGTACAATTTAGACCCTTGAATGGAAAGTCAAAACTTTATAGTTCCAATAAAGTACAGCCCCATTAAATAATGACTCGGTGCCTTTAGATATAGTATAAAGCTGTTAACAATTAGATGGACAGATTTAATGACGGATTGTTTTCAAAACTCAATTCGACGTTGTAAGTTTTTGAAATAAATAGATCTTTATTATGGTAAAATCAAGCCAGTTGTTTGTGACTCTTTCTCAAGCGCTTCTCATCAGATAAATTAGATTGATGCCCTGAAAAGTCAATTTGAGGGTTATCCATTTACTTCATTTTTACACGTCCAATTGAAAACGCGCCAAGAAAAACTCAGTAAATGTTTCCAAGTCATAGCAGTACACTTGTACCTTTTAGTCCTTTCTAGACAAAGATTGTAAGTGTTTAAAATTTTCACACAACATGAGTGCTGTGTTTCCAAGACTACATTTTATCTCTTCTAAAGTGCCGTTAGATAGTAAGAAATGAAATAGATCTTGTTGTCTGGATTGTGCCGCCCTCTAGATTTCAGCGCCCTAGGCCATCGCCTAGTTTGCCTATATGTTCGAGCCGGCCCTGCATACACTGGATCAGTGTTTAAACTTTTTGCTAATATTCGTTCTTGAGTTATACTGATAAAAGACACACACATATACTTTGGAATAAACAGCTAAAAACCTATTTGTCGGTTTTAGGGAACCTAAAAACGTGTAAATATATCAAACTCAGTTTTTAAAATTCTACCCCAGACAATACCTTTTCTTCCATACATGAGTAAGAGAAAGTAATAAGCATGCCGAATTGAAAATATAACATAACATAGAGATAAATAATACGATGCATAATATGAAAATGGTTACTTTTTATTATTTTATAAACAGATAAATTAATAACATGATTAAATTAATATTGATTGCATGTTTTGTTATTTATTTAAAAAATACATTTTCCCACAGTCACAATTATATTAAATTTTATATAGAACACAGCCTGTTTCATATGAATTTTTTTTATAATTGGGACTCAGAATTAAAAAAAAAAAAAACTTCTTAAATGACTACTATTTACAAAATAAAAGAACATTTTTCACAAAATTTCCTTTTAATAATTATAATAATAATTATGATGATGATGATGTAATGCTTTATTAAAAAGCGTTATTATAATTTTCCTATTTATTTGTTTTCATTAGCTAATGAGAAATTTTTGAATACGCGGGCAAATAAAGCTATGTAAGTTTTAATATTTAATAGAAATTATGAATTATACTCTAATTTGTTTATTTATTTATTTTACAAAACTCTATTTTAAAACGAAGAAATTCTTCTAATGTGTATTATCAAACAATTTGATGTAATAAAAATCAATCAGTCAGTATGACTTAAAAATTTCAATTTTCCTCATTCTACTGACTATCAGGGATGGAACAGGGGCGCAGAATTCATACCGGAATCCGTTTAAGACATTTCTCTAACTATAATATCGTCGATTTAAGAAGTAGAAAATTTTCTTACATTGATAGTGGTATGAATTCTGCGCCCGTGTTCCATCCCTGGACTATTCAAGTTTGTCCAAGCATGCATTTATTTATATTCTTGTATTATTTATATTTTTGTATTTTATTTTGGTGTATGTACTTTTGTACCTTATTTATAAATATAATTGCTTTTTATGTGTTTTATTAATTAAATTCTTTTGCTGTATGGTCTTGTTTACTTCTGTGAGAAGTTGGGGGCTAGAAACGTGTTTTTTGGCTAAAAAGCCAACGTTTCGTAAGAAACTTCTTATATTTCACTCCCTACATGGGGGAGCTCCCGTGATGAAGGCCCACATGTGCTTTGGGCCCTCATGTGTTTTTATAATAGTGTTTCTTTAATAGTAATATTTTTTTTCTTATTTTATCGTAAGGATTATTACAGAGAAGTATTTCATAAATGAAGTGGTGTGAAATAAAGGCGGTGTTAAAAGTGTTTCGCAATAAATTAAGGAAATTGTCAACTCGACATTTGCAGCTTATACTTTTCAATAAATTCTTTGTTCTGTGATATATGACATTTATTTTAAGTTAGTATTATTCAGAGAGATAGATTTTATTTTGCTGATATAATTTCATTATTTATGAAATAACATTTTAAAACACATTTTAAATAGTTTGGAGTGTATTTATTTAAAATGTATTTTCACGGTTGGTGAGTTCATGAATAAAATTTCTAAATATTTTAAAATATTCAAAATATTATTTAAATATTTTCCTTTTGTTCAATTCAATTCATTATTTTCAAAGAATTAAAAATATATATATGTATGCTTTTCGGTTATTTTGAAACCAAGTTGGCTAACCTGATTTTAAATAGCCTAGAAGCCTAGATTTTTATGCATATATATAATATATATGGCACAGGAAGACATGAAAGATTTAATTAAAAAAAAAAAAAAATATTTTTTTTATTCGACATTCTTATAATTTTGTGGGTTTAACAAAACGTTTATAACAAATTTGAGCATCTCAATTCATATTCATGAATATATTATCAATCATATTAACGAATGACAACATCATTAAAGATTTTCTAGACGTCTTATTACATTTATAGTAAAATTTTCAAATATCGTTTTCTCCTTTAAATAAAATATTTGATTTAAATTTAAAACATATTTATTTCGTATACATGCTTGCGAACATCGTTATTAATATACCGTTGTATCATTAGCCACGCCTTTTATTTCTCACCATTAATTTTTTAAAGTATTAATATTTTTATTTAATGGTAATTGAGTTTGGAGAATATTATTCTTCATATTATTGTTAAGAAGGCGGGGCTAACGATAGTACGGAATATTAATAAGGATTAAAAACAAAAGCTATTTTATTTATAAGACAAAACTTTAGTTAAAATACATTTTAAAAACAAAATATTCATTTAAAATTTAGACGTTTCGAAACCCGTCCAGGTTTGCTCATCAGTATCACTACAACATAATTTGCAAGCATTATATGAATACACAAGGAATTTATAGAAGTACAGAATATTGAGGAGCCAGTGCGCATGCTTCATTGATAGTGTAGAGATAGTGTAGCAGTGTGCCAACTCTCAAGGAAAATACGTGATTTATAATTATCAAAGCCAGAATTTAGAACTTTTATATTTTCGAAGTCAGGAATATGATCGGTTTCTAAATATATTTTAAAACTTTTTTACACACCATATATTTTAAGCCAGCACAACCGGTTTCGAAAGGACGTATCCTTTCTTCATCAGGCGAAAAAAAAAAAAAAAAAAAAAAAAAAAAAAACACGTGCTACTGCCTTTGAGGCAAAAGCAAGACTGAAAGCAGGGCAATATCCAGAGGGAGAGGAGCAACACAAACAACCAATAGGAAGCATCAGCAGGACCTATCAGAGAGGAACACACACACAAAAAAAGATGGAGGGAAGGATTTTTTTTGTTTTATTTATTTAATTAATAACGGGTGATCAATAAAAATCCGCAATATGTTAACTTTATTATATTTTTTATTAAACGCAACTATTATACAAATAAACATATGCAAATTATAAGACTGGATAAATACTAAATACTGATAGTTTTATCTCTGTTCTATTACACCATTTCTGCGGATATAATCAATTATTTTCTTTGTATCGACTGCGAGCTTCTGTACAAGGTCTAAATTAATTTGTTTTATGCAATATCTGATGCGATTCACAAGTTGATCGACATTTTCTGCCCGCCAAGCCTTTGCATAAACTTTCCTTTTTAAAATTGTCCAAAAGTCCTCAATTAATCTTGCCTCTGGAACATTAGCGGGATTATCTTCTTTAACCACAAAGTCAATTGATTCTTGAAGGAGATAATTGGTCACTTTTTTAGCAGAATGAGAACTGGCCAACTCTGGCCAAAATATATAATTTATTTGGTAATTATCTCGAATATAGGGAATTAGACGCTTTTTGATACATTCCTCAAGATAAACATCTTGATTGATCGCCACATTTGAACCTCGAATGAAAGGCTTGCTCATTCCTTTTGGACCAATGACAATCCATACAAGAACTTTGCTTTTAAACTTTTTTTTCGTTGAATATTTAACATCTGGTGGTGTATCTGATATATTGGAAGAATAGAAACGATTATTGCCATTTATTGGGGAATTTGAAAGAGTAAAATATGATTCATCATCAAGAAACCGATATCCTTTTGAAAATTTTCTATAGAGACGTCCACATTTTGTTTTTGCTGAAATTTGTTGCTTTTCATTTCTTTGTGGAATGGTTTTCTTCTTTCGGCAACTTATCTTTGCTTTCTTAAGGACATAATTAATCATTGATTATGAACATTTGTACTTTTTTGCTGCTTGACGCTGAGAAATTCGGTCCTTGTGATCTAAATCCCTTTTCAAATTTCCAATTTTTTTACGTGTGAAGGTTTTTGCAACTCTTCCAGTACCAGATTGGCGAAAAGCACCCAAACCCCTTTCATAACGTTTCAAAATGTCATAAATAGTTCTTTGTGGTATTTTTTCTTTCATAAAATGCTTCACAGTAAAAGATTCACCTGACGAAAGATTTTCTGAATAGAACTCGTACACAAGAGATCGCACATTGTCTTCATTCGAAGTCATATTACCTGAAAAAAAGAAAATATTTTGCAAATGTGAATATGTCTACAGTAACTAGTAAGGTTAAGTAATAATTCACATTAAAATTTTAGCAATTTATATCATTTATTGACAATTTGAATGCTGTTAAATTTATTGCGGATTTTTATTGATCACCCGATATTTTACTAATAAGTAAATTTAATAAAATTAATTAAGTAATTTTTTTTAATTAGAATTATTTTATTATAAATATTATTATGATATAAGCAAAAGGAAGGAAATTATTTAATTGAATTAAACAAATTTTTCCAGGCTGTAGACAGAAAAGTGGAATCAGATTTTTCATTGACAATTTTATCACGATTAAGGTAAATAGCTAAATTTTCCAAAAAACCCAGTTCGGAAACGTGTTTGGCATGAAAGATAATTTTGGCACTCTTAAAATTAAAACTATAATCAAATTCCCAACTGTGCTTCGCAATAGAAGATTTAGAAATTTCTTGATAACAACATACCGAGATTGTTCACGTAAACGGCATTCAAAATTTCTTTTTGTTTGGCCAATATCAGATAATTCACAATTATTACAAGGGAAATTATAGATACCCCACTTATGAAGCTCGGAAACAGGGGATTTAGTTGAAGGGAATTGGAATTTATTGACAGGTTTAAAAATAACGTGAAAATTGAAACGCTTCAAAACTTTAGCTAGTTTAAAACATAAGGGGAATAAAAAGGCAAGACAACAAGATTATCAGGTTTAATTTTATCATTAATGGAAAGAGTAGAATTATAAGGTGGCCTAGTGAACTTTTTGAGAGCTATCAATTATAGAGGGTCTAAAACCTCTTTTTAATAGCAACAGACTTTAAATAATTGAGTTCTTCTTTAAGAGAAGAAGTATCAGAACAAATTTTAAGGGCACGATACACGTAAGTGTAAAAGGTGCCAATTTTTTGTTTATACGGATGATTAGAGAGAGCATGGGGAGGGTTAGAAACAGAGAAAGGTTTCCTGTACACAGAGGTTTTAAAAGAGGAATTGCACCTAGTAACTAAAACATCAAGAATAGAAAGTTGATTACGATTTTCTAACTCAAAGGTAAACTGAATATGGGGATCAATAGCATTAGCAATATTAAGATATTAAGAACCTGTCAATAAATTCCAATTCCTTTTAACTAAACCCCTGTTCCCGAGCTTCATAAGTGGGGTACCTATAATGTCCCTTGTAATAATTGTGATTTATCTTATATTGGCCAAACAAAAATAAATCTTGAATGCCGTTTACGTGAACATTCTCGGAATGCTGTTAATCAAGAAATTTCTAAATCTTCTATTGCGAAGCAGAGTTGGGAATTTGATCATAGTTTTAATTTTAAGAGTGCCAAAATTATCTTTCATGCCAAACGCGTTTCCGAACTGAATTTTTTGGAAAATTTAGCTATTTACCTTAATCGTGATAAAATTGTCAATGAAAAATCTGATTCCACTTTGCTGTCTACAACCTGGAAAAATTTGTTTAATTCAATTAAATAATTTCCTTCATTTTGTTTATAACATAATAATATTTATAATAAAATAATTCTAATTAAAAAAAATAATTAATTAATAAATTTAATAAATTTATTTATTAGTATAATATTACTTAAATAAATAAAACAAAAAAAAATTAACTGATTATACCTTCCCTCCCTCTTTTTTTGTGTGTGTGCTCCTCTCTGATTGGTCCTGCATGATGCTTCCTAATAGTTGTTTGTGTTGCCCCCCCCTCTGGATTTTGCCCTGCTTTCAGTCTTGCTTTTGCCTCCAAGGTAGTAGCATGTGTTTTTTTTGCACCTGATGTAGAAAGGCTACGTCCTTTCGAAACCGGTTGTGCTGGCTTAAAATTTATGGTGTGTAAAGAAGTTTTAAAATCTATTTATTGATTGTACACCAGCTTTTGAATTTAGTTTTGATGATCGGTTTCTATTGAATGGATTACAATTTTAGAATTTTGGTTGCAATATTTATATGACCGTCTGTGATCCTATAGTCTAATTCTTGCCGTACGGCCAGTTTCACCTGTATAAACATATTTACAATTTTTACAAGGAATTAAATATATTACGCCAGTTAGATCCAAAGAAGGGGTTACAGGTTTAAAGTTAAAAAGAAAGTTTTTTAATTATTTAATCGGCCGGAAAGCAGTATAAATATTATGTGGTTAAGTAATTTAGAAATAAATTACATATAGGAGCACAGACGGTCATATAAAAATTGTAACCAAAATTCTAAAGTTGTAATCCATTCAATAGAGACCGATCATATTCCTGACTTCGATAATATAAAAGTTCTAAATTCTGGCTATGATAATTATAAATCACGTATTTTCCTTGAGAGTTGGCACACTGCCAGCCATCTCTACACTATCAATGAAGCATGCGCACTGGCTCCTCAATATTCTGTACTTCTATAAATTCCTTGTGTATTCATGTAATGCTTGCAAATTATGTTGTAATGATACTGATGAGGAAACCTGGACGGGTTTCGAAACGTCTAAAATTTAAATGTTTTTAAATGTATATTTTGTTTTTAAAATGTGTTTTAACTAAAGTTTTGTCTCATAAATAAAATAGTTTTTGTTTTTAATATATAAATAATTGAGACGGTTTGATGTTTGTGTACATTAATTAGGATGTTGGCAAGTATGTCCGTATATATACATAATACATAAAATTCTTATTAAAACTTTTACATAATGGTGAATACTCAATTTATTCATTTTAAATGAATTTATTGAATATGTTTAAAGTTGTGTAGAAATGGGAATAATATTTAAAGTGTTGTAGAAATTCTTTATGTATTTTTTTAAACAGTTTTTCACTGTTTTAACAAAATAAAATTTTCTATCAAAATTTTCCAGTAGCCAAAAAAAAATACACAAAAGCCGGCAACTATGCATTTAACATTTTATTCATTTGATAGTTACTTAACATAAAAACATGCCATTAAAACTTTATTATTATTTTGCAATAATTATTGATTCTTTGAATATAATTTAAAAATACAATATATATATATTTTTTAAATTTTAGTTCTAATCTTTTATTTATAATTATCATTAAATAAAATCTATTTACTGTACAATAACATTTAATAAAAATTACTTTTAAATGAGTAACTGAAACTAGTGTTCTGTGTGAATGGTATTTTGCTTATTAGAAATTTGTTATTGTTATTTATGAAATTTTACATCATTATTCAATGGGAAAATAAAATTAATGAATTAATATTCGATACTTTTAACGTTGATTCTGCATCGTTTTCGACGCTAAGGATCTGGATTGAGGGGGTGATGCCCTCCGAGAGGAACCTTACTACAGGGTCCTAATCCGTGTATAAGCAAGTATTAGAGAAAACCAGGCGGGTCCCATCAAAGCTGGGGGGCAGCCTGATAAAACTACGATCGAAAAAGCCACTACATCTTCTCATTACATTTCTAACTCGCACGGAGATCTGCAGTCGTAGCGATCATCCGCTCTTTTTGTTTATTCCACCTTCATATTAAAAGTTGGGTGTAATGTCAACATTAAATAAATTTGAAATATAAAACTCAAATTGCATATTGGTGTAGGTGATATATTCTACAGGGAATGTTTATGTTAGCATTTTGCTTATAGCGGAATTTCAAAGATGATATTAAAGGAATTTCTCGCAATGTTTGGTTAATAACATTGTTTTAAAAATTGGATTGAAATAGTTTTACACTTACATCTGTGTTGCCAACTTGTAAGAACTTTTTTTATTAATTAATCACTATTAATTTTGAAGAATAGTGTTTTATATATATGACAGTCGACTAGACAAACATACATTTATTACAATTAAAGTTTGTGATGGATACTGAACATAAAAATGCCTCGAAGTTGGCAACGTTGACTTACAACAACTCAAAAACATGGGACACACTAAGGAAAAAAAAAAAAAATGAATTTTATGAAACACAGTAGAAAATAATTTAATAAAAGTCTAATTTAAGGATTTATTTATTTTATTATTATTTTTTTTTAAAGAATATTTTATTTATGATTTTCTGTAACAGCTTTTAACATGTAGAGATACATTGACATAATTGATGCTTAAGCTAAAAAAAGAATATACATAAAAAATAAAAATCTTTAATGATAGAGGTCGTACATTATAGACATTAAAATGAACAACCATTAGGTTTCTATCATAAATTTATGGGTACCATCCAATACATACCATACCAAAAAATATATACATACCTGCAGTATATACAGGTATGTCTATACTGCATATACCTGCCAATCCATTATGAAGAATAAAATTATTAGAGCCCGCCTTTTTTTTTATGATACCAGCCATTTTTTACAGTCGTTTTATTCTTGTTTAATCCTACCAGAATTTGGAGAGAATTACTCTAAAATTAAAGTTGTGTGGGGAAAGCGGCGTTAATTTGTTTACAAGACATTAGATCGCACCCATCACAAATGCTCCAGCTTGCTCTTTCTACTAATGAGCATGCGCGGGGACTGTGTCTCCTTTTCTCAAGTGCTAAGGAAGAAGGAAAGTCTCAGAAATTCCTTTCCTCAAGTCCAAAGCAAGAAGGAAAGTCTCAGAAATTGAGGCACAGTAGTGCATCTCTCTAGTAACGATTAATTTAAACAAACATTTTTAGAAATTTTTTCTTTCCCTTTTTAAAATATTTCATTTAAATAATAAAAGTATCAGAATCGGAGTAATTTTATTTTATTTTAAAGTCAATTTCCATCATTTAAAAAAATGTAGGCTTTAGAAACATATTGAAATAAATATTTAAAAGTGTAGGAAGTCTTCATTAATAAAAATATTCATGGATTATCATTTTTTTTTTTTTTTTTTTTTTTTTAATTAGGAATTTCACTTCAACAATATTTTTTTTAAGTTTAATTTGTACTTTTATTTATTTTGTATAAAATTTCACTACAAATATTTTTATCATTATTTCAAGATACATTTTTAAAATAACAGAAATGTATGTATGAGTTATAATAACTCCATAATCATATTTATTAGCGTTTTGTGATTTTCTGTATATTAATTTTTCACATGAAATATTTCGTATGATAGATCCAAATTTATAAAAATTAAGAAGAAAATATATTTTACGTTAAATTATATACAATTTCCTATCCTTCATATAATACTGGTTATTACTATTTCCAGTTAATTTACAACATTAAGGAAAAAAAAAATATATAATTCAGTTTTAAATTGCCTTACATTATCATCAATAAATTTGAAAGAAAATAAATTTAAAATAATTTAACCTCTGTATATTAAACGATACATATCATCTATTATTCATGATACATAAAATTACAATTTTTCCTGACAAGTATTTGCGATAGTCCTATAAATATTAAATGAGAATTTTATTGGGTTTAGAAAAGTACTTAAAAGTAAGCATCTAAAAGATTGAGCAAATGAAAGTTAATGTTTAACATTAATAAACCTATAATAAACTTATCTTTCTAAGTTGCCATCTGTATGCGAATTTAATTTTATATCAGTATTATACTAATGCAAGATACCTATATAGTCGAAAAAACATTTCATATATTTTTTCTGTAGTTTTTCAAGTCATACTCAGTTTAATATATTTTAATTATTATATGTTATAGTTTATGGCTGCAAGAAAGGGTTTTCATTATTTTTGTATGAAAAAGAAATAAGTAATATTATAATCAAATGATAAATATTTGAAATTTATTCAAATCAAATCAGTAGGGGGGAGGAGACTATAAAAGGGGATCAAACTTCTTATTTATGTATGAGGTTTGCACTGAAGATTGAATTAAAATTCAGGCCCAATATTATTATTTTTTTTTACACTATCCTACTTGATTAAAACATATATGTATATTTTAAATATTGACACCCACCCCCAATTTCATTTTACATTATGGCATTTTATTTTATTAAAATAATACAATTTTCTAAATAATACTTAGAAAATAAATTAAGAAAATGTAATTAATCTAATATTTTAAAGTGTTTTTTCTCCTTCATTTAAAATGTCGAATAACAAATTACATTATTAAACTGTTTGCCAACAAAAAATTTTCAGTATTTTATGAAGTCTTAAATATTTTTTTAATGTGTTATAGTGATGCTTATAAAAACTGTAATAATTAGACGTATCACACCCATGCCTAGAAGAAAATCAATGCTTTCTGTTTATTTTACTTTCATTTATTTACTTATTTAACAGTAGGAGGCATAAATATAACTAATATATATATACATACTTGCCAAACATCTCATTAATAAACGTACAATTGTTAAGGCCCCTTGAAAAAAACACCCCTTTTCTCACACCACTATAATTTTAGAGGTACTATCTCCAAATGTTGTTACGATTAAATAAGACTAAAATAACTCAAAAAAATTATTGGTGTTAAAAAAAAGGCGGGTATTAAAAATTGTATGGTTTATAATGAGATGTTTGTCAAGTATGTATATATATATATATATATAAGTAAATTGTTTTTAATGACTTATATAGAAAGTACAATATTTACGCATAATACTAAGATGGAATTAAATTTCCGTACAACTGGCTACTTCTAAATTACATATTAATCATAAAATTGTAAATATTGACAGGAAGGAAGGGGAGAGGATAAATAGCTTAATTGATTCTCTTAATGTTTATTAATGATAAACATTACCTCTCATTTAATCAGTTTTTAAGATGTCCACTTTTAAGTCCCCACCTTTTTTTTTTTTTTTTTTTTTTTTTTTTTTCTCCTAACTTAATATTAAAGAGAATATCTCAAATACTTATTAGAATTTTTTATTATTATTTTATTTATTTATTTTTGTCTAGATATAGTATATAATGTGTGTAGTTGAACATATAGAATTTAAATTAATTCAAATTAACTTTCTTCAAAATTTACTGATGATAATGCATAATTTATAATTATTTATTTAATATTAGGAGGCATGGATATAACTAGAAAATATATAAAATAATATAAACTGTTTTTGTTAAGACATTTCAGTTCACAATTGAAATAACTTATTACTTTTTTAATAAATTAATAGAAAATAGTAATAAACAATATTTCATGAAGAATAGGAAAGTATACCTAGTTTAAGCTAATGAAGACCTCCTTCAAATTAAAAAAAAAATATTTTAATCTGTTTCTAAATCCTACATTTTTTAATTGATGGAAGCTGACTTTAAAATAAAATAAAATAACTCCGATTCTGTGATTTTTATTATTTAAATGAAATATTTAAAAAAGGGGAGAAAAAAAAAATCTCTGAAAATGTTTGTTTAAATTAATCGTTACTAAAGGGAAGCACTACTGCGCCTCAATTTCTGAGACTTTCCTTCTTGATTAGAACTTAAAGAAAGGAATTTCTGAGACTTTCCTTCTTGAGGAAAGGAGACTAAGTCCCTGCGCATGCTCATTAGTAGAAGGAGCAAGCTGGAGCATTTGTGATTGGCGTGATCTAAAGTCTTGTTAATAGTTTTACGCTTATGACTGAGCTGGTTGGCAGTTATGCATACCATGTAAAATTAAAATTTATTCCGAAATACTGTTAGTCCCGCCCTTTTTTCACACCACTAAGACTTTAGAGAATTTTTCTCCACAATATGAATACGCTGAAATAGGAAGTAAAATGCTTTTTAAAATATACTGGTGTGGAAAAAAGGGCTGGTCTAATAGTACTTTTGAATAAATTAGAAATGTTACCAGGCATGTTAATAGTAAACTATCTAATATATCAGAGCTCGAAATCTACGCCCTCTCTCCAGGACAATTTCAGAGACGAGAAATTTTCGCCTTTTTTGCTATTGCTATGTTCATAGCATTTCATTCATGAGGAAATTTTTAGGATATATTTATAGTAATTTGTTGCGATTAAATAGATAAAGATTATTGTAAAAAAATAATGGTAGCAGATAAGATCAAAATTTCTGATACATAAATATGTCCTGGAAAAAAAGGTTAGCCCATTAGAGGCCGAGCGTTTCTGAGCTGAAAGCTGGTAGACGTGAGGTACCGGGTTCAATCCCAGGTCATCCTCTTCGAACTAACCGTTCGTAGTCTTCCGTGGATTTTTCTCTGGAACTCGCGTAAATCCTGGGTAGGATCCCTTAGAAAGACCACCACGTAGGACACTCCCGTTCAAGCCGAGAACCCTAGTGCAATCAAGCGGCCTCAATTCTCGGAACCAAACCCCGAAAAAGGGCGGAGACTTCGTGCTTTGAATACACCCAACTTTTGCTTACATCTCAGAAGATTTTAACCTTCACAACATAACAGATGAGGCCAATTTGACTCGAACTTTTCACCACCACTTTATTTTTAATTAACTATATTTATCTCCAAATGAAATTACTATTAAATAATAAGAAAAATACTCTAAAAACTGACTAGAGTGGGGAAAAAACTGGGGAAAAAAGGACTACCGAATATTAATTAGAATGTTGTAAGGTATGTTTTTACTTAATGCGCGAATTAAAGAGATATAGTGCATACGTGTGTGTAAAAAAATATTTAGAAGTGTATCTTGAAATGAATATTGTTAGAAATGTTTTAAAAATATTTCTGTAACCATTTCGTACATGAATGTACTTTTATATAAATTGGGAATTTTTACCATAGCTACCAACATTTTAATTTATTCCGGTGCAATTTCAGCCCCTCCTTCATTCCGCGGCACTTTATTTATGGAAAAAATTTCTTCGATAAAATTAGAAAAAAAAAAAAAAAAAAAAAAAAAAAAAATTACTCTAAAAGAATAGGTTATATGTAATGCAGGTGGTTTACTAGAGATTCAAAATAAAAGTTAGACTATAAAGGTTTTACTCACATTTTTATTTTGATTCAATCAATTCCCAATGGTAATACAGTGTTGAGGGATTATAAATAAATAATTATAAAACCCCTATCATTTTTCTATTGTTTCTTTTCTTTTCTCTTCGTTAAAAAAAAAAAAAAAAAAAAAAAAAAAATGATTTGCAATTCTATTAATTAAATCTCTCAGAACGTTTTGAATTTACACGATATTTATTTAAAGTTTTCATATAAGTAGCTCAACAGTTTTGGCTCTTAAGTTACGTGAATGGAACTTTTTCAAAGCTCGCTCGTAAGTAAAAATTGTTTAGTAAAAATGCTCATATATCGTAACATATCGAACCTTTTTGCATTCTGATTGCATTATGCTGCAACTAATGTATTACGTGAAGTTTTTAAAAATGGCTTCGAACTGGGTCTGATACCCTATATGTTAAATTTTAAAAAATGATATATATATATATCACGGAGTATATATATATATGTGTGTGCAGAAATATCTAGGCTATTTGAAATCAGGTTAGCCAACTTGTTTTCAAAATAACCGAAAAGCGTACATATATATATATTTTTAATTCTTTGATAATAATGAATTGAATAGAATAAAGGGAAGATATTTAAATAATATTTTTAATACTTTAAAATATTTAGAAATTTTATTCATGAACTCACCAACCGTGAAAACACATTTTAATTAAATACACTCCAAACTATATAATATGTGTTTTAAAATGTTATTTCATAAATAATGAAATTATATCTGCATAATAAAATCTATCTCTCTGAATAACACAAACTTAAAATTAATGTCATATATCACAGAACAAAGAATTTATTGAGAAGTATAAGCTGCAAATGCCGAGTTGCCAATCTCCTTAATTTATTGCGAAGCACTTTTAACACCGCCTTTATTTCACACCACTTCATTTGTGGAATACATTTCTGTAATAATCCTTACGATAAAATAAGAAAAAAAATAATATTACTATTAAAGTAACACTATTATAAAAAAAAGTAGTATAAAAAAGGTGGGGCTAAAAATTCTCCGAAACATATTATTGAAATTGGCAACTCAAAAATATAAAGAAAATGCAATGAAGTATAGTAAGTGATAATTTTTTTTTCTTTATATATTTTCTGAAAAATACTAGCCGAAATGGGCGTGAACTTGAGATGTGCGTAGAACTTTTATAAATTTACGCTTTTTAGAATCGATTCAGAAAGGTGTGCAAATAAAGGACCAACTACTAATTAAAGAAATTCACAAATACTTTGGATTAACCTGTATTATAAAACGCTACAAATGAATTGTATCTTTAACATATGAATTCACTTGCTATGTACAGTTAGTAAAATAAAAAAAATAAAAAAAACCACGCCCTCCATAAATTTCCCTGTAAGTTATCATAGAAATATTCGACAGGTGAAGGTCGATTGGTAATACCGCTTAGTTATTAATGTTATAGTTAAGTTTTGCTAAGGGACGTTTGCATTTTAAAGTTTTCCTCGACTTCATTTTTTTTTTTTTTTTTAAGATAACCCCAACTTTGGCTCCATATTCGAATTTCTCAGGTCACAGTAGCTTGGAAAATGTATAGTTTTTATACTTTTACTTAAATCTTGACACAGCTACAAACAAAAATGTATCATTGTTCATCCCTTCATTTAAAAAAAATTAAATTAAGATCTCGCACAGAAATGTAAAATATCTATTCAGATAATAATTGGAAAAGAAGTATAATTATTTTAAATATAAAATAATCTAAAGTAATGTTAGTTAAGAAATTAAGTGTGCATCTAATCTTACGTGAGTGACTGTTTTAAAACCCATGTATACAAAGTTATAGATGACATAAATGACAACAAGTGACGGACGTTTAATACCAATAAGACATGAATTATCACCCTAACTCGAGACATAAGGATACAAATAAGCATTAAATTTGAAAGTCCATAATCGTTATGGTGCCTGTTTTTTTAGTGCAAATATTAATATAGGTCATAAATCATAATTTTATTAAATATGAATTAATTAATAATTTTCATAATTAGAAATATGTTTCAAATATATTTAGTTAACTTCATTCTAATACATAAAAAATGAATTTTGAACTTATCAATTTTTGGGAAATATGAATTAATGGTCGTCATATTAAAGTAGCATTAGAATTCCCATACTTTGATAACTTATAACTTTATGAAAATTTGACAGAAATATATAAACTATACCATTTTCCGGGGTCATTTGACCCAAATATCTTCAAAAAATTGTCAAATATGAGTGTAGCATCTTTGAAAAATGAAGAGAATCAAATTTTAATATGCAGACCACCCCTGAGCAAAATCTAAGTGTACTATTACAACGTAGATGCTATTACTAATCGATAGGCGCTAGTCGCATATTTATGGGACGATTTGCGGAGAAATTAGTCAGGAGGTGAATATCAAAAAACTTTTTAAAAAATCGAAGAAAAGTTCACGAAATTCACATTGAAAAAAAAAAAAAAAAAAATGTACAAAAGCAATGTTGTACTTAGGTTTTCATTAAAGCACTAAGAAATGAAAAATTCACATATTTTGGATTTAAAGATATAAATCTCCGCCTTTCTTTCAGGACATTCTCGGGAATGAGAAATTACAGCCTTTATTATTATCACTATTTTTATTGAATAATGTATATTTTTTTAATCACAACTTCATAATTCTTCTAATTATCAATTCTTCTAATTTATAAATTTTTCTGATGCTGCCAGGTACATTCACTGAGATATATCGGTTTCATTAAAAAATTACGAAAACAAATTATCACTTTTTTAAATATAACATGTAGGGTACTATTCCCAGTGCAAAGCCATTTGAAAAACATCACACAGCTGAAAAAGAAATTTGTAAAATGTCACTATAAAAAGCAAACAGATTAAAAAAAAAAAAAAAATTTCAAATTGAAAAATTACACAAATTATTGCTTTAAATGATGCACTCATGAAATAATAAACACTCATGAAATAATTTTGGTGGTGAAGATTTTGTATAGTAAAGCTTTGATTTTATTTTTTAATTTTAAATTGTCTTAAAGTTCGGAGTGTATTTTAGTATTTCTGATATTAGTATTTCTGTATTTTAGTATTTCTGAAGTTGATAGGCACTAATGTAGGTAAAGCTGAGGGAGGGGGAATCTCCGCCTTACTTTCAGGACATTCTCAGGAATGGGAAGTATGGTCAATAAGCTGTTGGTCAAATAATGAGTAATTAAAGTCCACTAAGTAATTGGACACCTTATCACAATTGTCATATAATAATCTCTCTCTTTTCTATCACATTGTATTACTAGAAAAATACCCTAAATATTTCCGCATGAAATTACTGCTGGCATAAAGGCGAAAATTTCTCATCCCTGAAAGTCTATTGAAAAAAAGGGCGGGGAGTACGTCCCGCGGTAAACCCATTATCTACCAATAAGTAATTGGACACTTTCGAATTTTGGCGTTTTGTTAAATATCTAAAAAAATTCTTTAGGAATTATCGTGAAAATTATCTTGTTTTGTCCTGGAGAGGAAAAGGAGACAAGTAAAAAATTAAACAAACATGAAATTGGTTCATCATGGTTTGGTTCACCATGTAAAAATTAATCTTTGTAATGAGTTCTTCGCGTAACATTTAGCTCTGAAAATTCTTCTAATTATCTGCAAAAAAAATTCTGAGGCTACCACGTATATTCATTGAGATATAACGGTATCATTAAAATATTGCAATATATATATATATATATATATGGCACAGGAAGAAATGAAAGATTTAATTAAAAAAAATATTTTTTTTTAATTAGACGTTCTTATAATTTTGTGGGTTTAACAAAACGTTTATAACAAATTTGAGCATCTCTATTTATATTTATGAATGCATTATCAACCACATTAACAAATAACAACATCATTAACGATTTTCAAGACGTTTTATTACATTTATAGTAAAAGTTTCAAATATCGTTTTCTCTTTTAAATAACAATATTTGTTTTAAATTTAAAACATATTTATTCCGTATACATGCTTGCGAACATCGTAATTAACATACCATAGTATCATTAGCCACGCCTTTTATTTTACACCAATAATTTTTTAATTATTATTATTTTTTTTATTTAATGGTAATTGAGTTTTAGATTATTTCTCTTCATATTATTATTATTTCGAAGGCGGTGCTGACGATACTACAGAATATTAATTAGGATGTTGGCAAGTATGTCCGTATATATACACAATACATAAAAAATTTCTTGACATTTTTACATAATGGTGTTCAATTTATTCATTTTAAAAGAATTAATTGAATATGTTTAAAGTTTTGTAGGAATGGGAATAATATTTAAAGTGTTGTAGAAAATCTTTATGTTTTTTTTTTTTTTTTTTTTTTTTTTTTATCAAAGATTTCCAGTAGCAAAAAAAAAAAAAAAAAAAAAAAAAAACGCAAAACCTGGCAACTACGCATTTAACATTTCATTCATTTCATAAAACAATATACTTATATAACAATATATTTCATAACCTAAAAACAATATGCCATTAAAGTTTTATTATTGTTTTGCAATAATTATTGATTCTTTGAATATAATTTAAAAATTCAATACATATATATTTTTTTAATTTTAGTTCTAATCTTTTATTTATAATTTTCATTAAAAAAAATCTATTTACTGCATAATAACATTTAATAAAAATTACTTTAAATGAGTAAATGAAACTAGTTTCTGTATGAATAGTATTTTGCTTATTAGAAATTTGTTATTTATGAAATTTTACATCATAATTCAATGGAAAAATAAAATTAATGAATTAATATTCAATACTTTTACGTGGATTCTACATCGTAGAGATCAAATCTCAAATGTGGCATCATCAAACCTAGGTGGTGATGGGATTAAGGCCAGTTTTCGACGCTAAGGATCTGGGTGTAGGGAGTGATGCCCTCTGTGAGGAACCTTTATACTGGGTCCTAATCCGTGAATAGGCGAGTATTAGAGAAAACCACTCGGGCCCCATTAAAGCTTGGAATTACCGGATAAGACTTCAATTAAAATAACCAGTACATCTCCTCATTAAATTCGTAACTCTCACGGAGATCTGCTGTCATAGCGATCATCCGATTTTTATATTGGTCTCTTAATAATATCTCAACTCCTGGTTGTAATGTCATCATTCAATATATTTGAAAAACAAAACTCAAATTGCGTATTGGTGTAGGTAATATATTCTACAGGTAATGTTTATGTTAGAATTTTGCTTATAGCGGAATTTCAAAGATGATATTAAAGGAACTTCTCGCATTATTTTATTAATAGCATTGTTTCAAAACTTGGATTGAAATAGTTTTACACTTACAACTGTGTTGCCAACTTGTAGGAACTTTTTTTTATTAACTAATCACAATTAATTTTGAAGAATAGTGTTTTATATATATGACAGTCGACTAGACAAACATACATTTATTACAATTAAAGTTTGTGATGGATACTGAATATAAAAATGCCTCTAAGTTGGCAACGTTAACATACAACAACTGAAAAACATGGAACACTCTGGAAAAAAAAAAAAAAATGAAATTTTTTTTTACATTAGATCACGCCCATCACAAATGCTCCAGCTTGTTCCTTCAACTAATGAGCATGCGCAGGGACTTGGTCTCTTTTGCTCAAGTGCTAAGCAAGAAGGAAAGTCTCGGAAATTCGTTTCCTCAAGTGCAAGCCATTAATGAAAAGAACGAGCGGGATTTCTCTAATTTTTAATGTAATGATAGATGTGATTTCCCATATATTATATGCAGGGCTTGATTAACACAATGGCATCTGAAACAACTGCCCTCGAACCTCAAGATAGCGTGAATTCTCTTTTAAATGAAAGAGTTAGTTAGTTTGTTAGTTAGATAAAGTAGATTAAATTATATTTTAATTATGAACTGGTTATTATATTGAATACTGCACAGTGAAAGGTATATAATATTATAGTTTTCCTTAGTTAAATTGCATTATAATTATAATATATATGCATAGTATATCAAAATATCAAGGGGGGGGGGGCGTCATAGTGAAATGGGCTTAAGGCGCAATCTAACTTAACCTTTTATAGTGACGTTCTTTCTAGTAATGTTATGTTAAAATATTTTTGGGATTGAGATTGATTTATAAAAAGAAGTTCATTTAGCTTATTACCAAAAATTAATTTAATTTTTAAAATCTTTTTTTTTTTTTTTTTTTTTTTTTGGTGGTAAGTATGTTTTCCATCGCCCACTGGGAGCTATTCAAAGGTTAAACATCATACATTTTGCATTTATTTTTATTTCGCATTGCATTATATATTTTTTTTAAAGTTAGCATATGGTCACCAACTTTAGTCAATCGTACTTCGTACGTCATCTGGAACAGTTTTCTTGCTGCTCAGGAAACTTACAGGCTGTCCTTTGCATTTACGACTTGAAAATCCAGAAATCAGTTGTCGTGCTAGCCGAAGTAAAAAATTTAATATGTCTCTACGTCCCGAATCTCTTCTACTTACTTTCCAGAGAATGAAGGCATTTACAATTGCCAGATCAATTAGGAAGTATAGGATTCGACATTTAAAAAATAATAAAGTTGGTGGGAAGTATACTTCCTACGGCCTTATAAAGGGTTAAATTCACCTCTGGTTGTGAGGACGTTGCGGTTAACTGTTCAGAAAATGAAATGTAGACCACGTCACGAGCTTTTGGTCCAACTACATATCCACTTGGTTCATTGTGTGATCAAATTTAAAAGTATACTCTGGAGAAACCAAAGCCACATAGAAAAAGAAAAAAATTCCTATAATGTACTACAAGAATGTGTATTATCTTAACACGAGACACTTGGAGTGTGGATCGAAATAAGAATTCTGTGATTTATCATAGCTGCGAACCGTTCTGTTTCTTGGTTAACTGTATTTGATTAATGAAATTTTTTATAAGCTTTTGTATTTGTTTTTTAGGATTAAATATAGTAAAAATTTCTATGAAAAATTACCGGTATTCAAAAAATAGAAATGGTTGGCAGCTACGACGTTTCATTATAGAAAAGCAGCTGTTTCAGCGACTATCGTATGAAAAATACTACTACTTATGTGTTTTGTACAATATTAGTAATACTTATTAAAATTTTTCTCAATGATTCACAGTTGGCCAATAAACGACTGATTTTTATATTGTATTCATACATTTGATTTCTCCTTTTTAAATCATATTTATATTTTTATATTTATACACAGTTTATATACTTATTAGAAATATCCATACAAAATGTACAAAAAAATCACTTTTTTTGCTGGAAAAATACCTCCCTAAGAAAACCCCTACTCTGAAATTCGCTATGTTATATGTTGATTTTTTATTAATCACATAAAAAGAAACGTCTGTTTATAAGTGAAAAACTTAAATTAAAAAAATTAAAAATTTAAATTAAAAAAAAGCTTTAATATGTATTGTATAATTAAGCTAGATAAATTATTAACATTCTTCATTATTTACACTTCTATTTAAATAAAGAGAAGTGTCTCTGTGTGTGTGTGTGTGTGTCAGTCTGCGCTCTGGTGCTCACACTATTGATCGCAGAGCTTTCAAATTTGGCATATAGGTACCTGGGACCCTGCGGGTGTGCACCGCATCGAGATTTTTTCGAATTTGAATTTTTTAAGTATTTTTTTTTTTTCGATTTTAAATATTGGCTTTAATGCTTCATTTTTCATAATTTTAATTCTTTGATTGTAATCGTCTGCGTATCTTAGCAACGGTTATTTCACTATTTATTTTTTATTTAATACATTCATTTAAAGGCGATTTTTTTTTTTTTTTTTTTTTTTTTTTTTTATATTTATTGAAAATCAAATAGTAATGCAATATAAATAAATTGTTATGTTTATGTACAATTTTTATAGTATAACAACTTTTTATTTTTCATTTTAAATTAATTCCTTTAAAATAAAAATCCTTTTTTTTTTCTTTTTTTTTTTTTTTAAATTTATAATATTTATTGATGGAAAAAATAGTAGTATATAGTGGAAAAGTATTAAACTTATTAAAATTTATTTGTTTTTCATGTATTTAATTCCTTTTAAAAGAAAATCTATTTTTTGTTTTATTTTGTTATACTGGTCGGAATCAAATCGTAATACAGTGTAAATAACGGGGGCTATAAAAAACATGGTTCAAAAACAAAAACATATAATAGATGCTGAGATACAGTCATGTTTAAAATCGTAGTTCTTAAATAACAGATGATTCACATGTCGTCGATAAATACCCAAATTGAAGTGCCCGGGAAAGACCTTTCTGCAGACAGTGGGAACATTCAAATTGCGAAAGAAACGCCCACTGGTGGAGTTCAATTTTCAAATGACGTGAATCTATTATGTCAGCGGAAGCGAAGAGATAAATTTTGATTCAAAAAGCTTATGTTTATAGAATTTAAAAGATTTAAACACGATTGTGTAAATTATTTCGTTTAAAAATGTAATACTTTAGGAGTATACCAAAAGTCGGGGCCTGCCAATCATAATATGAAAACATTCTGTCTTTAAGTGTTAGAAGATACTATGCCGTCACAGATCGCAAAATTCAAGGTGGAACTCTTTCAGCAGGAGTTGCATATCTTGATAAACTCTTGAATTATGGCCAAGCTTATGTAATTTTGAGTAGATTTAGATCACGTGACGGCCTTAGAATTGAAGCCCTTAATTCTGCTCAACTGTTGGGCAGTAAACCTTGCAATGAAGAAGTTATAGAAGAAATGAAACGACTGAGGGATTTGCCTTCTCTCTTTTCGGAAGAAGAATAAAAAATAATTGATCCAAAAATTACTACACATAGATTTTATTTAAAAAGCTTAAGCAGACGTGTATCGATCCTTCGACTACCTTACCGCCTAAACTTTCGTGGTTTATAAAAGAGTACAAACTCTTTTCCGCTGAAATTTATCATTTCACCTTAATACAAAAAAAATTTTGGAAAATCATAACTTCAAAAAGATTTATGTGATATGATACATTAAGAATTTGGGTTTTAAAAGTTTTTTAATAGATTATTTTAGTTATGATAGTTTGAAATATAAACTCCTCCTATGTTTAAATACACTAATTTCTGTATTAACTTAAAAATAAATAAATAAATAAATAAATAAATAAAATAATAATCAAAGGATTATTAAATACATATTATAATAAAGATAAACATAAATTATTGTCTATGTAATGAATGAACAATAAATCAATGCATATAACTATGATCAAAGTTGAATTATTAGTATTAGGTGTTGAAAGAGGAATTTTAAAAGGTGATGGGAGGAGTCTCGCCTTTTGAAAAAATGAAAACAGATGATGTATGACAAACAAACTGCTGAATTTCTCCGGCACTAACCAACCGACATGATTCACTGTAAGCTAATTCGGAAACTATTAGAATGGGCTAATTTTTAATAAATTTTACGTATTATAGCTAGAAGGGTTTTTCCAGAATAACCGATTAAAATTTGGGGCGGATATTTTTTTGCAATTTTTCACTACTTCAGCGCTTGTAACTCGCTATTATACATAGATATTCTAATACAATTGATGTCGCTTTGCAGGATTTGTTTCAGCTCTTTCAAAATATTTGCTTGATTTTTGTGTAGCATGTGTAAAACACCTCAAAATTGTGAACTATTATAATATTATAATATTTTTAGATTTTTATCATATTAGCAGTAGCCTGAGATCAGTTTGAGATAAGACAAGATTGATCTGAATTTTTATGCTTCATATTATGCTCTTCTTTTACTCCCTGAGTTTGTCGGTTAAATAAGGAATCACGTTACATATATACATAATATATATAGAAATAATAATATTTTCAAACACTTAAAAAGAAAAATATATTTATTTTCTCGTAAATAAAATGTACCAGGGATTGCAGAATAAAGATATTTGCAAAATATATCTTGAAGATATTTTGGTAATTCTTAAAACTTTTATCTCTGACAGTTTAGTTATGAGTCAATAGATATGCATGAGTCAATAGATATGCATATAAACATATCGATAGATAGCAATATTTATTTTATTACTTTTTACTTATTTTTTTATTCGAAATATTTAATATTATTTTTCAAATTTATCAAATTAAAACAGTGAATAAAATATTAAGCGAAGTTAACAAAAATAAAATGTGTTGGCATTAATTAGGTAATATGGCGTTTTGAAATCTTATCTGCAGATTAAACAATGAAAAATAAGTGTTCTCCTGCATTATAATCAGCATCCAATTGTATCACAGGCAGAGTTCCCAACTTTTTTAATTTATTCACGAACATTTTTAGCCCCGCCTCTTTTTCATACCGGAAATTTTGAAAAATGATTTTCTTCTTAGTTAATTGTTTCCACATATTAAAGAGAAATAATCTACAAAATTTCTGGTGCGAAAAGAAGGCGGGGCTAACAATGCTCGTGAATAAATTATAAAAGTTGGGAACGCTGATCACAGGTTGTAATTACAGCTGGGAATAGTATGTTGCATTGAAAATGTATATGCATACCTACGCATGCGCGCTTCAGAATAATGTTTATCAGTATAAAACGTATAATATCACCCAATTATGATTGATATAAATTATCTCAATGCACTGAAAAATAAAATAAATAGAATTAAAAGAATAGGCTCGGTAAACGTAATCCCTATTAGTTATCGACTCTCTTTACTGTGAACATAATTTACTTCTTTCATAGATGAAATTAAAAAATTGTCTTTATTGCGATATTTCATTATTTAAAAGTTGATATTATTTATAAATGATTAAAAAGAGAATTCAATTATAGGTTGAAAACTTGCAATTAAAATCAAAAAGGCTCTACAGTTTTGTAATGAACAGTGGAAATTAAGAAATTTGCATAAAATCAAAAATAGGCAAATAATATTTGAGGTTAAGTAACAAATCATGATTTTTCGTCATGTCAAAAATAATAGGTAACGGATGCACCGAGAAAGCAGCAAAGGATGTAATAATATCCTGTTGCCTTACGAGTAACATTGTACGTTGCCAAACCTTTCTGGTATTATTTATGTAAAGAAATTGCCAACCAGAGTTCCCAACTTTTATAATTTATTCACGAGCATTTTTAGCCCCACCTTCTTTTCGCACAAAAATTTTGTAAATTATTTCTCTTTAATATGTGACCACGATTAAATAAAAAGAATATCATTTTTCAAAATTTCTGGTATGAAAAAGAGGCGGGGCTAAAAATGCTCGGGAATAAATTATAAAAGTTGGGAACGCTGTTGCCAACATTGGTGGGAAAAAAAAAAGTCTAACTGAACCTCCTGAGTGCAAAAAGTATTCTTCAATAAAATTTATCGAAGGAAAAAATAGGACCAGTAACTATTAAAGGAAGAAAATGCTTGAGATTCATTGTAAGTGTAACACATGATTACAATGCTTCTTTTAATTATTTTTAATCATAATTTATTAGTTAAATGTCGTGAGTTAGCGGAATTCTTTCATCCCTCATCCCCAACGGATTTGCTTCACTCTGAAAACAACAGATATTTCTCACGGAATTTAATTTTGGAAATATGCCATGTTGCTTGCTGTATTTCAGAAAACTCACAAAATATAGTTCTGAAAACCTATATATTCTGATTTCAATATTGTTATAAATATGAATGTATCATAATCCTATCATTTTATATTTAAACTATTATAGATGAATCTGACAATTTGTTCAAATAATGTTTTCTTTCCAGATTTTGTTTTTCCGACGTATTAGTTATTTTGTATGTGTGTGTGATGCATAATAATTAAATTTTATTTATATCATTAAAAGTATCTATTAATTTTGAATATCGTATAAGATATAATGCATTGAATAAATGATTTAAATGTATGAGCACAGGGGTGGCGGGGCACCATATAAAATTTGCCCCCAGGGCCTCTAAAAGTCATAGTCGGAACATTTACTTAACTTCTCAAATTGTTTGACTTGTATATTTGCAATTTTTGAAGGAAAAAAAATGATAATAATTACTCATTTAAAATTACACTTAAATGTAAGTCGTGGACAGTCTCGATATTTTGCAAACAAGTACAGCACTGGAACGAAGCCAGCACTTAGCTTTTAAATATACTAGATGAAGTATAAATGAATGACAATTACGCGCTAGCTAATAACGAATAAAATCTTCACGCTTAAATTTACTGGTAAAATTTTAAAAGTAATATTGAATTTGAAAAATATATTTTTGAGCATCATAGATATTTATTGCTATGAAAATTTTAACGATAGCTCATAATAAAAATAATTACTTATGTACAACGTTTGTTAACTATATCCTTCAAATATTGTAACAAAATCGAACTTTAAGTTTTAAAGACAAAATTTAATTAACATACTTGAAAATTGACAAGCGTAAGCTCACTTAACATAACTACCAGTACTACTGAGTTGTGTTACATAATAATCACAAGATACATATCACTAAAAGATGAATTTTTATATCTCATTAAAAATTAAAAAAAAAAAAAATGGATTTAAATTAAATTTTATTATATTTTCCATTAAAAATAATCTAAAAATCAACGATAACTTTAAAGTAAAGTTATTTCAGATTATCCCTAGCAACAGAGGTTTATTCATTTACTCTTTGTTTCAAATTTATTTCCAGTGTGTTTATAGCAGGAGAATTTTTCCTAATGATTTCTGTCTTGTCCAATCCGCCCAGAAATAAAGGTAAACTATAGACAGAAGTCGGCGCGGAGACATTTTTCATTCTTTTTTTTTTTAATATAATTCTTTTAAATTGAAAAAATTAATAATTGTTTACAGCTCTTATCTTCGAGTGAATAATGCTGATATTGTTTTATAAAAATATCAAAAGGAAATGTGTCGGTCCGTCCAAAGATAAAATTTGGATTAGTCCGCATCATTAATAAGCACTTACTTTTTCTTTTAGAAACCATTTGCATTTTTGGTGCATTGAACTATTCGATTATCTGGTTCAACAGGATGCATGTTAAACTGTCAATAGAGAAAAAGAAAAGTTTTTATAGTTAATGTGCACAACATTCATGCAGGCATTATAGTAAATCAGCGTGTTATTTATGAGATGTGCTGCTAGAAAAATATTTAAGTCAATTTGTGGGCATATTCTGCATCTGTTGACGGTATCATTTAACAGCATCATTTTCTTTGAAAGTCTTGGTGATTGTATGTTTCAGCATGACGCAACGCCACATCTTACTTTTAGAATCGTGCAATATAATTTCGCATGTACTTTTCAAAAGAGTGATTGATCCCGCCAAACTCATTATTTATCTTTCTACAGGGGGGGGGGGGCATATAAACTCCCCCCTCTCAAATACAAGGCGTGGCCAGCGTAATAAAAAGTACAGTGCGTTTTATAACGAACACGCCTTGATTTTATTTTGCGGGGTTGGTTTTGTATGGAGTATCTGTCTGTATTTGTATCCAATCTGTCCAAGAGATCTTTTTTCCTCCGGAATAAAAATAAATCAATAAAAATAACAAAAATAAACAAAGAAATTGTTTAGGAGACTGCAAGTCATCTAATAGGATATTTTTGCTTTATAATCATCTAATTAAATTATCTAGTAGGATATTTTTGCTTTAATTCGCGTTTTTTTTTTTTTTTTTTTTATATATATATATATATCGTTATAATAATATATATATATATATATATTTTTTTTTTTTATGTAGCCTTTTTTTTTTTTTTTTTTTTTTTTTTTTTCAATTCTTCTTGATAGTATCTGGTGGAATTTTGTGCTAAAAAGAACAATTTAATTGTTGGCATCTATATGAAAATTCAGCTTTACCTCTTTGGGATCAAGCAGAAATTATACCCTCTCCACCTATTAGTTCAGAAAGAATTAATAGTCTCCTAAGCTATAAATATAATTCAATTAATTCTAAAGATGCTGTCTTCCTTCCTAAAATACATTATTTTTTAATACAACCATATATCTAATATAATTTCTTTTCAATTGTTTGTCGATCTCAATAAATGTTAACAGCGAAATTTTTTTTCATCTGCCCTGGTTTTTCATCTAAATGCTAGTTCTGACTCTTCTTAATGAAAATGATCTAAAAACTTCTACAGTTTCTGCAAGTTTTCCTCTACAATTCTCCATAAAAGTGACTCAACCGTTGCGATATTTGAAAGTTTTCTCCGTGTTTCCTTTGGGGATCTATATTAATGCGAGTCCCCTTTGCTGCAGAATATGGGCTGCTCCGTGGGGACATAGTAAAGTCTCAACCAGATTTGAATCCAAGAAAGACTAAATAGTCTCACAAAAAGTGTCTCCATGGTAACCAATCGAAGCGCGACTAAATTTAGACTGTTTCATCTATAATAACTGTAACTGTACTATGAATATGAATTTTTTTTCTATATATAATTCAAATGTCGCTGTACTCTCGTAACAAAATAAAAAAAAATAAATAAAATAAAGGGTTGTCCTGATGATGCCCTCATGGTCAGGGCTAAAGGCCTTGACAAGTTGTAATTTTTATTAATAATTTTAATTAAATGTACCATTTTATACGTGTTGTAAAGTGAATTTTCTTTATAAAGTTTGTGAATTTTCTTCAATGACACGTGCGTTTATGATATCTCTGTGTGAAATAAGATTTTATATAAAATATAATAAAAGCGAGAGAGAATTCATATATTTCATAAACCTTAAATAGAAGGTTAGTACATCAGACTAATGCAGGAAATAAGAGAATATATATATATATATATATATATTATATAATCATTTAATCCAAACAAAAATATAAGTTTACTGATGCTTAAATATTGCTAACATTTTATAATATTCCACAATTTTTTCAGTCAGACGCAGTTTTGGTTTCCATAGTACTCTCAGAAGTAATTGTTTTTTCTTCACTCCTGGTCCTGACAATGATCTGTTACATAAAAATAACAGTTACTAAATACGAATGAGCATTTTGCATATTTTTTATCACACATACCTCGAAGTCACCGCCTTTTTTTTTTTTTTTTTTTAAACAATAATCTCTATCATATTTAATCACGACAGATTACTCTAAAAATATAGTAAAGATTTGTGTATGAAAATAGAGATAGAAAAAAAGGCAGAAAGTTCTCATCCCTAAAAGTGTTCTGGAAGAAAAGCGCAGACTTTGAGCTTCGTCCACTTAGATTACAGATGATTTCTTTCAGCATTTTCTGATCGATTTGCAGAGAGATGAACTAATTAAAAATTTTATTTATCATATTAACACTTTCGCGACCGCATGTTTTTGTCTTTTTCACAGTAAGGTCCGCCTGCGGGCGTTATCCTCCCCCTACAACATTTCAGAACAAAATTTTCCGTATTCACATTTATATTACAAATGGATATACATTATAATTATACTCTTTCTAATGATAGCATTTATAACCATAGTATTTCGATAGTACAAATATGAATACTGGGTATATTTTTAAGAAATAAATAACAAATTGCGAAAGAAACGCCCACTGGTGGAGTTAGAGATTTTTAAATGTCGGGAATCAGCGATCGCGAAAGTGTTATTACTTTTATGAGATAAATTTTGATTCATGAAGCTTATGGTTATAGAATTTAAAATATTTAAACACGAAAGTGTAAATTATTTCGTTTAAAAATGTAATACTAGAGTATTACATTTTTACATTACAGGAGAACACTAAAAGTCGGGGCCTACCAATCAAAATATGAAAACATGCTGTTGTGTTAGAAGATACATGTGTACCCCAATGCATAGTTGTGAACATTTTAATTACACAGTGTTTTTAGCCTAGCCTTGTTTCGTACAACTTTATAATTAAAAAAAAAAAAAAAAAAAAAAAAAAAAAATTCTCCAATACATAATTCGATAAATTAGGAAAAAAATTACTCTTAAAATATAAATGGCAGGGGTGTTTATAACCCCAGAATTTACTACCAGAATATTTTAATCAGTGATATTTATGATAGTTTTCTAGTAAAGTTTAGCAATTGTCCATAACCAAAATTACGATTTGCAATTTCTGGTAAAAAACAAAGTAAAAAACCCGGAACGCAAACACCCCTGATAAATGGTGAAATAAGGGAGGAGCCAGGAATATTCGGGAATAAAGGAAAATGTTGGCAGCTTTGCATAATTCCAATAAAAAATAACAACTTAATTGTTTTTTTAATATAGCGTAATTTAAATGCTTTTTATAAATATGAACATAAATAATAATAATAATAAATTATAAAAATAAATATACGAATTACATGCACCCTACAGTTTTAATCACAAGGAATTAGCCTCATCTAGAGATTATTTTCTTATTTATTAACTTTATTTAATATGTTTATGTATATACTAGTCACCGAAGAGAAAAGTGATTGATTAAAAGCAGTAATACTAGGCACACACATATCCTCAAAAAATAATCTTAATATTAAATTAACGAATTAACCAATGGGGAAAACACTAGAAATGTAGAAAATATCAGTTCTGTTATTATTTTTATTATATCTTTTCCTTAGAAATAATTCTGTTGCTCATATTTCAAATACCCGATTTCTTTTATTTAATAAATTTTTAATGTAATCTTGATTCTAAACTCATATAATATGAACCTCTAGAAAAAAACAGAAATAAATTAACATTTTTGAAATTTACTATAAAGAATTAAGCGTTTGATCTGAAGAGATTTCAGATTTCAGATTTCAATTACGATTTTCTTTTTTGATGACGAAGTCAATGAACAACTGAAATTATCTCGAAGTTCTCCTATATCCATTTAAGCATTTAACTTTAAATTAAATAAATGAAAAGAAAAAAAAAAAAAGGTCTAAGTAACGGTATTAGTTTCGACCATAAAATTTAAAAAGCTCACGTGCTTACGAAAAAGGAAAGGAAAAAGCTTCAGCAAAGGACCGGCAAACCATAAACCATATGGGCCTAACACTTTCGCGACTGCTGACGTAGATTCACTTCATATGAAAGCCTATAACTCCACCAGGGGGCGTTTTTTTCGCAATTTATGTGTTATTTATTTCCAGAGCCTAATTAAGGGGGAAGCACACATTATTTATATTTACACCGTTATTTTTTAACAAATACTTTCCTCCTATAATAAACAGAAAATTCACATTAAAAATTATTTTAAAAGAATTCTGGTGTCTAATAACGGTGAGTAAATTGGATTGTTTTACACCGTTCATTTTTTATAAAGAACATTTCCTCGTCAAAGCGTGGAATTTCTATGACATGAAGTAAAAAATATTTGTAAAAATATTCCGGTGAGAGCGGAGATAATGTGTGCTTCCCCCTTAATCAGGCTCTGTTTATTTCTTAAGAATATACCCAATATTCATACTTTTACAATTGAATATACTATGGATACAAATACTTTAATTAGAAGGAGTATAATTATAATGTATATCCCTTTGTAATATAAATATGAATACAGAAAATATTGTAATTTGGGAAAATAGCGCCCACTAGCGGACCTTACTATCAATAAGACAAAAGCATGTGGTCGTGAAAGAGTTAAGTTAGGAAATCCCATTAATCTCCAAATTCTACATTTGCAACTGATTAGGAGATTTTAAAAAAATTAATTAAAACATAAAAAAAAATGAAACAATTTTGACATGTTGCGTTTTCTGAAATGATTTAAAACACCTATACTCGGGGAAAGCAAAACTTGAGAGCATTGCAAAGGCTACAGAGACCTTTTTACGCACTTGGCGTTAATTGGGTTGCAATATCGGGCGATTTAGCGACGATTTCGGAAAGTTTTTTTTTTTTTTTTTTTTTTTTTTTCGATTAAAGTAAAAATATTTTTTCAGAGTATATTTTTTAGTTTCTTTAGAAATGAATTTACACTAAATTCATTACTTACAATTTATTGTAAATCCATATTATTGCAAATTGAGTAATATACTAAATTTTACGTCGAGAGAGAAAAAAAACAAAAAGATTAATACTTAAATATTTTGAAAAAGGAAATAAAGGAAATAAATAAAAATAAATAAAAAATTAAATTAAATATTATCTGTATGTATATATATATATATATATATATATATATATATATATATTTTTTTTTTTTTTAAGAGAAACTGATTTTTTCTTTTTCTTTTTTTAATATACTTTTAAAATATTTCGATTATATTTTGGCAGAAAAATTATTTTATCATAGAATTTAAACTGTGATTTATAAATGGCAGTATCTTCTGAGGAGAAAATGAACAAAAAGTTCTAAATGAACAAAACGTAATAGATTTTCAATTTGCATTATTATTTACCGGTTAATCAGTAAATTTTAAAAGCAGTAAAAAAATGAGAACATGGAAATAGTTTAATGCTTTTATGAAAAAATTAAAAATTTAAAAAATATTAATTTAAGATAAATAAATATAGTGAATTTCCATATGCAGAGGTAATCTCTGTTTACAATTTGTTTTTACATTCATTTTGTCTGTAGCCCGATTTTTTATGCTAAATTTGAATATGAGAATTTTTATATTCATTTCTGAATAAAGCTAAGAAACTCACAATTTATGTGAAAGGGAAGCGAATTTTAATTTACTTGTAAATATGATTTTTCTTGATGTCTTTATTTAATACTGATAAACACACACCTTTGCGATTTCTATTTTTAAAAAATGAGTTGAAACATTTATTTTCATAGCATTTTTAGGAGGTTGGATTGGGATTTTTATAGATGAGAAAGAGGGAAATGTTATGTTATTCGATTCTTTGGAATATGAATGAAAGCATGGCATTTCACACATTTTTCAATTTATTTTGATATATTGAATGGATAAGATTGCTTTGATATTAATGTGATATTAAATTTAAAAGCAATCTTAAAATTTTCAGAAACAACGTTCCCAAACTTTTTTTGAGGACTATTTCTTTCTGACAGCATAGACTAAATAAAAACGATTTATCTTTTTATTTTGTGATTTTTGTTTTCCCTTTGGTACAGTTAAAAAAAATATTAAAGGTAAAATTGAGAGATAATGTTCGACAGAAATTTTCAGAAATTTATATAGTAACCGTTTCAAGGACTACAATTTATAAACAAATTTAAGAACCCCCTCCCATTTATTTAAAGGATATTTGTATATTTAAATCGAAAAGTAACTATTGTCGTAAATTATGTAGAGCAATTGCAGAAAATGAGTCAAAATTCCGTCATATTTGATACCTAAAAACTTAGCAATTGAATGAATATCAATTTTGTAGCCATTTGGAATTATTTTTGATATCTGAAAATAAAAGTTTTTGACTTTTGTGTAGCTTTTGGAAGAACTTTGAGGCATTTTTATGAATATAGGAGGCTTTTGGCTCTAAATTCAAATCTCTAAAAGATAGATTTATAAGGACGAGAGAACTATTTCTTTCAAAGAGCCGATAATAATAAAAATAATAATAATTGTGTCGTTAAAATTTTGCGGTAGACTACCTTGATTAAAGCAGGCAGTGTCAGGAGTACAGTTTCATGCATACACAATAAAGAAATAGGTCTCTTTCACAAAATTATACTACGTGTAGGACATAATTTAAATTTCATTTCAATTCACTTGACCACTATCAGCTTTTATCTATTTATTTATTTATTTTTAATTTAATTTAAACATAATGGTTGTTAAATTATATAGTTTTTATTCACTTGATGAAATTATTTTACCAACTAAATCCATAGAATTATAAGTAATAATTCTATTCAATGTAAGCTTTTTCTAATCAAAATTTTTTATAATGATATCTTTAAAAGTAAATATTTTAAACTGCAATATAGAAAATCCTACATAATTGCTCTATATATCTTTAAAATTTTGTAATTCCTCTCCAAGGTATCGACCAATTTGTTATAAAGTCTCAAACAGTATTTATTTCCCAATTAAATTTCTTTAAGTAAATATCCATTAAAATAAAATTTGTTTTACAATGTAATGCTTGCTAATTATGTAATTTCGGATTTAAATAATTGATCTGTCTCTCATTTATATATAATTTTTACATATATAAGTCTGATATATATATGATAATTATTATTATTAAAGATAATTATATTTTTCTTTTATTGTTTTGTTCCAGAAAAAAAAAAAAAAAAAAAAAAAAAAAATGTAAAATCTCTAGTATATAGTGCATAGTATAAATTAACGTAAACACTATTAGTTGTTTGTATTGGAAATAAAAATATTTTATATAACAATGCGTAAACGAATTGAAATTATATTATCAACGTAATAATAATAACGAAAAACAAAAAGTATATGTCGAAAAATATTCTTCCTTATTCCTGTTAGTTTGAATATTTCATTGACATATTTGGTATGAATCTGGTGTGAAAATTTCCCAAAAGTTCAAATCCTTCAAGATTTTTACTCTATTTTTAATAGTTGTGAAATTAAAGAAACGGACTGTGGATTAATTATCTTCAAATTTTTGAAAATAAAGTAATCTATTAGCCCCACCAAACTGTTTCGCACTCACAATAGGGGTTAAAACATTGCTTCCGGTATTCCCTCTTTCGCCAATATTTCGCCAACAGACTTTCTTCGCGAAACAATATATTGATATAAAATTTATGCTTATCTATTACAAAAAATTCCATGTGTTAACATAAATAGGTTTAGTTTAAATATTTAATCATTTTTCAGTTTACCAGAATAAAAAAAATCGAGAAAAAGTTTATTACACTTAAATATAGTAAAGAACTATTTTCTTTCGCGGATGTGCAATTTCTACAGGCTTATACAGACTATCAAGTTATCCTTTCCCCGAGTATAGTACACATTTTGAAGTAAGGATTTTCATAGAGAGAAATTTTTTCAGCGTAGGGTGAAAAGGGATTTTTTATGTATTTTGTAGGGAGAATTCAAATTTTCATCTTGCAACACTGGTCGGGATTGAAAAGGATGGAGGTTGTTGTATAAAAAATAGTGGTAGCACTAAAGACTGGAATTTCTCATTCTTGAGAATATCCTGAAAAAAGGGGAGGAGAGTACGACCCCTGCCTTCAATAGAATGACATTTTACTCCGCCTTCCAAGATTAATAATTATAAGAAAATTACATTTTGTTATTTCATTTTTATCTCTATTGTGTGAATCTAAAATTTACACTTTGAGTGAAAACTCAGCTCACATTTTATGTTAGTTAAATTTTACATATTAAATGGAAGGAATGGGAACTTATTAAACATTAAAATATATACAAAATCTTTATTCTTAAAAACTAAATTTTTTTTTTTTTTTTCTTTTTTTCGTATATGGGTGTATGAGCTTGAGCTTGCTAAGGATATTTTGTTTCATTTCAGAAATTCGTAAAAGAAATTCTACGAAAATTGCGCGAATCCCATTATCCATAAGGCTAAAATAAGTTTTATTTTGAAATATGCAATAACAAATGCGTTTATTGTTATTATTATTAGATTATTTGCCTGAGAAGGCAGAATGAAAATACCATTGAAGGTTTCGGAATTCAGAGTGTGTTTTATCTTCCGATGATTAAATTAGTTTATTCCCATAAATAAATTATGCGTTCATGTGTCTTTTTTTTCTTAACTGATTGCTTATGTAGATTTACAATTAAAAATTGTTTTACTATTATGCTCTATTTAACATTTCATGTTCTTAAAAGAGAGAAGAAATGGATTAATAGTGGAGAGAAGATGCTGGAATAATGGATTTTTCTGTTTTTACGAATTCAGAAACCTTTGATAAAATGATATTTAAGCCTCGCCTTATAAAATTAAAAACTATAACATGAAAACATAATTTTCGTTATTTCATTTTATCTATTGTATAATTCATTAATTTTTCAAGGATATTTTATAAATATTAGGAGAACCGGAAAGTAATGTCTTTTTTGCGCATGTCGATATTCGTTTGCCATTTATCCGTTCCTTGTATGCTTGAACTCATGCCATAGATTAACAATTGTAACATGAAAACATAATTATCGTTATTTCATTTTATCTCTATTGTCATAGCTGCCAACATTTTTAACTTTTAAATCAGAATTGACACCAGTTTTTTAAATGAAATATGTTATATATATTTTCGACGATTAAAATAACAGAAAACAGCTGAAAAAAATTTTCGGTTTGAAGTCTCCCTTGAAAAATGGGAGACTTGGCACCTATGCACTGTGTAATTCGTAAAAATTTCAGAAGGTTTTTATAAATGTTTTGTATATGAGTTACGAATAAAGTAACCTTAGTATTAAAAATGCTTGTTTTTAAGAATGTTTAGCATATTGTATATCTTAATTCTAAATTGTGATACAAGTACTGCTCTGCTGCAATTGTGTCGAAATCAGAGTTCTTGCAATGGGTGTCATGTCAGGGAGAAAGTGTTTTGCTTTTGGCCACCACTTTTTTAGTACAATAATATTTATCCTATTTATTCACAAAAAGAACCGTGGCCTGATTTTATGAAGCGTAGGCCATATATGTATATTTTGAAATGTACTTTTATGCTTAGGACAGTACGTTTAACCCCGAAATTTTAGTAGTACCTGCTGTCTTATAACACATGCATCAAGCTGTAACCGATCATCTAAACAACGGTGAAAATATGCTTTAAGCTATTCGACCGAGACTGGTATCCGCTATTTCTTCTTCACTAACACTTTCACTGCATCTGCACCATAGCAATTTTGAATGATCGCCAGTACATCAAACATAAAAAAACTACCATTTAACTGTTTGTGGAGTATTTATTGGGTGTAAAAATAATAACCGTACATGAAGTTCTTATAAGTTTACAAAAAAAAAGAAGACTACCGATGATGATACCGAAGATCTGTAAAAAAATCGTATCATTTCATTTTCACGAAGTAAAGTACTGTAAAAATTTTAAAACAGTTATCAAGGATAATGTAAATTATTTCGGTAAAAAAATTATAAATTTTCATCCCCCCCCCCCCAAAAAAAAAAAAAAAATGTTTTTAACTTAAAAATATAAAATTATAATCTATTGCACACGTGGATACGCTAGTAAAAATATAACAGAATTTTAGACTTAAATAAAAAAGTTCTGAGTCGATAATAGACAGCTCAATTTTTTATTTTTTTTTTTTAAACAATTGCTGTCGTAGACGTAGAGTGCCACCTGCAAGAATAAAAAAAATTGCTGAAGCTCAGTAAATTTTATTTAACGTAATATGCAATGATATTGGTGACCCACGACAGAGAATGAAAATATTTTTAGATAAACTGGTGATGCTCATGACAGTGAACGTTTCAATGCTTCATTTAAAGAGTGCAACAGCCATACCTGCCCATTAATTAACCCATTTTATCCCATTTTATTTATTTTGCTTAAATTTGAGAAAAATTATATTTTTTAAGGTTAATTAACCCTAAATAAACTAAATACAACAAAATTCGGAGAAAAATATATATATATATATTCTGTATAATAAATCTTATCCACCTTGTACGCAGGACATTGAAATAAAGAGGATGAAATTTGCATTTATATGTTTTAGTGTTCTCTTCAATAGTGAAAAGAGCTTTCCGAGTATAAAGTTTTGCTTTATCTGTATAATACTTTCTTATTTACATGATAGTTCTCCAGAAAGAATTTTCAACCGCAAAGAGAAGATAAACTACGCCCCCTAATGTAATGATTAAACAAAGATTCCAGATGGAGGAGGTGAGACATATAACACGCTAGCAAAACCTTATATATACCATTATATATTCCAGCTGAAAAAATATTCGCACCAAGTAAATTCTGATTTCTTTATGCTATTTTTCAGCTGTCCTTTAAATAGGACAATTTGATAAAATGAGTTAAAACGTTCGGAAAAAAGGAAGAAATGTATGAGGATAAAGGAGAGTTGAAGACAATCTTAAAATAGGGGAGGGAGTCTGTTTTGAAATAAGGACGTATAATTACGGTCTGCAAGAAGTATTTGGGGTATAGTATTATAAAATGGGTTACCATTCCGTAGTATTGTTAAACACGCCTTCTTTTTCACACCAGTATTTTTTTAGAGTTTTTTCTTCTTATTTAATCGTAATTGCATATGTAGAATATTACTCAAAAATTTACTCGTGTGAAAAAAGGGTGGGGTAAACAACACTACGGGATATTAATTAGGATATTGGCAAGTATGGCAACAGCTATACCATAGATGTCACTTTTAAAATTTATTCCAGAGTATTTTTAGCCCCGCCTTTATTTTCCACCACGTTATTTATGGAGAAAAAAAAATTCAATATACAACTTATATAAAATAAGAAAAAAATATCCTTAAAAAATAGGTGGTATGAAAAAAGGCAGGGCTAAAAATACTCCGGAATAAATTAAAATGTTGGCATCTATGGTACAAACGATTCTTTTTACACTGAACTAATATTTGACGTTGTTGAGGCCAACCAAATTTCTCACTTATTGTTAAGCAAGCTACACTAAATATAAACTCGAACATCTAGTAAAAGACACTAATCGTAATCTTAGATAAAAAGTATTTCGTTCCATCAGTGGTGAAAAATTACCTGAGTTTCTCAGTTGAACCCTTTAATGGGCTGTGGTAAATATACTTATCACCAAAATAATTAACACTTTCGCGACCGCTGACATAGATTCACGTCCTTTGAAAATCTGTAACTCCGCCAGTGGGTGTTTCTTTCGCAATATGTATGCATTTATTTCTTGAGTATATAATCAGTATTCGTATATTTTTCAATGAAATATACTATGGATACAAATACTTCGATTAGAAAGAACATAATTATAATGTATATCCAATTTTAATATAAATGTGAATACAGAAAATTTTGTTCTGAAATATTGTAACTTCGGAGATTTACGCTCACAGGCGGACCTTACTGTCTAAAAGACAAAATCATGCGATCGCGAAAGTTTTATAAAAAATACTGGTGGGAAAAAATAGGCGGGCTAACAACACTACAGAATATTAGTTAGGATATTGGCAGGTATGTTTAAAATTAATGAACTGGAGGATAAGTATATTTCTCATGATCTCATAAAGGATTAAAAATCAAATTAATTTTCTCTAATAAGCTAAATGGATTTATTTTCCGTAATCAATCTCAATACCAAAAATATTTTAATATGCCATCATAGCTGCCAACATTTTAGTTTATTCCGAAGCATTTTTAGCCCCTCCTCTATTTCATATCACTTTATTTTTAAAGTATTTTTCTCCAATATATTAGTACAATAAAATAAGAAAAATTTACACTTTAACCCTCGCTTTCCCAAGATCAAATACTGCAGAAAAATTGCTTTCAGGTGCCGCTTGACACGTTTGGCGAAAATCACCACTACTGCGCCTTTTTGTATCGTTTAGAAGTTGCAACATTCCACTGGTTATGTTTGCTATCTCTGGCGAATTAGCGCCCTTTTTGAATAAGGCGGGCTTAACTAAATTTCAACTACAAAATGGGTTCAAAATGACCCCATCTTGGGAAAGCGAGGGTTAAAAAAAAAGTGGTATGGAATAAAAGCGAGGCTAAAAATGCTCCTGAATAAATTAAAATATTGGCAATTCTGTACCATTACTAGACGTAAATGACCTGTTAAAGGGTTACACGAACGGTAACTTTACCTTATAGTCAAAGACATTATCAATTAAATCAAGCGAAGTCCTAATATGAGGAGTATATTCTAATGATGGTGGATTTAAAACCAAAACATGTACAGGTAGTATATCAGTTGATTAGACTTCGCATAAATTAAATGTTGCAGATCGATTTTATTTATTTTTTATTCTCATTTTTATTTTATTTTTTATTTATTTATTTATTTTTTAAGATTCGGATACAATTTATACTATGTGAACAAAAGAAATTATTTACGTATATATGTATTAGCAAAAAATAAATAAAATAAAATAAAACTCTTAGTTACCGCACTATTGCACACAAAAAAAAATGCTGCTCGAGCAGTTGTGCGCTTATAGATACAATTATATGGTATACAGAATAGGCGAGGTACCAAGACAAACGCATTAAAATGTCCTCCTCTGGTAATGAAGACGGTTTTATAAGGTTCCCCACCCTTAATAAAAAGTCCGTTTCTGATTACGGGTCCTAACTTGACACCTTGTATATTCTAACGTATTTCAACCAGGACTCAAAAGATGTATTTTCTTACAACTCTTCAAATACATTGCACACTGGTTGTACATAAAATTTATACACAGCATATGGTCCAATTACAAAACAATTCATTGCTCAAACACATGATAAAGATTTTTATATGAAAATGTAATAGCCGAAAAAACCTGTTCGATGGCAAACGTTCTTACAGTAAAACAGAGCATAGCACTAAATTATTTTATAAATATTTTTCAAGAAAATAGTAATTTTGAATTTATGCGAAGTAATAAAACGAATTTTTCAGAAAATACATTCCATATATACAGGGGTTGCATTTTATACGTTGAATATCGCTACATTTTTTTATTTATTTTTTTAACATAATACATTTTTTTGCCAAATTTGTGAGATTAAAAAAAAAAAAAAAAACTGTAATAAATTAGTCGTCTTTAATATACTGAATGCTGTGATTCCTGCCGCATGTTGACGAAAACCAAACAAAATGAACCTATAAAAAATAGCTTTTTTCACACCAGAAAACAGTCTCTAGTTACTTTAACAAATAGATTCAAGGACACACTGTGAATGTATTATGTTTATTTCCAAATGCTTATATAAGCTCTTTCTCACTTTTGAGGCTGAGCAAGAATTTACTCAAGTAGTGAAGTAACGACGGTAAATGGAACAATACTCATTGGGTTGTACACTATCTACTAATAAGTATTTGTATATTAATAAGAATGGATTTTTTTTTTTTTTTTAATTGCTAGAAAATAATATTAATAATATGATTTTATATAATTTCTATTAATAGTTTTGAATCGCAGGGTATTTTGTAGGATAAAAATATTTTAATGTAGGGATTTTTTCTCTATTTAGTTGGGCTAATTTAAATTTTCATCTGGCAACACTGAAACTATCTACTAATAAGTATTTGTATACTTTCGAATTTAGGCGTTTTGTCAAACATCTAGAAAACTTCTTCAGAAATTAACTTGAAACTCTGGTAGTGTAAAAAACAATAAGTGACTACCAAAGAATAATTTACTACTTGATTTGGTAGCTCAACGAACTATGTTTTCATTGTTAGAAGGTGCATATTTTTTTAGCATATAAAAACTGTAGTATGTCAGACAATTAAGTAATAATATAAGAAGTATTTTATTGTCTTTATGCTTTTTTTTTTTTTTTTTTTTTTTTGATTATTTAAATATTTTGGTTTTCTAAACTATTGCACATGAATTTTCTTTAACAAATATGAATAAACGTTTTCACTTAATGTCCAAACACTAAATTTAAAACAGGTAAGTGAACATTCTAGTTTCATCGCAGTTCTGAATACATTAAAGAAATAGACACATTAAAATGATACTGGTTCTTATATATTCCATGTCTATGTAAAATTTATTGTTTGCTGATGTTTAACTTGTAATTAAACTTAACTATAATATAAATTTAACTTTTTTTTTTTAATCTTAAAAGAAAAAAATAAATAAATAAACATTTACAGATTTTATTTAATGAAGTAAAGGGATGTACAGTCACCCCAAAAAAAAACGCCCCCTCCCCACCTAATTTCGCCGTAAATTATCGTAGAAACATTTGACTGGTACCGATCGGTTTGTAATAACATCTAGTTTATAACGGTATAGTTACATTTTGCCTATGGGGTCGTCTACATATTAAAACTGGCATTAACTTCATTTTTTTTCCAATAGAAACCCCTATTTTTGACTTCATATTCAGATTTCTGAGATCAAGGCGGTTCGAAAAATATACCTATTTATATACCTTAAATCAATTTTAAATAGAGTTACACGTGAAAATGTATTAGGGGTCCGTCTATACATTTAGAATATATAAATCATAATCTATCACCCAGAATACATTATTTATTAAGTTTCACACCGGAAAAAAATTTAAGAAATGTTAATTATAAAATAAAAAAAAATGACTAATTCACAGAACTTTCTGAGTTAGTTTATGAATTAAAAGATTTTTATTGGTTTCTATTGATTAAACATCAGGTAGTTCACTTCATACGAAGAAAATTAAATAGCTTGAATAGATATTAAAATATCTATCAAAAGAGAAAAAAAAGGTGAATGGTTTTAAATTTGTTTGAAAATTCAAAATTATTTTAACTCAAGCTGCCGTATAATTGTCTGAAACGGCGGCACTCAACCTGGTTCCCACGGCCGTTTCACAGTGACAATGGGAGTTTGTTCTGATACTGCAGTACTTTCATTTTCTTTAATTTAATTGACTTTTTAAAAATATTAAAACAGATTTTTTTATTTTTATTTATTTATTTTTTTAATTAATTATTTTTTTTTCATGACATTATTAAAAACTTTTACATAAATCTCCACGGTATTCTTTTGCTTTTATATTTTATAATGTGTAACAAATTAATATGCAAAATAATAAATCCTACTACTTAATGGGAGGTTCTAAAATTCTACTCTTTAACACAGATACCGAAGTGGACGGTAGGTGTAGAAAGGCTGACTACCCTTAATCTAAATCTTCACTTGAAAAGGTCAAAATGTTACATAACTCTTTTTTCTTAAGGAAAAAAGAAGATAAGGAGGAGGAGGAAAGATCAAAACGAATAGAAAGCATATTAAACGTTAATACCCTTTAAACACTGGAAAAGGGCGGGGTTTCGTATTGTGTGTCATTTGGGAGCTGTAGAGTGCCAGAAAATTACTTTATGTAATAAAACTTTTCAGTTAAAGGGTATTTAAAGCAGCATTATGTTTAATACATAGACTATTCAGAAAAAAAGTACCATTCATCTGGTTCATGAAAAATAAAGAACATTTCTGGCATTGCTCTATGTATATACATTCTTGTCAACCTAACCCGGAAGATTACTGGTCCCGCCCCTTTCCGTACATTTTTTTCACATCAGTCTTTTTAGCGCCATGTCAGCCATCGGTGGCTGGCACTGATCTTTCCATTTAGGCCAAGTCAGCCGGCAGTGTAAAATATGATATAAAACTACAGAACTTACATAGTTTTAAGTAATTACTGACACTTTATTTAAAATTTACTTCATGTTTTTTTTTTTTTTTTTTTCTTTTTTAATAGGATTTTTATAGGATTATATCGTTAAGGCCTAATGGGGTTTATTGAAACTCGATAAACATAACACGCTTCTAAGCAGCACGTGTGGCCTGAATGGGATTTCCATAAGAATTCGCGTGGCGCTCAATGAGTTAATCGTAAATGTATTTGAAGTTAATTACTCTAAAAATTAAATTGTGTACACACAGGGGCGGGAACTAACAATGTTACGGGTTAGGTTGGCAAGTATGCATATATATTTTGCTTGAATTATAAAAATTTATAACACATTTTCTTCTTTTTTTTAGTATTTTGTGTTTATATGTCTCATTAAAAATAAATACAATATTCATATATAAACATTTCCATACAGTAATGTATATAAACATATTGATTAAAGAAGTTTTGTTGATATTATATAATTATTCTTCTATCTGTATAGTATATTAACACAAATATATTTTGTAAATTTCGCAGCATCGAAAAACACCAACATAGCTTCCATATCAAAGCTTAATGTAAATAGGACGTAAGCATACTGTAGCTAGTGTTGAAGTTTGAAAAAAAAAAAAAAAAAAAAAAAAAAAAAAGAATAACAGTGGGCTAAAAATACCCCGGAATAAATTAAAATGTTGTTTATTCTGGTTTTAGTCAGGTGATATCACTCGTGCTAAATAGCTGGATCCGCCCTCTCTTAAGCTCAGGTTCAGCTCATCATTAAAATATTGTTTTTAATATCTGCCGCACCAAAATGTTCAAAACACAAATGCCAATTTTCATATATTTTGAAATCTCCCCGTTTCAACTTTAAAAGCATTTAGATTAATTTATTTTATTTTGAATTTTTAAATTTAGACGTTTAAAGTCTTTTAAATGAAATTTCAGGATTCTGTAAGATCAATATCTATATATTTGAAAGTAATAAGACAATTCCTTTGTTTTAAATTTTTATTCCATAATAACTGTGACTTTGATTTCGTGATTAGGAAATTGAAAATAAATACTGTTGAGCTATGTTCCAAATATAGACCTTATAAACTTAAAATAAAATATATAAATTTATAAACCAATTGTTCACTATTTGATTCTGTATTAAAAAACTTTTAATAGAAATTTGATATTTTATTATGTTACATTATGGGATAAATTTTAAATAACACAAAGCTTACAAACGGTACAGTAACCAAATGCAAATATGTCACAACAAAATTTAAACAGAAAATTCATGGTAAAAAATCTTTTTTAAAATTATTAAATATTCATAATAATAATAACTAGCAGGCTTTGCCCGCTTCGCTGGCCACTAAATTTAAAGGAAACTCTTTTCTATATAGCTTTATAAAAATAAAATAAAATAAATTACTGAAATTGTTCAAAAGTTCGCTCTAGGTCCCTGCTGCATTCGGCAGCGATTTGGTCATCCACTGCAACTCGGGCGCTTGTCCCTATTACCTGTGACAATAGTTTACCAATGAGCTTCCATTTAGGTGCTTATTATATAACAGTTTCGAAATAGATAGTATCGAAAAAATTGGAGTTTCCCTTTTATATTTGAATCCCAGTTACATGTGAACAACACTATACGTGTTGTTCACATGTAACTCGGACTGGACTCAAATGTAACTGGGTTTAGACAACATAATATTTGCTTTTACGTTATCTCATATGTTTATTTTGTTTATCCAATCAACCATTAAATGACAGCAATTTCACGCCAAATATTACAATATGCTGTGACCGGCTACGTCTGTCGCATGAGACAATTAATTTTTTGTGTTTATATATGTAATTCATGGGTTGTAAACCTGATAGTACAGCCTTAATATAGTTCTCTTTGGTGGCTTTTGAATTTTTGTCACCACTTTAGACTTAATCCATTGTAACAATAAGACTTAATACCTTGTAACAATATGCTATGAGCGCTATTTCTGCCATATTTTAGACAACTAATCTTTTTATGGTTATATATATTTCCCATTAAACATATTTTTATTTATTTATTTAAATATTAATTTGAATTTTTCAAATATTTCTGTTCGACAGCGTGCAAGTGCAGTAACACACAGAGGCTCATTTGTTTGTATGATAAATTAGCATAATGATTATTATATAAAAAAATAAATAAATAGGTAAACATTATCGTGTTGCACAACTTTATTATGTTGCTCCACTGGCGGCTTTTGAATTTTTGTCGCCATATTAGCGATGGATTTTTTTTTTTTTTTTTTTGTATGGAAAGGGGAAGACTATTTTGCTAATAATTTTACCAGACTCTTTTTTGTTTATACATAAGAATCCTTTTTATTCTGCTTATATTTTTAATGGTTTTTAGGTTTAAAATAGTGCTTGTTGAAATAAATTTCCTATCTTTAAAACTGCATTTGTTCTGTAAATTTTGTGTAAAAATAAATCATTTATGTTTTTATATATTTGATGCGCTACTTAGATTAAAATGGCTGTTGCTATATTAAATTTCTTGTCGAAAAACGTTCGGTGTACTTCAACACCAAAATTTAAAAAATCGCCCAGCAGGATCTGTTAATGAAACTGATAAAATAAAAATATGGTTCATAGAGTTTAAATAATCTATTTAAAAAAAAACTTTTAAAACCCAAATTATTAATGTATCGTATCACATACATAGATATAGTAATAATATATAGATTGATCATTGGGGAGAAAAAAGTGATTCCTTTTCACTCGGGAAAAGACGGCGATTTTACCAAAATATGGCAGTCTTTCCCCGAGTGAATACACACGGGAATGTGAAGCAAATAATGCGAAGCACGAATGTTTTAGCAAATAAAATTCATGAATAATTTATTTACTAAAGGTGAATGAAAAGCTTCAGATATAGTTTCAAATTCATTCTTCTTTTTTTCCTTTTTTCCTTCAATACCACTTAATGGCTGATTCCAAAGCTTTTTTTTCGGCATCAAAAATCTTTGCACGATAATATGGAGATGATAGATCTTTATATACTATTATATCTATGATCACATAATTCTTTTCGAAGATAGAATAAAACTTAATTTGAAAAAAAAAAAAAAAAATAATAATAATAATAACTTTTGTTTATTAACCAAAATAATTGATGAAATTTGAAATGCAAGTTGGTCTTGTGGGGGAAAGGCTGTATATTATATTTTTGTGTTCGTGAGAGAAAATTTAAAAGAATTTGAAAACTGCAATTTTTAATCCCACTTAAAAATCATGTGACTTAATGTGAAGCAGATTTTTCATTTTTTTTCTCCTAACGGTTTCCATACAATCTTCTGCTAATGCCACTTAAAATTCATACTTTAGTTAATTTTAAAAAATCTATTTGTCCGACTGATAAGCTGTTTAATTCATCGGATTTACAAAAAATTTTCCCTTTCATTTGCTATCTTATTTGTAACGATGCGAGTGATATTTCTAATTTATTTTCTTATCTTTCTGATTTATTTTCCTCATTTTAACTAAATGTACGTTTTTTTTTTTTTTTCTTTTTTTAAATTATTATTATTTTGTCGATAAATAAAATTGGCAACAATTAAATTATGGATAAAATTTTATAATTTAAATGACTTATTTATCAGAAATTAGAAGGTTATTATTTTCACATTTTAATTAATTAAGAAAAAACTAATCATCCGATTGATAAGCTGTTTAATGCATCGGATTTACAAAAATTTTCCCTTTCATTTGGTATTTTATTTGTAACGATGCGCCTGATATTTCTAATTTATTTTCTAATCTTTCTGATTTATTTTCCTCATTTTAAATAAATGTACGTTTTTTTTTTTTAATTATTATTATTTTGTCGAAAAAAAAATTGGCAACAATTAAATTATGGATAAAATGTTAAAAATTAAATGGCTTTTTTATCAGGAATTAGAAGGTTATTATTTTTACATTTTAATTAATTAAGAAAAAACTAATCAAAAATTCGAAAATCTGACTTCGATGTGCACAATGACCCTTCGGGGGGCAACTTTGTGTTAAATCTCGTGACTGTCCGAGCTACCGTTTTCTAGATCAGTGAAATATACAAATATTGCTCACTTAATAGTATAAGATAAAACGGTTGTCGAATGCATAATTGCTGTTTCATGCAATCAGTTTCGCTGTACCGTGTTTTCTAAAACATGATATTTAACTAGAGGTGTACGTACTCTTGAATATTGAAATGCGAAAAAAAGTGTAACAGGGTTAAAATAGAATTTTAGCAGCGAAAAACTAGAAAAAGATATTTAATACTTATGAAGAAAGACTTAACATATTAGGATCGGATATATTCCTCTCTTGTACCGTAAGCCACGCCTTTTCACAATTTTTCTAAAACTTTATAATATAAAACAAAATAATTTTGCATATTTGTAATTAAATCATTTAAGTTTTGTCTTCAATAATCGATGTAGTAAATACCATTGTGATTTATGCATACCAGCGTCACATATAGAGTCAAATAGGAATATGCAAATTAGTCTTTTTTTTTAAATAGTGTTTCAGCGAATCAGAGGCGGGGCTTCTTTTCTTTTGAAATTCTTTCACAATCCCTCACCTACATTGTGATAACTTTACGAAAATATGCCAATTTGTATAATAAACATCGAAATATTGCTTAGGAAACAAAAAAAAAAAAAATAACATAATGGTGAATTAAAATAGTTTTCCGTCAAATTATATACAAACATTTACTTATAGAGGATACAGATTATAACAAGTGACGGCCCCCTAACAGGAATAAAAAGTGAAATATCACTGTAACTCAAAAAATAATGTTAGGAACGAGCTGTAAATTTGGAAACCCATGTTTTTGATGATGCCCGTTCTATTCGTGCAAAAATTAACATAGGTCATAATTCATAATTTTTTCAAATATGAATTTATTAATAATTTTCATAATTCAAAAAATGTTTTTTTAGCAAAAATTTGCATGGAATATGTTTGGGTCACTTCATTCTAACGAATAAAAAAAACAGAATTTAAATATCATAATTATTTCGGAAGATATGATTTAATGATTGTCACATTCATTTAACATTAGCATCCCTAAACTTTGACAGCTTATAACTCTATGAAAAATTGAGCGAAATTAAATAACAATACCATTTTCCGTGATGATTTGATCCAAAGAATTCAAATAAATTATAAAAAATGGGGGTTACCATTGAAAAAAATGAAGTTGATGTCAGTTTTAATATGTAGACGACCCCCTAAGTAAAATCTAACTATAACATTATAAACTAGACGTTATTACAAACTGATTGGTACCAGTCGCATGTTTCTACGATAATTTACGGCAAAATTAGGTGCGGGGGTGGCGTTTTTTTTTTGGGTGACTGTACACAAGTACTGGATTAAGATACAAGTGCCTTATTTTTATTTATTTTTTCCTAAATTTCGATCTTTTACTTAAGGTAAAGATAGGAGAGATCGCGCAGTAGGAGAGACTGTGCACGTAGGGGATCGGCAGGAAAGAGTAGAGTGGGCGAGTTGCGATTTCAGGTGGTTGTACAACATCAATAGTGAAGCGTCGACTTCAGTATACATGTTCATTGTTTCCGGAGTCTAAGGTAAACTCTGGTTATTTTGTCTCGTTTTCAAAAATAAATGCTTGAATTTTCACAACCCTTCCTAGGAATTTCAATACAATGGTAGAAGTGCAAAATATTTTTAATTTAAACAATTTCTCTTAAACTAATAACCTAGACTAACGGCAGTACGAGCATCAGGATTTTCTCTACAACAAATAATTATTTAATAAAAGACGGCGCAATCTCTCTTACCAAAATCGGAGAATTTGCGCTTTTGCTATTTAGGAGAGACTGTGCATTCATTTTTATAAAAATCGATACTAATAGAGATTTCACAGCTTATTGGTAATGCAATGTTGCCAGACTTTGCGACTTATTCATTCAATAGTTACCAATAATTTTGAGAAGTGATATTTTATGTACATAATAATCGACCTTCGGTTCATCTATTATGTATATCAGACATCATTTCTCCAAATTATTGAAAATTGCAAAGCCTGAAAACACTGTGGTAATGACAAGAAAATGGGGATGAGTATGTGGAATGTCTGGAACTGTACCAGGAAATAATTTCGACAAATGATTGGACTAGTTCAACCTATTCGAGACGGCGCATCTTTTTCGAGATTTCCTGCAGGATCGGAATTTGAACGTTATTCAGTATTAACGCGGTCAACAAATGTCCCTCCTCTGGTGGAATTTACATCGCAAATGCGTACCTGGCAATATTTATAATTTGTTCTGGTTAGCTTCACCCTTTTCTCACACCAGTATACTTTAAAAACATTTTTCTTCTTATTTCATCGTGTTTACATATTGGAGAAATTTTCTTTAAAATCATACTGGAGTGTAAAAAAGGGAGGGGGCTAACATTACTCCGTAATAAATTATAAATGTTACCGGGTATCATACGTGCCAACATACTAATCAATATTCCACAGTATTGTTAGTCCCGCCCTTTTTCTCACACCAGTAAATTTGTAGAGTAATATTCTCAAAATGCAATTACGATTAAATAAGATGTAAAGTACTTTTTAAAAATATTGGTGTAAAAAAGAAGGTGTGACGATACTACGGAATATTAATTAGGATACTGGCAAGTATGAGGTATGCACATGCTAATGTTAGCCTATGAGAAATTTATCACAAAGTATTTAACTGTTACTGTATATCTGTTTAGTTTTGCAATATTTTCAAGTATGATGCTCAAGTTTTGTGCAACTGTTGGCTGTTTCAATACAAGCGATAAAAATAAATTCAAGGAAAAAAATACCTGACTATTCAAACTTCTTTTTAAGAACTGTAATAGTCTAAATTTCAATAAAATAAGCTTAATTAATATAACATAATGGATTTCAAAAGTGAAACGAGACGATTTCAAACCAAGTGAAATTTAGGTTTTGCGTTTTGAACATTTTTGTGCGGAAGATTTTAAGAGGAAAAAAACTTTAATAAGTAGTAAACGGTAGGCTTAAAAGGAGGCTTAAAGGGGGGCTTAAAAGGAGGCAGGACTACCTATATATCATTTTACATATATGGTGTATTACCCTTTTATTTTATTTATTTTTTTCGCTCGAAAATGCATTACATATATGCCCCGTCTCGAACAGGTTCACTTGTGGCCAGTAGTTGCCTGATAACTTCACCATGTACATGTGCAACGATTGTGGACAACGAAAGATTCAGTCAGCAAACAAGAAACTCTTCAAGCTGGAAAGGAAATGTACTAATTTTAACCCTTTCACTACCAATATTTTTTCTGTGAAAAAATAAGTATGAAATAAATTATCTGAATCAGCTTCATTTAATAGACGGTATATTTCCTCAACTAACCGTTCTACTTCCCTATTCAAGGTAGTTGCAGGTCTAAAAGAAAAAAAAAAAAAAAAAAAAAAAAAAAGAAAACCTCCAGAAAAAAGTCTCATAGTATATGTTAAAATCGCCTTGGGACATATATGTTCCAGTGGTAGTGAAAGGGTTAAGTTAAACGTATTATTCAGTAGCTTAATGTTACTTTGCAATCTTGAACTGGTTTTATTCTTTTTCTATTTCTTTAATATTTTTCCTTTAAATAAATTTTTGTAATTCTTTTAAAATTTGTTTTATATTTCTGATTTTTTAATTATTGAATTGAAATATCCATTCCCAATACAAAAATATTTGTTTACAAATACTTTACAACAATGTTATTTAAGTGAAATTATTATTATTAACAGTGTGATTGTGGTTATAATTAAGTGCAATCTCTTCTACCTATGCGCGCAGGCGCAATCACTCCTATCCTATAAGGAGAGATTGCGTAAAATAGCTCTCTTGGTTTTATTACAGTTGTTGTTTTAAAACAGAAAAACAAAATAGTAATGGAAATACATAGGAGAAAGATAAAAATTATTCACCAATACTTTAACAAAAAATTAATGTCTGAATTTTTTATGACATTCTCTTGAATTGCGCGCAAACTCTACTAGATTTACCTTATAGGAAATTAAACGGACCATGCCTAAGATCTTATAAACATTCCTAAATTTATTCAACAATTTCTGCTGATATTTTAAAAGTTTTGCTTGTGAGCTCGATCTAATGTAAATTTTAGAATAATTATAATTTTTCAGTGCAACACACACATCCTTCACATATTCTTAGAATAATTTAAAAGCATTTTATGGTTAATTTAAAATTTAACAGTCCGAAATAAGTTCATTTCGGAAATTCGAAAGTTAAAAAAATTTCATTAAAAAATTTGTTTTAGTTTAAATTTTGAACAACATTTGAATATGAACGTAATTATTAAAGGTGCTTATTTTTTGATAATTAATAAGCACCTTTTGTATATTTCAGATATACACTAAGCACTAAGCGGCAAAAAAAAAAAAAAAAAAAAAAAAAAAAGCCGGACTTGGATATTTTCCTTTTTTCCTTCTACAACCGCCAATTTATCGTTTAAAAAGCAAATTTTCGAACAGATTTTATTACTTTGTCCTCCACATACACTTTAGCTTTGCGTCCAGTGTCAAAAACAAAATGCAATTGTCAGGAAAATTGTAATTTTAGAAATTATTTCAAAAAGGGTAAGAATAAGGCAGTTAACGTTGCCACAACAAGTATTAATTTTTGAATAAAAATTAAAAAATATTTTAATACGTCAGATGGCAAAATAATTAAATGCTAACGAAATATTGGTAAAAAGGTTTTTAGCAAGATACAAAATTTTTTGGCCATTTAAACTGGAAATTTGGTTTTAGGCGGCTATGTTGTTCATCCAAGCGAGATGACCGTAAGTTAAAAAGCCATTTCTTATAAAATCTGTTTGTATAACATTTAGAACATAAAAAAGATTCAGAAAAAGTGTTTAGCAGCATAATATCTTTAACTACAGTATAACAACTATCGAACAAAGCAGGTTTAAATGACAGAAAATTTGAAAAAATTCCATTCTTAGTGAAGAAAATTAGGAAAGCAAGACGAGCTAAAGAAAACATGAAAATCTGACAGCGAAAATATGACCGACTTAATGAAAATCGCACTTTTAAAACAGTGACACATTCTCCGTACATTATGATACGGAGGTGCATAACTTTTCAAACAGTCGGGCAAATTTTTATGCTCAAGGAATCAATTAGCTCGAAATAAAACACAATCATCATAAAAGTGGTGCCTGACCGACTATTTTGAAAGTATCTTGGACATTTCTGCAAACAGCATTTCAAGATGATAAATGCACCTTACTACGCGTCTGTGGTAAGTTTATTCACTTCAAATTGTCAAAATTTCCTATGCATTTCCATGAGAACCTATAATTCTGTAAGTAATCATATCTTTTTTCACTTTAAGTTAAATCCCACAAAGGATATAGTAGAATTTATTCTTTGCCAGACATGGAAATAGTCCTGATCGCGATCCGCTCGAAAATGTTTCGTCTATAAAAAGGCGGGGGAGACGGCAGAGGATTCGAAATTTGCAGCCTATAACTCTGCCAGAACTAGAAAAAATTATTTGTGATATTTGGCACATTGAAATTTCTGAGATTTATATTAAAACACTGTATAAAGCAATACCATTGCGCATTAAAGCAGTAATTCCATCTAAAGGTGGAATTAACCCAATATAGAATTAATATTTTTATTAAAAAAATGCTTAGATCTAACAAATAAATAGTTTTATTTCATACAGAGCCTGATTAAGGGGGAAGCACACATTATCTCCGCTCTCACCGGAATATTTTTACAATTATTTTTTACTTCATGTCATAGAAATTCCACGCTTTAAGGAGTAAATATTTTTTAGAAAAAATGAACGGTGTAAAACAATCCAATTTACTCACTGTTATTAGACCCCAGAATTCTTTTTAAATAATTTTTAATGAGAATTTTCTGTTTATTACAGGAGGAAAGTATTTGTTAAAAAATAACGGTGTAAGTATAAATAATGTGTGCTTCCCCCTTAATCAGGCTCTGATTTCATACATTAAAATATAACTTGTTTATTTCATTTAATAAACTATAATAGAATACAAAGTGTATGGTTATTGCATTATGTTCAAAAAGAAAGTTTTATTCAGCTTTTTAAAAAGTACTTCGTAGTGTGCAATAAAGCGAATTATTAAATCGAAAATGTACACAGTTATCATTTCATCCTTTTGGTGTTATGCAAACAAGACAGTTTTATTTGTTTCAAACATTAATTTTAAAGTTATTACAAATAAAAAAGGTATAAGTCATTTTTTCTGCAGTGCGGCTTTTTTTTTTTTTTTTTTTTTTTTTTGTCGCTTAGTGTATTTTGAGAAAAAATAACCATATTATCTGTCCCTACTTACCCATTTTTTGGTAAATATATATATATATCCTCTTTTACATAATAAATTTACCTATTGTATCGTATGCGTATGTCTATTTCTCTCAAAAAAATATTTTCTTGAAAACGAACTTGAAAACAAACAGAAACTCAGTCTTTTAGCAATTTAATCATTTATTAGCTCTGTAATTATTTTAGATACCTAATAGCTGACTACGCTCCAATTCCAATAAAAAATATCAGATTATTAATTGAAATAGACTCATTTATTTAAAATAAATATAAATGATCTACATGCCTACTTTTAAATCGATTTCAGCTGGATGCTTTAAAAATAAATTAGCATTTCATATTATCTCGCTAATAGTAACAGTTACTTAGGTTAATCTGTCAATAATTGACTGCTTAAGTACACAAATCTATAAAACAATAATTAATATCCAAAAGTTCTGAATCTGATTTGTATAGTAAATAACAAATATCTAATAAATTACTCTGTTAGAATTTTAGGTGTAGGAAGTTGGAGCATAATTCTTACAGCTATTTATGAAAACTTTTCTTCTTCAAAAATCTTAGAATAAACAAGAAATAAATTTGTTTCTCTGAATAGTGGTACTGAATCCAAATTTCTATTTAAAAATAGTGGTGATGAATCTGATTCGGAAATGGGAAATGTTGGCAGCTGTGTAGTTCCATACAAATCACCAGCTTGTACGGTTTTCTGCGATCGGAAATTTTTAATAAAATTTAAATAAGTTTTTTAGCAGTTTTTTTTTTATGATTAAACAGGATGAAAACTTTTGCACAGAAATAGTGGTGTTAAAAAACCGTACAAGTTGGTCCCTATGAATCTCTAAAATTATAAACATTGCGCCAAAAATTGCTAGATAGCCAGATAATATCCTTAAATCGCCCACTGCTGGTGCCTTTACACTAATGCTTATTTCATATTTGCATACACTCTGGAAGAAGGTCTTAAAGTGTTGAACAAACTCTAAAATTGTTATTTATTGTTAATTGTTATAACTATTAAAACAATAAAATCTCATTCACGATAGTTTCTTTGAAAAAACTATCGGTGCACTAATAGAGTTGCCAACTTTTGTAATTTATTTCGAGGTATTGTTAGTCCCGCCTTAATTTCACATCAATTTATTTCTAAAGTTGTTGTCTCCAATATGTAACTAAGATGAAATTAAAAAATAATTAAATTAGAAAAATAGTGTTATGAAAAGAAGGCAGTACTAGCAATTCTCCGGTCCAGAATAAATTATGAAATTTTGCTAATACCATTAATCTGTTGTATACTTTAGAAAATAAAGATTAAATTATTATTTAATCTGGATCAATTAACTGATACATCAGTTTATTTTCTTTTGCAAGTTATGTAGACACAGTCTGATTAAGGGGGAAGCACACATTATCTCCGCTCTCACCGGAATATTTTTACAATTATTTTTTATTTCATGTCATAGAAATTCCACGCTTTGACGAGGAAATATTTTTTATAAAAAATGAACGGTGTAAAACAATCCAATTTATTCACCGTTATTAGACACCAGAATTCTTTTAAAATAATTTTTAATGAGAATTTTCTGTTTATTATAAGAGGAAAGTATTTGTTAAAAAATAACGGTGTAAGTATAAATAATGTGTGCTTCCTCCTTAATCAGGCCCTGTATGTAGAAATTGTAGTGAACTAATTAGCTTTTTCTTTTTTCTTTCTTTGTAATCCGTTGAATGCCAGGAGAATTTATCACCGACAATTCAGTCCGCCTGAATGGAAAGTTTAATGTGAGTCATAGATGATTGATGAAGCACTTATCGTGTAAACCCATTTCTAGCCAAACTTTTATTTATTTTATTTATTTATTTATTTTCAAACAACTCTTTAACACTTTCGCGACCGCATGCTTTTGTCTTTCTGACAGCAAGCTACGCCTGTGGGTGTTATTCTTGTATATTACATTACTATAAATCAATGTTTTCTGTATTCATATTTATAATATAAATGAATATACATTACAATTATACTCTTTCTAATCAAAGTATCTGTATTCATAGTACATTGGTTGTACAAATGTGAATATTGGGTTTATTGTTGAGAAATAATGTAACCTAAAGAAATACTCACTCGCGGAGTTACAGATTTTCAAATGACGTGAATTCACGTCAGCGGTTGTGAAAGTGTTAACATACTTGCCAACATGCTAATTAATATTCCGTAGTATAGTTAATCCCGCCTTTTTTTTCACACCAATATTTTTTTTTTTAAGTACTTTTCATCTTATTTAATCGTAATTGCATTTGGAGAATATTACTCAACAAAGGGTATTGCAGGTTAAGCATATGAAAACTGCACCGGCGTCGAATGAAGAGTTATTGCCTGCTATTTATTGTTCTTTATCTGAAACATCTTTTGCACACAATTTTAGACTTCTACACTCAACGATTAGGGAGTAATGGGGGTGGCAACCTAAAACGTTAAATTTAATTAAAAAAAAAAACTATTCAAGATATCTTAACGAGGTTGAAACTATTTATAAATGTTTATGAAGTACATAATATATATTTTTTTTCAGAATTTTCACTCGATTTTAAAAGGTAGAAAATTATAAGTATATTTTTGATGGGCGATTTTTTATACTTTCCACCAAAGTGACACCTAGTAAAAAAATACAGTTTATTTGTTTATTAGTTAGCTATTACATATAAAAATTACAGAAGTGTCAAATTGGTAGAACGTAGTGAAAAAAATAATAATCACTTAATAATAATACCAATGATATTATATTTATTTTTAAAAACTACTTAATATCAATAAATAAACAATGAAAGCAAATATAAAAATGCTCTATTAACATTTGTTATTAAAACGTAACAATTAGCAATAAAAAAAAATATATTTATTTATTATCAGGGATCTTACATCTCGCCCTTTTTTCAAGACACTTTTAAGGATGAGAATTTTCCTTAATTTTTGCTACCTTTATTTTTACATAATAGTCTCTATCCTGTTTAATCACGTCACAACACTTCAAAAATACTGATATAAAAATTTCTATATGAAAATAGCATAGATGGCAATATTTAATTTATTCCGGAGTATTTTTTAGCCCCGCCTTTTTTCCATACCACTTATTTTTTAAGGATAATATTGCCTGATTTTATGGAAGTTATATATTTCATAAAATTTTTTCTGTAAATAAAGGCGGGGCTAAAAGTACTCCGGAATGAATCAAAATATTGGCATCTATGAAAATAGCAGTAGCAAAAAAAACGAAGAAAAAAAAGGCGGATGTTTCCCCCATCTCCGAACGTGTAAAAGGGGGCATGGAATACGAGCCATATAATTAGCTGTAAATATAGCTGCCAACATTTTTATTTTAATTCGTAACATTGTTAGGCAGTTACTGATAATGTTACAGAATGAATTAGAAGTCTCTCAGTTTTTAAATCTTTTTGCGCTTACTTCAATATATAAGTTGTAACAACTTTGCTAGAGAATGAACCCCTTGACATACAGTAACACAGAATTTTATACGCCTGAAAAGTACTATTTAATTTGGCTAAAGTATATTTATAAGCTTTTCCGTTCTTTTAAATAATAATATTTTGATAAAGGTCTACCAATTCATTTATTCTACATGCATAATGTTTTATTCATTTATTTATTTATTTACGAGTGTGATTTTTATAAATCATCTACTATTGTTAAACGTAATCAGGTACAATTGACATAACATCTTTTATAAATCTTTCACATAGCTCCGCCCATCAAAAATGACATAGTTCTTACAGTCCTTAAAACTTCTTAATTTTCTGCACCACTATTAATATTTAGCAATTTTTTATATTTAAAATGTCTTAAATTTTAAAAGGAAATCTATTCCATAAAAGTACTGGTGGTAGAATTCTTGAAAAAAGGCGTGGCCATTATGAACTATAAATGGAGAAACAGCTCTTGACAGATGCATGAAAAAAGGCGGCGCTAAAAATTCCCCGGAATAAATTAAAATGTTGGCATCTATGCTATTTTCATACAGAAATCTTTATATCAGTATTTTCATAGTAATGTGTCGTGATTATACAGGATAGAGACTAGTGTATAAAAATACAGGTAGCAAAAATTAGAAAAATTTCTCATCCGTAAAAGTGTCTTGAAAAAAATGTTTAGATGTAAGATCCCTGATAACAATTAAATAGAATATTTTTTTATTGCTAATTGGTAGATTTTAATAACAAATGTTAAAAGAGCATTTTTATATTTGCTTGCCTTGTTTATTTATTATTATAAAACAGTTTTTAAAAATAAATATTATATCATTGGTATTATTACAAGGGTGCAAGAGTTTCCGTCTCAGCACGGAAAACCTATACCAGCGTATTTTTATCAATAATTTATATCATATTTGTGGTTAAATTTATTGCGATTGATAATAATAGAAGTTATTGATAACCATTGCTGGTGTCAGTCTTTTATTTTGAGAGTGAAACACTTGCACACAAGTATTATTGTTAAGTGATTATTATTTTTTTTCACTACGTTCTACCGATTTGACACTTCTGTAATTTTTTTATGTAATAGCTAACTAATAAACAAATAAACTGTATTTTTTTGGTAGGTGTCACTTTGGTGGATAGTATAAAAAATCGCCTATCAAAAATATACTTATCATTTTCTACTGTTTAAAATCGAGTGAAAATTCTGCAAAAAATATATATTATGTACTTCATAAACATTTATAAATAGTTTCAACCTCGTTAAGATATCTTGAATAGTTTTTTTTTTTTTTTTTTTTTTTTAAATTAAATTTAACGTTTTAGGTTGCCACCCCCCATTACTCCGTAATCGTTGAGGGTAGGGTAGAAGTCTAAAATTGTGTGCAAAAGATGTTTCAGATAAAGAACAATAAATAGCAGGCAAGAACTCTTCATTCGACGCTGGTGCAGTTTTCATATGCTTAACCTGCAATACCCTTTACTGCTGTGAGAAAAAGGGCGGGACTAAGACACTACGTAATATTGATTAGGATATTGGCAAGTATGCTTTAACGTAATATATTCTTTATTGGGTTCTAGTAAATCGTTAATTTTTTTTTATGATAAATTCACATACCTGGTAATATTTATTATTTATTCTGGAATACTGTTAGCCCTGCCCTTTTTTCACACTAGTATTTTTTAAAAGAATTTATTTTTATTATTTCATCGTAATTACATATTGGAGATGATTTCACTATGATCATACTGGTGTGGAAGAAAGGGCGGGGCTAACAGTACTCCGGAATGAATTATATATGTTTCTGGTATGCATGCAGATAGATCTTGGCTCGCTGCCAGCTTGATTTTAATTCAAAATGACGACACGAAACCTTTTAAAACAGTCAATATATTTAATGCTTATTGCTTCCTGCGTACAGGACTGTGGTTAAAAAAGGGTTAATATTCCGTAGTATTGGGAGTACCACCCCTTTTTTCACACCACTTTATTTTTGGAAACATTTTCTCCAAATTTAATTTCGATTAAATAAGGAAAAAAGAAAAAATACTTTAAATGAAAGCTGCTCTGAAAAAAAAAAAAAAGGCGAAGACTACAGAATATTAATTAGAATGTTGCAAGTATAGAGTATACAGAGCTGCCAACCTAATCCGTTAAAACCGTCCCTTTTTCCACACCAATCTTTATTTATTTTTATTTTTTTTTTAGAGTTTTCTTCTTCTTAATTCATCGTAAACACATTTTAAGCTCCTATTGGCCACTCTCCCCACCTTTCTTGTAATCCTATTGGTTGAACTAAATCCGGCCCCTCTCCTATATATACGAGCACTTCTCCTGATTAAGAATCCTTTTTGCACTGAAGACGGTACGCTGTAGGCTACCGAAACAGCTGTATGCATTTCCAATATTTTCCTTTGGCGTTTCTGACGTAGTAGTTTATTCGGGTTCAAATATACCATATGTTTGATGTTTTAGTGTTCTAGAAATATATTGAAAAATTTATCATGTATAGAATTTGACAGCTTTAAAATTATTATTGCAAAACTAACTACGAAGCAGCAGTAGTTTAATCAAAAAAATTGATAAATGGAAAGGGGGGGGGGTGCTGTATATTTTTACTTATTGTCTAATCTGGGTTTAAACCAAATTCAAAATTTCATTAAGAAAGTGTTAAAATATAAGTAGGCTTATGAATAATCATACCATTAAAGATGCCTCTATATATTTCATTGTTAAATACATTCTTTTAAAGATTCTTTAATTCTTTTAAAGATTTATCATCTCACATACATAACCATGTTTTTCTCCCCTTTAAATATGAAATGGAATGGTAAAATAATTGTTTTACCATTGAAAAAAGTTTGATTCGAGTACAATACTAGCCCACTGTACTGCATAGTTTTTTTTTAAATAGTGTTGAATTTTAAGTAATTTAAACATATCAGCTATGATTTTTTTTTAAAAACTTTTTTAATAAAAAGTTTTTCTGTTAAACAATCCAGTATACATTCTGAAATGCTTAAAAAAAAACAGAAAAAAAAAATTATATCTTCTTATTTAATTTTTGCATTTTGTGAAAAATGCAACTATAATGCAATGCCAGCAGCAGAGTTGCTACATGCATCAGAAGAAATATTTTCTTCAATTGCAACCGAACTATCGGTTAAAATCTCTTCAGACACATTGTCAAGAGAAACTGGTCCTGAAAAGGACCTATTTTTATCCAAATGGTCGGACATTTTTCTAATAAAATAGATCAATGTAAGGAGCGTTAATAGCAGCAACCGACCACGATGACATACGGAGTGGAAGTAAACAATCCTGTTATCCTGTAAGGGAAATAGTGAATATGCGCAGAATTAGAAGCGCACTAGCCAGGAGCAAGACTCCCGGGAGTATAGTTTTGGGAGTAAAAGTTGCTGATTAAGATGTAGCAACTTGTGGGGGGGGGGGGGGGGGGGGGGGGGGGTTAATAAAAATTACTGTTTTGTAAGAATTTTTTAGTTAGCAAAAAATTGTAAAATTATAATATAAAGAAAAAGATATTTTAAACTGGCGTCTCGCCTCAGCTCCGGCTCTCCACGGAAGTAAGAGTTTGCTAAGAGAGTACGCGTACGGACTTCATATAAGGTAATGACACCATTGCTCGTCACTCTTAAGGCCTTATTTTTAAAATATTTGTTTTTTTCGAGTGGTATTCGTGTGATATTCATGTATCAATATTATACTTTGGTCTATTTTATACACTGATTCTTCTAGTTGTTGTTAGACACTTTCGATTTTTCAATACATTAAGCCAATTTAAAAAAATAAATTAAAATTAAACCTATAAAAATGCACCAGTGCTCGTCACTTGAAAATTGCGTTTCACCAGTAGTCGTCAGGTGTTTGCACCAGTGGTCGCCATGTAAATAAAACGCAACAATTTGCTCAATAGTTTGATTTTAATTGCGCTTTTACAAAATTAAATGAAACAGAATATCTTTGGAATATATTTAGAACCCAAATCCATTCTTAGGGTTTAAAACACAAAACATTAAATAGTAAAATTCAAAATATTGCGAATAAAACAAATTCATAAGTGAAATAATTTGAAAATTCTTTGCTTTTAAGAAAAGTTCTCAAAATTTTATTCGTTCTCAAAAATATCTTTACTTAAAGCAGAGGGTAAGTATCAGAGAACTGGGTAATAATCTCGTTTCTAAGAGTGAATTTGTTCCAAATTATAGCAGTAAGATTGATTTTACCATGCTTTTTATTAACTCGTATTCTTGTTTGTTTGTCCAGTACAAATCTTACAATTAATTTTTAACTAACTTCCCGACTACCTAGACATTTGAAACTTTCAGAATAGTTCAGAACACGATGAAAATGTATTTTTTAAATACTTTTAGCCAACTGCTCCGGGTCCCTGCAGCCTTCGGCAGCGTTATCAGTACAAATCTTGCAATCGATTTTTAACTAACTTCCCGACTAGCTAGAAATTTGAAACTTTCAGAAAAGCTTAGAAGACGGTAACAATGGATTTTTAAATATTTTTAGCCAATTATTTCGGGTCACTGCTGCCTTCGGCAGCGTTTATATGGTTCAACAGAAAATTTATTTAACTTTTTTCCCGACTAGTGAAACTTTTAGAATAGCTCAAAACACGATAACAATGCATTTTTTTTATACTTTTAGCCAATTGTTTCGAGCCCTCGCTGCCTTCGGTAGCGTTTATATGATTCAACAATCATATACTCATCCCGATAATCAATCTTTCCGACTACCTAGACTTTTGAAATTTTCAGAATATCTCAGAACACAGAGACGATGCATTTTTTAATTACTTTTAGCCAATTGTTTCGGGTTCTCGCTGCCTTCAGTAGCATTTATATGATTCAACAGAAAATTTTAAAACACGGTATATAAAACATTCTTTTTATATTGCAATTATTTCTTTTAAACGTATGGGTTGATTATGCGTACCTAACACAGACTATAAAGGAATTTGGAGAAATCCTTCGCTTCTCCTTCCTCATTAAGTGTGGGGTGGATGCAAACTCACGTTTTCAAGAGTAATTATTCTCCAAATTATATCAGGACAAATTATATCAGGAAAGCAATTTTTTGATGCGTTGATTGGTTATGCGTACCCAAAAATACACTAAAGGGATTTTGCGTAATTCTTTCCGACCAAATTTTGAGAAAGGGGGACAAAAACATATTTCTACGCATAACACTGCTCTAAATAATCTTACAAAGGCGATTTCTGATGTGTGAGTTGGTCATATGCATCCAACACCTAGTATTAAGAGATTTTGCGAAGATCTTTCGACTATGTGAGGGTGGCAAAAAAAAAATATGTTTTCAAGCTTAACTCTGCTGCAAATTATTTTCGGGAGGGGTTTTTTTTATGCGTTGGTTGGTTGTGTGTACCCAACACGCATTATAAGGCGATTTTGCAAAATTACCCCTCCCCTTTTCCCTCGGCCGGGCGGACAAAAAACCCGTTTTTAACCTTAGCTCTACTCCAAATTAACTCAGAAAGGCGAGTTTTGATGTGTGGGTATTGGTTAAAAGTACGCAATATGTAATTTGATAATATTTCGTTAAAATTCTAAATTTACCCGTGGGAGAAGGAAGGGGGGGGGGATAAAAAGCGGTTAAGTCCATGCCGAAGGCAGTAGAAGCCAATCATCATCTTGCGGGACGGAAAGCTATAACAGAAGCCAGCGGGAACATTAACTGCGGTTTCGACTGATTTCATTTTTTTTTTTTTTCAATTTTTGATAATGATATGGATTTTTCCCTATTTTATTTAAATATAAGGACCAGCGAAGGTGGCAAAGCTTGCTAGTATTATTCTACACATCAAGCTAATGTTATCAAATATTATGGATCTGTATCTTACAATTTTAATTAGTTAAGAACAACAGTCAACAGGGTAATTTTGATCAACATTTTAACTATTTACTTATCTTACATAATTAATATAATGTATAAGCAGAAAACTTGCTTAAGAAATGTTTTTAATGTTTAATATTTTCTATATAAATTTTTATTCACCTGCATCCAACATAACAAAAAAACCTTAACATAATTTTGAACCGACTCACAGTCATGCTAACTATGAAATTAAGCCTTTGTATTTTATCATTTTCGAAATATATATGAATTAAAATTAAATTATCACAGTTAATAAAAACCTTATATAAAATGCATAAAAAAGTGCTTAAATGGTACTTATAGTTTATAACTAATTAGTATGAAGCAACTTTAAAACATCACTTAAATACATCTTCGCAAAAGCAAGACATAATAAAAATTTAAACTACATTAGACAAATGTATGGAGTAATCTTGTCTGTTTCTCTAAAATATATAACAGAAAACTAGAAAAAGCTCTTTATAACTAAATATGTTTATGTGCCATTGTGTAATTTTTCCAGCAAAATAATATGGAAAATTTTAGGTTGTTTAAAGTCAGTCATAGTGAATTAAAGGTAGCATGACTGACTTTATTTAAACAAGCTATACAAAAGTTACAAGAGCAATAAAGTTCACGTTCTTGAGGTTAAAATACATTTGTTTACATTTACAAATACCCCTGACGACTACTGGTGCCAATAGCCCAATTAAAGTAAAAATTATACCATCATAATTCTAAACGAAAATATAGTATTTTTCATCAAAAAAGTTACCCAGTTATTAAAAATGTTAAAACACCAGTGTTCGTCAGGGGTGACGAGCACTGGTAAAACCTGCAAAATATGCACCAGTAGTCGTCATACCTTAAAAACCTTTATATGATGTCAAATTTTAAAAAGTTGCACATAAATCGTATTCTGCATTTCATAAACATTACATACAATGCTTTATGAGCAATGTCAAATGCAGCAAACAATAAAATATATCAATAAATGCATATCTATCATTTGCTTTACGTTGACTCAATTCAATTGTAATTTAGCATATATTTCCCTTATTTTGATTCTCCCTACTCTTCCCCAATAGTTGAAAAAGAACTTTATGTGTTATAAGAAGCAGAAGGCTTTGGAGAATCTTGTGCGGTTAGATTCAAATTCATACAGGTTATAAAACGGTTATTTTAACACTTCTTTTAAGAGGGTGTCGACTACTGGTGCAGATTTTAGGGGTGACGAGCACTGGTGTCTCTACCTTAATACGTTGGATTCGTGCAACAGTGTTTAGAGAGGCATAATTTTTTTGGCACGTATTATTAATTAATGTCTATTCTTTTAATGCAACAATATTTCAAATGGGAAAAATACTTTTTTTATTACCCCCCCCCCCCCCCAAATATTTCTTCCCATGTTTCATTAAAATAACTGCAATTTATGAATTAACGAACTATAGAAAGAATTTAAAAATTAGACCAGGTAAAATATTTTATTAAAAAAACAGCAAATTTACTTTTATGAAAAGTTAATTAATAGGTACTTTAAAGAATTAACATGGGGGAAAAAAACTTTAAAAACGAAACTGTCATTTCTTTCATATATCTTCAGTACAGATTAAAATTTATTGCAGATTACAAGAATCTTAACCCATTATAGAGTTTATTATATTATATTTTACTTATCTTAAAAATAAATTAAAAATTAAAAATGTTAGATCACAATAAAAATTTTATATTAAATTTTTAAATATGTAAAATATTTCTAGTCTCTCTCTCGAGTCTGAACCAAAGTGCTAAGCAAGAAGGAAAGTCTCAGAAATTCCTTTCCTCAAGTGCAAAGCAAGAAGGAAGGTGTCAGAAATTGAGGCACAGTAGTGCTTCCCTCTAGTAACGATTAATTTAAACAAACATTTTTAGAGAATTTTGTTTTCCCTTTTAAAATATTTCATTTAAATAATAAAAATATCAGAATCGGAATTATTTTATTTTATTTTAAAGTCAATTTCCATCAATTAGAAAAATGTAGGCTTTAGAAACAGATTCAAATAAATATTTAAAAGTGTAGGAGGACTTCAATAATAAAAATATTCATGGATTATCAAAAGTTTTTTTTTTATTTATTTATTTATTTTTTTTTTTTTTAGGAATTTCACTTCAACAATATTTTTTAAAAATTTAATTTGTACTTTTATTTATTTTGTATAAAACTTCTCTACAAATATTTTTATCATTATTTAAAGATGCATTTTTAAAATAACAGAAATTTATGTATGAGATATAATAACTTCATAATCATATTTATTAGCGTTTTGTGATTTACTGTATATTAATTTTTCACATGAAATACTTCGTACGAAAAATCCAAATTGATACAAATTAAGAAGAAAATTGATTTTACATTAAATTATATGCACGTTCCTATGCCTCATATAATACTGCTTTTTACTATTTCCAGTTAATTTACAACATTAAGAAAAAATAGATAAAATATTTCAGTTTTAAATTGCATTACATAATCATCAATAAATTTTAAAGAAAATAAATTTAAAACAATTTAACCTCTGTATATTAAACGATGCACATCATACATTATTCATGACACATAAAATTACAATTTTTCCTGACAAGTATTTGCAATAGTCATGTAAATACTAAATGAGAATTTTATTGGGTTTAGAAAAGTACTTAAAAGTAAGAATCTAAAAAATTGAGCAAATGAAAGTTAATGTTTAACGTTAATATACCTTAAGAGAATAAATTTTTCTTTCTAAGTTGCCATCTGTATGCGAATTTAATTTTATATCAGTATTATACTAATGCAAGATACCTATAAGGTCGTAAAAATATTTCATATATTTTTTCTGTAGTTTTTCAAGTCATATTCAGTTTAATATATTTTAATTATTATACATTAGTTTATGGCTGCAAGAAAGAGTTTTCATTATTTTTAAATAAAAAAGAAATAAGTAATATTATAATCAAATGATAAATATTTAAATTTATTCAAATCAGTAGGGGGGGGGGGGATTATCAAAGGGGATAAAACTTCTTAACTATGTATGAGGTTTGCATTGAAGATTGAATTAAAATTCATGCCCATTATTATTATTTTTTTTACACTATCCTACTTGATTAAAACATATATCTATATTTTAAATATTGACAGCCCCTTCCTATTTTTTTTTTTAATTATGGCATTTTATTTTATTAAAATAATACACTTCTCTAAATAATACTTAGAAAATAAATTAAAAAATATAATTAATCTAATATTTTAAAGTGTTTTTTTCTCCCTCATTTAAATTGTCGAATATTAAATTACATTATTAAGTCTGCCTACAAAATATTTTCAATATTTTATGAAGTCTTAAATAATTCTTAAATGTGTTATAGTGTTGCTTATAAAAACTGTAATAATTAGAACATATCACACCCATGCCTAGAAGAAAATCAATGATTTCTGTTTATTTTACTTTCATTAATTTACTTATTTAACAGTAGGAGGCATAAATATAACAAATATATATATATATATATATATATATAAATTGTTTTTATGACTTATATAGTAAGTACAATATTTACATATAATACTAAGATAGAATTAAATTTTCGTATAACTGCTACTTCTAAATTACATATTAATAATAAAATTGTAAATATTGACAGGAATGAAGGGGAGAGGATAAATAGCTTTATTGATTCTCTTAATGTTTATTAATGATAAACATTACCTCTCATTAGATCAGTTTTTAAGATGTCCACTTTTAAGACTCCACCTTTTTTTTTTTTTTTTTTTTTTTTTTTTTTTTTTTACATCCAATAAAATTCTAACTTAATATAAAAGAGAATAATCTCAAATATTTGTTAATTTTATTTTATTTTATTTTATTTTATTTTATTTATTTATTTATATTTATTTTTGTCTAGATATAGTACATAATGTGTGTAGTTGAACATATAGAATTTCAATTAATTCAAATATACGTCCTTTAAAATTTACTGATGATAATGCATAATTTAAAATTATTTATTTAATATTAGGAGGCATGAATATAACTAGAAAATATATAAAATAATATAAAATGTTTTGTTAAGACATTTCAGTTTACAACTGAAATACCTTATTATTACTTTTTTAATATATTAATTGAAAATAGTAATAAACAATATTATGTGAAGAATAGGAAGGTATAGATAGTTTAAATTAATGAAGACCTCCTACAATTTAAAAAATTTATTTGAATCTGCTTCTAAATCCTACATTTTTTTAATTGATGGAAGCTGAGTTTAACATAAAATAAAATAACTCCGATTCTGTGATTTTTGTTATTTAAATGAAATATTTAAAAAAGGAAAAAAAAATTTTTCTCTGAAACTGTTTGTTTAAATTAATCGTTACGAAAGGGAAGCACTGGTGCGCCTCAATTTCTGAGACTTTCCTTCTTGCTTAGAACTTGAGGAAAGGAATTTCTGAGACTTTCCTTCTTGCTTAGCACTTGAGGAAAGGAGACGAAGTCCTGCGCATGCTCATTAGTAGAATGATCAAGCTGGAGCATTTGTGTCGGGTGCGATCTAATATCTTGTTAATAGTTTTACGCTTATGAATGAGGTAGTTGGCAGGTATACATACCTAGTAAAATTTAAAATCTATTCCGAAGTACTGTTTGCTCCGCCCTTTTTTCACACCACTAAGACTTTAGAGAAATTTTGTCCACAATATGAATACACTGAAATAGGAAGTGAAATGCTTTTTAAAATATACTGGTGTGAAAAAAGGGCTGGTCCAATAGTACTTCTGAATAAATTACAAATGTTACCAGGCATGTTAATAGTAAAACATCTAATATATCAGAGCTCGAAATCTACGCCCTCTCTCCTAGACAATTTCAGAGACGCAGGGATGGAACACGGAAGCAATATTCATACCACTATCAATATAACAAATTTTTCTACTTGTTAAATCAACGATATTATAGTTAGAGAAATTTCTTTAACGAATACCGGTATGAATTCTGCGCCTGTGTTCCATCCCTGGAGACGAGAAATTTTCGCATTTTTGCTATTACTATTTTCATACCATTTCCTTCATACGGAATTTTTTAGGATATTTTTATAGTAATTTATCACGATTGAAGTGATAGACATTATTGTTTAAAAATAATGGTAGTAGAAATGAAGGAAATTTCTGATACCTCAATGTGTCCTGGAAAAAAATCTTAACCCACTAGCGGCCGAGCGGTTCTGAGCTGAAAGCTGGTAGACGTGAGGTACCGGGTTCAATCCCAGGTTGCCCTCTTCGAACTAACCGTTCATAGTTTTCCGTGGATTTTCCTCTGAAACTCGCGTAAATACAGGGTAGGATCCCTTAGAAAGACCCCCACGTAGGCCACTCCCGTTCAAGCCTAGGACCCTTGTGCAATCAATAGGCCTTAAATCTCGGAACCCAACCCCGAATAAAGGGCGGAGACTTCGTGCTTTGAATACACCCATCTCGGAAGATATAACCTTCACAACATAACAGATGAGGCCAATTTGACTCGAACTTTTACACGCCCCTTTATTTTTAATTAATTATATTTAATTCCAAATGAAATTACTATGAAATAATAAGAAAAAATTCTCTAAAAACAGACTGATGTGGGAAAAAAGCTGTGGAAAACAGGACTACGGAATATTAATTAGAATGTTGCCAGGTATGTTTTTTCTTAACGCGCGAAGTAAGGAGATATAGTGCATACGTGTGTGTAAAAAAATATTTAGAAGTGTATTTTAAAATAAATATTGTTTGAAATGTTTTAAAAACATATCTGTAACCATTTCGTCCCTGAATGTACTTTTATATAAATTGGGAACTTTTACCATAACAACCAACATTTTAATTTATTCCGGAGCATTTTTAGACCCGCCTTCATTCCGCGCCACTTTATCTTAAAAAAAATTTCTTCGATAAAATACGAAAAAAAATCATTCTTAAAAAGTAGGTTATATGTAATGCAGGCGGTTTGCTAGATATTCAAAATAAAAGTTAAACTATAAAGGTTTTACTCACATTTTTATTTTGATTCAATCAATTCGCAATATTAATACAGTGTTCAGGGACTGTAAATAAATATTTATAAAATCCCTGTCATTTTTCTATTGTTTCTTTTCTTTTCTCCTAAAAAAAAAAAAAAAAGAAGAAGAAGAAGGAACTGAAATTCTATTCATTACATATCTCAGAATGTTTTGAATTTACACTATATTTATTTAAGTTTTTCATATAAGTAGCTCAACACTTTTGGCTCTTAAGGTAGGTGAATGACACTTTTTAAAAGCTTGCACATGCGTAAGTAAAAATGCTCATATATCGTAAGATAACTAACATTTTTGCATTCTGATTGCATTATGCTGCAACTAATGTATTATGTGAAGTTTTAAAAAATGGCTTCACAGTGGGTCTAATACCCCATATGTTAAATTTTAAAAAAATGATAATTTTTTTTTTCTTTTTTTGCAATTTTTTAATGAAACCGTTATATCTCAATGAATATTCGTGGTAGCCTTCATTTTTTTTTTTTTTTTACAGATAATTAGAAGAATTTTCAGAACTACATGTTACACGAAGAATTCATTACAAACATTATTTTTTACAGGGTGACGCAAAATATTTTCATGTTTGTTTAATTTTTTACTTGTCTCCTTTTCCTCTTCAGGACAAAACAAGATAATTTTCAAAATAATTCCTAAAGAATTGTTTCAAATATTTAATAAAACGTCAAAATTCGAAAGTGTCCAATTACTTATTGGTAGTTAATGGGGACGTTACCGGGGACGTTCCAGGAACTTTTTTTCAGGACACTTTCAGGGATGAGAAGTTTCCGCCTTTTTGCTACCAATAATTTCATGAAGAAATATTTAGGGTATTTTTCTAGTAATGTAATGTGATAGAAAAGAGAGAGAGCAGCTTTCCCCTTTTTTATAATTTATTCACAAACATTTTTAGCCCTGCCTTGTTTTCACACCAGAAATTTAGTAGATTTTTACTCTTTAATGGGTGACAATGATTAAACAAGAAGAAAATCATTTTTTAAAATTTCCGGTTTGAAAAAGAGGCGGGGCTAAAAATGATTGTGAATAAATTATAAAAAATGGGAACACTGAGAGAGAGATTATTGAATGAAAATTGTGATAACGTGTCCAATTACTTATTGGAGTTTAATTTCTTATTATTTGACAAATTGCTTATTGACCATAATTTCTCATACCTGAGAATGTCCTCAAAGTAAGTCGGCGATTACCACCTCTTACTCATACCTTTAAATCCAAGACATCTGAATTATTCCTTTTATAGTTCTTTAACCCGTTAGTAGTCGCTATCGAGAGCGCCACCTATTACAATTTGCGAATTTTTTATTTAACTGTCACCAATAATTTTAAGAAGTGATGTGATCGACGTTAAATCGATTTTATTCGCGTTTTATGGATATCAAATGGCACTTCCAAAAATTTTTGGTGGCTATTGAATAAAAAAATCTCGAATAACTGAAGGATGGCCGGCAAATCGACCAACTAGCGACTACTAACGGGTAAATGAAATTTAAGTAAACATTGCTTTCGCACATTTTTATTTTTTAAATGTGAATTTTGAAAACTTTTCTGCGTTTTTATTTAAAAATTTGTTGTGTCCACCCCTGACTAATTTCTCAGCAAATCGTCACATAAATATGCGGCTAGTGTCTATCGATTAGTAATAGAATCTAGGTTGTAATAGCATACTTAAATTTTGCTCAGGGATCGTCTACATGTTAAAATTTGATTATCTTCATTTTTCAAAGAAGCTACATTCATATTTGACAATTTTTTGAAGTTTTTTGGATCAAATGACCACGGAAAAGAGTATAGTTTACATATTTCTGTCAAAGCTTCATAAATTTATAAGCTATCAAAATATAGGAATGCTAATGTTAATGAATGTGACGAACATTAAATCGTATCTTCCAAAAAAAAATGTTGAGTTAAAAATTCATTTTTTATGTATTAGAATGAAGTGACCAAAGTATATTCTAAATAATATTCTAAAATATATTTTAAATAGTTTGTAGTGTAATTATTTAAAATGAATTTTCACGGTTGATGAGTTCATGAATAAAATTTCTAAATATTTTAAAATACTCAAAATATTATTTAAATATTTTCACTTTATTCAATTCAATTCATTATTTTCAAATAATTAAAAAAAAAAAAAAAAAAAAAAAGTGAAAGAAAGAAAGAAAGAAAGAAAACAAATATATATATGTTTTTCGGTTAAAAGAATTTTTGAAACTAGCCCGTTTAACCTGATATGAAATAGCCTGAATTTTACTGTCTATATATGTATACATACATAATATATATGAAAAGTTAAGAAATTAAAATATCACATGAAGAAATGAAAGTTTTAATTAAAAAAGAATTTTATTCTTAATAGATCTTTTTGTAATTTTGTAGGTGTAACAAAAAGTTAATAACAAATTTGAGCTTCGGAATCATATTCACGAATACATATTAATCATATTAACAAATGACAGCATCATTTAAAATTTTCTAGACATTTTATTACGTTTGTAGTAAAAGTTTCAAATATCATTTTCTCCTTTAAATAAAAATATTTCTTAAATTTAAAACGTATTTATTCCGTATATAAACATCATACATAAAAATTTTCTTGAAACTTTTACAATGGTGAACACTCAATTTATTCATTTTAAATTAATTAATTGAATATTTTTAAAGTTTTGAAGAAATGTGAATAATATTTAAAGTGTTGTAGAAATTGTTTATGTATTTTTTTAAACAGTTTTTCGCTGTTTTAACAAAATAAAATTTTCTATCAAAATTTTCCAGTAGCCAAAAAACGCAAAAGCTGGCAACTATGCATTTTACATTTCATTGGTTTGATAGTTACTTAGCATAAAATCAATATTCCATTAAAACTTTAATATTATTTTGCAATAATTATTGATTCTTTGAATACAATTTAGAAATTTAAAATATTTTTTTATATTTTAGTTCTAATCATTTATTTATAATTTTCATTAAATAAAATCTATTTACTGTATAATAAAGTTTAATAAAAATTACTTTTGTATGAGTAATTTAAACTAGTGTTCTGTATGAATAGTATTTTGCTTATTAGAAATTTGTTATTGTGATTTATGAACTTTTACTTCATAATTCAATGGGAAAATAAAATTAATGAATATTCAATACTTTTAACGTTGATTCTACATCGCAGATCTTAAATGTGACATTATGAAACCTAGGTGGTGATGGGATTAACGCCAATTGTCGACACTAAGGATCTGGCTGTAGGGGGTGATGCCCTCCGTGAGGAGTCCTTCTGTAGGGTCCTAGCCCGCATACAGGCGAGTTTTAGAGAAAACCACGTGGGCCCCATCAAAGCTGGTAGCCAGCCCGATAGAACAACAATCGAAGGAACCGCTATAACTCCTATTAAATTTCTATTGCACGGAGATCTGCCGTCACGGCGATCATCCGCTCTTTACACTTAGGGCCGTATTCACCAAACTTCATTGATCGAGGATTAAACCATGGATCAACAAATCCGAAAATCAAAGCTAACACTGGATTATATTCCTACGGTATTCACCATCAGCCGATAACTTGATCCATGGATTAACTGGAAGAGAAATAAAAGCTTCGTTTTGATTGGCTAAGAACGAAGACAGCATTTATTCAGCATTCGGCTTCAATTAACTAATCAATCGGATTAGAAGATTAGAAAGGGTAATAAGCATATTGGCAACACTGATACTCTTATTTAAGCACGGATTAAGAATCAATTTAATTACTTTAGAACATTTTTAAAAAGAATAATCACGCAGGCGACAACTGTTTACGCTACTATTTTAAATTTTGATTGTTATGCTTAAGAGAATCTTAAAGCTATTAATTTTTTTTCTGCCGAAGTTAATGCATTATTCTTTTCTGTGGCAGATGACAGCCTATTATATAACATTCGTATTACAAATTCCACGGAATCTTTATTTAATCGACAGCGATATCGAAATGCCACATTCTCCAAAGAATCCAAATCATTTCATTCTAATTTAAAGCACCGTCCTTTTCCTTCTTTCAAACAGAGCCTGATTAAGGCTCTGTTTGAAACAGCACACATTATCTCCGCTCTCACCGGAATATTTTTACAATTATTTTTTACTTCATGTCATAGAAATTCCACGCATTGACGAGGAAATATTTTTTATAAAAGATGAACGGTGTAAAACAATCCAATTTACTCACCATTATTAGACACCAGAATTCTTTTAAAATAATTTTTAATGAGAATTTTCTGTTTATTATAGGAGGAAAGTATTTGATAAAAAATAACGGTGTAAGTATAAATAATGTGTGCTTCCCCCTTAATCAGGCTCTGCTTTCAGATGTTTCCAATAGTTCTAAGCTTTCAATATCATCTAGTGAGAGTAATCGTTAACGTCAGCCATGTTTGTTATTTGTTTTCGAAGCTGAGCTGTGAGTTTTTATCTCCAGTCGTGTATGGTCAGCCTTCCTACCAGTTACCTTACTCGTAGGTTTTTTTTTTTTTTTTTTTTTTTTTTTTAACTTAATTTTGTAAATATTTTTGTATATAGCTTGTAATTAATTTTCTTGTTTTATTTTAATTGGTATTTATCTCTATTTTGACTGCCTAACAGTCTGGTTAGGCTTTTGGCTCTTGTATTAATTTATAATAATAATAATAAAATAAAAAAAATGATAGTTATGTTTAATTGTCAGGATAAAAAAAAAAAAGGGTTAGGATTTTTTTTTTGTTGGTTTGCCAGAATATGTTTTGTACAAATTCCATTCTTTTTCTCCTCTACTCCTTGAAGTCTCACGCCTCTGTCCACAGACATGTTCTGCCATCTAATCATCACGCCCGAGTTCTTTGAACTCCCCAAGTTCAATGTTCCGATGTGTTTGATCATGCACTTCAGCTCCATTGTTCTTCTCCTTCTCATGTGGAGGTAGGCGACGGTTTTGACCGTCGTAGGAACTCCCTAAAGCAACGTGATGATGACGATGATGAAGCTGAGCTGCGCAGTACGCCTGCGTTACGAAAAGATCCGAGAATTATCTCTGTTAATCCTCTGATACTCGAGGATTAAAAACGAAGTGTTAAAATAGCCGGTGAACTGCGGACTTTTGTTGGAGAATACCGATTTTCGTAAGATCGAGCGATTACCACTTATCCGAGGTTTAATCCGAGTGTTAAGTTGGTGAATATGGCCCTTAGTACTGCCAGATTTTAAATCTAGGGTAAAACGTCATCAATCAAAATATTTAAAATACTAAATTTATATTAAATATTGGTGTTAGTAAAATATTCTACAGGCAATTTTGATGTTAGCATTTTTCTTATAACGAATTTTCAAAGATGATATTAACCCGTTAGTAGTCGCTATAGACAGCGCCACCTATTAGAGATTGCGCATTTTTTGTTTAACTCTCACCAATAATTTTAAGCAGTTATGTGATCGACGTTCCTTCGATTTTATTCGCGTTTTACGTATATCAAATGCTACTTCTAAAAATTTATGGTGGCGATTGAATAAAAAAATGAGGCAACACTAAAGGATGGGCGGCAAATCGACCAACTAGCGACTACTAACGGGTTAAAGCATACTTGCCAACATACTAATTATTATTCCGTACTATTGTTAGCTCCACCTTCTTTTTCACACCGGTATCTTTTTAGAGTATTTTTTCTCTTATTCAATCATAATTGCATTTGAAGAATATTACTCTAAAAATTTATTGGTGTGAGAAAAAGGGCGGGACTAACAAGACTACGGAATATTAATTAGGTTGTTGGCAAGTATGTATTAAAGGAACTTCTCGCAATGTTTGGTTAATAACATTTTTGAAAAACTTGGAGTGAATTTCTTTTACACTTACAGCAGTGTTGCCAACTTGTAGGGACTTTTTTACTTATTAATCCCTACTAATTTTGAAGAACAGTGTTTTATATATATGACAGTCGATTAGACAAACATACATCTGTTACAACAGAAAACTTGAGATGGATGCTGAATATAAAAATGCCTCTAAGATGGCAACACTGATTTACAGCAACGCAAAAGCATGGGGCTCTGGGGAAAAAAAAAAAAAAAAAAAAACACGAAATTTATAAAACACAGTAGAAAATAATATAATAAAAGTCTAATTAAAGTATTTTTTTTTTTTTTTTTAAATTAAGAATTACTTATTTATGATTTTCTGTAACAGCTTTGAACATGTCAAGATGCATTGACATATTTGATGCTTAAGCTAAATATATATATATATACATAAACAGTAAAAGTATTTAATGATAGAGATCGTACATTATAGACATTAAAATGAACAACCATCAATTTTCAATCATAAATTTATGGGTAATACATTCCAATCTATACATACATATCAGCAATAGATACTTGCCTGCCAATCATCACATTACGAAACGTAAAATTATCAGAACCCGCCTTTTTTTTCTTTTATCACAACAGTCATTTTTTTACAGTTATTTTTTTCTTATTTAATCGTAACAACATTTGGAGAGAATTACTCGAACATACCTGGTAATATTTATAATTTATTCCGGAGTACTGTTACCCCGCCCTATTTTCACATCAGTATGTTTTTAGACAATTTTTCTCTAGTATGAAATTACAATGAAATATATAGCTGCCAATATTTTAATTCATTCTGGAGTAATTTTAACCCCGCCTCTATTTCGTACCACTTATTTTTTAATATTAATTTTTTGTTACTTAATGAAATTTATGTATTAAAGAAAATTTTTCTATAAATACACTGGTGCGAAATAAAGGCGGAACTAAAACTACTCCGCAAAAAATTAAAATTTTGGCAGCTATAGAAATAAGCAGAGAAATGCTTTTAACCGTTTGCACTTGAAGCCTTTTTCGCATGGGTATACTAACAACTCGAAGCTATTTTCCAGATATTTGATGATCCGCATATAAACCTTCATAATTTTTCCGGTACTCATGGAATAATTTTTTTGTACTAGAAAATGCTTCTTTAAAGGGCGTGGCTTGAGAACAGAATTAGAATTGTGTAAGAGATCTATTCAAAAATATAGAAGTACAGCAGGGTTCGTAGTTTCCACTTTTTAGCTAGTCTAGCTAAATCTAATCTAGCTTAATATAAGATCTGGCTGTCCTTATGTTATGCTGGCCGCGTAATAAAAGGCTAGCATAAAGCACCTTCTACGAAGACTGCGCCTTCTTTTTTGTCAGTGGCCTCTTTTATGTCGACCACTTAGTATTTTCCAAATGTCCGGGCCTGAAGTGAGATGGAAAATTAAACTTTTGCATTCGAATCTTCTTGTAGTAAGCGCAATGAGCTACCAGACAACAGTTATAATAAAAAATGCAAAATATGAAACATATGAATTTTAAATATAAGCATTTTATCTCCATATTTGATGTATATATACATATTACAAGCATTATATATGAATATTGTGATATATAATTTTCCATCGTGTGTTATTTTGCAAAGCATTCTTGGACCTTTACCAGTGACCAAGGCAAGCAACGCCAAAGGCACTTAATAAAATATGTGGGTGGAGTCTCTTTCATAACTAAGTATGCACCTGTTATAGCACTTTTAATTGTAGAAAATTATTGGAGGATACATAGTAAGGTACATAGTAACTTAATTGGTCATGGCGCCTCTCGAGCGCCGTTCGAGTTGAAGTAATGAATCGGATGTCGCCTGAGAGGGGACGTTCGATTGCAAACGGTTAAAATATACTAGTGTGAAAAAAGGGCGGAGCTAACAATACTCCGGAATAAATTATAAATGTTACCAGGTATGCTAAAAAATTATAGTTGTGTAGGAAAAGGGCATTACTAGATTTATGCTTATAATTGCATACTTGCAAACATTTCATTAATAACTATACAATTGTTAACGTCCCTTTTTTAACACAATTTTATTTTAAGAGCAATTCTCCAAATATTGTTATGATCAAATAAGAATAAAATTACTCTAAAAAATGACTGGTATGGAAAAAAGGCGGGTACTAAAAATTGTACGGTTCATAATGAGATGGTTGGCAAGCATGTGATTGAGATGGTTGGCAGGTACGCATACCTGATAACATTTATAATTTATTCCGAAGTACTGTTAGTCCCGCCCTTTTTTCACTCCACTAGGATTTTAGAGAAATTTTTTTCAGTATGCTGAAATAATAAGTTAAGTGCTTTTTAAAATATACTGGTGTGAAAAAAGTGATGGTCTAACAGTACTTCTGAATAAATTACAAATGTTACCAGGCATGTTAATAGTAAAATATCTAATATTTCATAGCTGTAGGTCTACGCCCTTTCTCCGGGAAAATTTCTGAGCTGAGGAATTTTTGCCTTTTTTGCTATTATTTTTTTCATACCATTTCCTTCATACGGAATTTTGTACGATATTTTTGTAGTAATTTGTCACGATTGAATTGGTAGAGACAATCGTATAAAAATAATGGTAGCAAAAAAGATGTAAATTTCTAATATCTGAATGTGTCCTGAAGAAAGGGTTCGCCCGCTAGCGGCCGAGCGTTTCTGAGTTAAAAAGTAGTGGGTGTGAGGTCACAGGTCGCGCTCGACAACTTAGCCATTAGAAGTTTTCCGTGGTTTTCTCTGAAACTCACGTAAATACAGGTTAGGACCCCTTAGAAAGACCCCCCGGAGAGCACTATTCCTCAGGCCTAGGACCCTAGTGTAATTAATCGGTCTTAATTCTCGCACCCCAACCCGAAAAAATGGAGGATATTAGTAAAAATTCTGATACATCGTAAGATATCTAACATTTTTGCTTTCTGATTGCATTATACTGCAACTAATGTATTACGTTAAGTTTTTACAAATGGCTTCACACTGGGTCTAATACCCTATATGTTAAATTTAAAAAAGTGATATATATACATATATATATATATATATATATATTTCTTTTTTTTTTTTTTTTTTTTTTGAATTTTTTAATGAAACCGTTATATCTCAATGGACATACATAGTAGCCTCAGAATTTTTTTTACAAATAATTAGAAGAATTTTCAAAACTACATATTACACGAAGAAATTATTACAACATTATTTTTTACAGGGTGACCCAATATATTTTCATGTTTGTTTGAATTTTACTTTTTTCCTTTTCCTCTTCAGGACAAAACAAGATAATTTTCAAGATAATTCTTATAGAATTTTTCTAGATATTTAACAAAACGTCAAAATTCGAAAGTGTCCAATTACTTATTGTTAGATAATGGGGACGTTACCGGGGACGTACTCCCCGCCCTTTTTCTCAGGGCACTTTCAGAGATGAGAAATCTTCGCCTTTCTGCCACCAATAATTTTATGCTGAAATATTTAGGGTATTTTTCTAGTAATGTAATGTGTTAGAAAAGAGAGAGATTATTCAATGAAAATTGTGGTAACGTGTCCAATTACTTATTGGAGTTTAATTATTTATTGTGCGACCAATTGCTTATTGACCATAATTTCGCATACCTGAGAATGTCCTCAATGTAAGTCGGAGATTACCACCCTGACTTATACCTTTAAATCTACGTCATCTTAATTATTCATTTTATAGTGCTTTAATGAAAATATAAGTAAAACATTGCTTTTGCACATATTTTTTAAAAATGCGAATTTTGTAAACATTTCTGCGATTTTTTAAAAAGTTTGTTGCATCATCCCCCTGACTAATTTCTCCGCAAATCGTCGCATAAATATGCGGCTAGTGCCTATCGATTAGTAATAGCATCTAGGTTGTAATAGCATACTTAAATTTTGCTCAGGGATCGTCTACATATTAAAATTTAATTATCTTCATTTTTCGAAGAAGCTACACTCATATTTGACAATTTTATGAAGTTTTTCGGATCAAATGACCCCGGAAAATGGTATAGTTCATATATTTCTGTCAAAGCTTCATAAATTTATAAGCTATCAAAATATAGGAATGCTAATGTTATTGAATGTGACGAAAATTAAATCATATCTTCCAAAAAATTGTTAGGTTAAAAATTCATTTTTAATGTATTAGAATGAAGTGACCCAAATATATTTGATGCAATTTTTGAATAAAAAACATATTTTGAATTATGAAAATTATGAATAAATTCATATTTGATAAAATTATGATTTATGACCTATATGAATTTTTGCACTAATAAGACAGATACAATAAATATTATGGATTTTCAAATTAAATGCTCATATATATCATTATTTATCAAATTAGACTCATAATATATGACTTATTGGCATACCCTCTAAAATACTAATTAATATTCCGTAGTATTGGTAGCCCCACATGCTTTTTCACACCACTATATTTTTAGAGTATTTTTTTCTTATTTAATTGCAATTGCATCGGGAGAATATTAATCTAAATATTTATTGGTGGGAGAAGAAGGGCGGGAATAACAATAGTACGGAATATTAATTAGGATATTGGAGGGTATGCTTATTGGTTCTAAACGTTCGTCACTTGTTGTCATTTGGGTCATCTATAACTTTGCGTACATAGGAATTCAAATAGTCATTCACGTAAGTTTAGATGCACACTTAATTTCTCACTTAACAACAATTTAGATTATTCTGCATTTAAAATAATTATACTTCTTTTTGAATTGTTATCTGAATCGATATCATACTTCTCTGAGCCAGATCTTAATTTAATTTTTTTTTTAATGAAGGGATGAACTCTAATACATTTTTTTTATAACTATGTCAATATTAATTAAAAGTATAAAAACTATACATTTACCGAGCTGCTGTGATCTCAGAAATTCGAATATCGAGCCAAAATTGGGGGTTATCTATATCTTTCATAAAAATGAAGTTAACCAGTTAGTAGTCGCTAGTTGGTCGATTTGCCGCCCATCCTTCAGCGTTGACAGATTTTTTTTATTCAATAGCCACCAAAAATTTTTAGAAGTGGCATTACATATACATAAAACGCGAATAAAATCGAAGAAACGTCGATCACATCACTTCTTAAAATCATTGGCGACATTTAAATAAAAAGTGCGCAATCTGTAATAGGTGGCCTGTCTATAGCGACTACTAATGGGTTAAAGACAGTTTCAATATGTAGATGTCCCTTAGCAATATTTAAGTATAACATTAATAAATAGACGATAATACCAATCGACCGGCACCTGTCGCATATTTCTACGACATTTACGATGAAATTTTTTTTTTTTTTGAGGGTGTTTTTAATTTTTTTAATTTTTTTCTGAGTGTGCATAGCAAGTGAAATCATGTGTTAAAGATACAATTGATTTGTGGCGTGTAATAATACAGGATAATCTGAAGTATTTGTAAAATTCTTTAATTAGTGGTTGGTCCTTTATTTGCACTCCTTTCTGAATCGATTCTAGAAAGTGTGAATTTATAAATTATCTACGTATAACTCAAGTTCAAGCCCATATCGTCTAGTATTTTTCAGAAAACAGAAACATTTATATATATACATACCCTCCGACATCCTAATTAATATTCCGTAGTAATGTTAGTCCCGCCCTTTTTCTCCCACCAATAAATTTTTAGAGTAATATTCTCCAAATGCGATTGCGATTGAATAAGAAGAAAAATACTGTAAAAATATAATGGTGTGGAAAAGAAGTCGGGGCTAACAATACTACGGAATATTAATTACAGGGATGGAACACGGGCGCAGAATTCATACCACTATCAATGTAAGAAAATTTTCTACTTCTTAAATCAACGATATTATAAGTAGAGGAATTTCTTACACGGATTCCGGTATGAATTCTGCGCCCGTGTTCCATCCCTGTAATTAGTACGTTGGAGGGTATGTATAGATATATCGCTTACTGTACTTCATTGCATTTTTATTAACATTTAACAATTTCATTAATTTATTCCAGAGCATTTTTAGCCCCGCCTTTTTTATACCACTTTTTTTAATAATTAATAATATTTAATTTTTTTCTTATTTTACGTAATGATCATTATAGAAAAGCATTCTATAAATTAAGTGGTGCGAAAGAAAGGTGGGGTTAAAAGTGCTCCGCAATACATTAACCCCTTAACGCGCGGTGTCCTTGCCACGAGGACGCAAAATTTAAGATCCAGCTGCAAAAAGTCATCCCGGAAATATTTTAGCAAAAATTCACGTTTATAACATATCAGAAAAGGCCGGTTTTTTAAACCTTAAAATTTAAAATTTCTTTTAGTTTAATTTAGTTCATGAATTCCGGTGGCAGTATAATTTAAATGTTTTAAATAGTCTTGCGCCGCAAAGGGTTAAAGAACTTGGCAACTCTGCATCTGCAGCTTATACTTTTCAATAAATCCTTTGTTCTCTGATATATGCCATGTATATGAAGTTCGTGTTATTCAGAGACATATACGGATATATTCTTTAACCACATTTCTTGCGATCATGGAAGCCTCTGCGCAAGTGCGGATTGAACGAGTCCAGTGTTAAAATAGGGGTGAGTGAGAGAAAACAAGCGATAAGGGAACACCGAATAACTGGATATTTGCCAAATAACTATCTCTCGGCCAATTTTGCATCCCTCCAAACTTTTTGACTCAACCTCACTGCTAGTCGTAGGAAATGTGGTCGCACTATAATTTCAATTATTATGAAATAATTTTCTAAAATATATTTTAAATAGTTTGGAGTGTAACTATTTAAAATGAATTTTCACAGTTGATGAGTTCATGAATAAAATTTTTAAATATTTTAAAATATTCAAAATATTATTTAAAATTTTTCACATTATTCAATTAAATTCATTATTTTCAAAGAATTAGAAAAGAAAAGAAAAGAAAAATATTGATGTTTTTCGGTTAAAAGAATTTTTGAAATTAGCCCGGTTAAGCTGATTTCAAATAGCCTGAATTTTACTGTATATATATATATATATATATATATATATATATATGTATACATACATATTATATATGGCAAGTTAAGAAATTAAAATATCACATGAAGAAATGAAAGATTTAATTAAAAAAAAAATTTATTCTTATTAGATCTTCTTGTAATTTTGTGGGTGTAACAAAAAGTTAATAACAAATTTGAGCTTCGGAATCATATTCACGAATACATATTAATCATATTAACAAATGACAGCATCATTTAAAATTTTCTAGACATTTTATTACGTTTGTAGTAAAAGTTTCAAATATCATTTTCTCCTTTAAATAAAAATATTTCTTAAATTTAAAACATATTTATTCCGTATATATACACCATACATAAAAATTTTCTTGAAACTTTTACATAATGGTGAATACTCAATTTATTCATTTTAATCGAATTAATTGAACATTTTTAAAGTTTTGTAGAAATGGGAATAATATTTAAAGTGTTGTAGAAATCGTTTATGTATTTTTTTAAATAGTTTTTCGCTGTTTTAACAAAATAAAGTTTTCTATCAAAATTTTCAAGTAGCAAAAAAACACAAAAGCTGTCAACCATGCATTTAACATTTCATTGATTTGATAGTTACTTAACATAAAAACAATATTCTATTAAAACTTTATTATTATTTTGCAATAATTGATTCTTTGAATATAATTTAGAAATGTAAAATATTTTTTTTATTCTAGTTCTAATCTTCTATTTATAATTTTCATTAAATAAAATTTATTTACTGTATAATAACATTTAATAAATATTACTTTAAATGAGTAATTGAAACTAGTGTTCTGTATGAATAGTATTTTGCTTATTAGAAATTTGTTATTGTTATTTATGAACTCATACTTCATAATTCAATGGAAAAATGAAATTAATATTCAATACTTTTAACGTTGATTCTACATGGCAGATCTTAAATGTGACATTTTCAAACCTAGGTGTTGATGGGATTAACGCCAATTGTCGACACTAAGGATCAGGCTGTAGGGGGTGATGCCCTCGCAGCAGGGTTGCCAAATTTGGCCTTTTTTTTATTCAATACTCACCAATAATTTTTATTTGTAACGTTTGACTAATTACTTCAAGATTGTTAGTGTATTATGTATATCAAAGGTCACTTCTCAAAATTATTGGTGACTATTGAATAAAAAAAAAGCCAAATTTGGCAACCCTGCCTCGCAGAGCCCTAGCCCACATATGAGCGAGTTTTACTGAAAACGACGTTGGCTGCGAGAAATTTGGGAGCCAGCCCAAAAGAACTACAGTCAAAGGAACCACTATAACACCTATATCTATCGCACGGAGATCGGCTGTCATAGCCATCATCCGCTCTTTACAGGCACGATTACTGATTTATCAACTTGGTTCAAACGTCATCATTCAAAAAATTTAAAATACAAAATGTATATTACATATTGGTGTGATTTAAATACTCTACAAGCAATGTTGATGTTAGCATTTTCCTTATAACGAATTTTCAAAGATGCAGAGCTGCCAACCTAATCCGGCAAATTGTTAGTACCGCCCCTTTTCCTACACCATTAAATTTTTAGAGTATTTTTCTTATTAATTCGTCGTAGATACATTTGAAGAGAATTGCTCTAAAAATTAAGTGGTGTAGAAAAAGGGGCGGTACTAACAATTTGCCGGATTTGGTTGGCAGCTCTGAAGATGATATTAAAGGAACTTCTGGCAATGTTTGGTTAATAACATTTTTGAAAAACTTGGAGTGAATTTGTTTTACACTTACAACAGTGTTGCCAACTTGTAGAGACTTTTTTATTTATTAATCGCTACTAATTTTGAAGAATAGTGTTTTATATATATGACAGTCGATTAGACAAACATACATCTGTTACAACAGAAAACTTGAGATGGATACTGAATATAAAAATGCCTCAAAGTTGGCAACGCTGATTTATAACAACTCAAAAGCATGGGACTCTGGAAAAAAATATGAAATTTTTAAAACAGAGTATAAAATAATATAATAAAAGTCTAATTAAAGGTTTATTTATTTATTTATTTTTTAATTAAGAATTATCAATTTATGATTTTCTGTAACAGCGTTGAACATGTCAAGGTACATTGCCATACTTGATGCTTAAGCTATATATATACATAAAAAATAAAAGTATTTAATGATAGATATCGTACATTATAGACATTAAAATGAACAACCATCAATTTTCAATCATAAATTCATGGGTAATACATACCAATCAATACATAATTTTCGGCAATATATACTTTTCTTCCAATCATCTCATTACGAAGCATAAATTTATCAGAACCCGCTTTTTTTTCTTTTATCACAACAGTCATTTTTTTACAGTTATTTTTTTCTTATTTAATCGTAACAACATTTAGAGAGAATTACTCGAACATACCTGGTAATATTTATAATTTATTCCGGAGTACTGCTACCCCGCCCTTTTTTTCACTCTAGTATGTTTTTAGACAATTTTTCTCTAGTATGTAATTACAATGAAATGTATAGCTGCCAATAATTTAATACATTCCGGAGTAATTTTAGCCCCACTTCTGTTTCGTACCACTTATTTTTTAAAAGTAATTTTTTCTTATTTTATGAAATTTATTTATTAAAGAAATTTTTTCTATAAATAAACTGGTGCGAAATGAAGGCGGAACTAAAACTTCTCCGGAATAAATTAAAATATTGGCAGCTATGGAATTAAGAAGAAAAAGGATTTTAAAATATACTAGTGTGAAAAAAGCGCGGATTTAACAGTACTCCGGAATAAATTATAAATGTTACCAGGTATGCTAAAAAATTATAGTTGTGTATAAAAAGGGCGTTACTAGATTTACACTTATAATTGTATACTTGCAACATCTCATTAATAACCGTACAATTGTTAACAGCCATTTTTTTACACCACTTTATTTTTAGAAAAATTATATCCAAATATTGCTACGAAAAAATAAGAATGAAATTACTTTAAAAAATGACTGGTATGAATAAAAGGCGTGTACTAAACATTGTACGGTTCTTAACGAGATGTTTGGCAAGTATGTGGTTCAGATGGTTGGCAGCTAGGCATACCTGATAACATTTATAATTTATTCCGAAGTACTGTTAGTCCCGCCCTTTTTTCTTTTTTTTACTCCACTATGATTTTAGAAAAAAAAAATTTCACTATTTTACTAAGCTGAAATAAGAAGTTAAGTGTTTTTTAAAATATACTGGTGTGAAAAAAGGGGTGGTCTAATAGTACTATAGTACTTCTGAATAAATTACAAATGTTACCAGGCATGTTAATAGGAAAATATCTAATATATCAGAGCTGGACGTCTAAGCCCTCTCTCCAGGAATATTTCTGAGCTGAGAAATTTTCGCCTTTTTTGCTATTACTATTTTCATTCCATTTCCTAAATACGGAATTTTTTACGATATTTTTATAGTAATTTGTCACGACTGAATTGATAGAGATTATTGTGTAAAAATAATGGTAGCAAAAAAAAGATGGAAATATCAAATATCTCAATGTGTCCTGAAGAAAGGGTTCGCCCACTAGCACCAGAGCGTTTCTGAGTTCTACACTGGCAAGCGTAAGATCACAGGTCATGCTCGTCAACCTAGCCGTTAGGAGTTTTCCGTTGTTTTCTCTGAAACTCACGTAAATACAGGCTAGGACCCCTTAGAAAGACCCCACGGAGAGCACTATCCCTCAGGTCTAGGACCCTTGTGCAATCAATCGGCCTTAATTCTCGCAACCCAATCTGAAAAAATGGTGGATATTTCGTGCTTTGAATACACCCAACTTTTGCTTACATCTCAGAAGATTTTAATCTTCGCAATACTCAGATGAGGCCAATTTGACTCGAACTTTTCCACGCCCCTTTATTCTTAATTAGTTATATTTATCTCCAAATGAAATTACTATTAAATAATAAGAAAAGTACTCTAAAGACAGATTGGTGTAGGAAAAAAGCCGGGGACTGCAGGACTATGGAATATTAATTAGAATGTTGTCTGATACATCTTTACTTAACGCGCAGAGTAAGGAGATTTAGTGCATACGTGTGTGTAAACATAGTTCGTACGGCCACACCTTTTTTCCAGGACTCTCCCACCAGTATTTTTTTACGACATGTTTCCTCTGAAACTTTAAGGTTTTTTGATATCCCAAATTGCTATAAAATAATAGTGGTGAAGAAAATTCATGGACTGTACAAACTATTGTAAACAATATTTAGAAGTGTATTTCGAAATGAATATTGTTAGAAATGTTTTAAAGAACATGTCTATAACCATTTCGTCCTTGAATGTACTTTTATATAAATTTTGATTTTTTCATAGCTGCCAACATTTTAATTTATTCGAATGCATTTTTAGCCCCGCCTTTATTCCGCGCAACTTTATTTATAGAGAAATTTTCTTCGATAAATTATGAAAAAAAAAAAAAAAAAAAAAAAAAAAAAACCCTCTAAATAAAGAAGTTATATGAAATGGAGGCAGTTTGCTTGAGATTCAAAATAAAAGTTAAACTATAAGAGTTTTACTCACATTTTTATTTTAATTTAATCATTTACCAATGGTAAGACAGTGTTCAGGAATTGTAAATAAATATTTATAAATCCCTCTATCGTTATCCACCCCACCCCCACCCCCCGTTTTTTTTTTGAGAGAGAGAAGCTGAAATTTAATTCATTCTATCTAACATTTCAATCCATCATTCATTCTCTCTATCATTTCATTCTATCTATCAACCCCTATCATTTTCCTTTTGTTTCTTTTTTTTTTCCCTGAGAGGAACTGAAATTTTATGTGAATGTTTTGAATTTGCACGCTATTTGTTTGGGCTTTTCATATAAGTAGCTCAAAACTTTTGGCTATTAAGTTACGTAAATGAAACTTTTTAAAAGCTTCCGCATGCATAATTAAAACTTATTTAGTAAAAATGCTCATATGTAAGATATTTAACATTTTTGCTTTCTGACTGCATTGTGCTGTAATTAATGTATTAAGCGAAGTTTCCTAAAAATGGCTTCACACTGGGTCTAATACCCTACATGTAAATTTTAAAAAGTGGTAATTTTTTTTGCAATTTTTTAATGAAACTGTTATATTTCAATGAATATACCTGGTAGTCTCAGAAAAATTTATACAGATAATTAGAGGAATTTTTAGAACCACATGTTATACGAAGAACTCATTACAAGCACTACTTTTTACAGGGTGATCCAAAATATTTTGATGTTTGTTGAATTTTTTTATTGTCTCCATTTCCTCTTCAGGACAAAACTTTTGTTGAAATTTATGAGGTATATGATGTTGTTTACACTTCCAAATTTTCAAGATAGTTCCTAAAGAATTTTTCTAGATATTTAAAAGAACTTCAAAATTCGAAAGTGTCCAAATACTTATTGGTAGATAATGCTTAAACCAAGAGATATACTCCCCGCCATTTTTTTAGGACACTCTCAGGGATGAGAAATTTTCACCTTTTTTCCATCACTAATTTCATGTAGAAATTTTTATGCTATTTTTCTTGTGTGTTGTGATTAAGACAAAACGACAGAGATTATTCTATAAAAATAGTGATAACATTAAAGGCCATAATTTCTCATACCTGAGAATGTCCTGAAGGTAAGGCGGAGATTACCACCCCTGACTTAAAATTTTAAATCCAAAAGCATGTGAATTATTCATTTTATAGTGTTTTAATGAAGATCTAAGTTCAACATTGATTTTGGATATATTTTTTAAAAATGTGAATTTTGTGAACTTTTCTCCGAGTTTTTAAAAAGTTTGTTGATATCCACACCCTGACTAATTTCTCCACAAATCGTCGTATAAACATGTGGCTGGTGCCTATCGATTAGTAATAGCACCTAGGTTGTAATAGTATACTTAAATTTTGCTCAGGGGTTGTCTACATATTAAAATTTAAATATCTTTATTTATCATAAAAGCAACACACATATTTGACAATTTTTTGAAGTTATTTGGATTAAATAATTCCGGAAAATGGTAGAGTTTACATATTTCTTTCAAATTTTCATAAATTTGTAAGCTATAAAAGTATGGGAATGCTAATGCTAATGTCTGTGATGAACATTAATTCATACCTCCCAAAAAATTGTTACGTTCAAAATTCATTTTTCATGCATTAGAATGAAGTCACCTAAATATATTTGATGCATATTTTTTATTAACAAAATATTTGTACTTATGAAAATTATTTATAAATTCATATTTGATAAAATTATGAATTATGACCTATATTAATATTTGCAGTAATAAAACAGACACCATAAAAATTATGGGTTTTCAAATTTAATGCTCAATTCTATCATTATATTTCGAGTTATAATGATAATTCATGTCTTATTAGTCCTAGAAGTCTGTCATTTATGTCGTCTATAACTTTGTGTACGTAGGAATTAAAATAGTCATTTACGTAAGCTTAGATACACTCTTAATTTTTTAATTACTTTAGATTATTTTATATTTAAAATAATTACACTTCTTTTCAGGTTATTATCTGAAACCAGGGTTTAAACTGTCATTAGTTTTTTTAGCATTTTGCTAAAAGATATTGTATTTTGCTAAACTAGGTCAGTAAGAATTTCGCTAAAAAGCTAAAACTAGATTATTTCATAAAATATCTTTATATAACTACCTCTAGTTTTTATGCAAATATTCGTGGACAGAAATTACAAAATCACTAAAAATATTGGGAATCATTATCTATTTAGTATATTCGGGTTTAATTTCGACTTTTAATGGTTGAATTTAAATGCAAAAATATTTACAAACATAATTAATAATTTGCTTCATAGATGTATTCTCAGTGCTAGTATTGTGTTGAAATCGAAACAAAATTTTGCTCATTCATTTTTCTTAAATCCCAATATATGCTTGGTTAAAATCGTCAGTGAACAAAACAAACAGAAAACAAAATTGGGGATAACCAAGTTAAGAAAAAAAAATCAATTCTATTCAAAGAATTAATTTTCGAAAAAGCTAAAATACTGCTTATACGTTTTAGCTAAAATGCTAAAGAAACTTTTTTGCCAGGTTAAACCCTGTCTGAAACGATTCGATATATATAATTAAAACTATGCTTTTATCGAGCTGCCGTGATCTCAGAAATTCGAATATGGAGCCAATATTGGGGGTTACTATTAAAAAAAAAGTGATGTTGAGGAAAATTTTAGTATGTAGACGTCCCTTAGCAAAATTTAACTATGAGATTAATATCAAGACGATATTACCAATCGGCCGGCACCAGTCGCATATTTCTTCGACAATTTACGGTGAAATTAATCGGAAGTGTGGTGGTTTTATTCTTTTGCTGACTGTGCATAGTAAGTGAAATCATGTGTTAACGATACAATTTATTGACAGAGTGTGTCTGAACTGTGACATTACTCGTGTCTGAGTCGATACTAGAAAGTGTGAATTTATAAATGTTCTAAGCATATTTCAAGTTCAAACCCATTTTTTCTAGTATTTTTTAGAAAACAGAAAAAGTGAATAATAATAATAATAATAATTTTATTACATACTGCACTTCATTGCATTTTTTCGTTACATTTTTTGCAGTATATACTTCTCATTAAATCATTTGTTCTGTGATATATATAGTTACAAACTTAGCACCTTTTGGCTACCAGAAAATTTTAATATATATATATATATATATATATATATATATATATATATTATATTATATTATTTAATTAGTGAAAGCAATTACAGTCCACTGATTAATTACACTCGTGTTCAAAATTTAAGCAACAACCTGTTTTCTCATTTTCTTCTTTTGCACATAACTTTTAAACACATAAACATGTGAACATAAAATTTGGATGGCATGTTCGTTATCACATCATTAACCGAAATTTATATAACTTTAACATAAGGAATAGTTTTTAAGCTAATAAATATTCATTTTTTCTCAAAAATAAGCTTTGAAAAAAATTTCAACAATTTTAGAAAAGAAAACTTAAAGAAAAATGATCATAAGAATGCATTATAGCTAGGTGAAGATGCACATATATCCATGTGTTAGATTAAAACCGGATCTTTTTACCTGTATTCATTTTTCTGTTTCTTCTTTTCTTCGCATGAGAATAACTTTAAAAAAAAATATATATACATACAAACATGAAAACTGGATAAGATGTTCATTATGAAACTATTTATCGACATTTTTATTATTCTGGTGATGTTTACAAATTATTTACAAAAATGTCTATTATAAATGTAAAAGAAAAGTTAATACAGGAAGAAAATTTGAGATTTAGAGTAACATGGTAACATTTCAAGGCATGTGCGTCTTTATCTATTTGTAATGCCTCCTTATCACCACTTTTCATTAAGTTTTCTTTTCTAAAATTGTTGAAATTTTTCCTTTTCTCCAAAGCAGACTTTTAAAAAAGAAATGAATAATTATTAGTTAAAAAATTATTACCTACACATGCTAAAATTATATAAAATTCGATCAATGGCATAATAACGAACTGACTATCTAAATTTTATGTTCATATGTTTATTTGTTTAAAAATTATGTGCTCAGAAATGAAGGTATTTAAAATACATTTAAATACTTTCATTTTAAACTATGAGGCGAAAAAACTATGTTACACAATGAAACTTAATACAATATTTGTGATTCATTTTTCTTTTTTTTTTCTTTTTTCTTTTTTCTTTTTTAATAGCTATGTAGTACATACCTATATTTAAAAAAAAAGGAAAAGAAAAGATGAATTGTTTGAAAAGATAAATTAATCTTTTTTTTTCTGACGCAAATTTTCATTTGGGAATAACTCCTTATCGTAAAGACCTTTTTAGAAAACAGCTGAAAAATAGCTCAGTTAATCACCGATATCGCTATGAATTTTTGTGATATTCAACTGAATTTTTTTTATAAGGTGCTCTATACAGTTGAGTATTAAACTATCTCATAGTTTTTTTGTTTGTTTTTTTCAGTCCACGCATGCGCAGTAATAAGTTATTTACTACAACTGTTCATATCTCTTTGAATATTAAATATATTTGTTTTAAAATATAGCACAATGATATAGGCATATGTTGTCATGTTTTCCGAAAGTTTCATGAAATTTGAAGAAAAACCTTTGAAGTTATAAAGTAATAACTTGCGAAAAACGTTTGCATTTTTTAATAAAATATTAATAACTCCTTAAATACTCAAGATATCCTCACAAAACTCTACACACATATAAACTATAACATTTATAAGCACATCTAAAATTTGCAGATCAATCGAAGCTTTTCCATATACAGGGTTATCAGAAATACTGTTTATTTGATTGGATTTGTTGTTCGTCCCCTAAGGGCCTTCGTGACAAAATCTTTGCCGAAAAATATAAGGAAAAAAATGTTTTTCTTATTCCCAAAATTGAAGAATAACACGATAAGTATTTTTCAAGATATTCGACAAAACGTAAAAAAGCGAAAGCGATTCGATTATTTTCTCCAACACCTGTGTATATATGTATACCAACATATATGGCAAACAATTTTAAACATTTCAAAGGATGAAAAAGGAAATTACATGAAGAAATGGAAGATTTAGCTAGAAACCAATAATGGAAGCATACATAACACAATACTTCAACGGGGTAATGTTTGAGTAATTCATGCAAAAATAGTTAAATTTCTTTGAATCTGTAAGCAAATAACTAAAAAATTTTACTGATATCATTGCCCAATTCATCTATAAGGAAGACCCGTGTACCTAGGACAGATTTTTCTCTAATGCCCAAAAACAGAACTCCTGACCTGTTTAAAATAATGAAACTGATATATACATTACTTCAGGACTAATTACTTAGAATTGGGATTAATACAAACATTTAAAATAAGGAATCCCGACAAATAGAAGGTTTTTAAATAACTCTCATTTTACCTAAGGCCATTCCCTGAAAGTTAAATTTCATTTCGTAATGAATAGAAAACAAATATATAAACATGTATTTTATTAAAGAAACAATATCAGGGAATACATTTTTCATCATATAAGAACTATTGCCAAATTTACGATCATTGTAATAAATTATATAACTTTAAAAAACTAATTCCAAAAGTGTTTTGCATACATTGGCTTTTCTAGAGTGTCTGTCAGGATTCTATATCTGCCTGGTTTTCAGTGGCGTTTTTTTTATGTACTAAGTTTCGTTTTTTGAAAATGTCATTTCTGTTCAGGCATCATACATGAGATGTAATTAGATGACGAAGACTTCGAAAGTTCTGTAGGACACGAAATAGAGTTTGATGCAGAAATGCTAAGTTTCATCATTCTTTACTCACCATCTTCCTCAGGGAAATCAGTATTTTGGCAATTTATGGAGGAATCTGGTCGTCGATCACACTTGAACTCAAATATTCATCATTGGTGAATACGATTTTGATTTACTGGCCATACTCAACACACACGAAAGTTCGTTAGAATGTTCATAGGAGTAAAGACCAAAGAATAGGATTTGCCAATATTTTCCGCAATGTCAATTAACTAAAATCATCTTCCTCTATTTAATTATGAAAACTTTTTTAATAAAACAGTAACGACGTAACGAATATTATTATAATTGTACCTAAGTGAATGGCCCTAAACACAAGTTTAGGTAATTTCATTCGAAATGTCTTCTTCTAAAAAAACTCAGATGAAGAAGAGACTTTTTTACTATCTCGTTTAATACGTAATATAACAAGCAAAATTATGTACTAGAAAGAAAAGACAAATATTTGATTTAATTTTGGACAACAATAAAATAGATGAGCTGCAAAATTTTACATTAGATCATATAAAGCTTTTTTCCACCTCTAAATTGTCAAATTTTTCTCCGCAAAGGTTTTAAAGTGTCTGCGAAAATAGCGATTATTATTGTCACTCATCTAATTGAGTAGTAAAAATTAAAACTCAATACTATTCAAATAAAGTGGGGTGGCCCTAGATCATACTTGCCAACACACTAATTAATATTCCGTAGTATTGTTAGCCCCGCCTTATTTTTCACACCAGTATCTTTTTAGAGTATTTTTCTTCTTATTCATTCATAATTGAATTTAGAGAATATTATTCTAAAAATTTAGGGCGGGACTAACAACACTACGGAATATTAATCAGGATGTTGGCAAGTATGTCTTAGATATACAGATCTCCATTACAGAAGTAACTAATGAAACAGAAATGGAATGTAAAACACTGAGATTAAAAAGAAGATAAAATAAAACTAGAGGAAAAAAATACCAACTTATTGAAAAAAGATTAATCATTCACAAATAAAAAGTAATATATGAGCTTAAATACCATAACATACCCTTAAATACCTTAACATAAACATACCTTAACCCTTAAATACCTTATCATAACAAGGTTAAACTGCTTATGGCCGTATTCACCATTAACTTCAAATCCCGGTTCAACGCAAAAACTTGAAAAGCATCTGAAGGCAGGGTACAGCTTTCCAGCAAAATTTCGCACGCTGTTTCTGCCATATAGCGTCGAGGATTTCACATAATCTTTGATTGGTTATTTTCACCTAAAAAATATGAAAATAACTATACCGCTAGATGGCAGAAACAACACGGCAAAATTTGTTGAAAATTCGTACCCTGCCTTTATACGCTTTTCAAATTTTCATCTTCAACCGGGAGTTGAAGTTATTGGCGAATAAGAGCCTTATGGCCGTATTCACCATTAACTTCAACTCCCGGTTCAACCCAAAAACTTGAAAAGCATCTAAAGGCAGGGTACAGCTTTCCAGCAAAATTTGGCCCGCTGTTTCTGCCATCTAGCGTCGAGTATTTCATATAATCTTTTACTTGTTTCTTTCACCTAAAAAGTCTGAAAATAACTATACCGCTAGATGGCAGCAACAGCACGGCAAAATTTGCTGAAAATTTGCACCCCGTCTTTATACGCTTTTCAGATTTTCATGTTCAACCGGAAGTTGAAGTTATTGGTGAATAACAGCAATAGTCATTGAAAGTAAAAGATGAAGTATGTATTACAATTCGTAAATAAAAATTATTTAATTGATATAAACTTAATAATGCTAATAATAAATTGTTTTATAACTAATCAGTATAATAACAAACCAAATATTAAAAATAATTTTATTGACATGCAATTTATATTTTAAATTTAATTATTAAAAATATTAAATTTATGGCAAAAATGAACGTCATGGAAAGTGATGTGAAATACTAACTGAAATTTCCAGAGTAAAAAAGGGAAGTTGTGCCATTTATTTGTGAAATGAAATCATTAAGTAATACTGTCAAACCAAAATAATAAAAGAAATCTAATAGTGTAAACATAAATGATCCTCTCTTTTCTGTAGTTGTTAATGGTTAATATTGTTACGAAGTTGTAAATAATAGTCGTTATTTTTATGTAAATTCATTCAAAGTGACTTAGACGCCAAATTTGGCGACTTTTCTGGTGACTTTGGCCAGAAAATCCTTACTATTGATATACCAAATATCTAAGCTCAAACTCAAACAGCACCGAAGTTGCCAAAAAAATTCTCGATTAATAGGGTGCTATAAAAGAAAACCCCTTCCGACGATTGAGTCAGTTTTCTCGACAACCGCCTTACTCTCTGGTCTCTGATTGAAGTCTATTGCTGTGTGTTAATGCTATAGTACAGTGTCGGAAAAAAAAAAAACTTTACATGTCAATTGCCGATCCCGCCATAAAAATTAGCCGAACCCCAGTGATGACACGTGGCATTAGTTGGCCACAGACGACCTTTCCCTATCCTATCAACACTCAGTTCGTCTCGTGGACTTTTACCATCAGATTATACGCTCGTTGCGCCCACCGGCCAATATTTTGTTTATTTGTCAAAAGTTTGAGAATCTACATCGGTATTCCAACTCCACGCAATGGGTCAGAAAAAACTTAAAATGGAAGAGAAATCTCATGCCTTGACTCTGCCAGAGAAGAGAATCTCTGTGACTAGTGTAGTTGGAGATTTGGCAGATCATTCTAGATGTAGAGCTAGATGTAGAAATTCTTTACAAGGCCATTAAAATGTAAACATTTAACACAAAATCTTAATATTCTAGTCGTTTATTGTAAATATCACATTGGCAGTCAGTATTTTGTCATCTCATCTTTACATTTTATCACCAACTGCAGCCGTTTAGGCACGGATTTCTACTACATATGCAGATGGCTACAACTGGCTACATCTAGAATGATCTGCCAGATCTCTGGCTACATCAATCACAGAGATTCCCTTCTCTAGCAGAGTCAAGGCATGAGATTTCTTTTCCAGTTTAAGCTTAATCCGACTTATTGTATGGAGTGGGAATACCGATGTAGTTCTCACACTTTTAACAAATGAACGAAATACTGGCTGGCGAGAGAAAGAGCATACATCCTTACTCTAAAAGTCCACGAGGCGAACTGAGTGTTGATAGGATAGAGAAAGGTCGTCAGTGATCGACTAACACCACGTGTGATCACTGGGGTTCGACAAATTTTTATGGCTGGAACGGCAATTGACATGTAGAGTTCTTTTTGCCGCTCAAGTGTAAAGATTTTTTTTTGCCGGCACTGTACAGTTTATGCTGTGATTTTTATGTTGTCAACTGTTATTTAAGCTGTGTTTTTTGGTGAAATTGAAGTTGATACTTGGTTTACAGAACTGTAATCTTCTAGAATATTCGGTAAATAAACTTTTAAACGTCTTCAAAATTCAACTTTCATTCACAGACATTTTACGAACCCCACGTATGCAGCAATTCTGGTGTCAGAAGTGGGATTGTCTGCTAAATGGACATAACTAGAGGTATGGAACAAGAAATGAAGAAATTTCTGGAAGGCATAACTACCCAAATGAACGATTTAAAATATCGATTGATCAAGAAAATGGAAACCGGGCAAAAATAAATAAAAGAGATGAAAGATAGTTTGAGGACAGAAAGAAATCAAGTCCATCCAAGAAAAAGTGCAATCTAATCAAGATGAGATAAAGAAAGAACTTTCAGTAGTGAGAGAAGTAGAGAGTAAATTATTATATATGGAAAACAAATTAGATGGGATAGAAGATAAAATTTTGAAGATAGAAGATAGTGTTATAATGATAGAAGAGATTATTGAAAGGAAAGTAAAAGAAAATGTCGAATACGAGATGAAGGGAAGACTTTCAGAAACAGAAAGTAAATTTGAAGAAATATTAGGAAATGAATTTCAAAAGAAGATCCAGAATCTGGAAGAAAAGTTAAAATCGATGCCTCATGAAGCTGAAAGAGAAGATAGAAGAATACAGAATCAAGAATTAATAAAGCTGTCCACCTATGGTGGCTGACATAGTGAAAACTCTCTCAAAGGAAGAGCGGCATGTTTTCAAGGCTCTTGCATGAACACTGGAGCTGATTTTGGAGAAAAATGTTCTAAAGAGTATAGTCGTCTCCAGTTAAAGTCCCGCTACCAAAAAGCGGGTGAAAGCTTACAAGAGCGGGAATAGGTTATTCAGAGACTGTCACACTTGGCTTTTTCAGATTGCAACGCTGAAACTCGTGAGGATTTGGCTTTTCAGTATTTCATCGATGCTGTGCGAGATTCAGAAACAGATTCGCCAATGTCAAGGACGTCGGATCGGCTTTCGCATATGTACTAAAGATTGAGGCAGCCCAACAAGCCTCCCGTAAAGATTGCCTCACCATCAGAGGGATTGGGGACGAAATTTCGCGAGGACAAAATATCGCCTACATAAATAAATGGAATGCAAAAAGGAGTTGGTAATTACTAATAATGTTGCATCAAATTTCATGGCAACACATACCTTAGTCACAGCACTGACATACAGACAAACCCAACACAAAAATTGTTATACATTTTGCTTAAACGGCTTTAAAGACTATGTTTATAAATTTTTGTCAAGATTAGTCATAATGAATTCAATCGTGCTAATCTGTTTTAAAAATTTTAACTTAAGTTTGTGAACAGTGTTCAGCTTTGATGCCAGCAGTGATGTATAATATTTTTAAAATGTATTCTAGATGGTGATAAAATAACTTAAAATTATATATAGATAAAATAATGAAATCCCATTCTATGATATATTTATTTATATATTTATTTTTTTTAATTAATTAATTAATTTATAAGACCCTGTGTCCCCCACCAGAGATCACACATGACACAAATACAAATTTTCAGAGGGATCATATTATTTTTTTTACTCTATATTTTGTCCGGCGGTATTTTGCCCCACGATATTATGTCCGGATCCCCCATCGGAGCAGTCTCTTTAAATGATTCGCAAGCTGACCTGGAGAAAATGAAGTAAAATCTAGAAGACCTCACAAGGATACTACGCAGTTTGGAGAGTAGTGAAGAAGATAAAAATCCGAAGTTCAAATGTTGGGGCTGTGGAAGAAACGGATATGTCAAAAGAAGCGGTCCAATGCGAAAAAGTAATAAGAATGACCAGATTTCAAAGTCGTAGCAGGGAAACTAAGAAGAAGTAATCTCGCGGGGCGTTGGTAGCTCGGAATTGAAGAATCCCACTTTGCAGTATTCTATGTTTCCTTGATGAGTGGCGGCAAGAAAGGACTTTATGCTTATAAACATGTTAATGACTTCCTGTCGCATGATTCTTGATACTGGAGCCAACATAACCATCGTTAGAACAGATGTAGCAGAGGAACTTAAGAAGAAGATTTTCTGGACACTGTCGTATGTTAAACTCCAGACAGGGACTGGCAACCAAATCAAAATTAATGAAAAAATAAATTAGACCATCACATTTGGAAATGTCAATTATGAACATGTGGCATACATAGCAGGTATAAGTGATCCTTTAATTCTTGGACTTGATTTCCTGAGAAAATATAATATCAATTGAATATTAAGAAAAATGAACTGCATTCAAGTTCAGAAGACATAGCTGTGTTGAAACTCCGGATATTCAATAAACGTGCCAGATAACAGCGAAATCCACTATTTCCATAACTCCACATACTGAAACAATAGTTTTTGGATCACCTTCTAAAGAACAATACTTCCGCTATGGACTGATTGAATACCCGAATCCAGACAATAGGCTCAAAGGAGTTCAGCATATTCGACTTCATCTCTGCTTGACCTTTCAAAGAGCATTATTCCTGTGATAGTGGCCAACATAAGCGATAAAGTAAAGATAGTGAAGAGAGATGAGGTGTTAGCAACTTGCACTCCGGTGATATGCATTAACCGGCACACGCACTCAACCAATACTATGTCTTCTAAGGTTTTAACAACGGAATTTCTCAATAATGCAGAGTTAGGAAGTGAACAGGGACGTGCTGTGGAGAAATTACTCTATGAATTTAGAGATCTTCTTTCTCGAACACCTGAAGATGTCGTGAGGAGGAACATTACCTAGCACAGAATAGATACAGGAAACCATTCTCCAATCAAGCAACATCTAAGGAGACTCCTATTTGATAAGCAGAAAGAGGCAGCTGAGCTACTAATTGAGATGCAGCGTAATGTCGTCATCGAATCCTCTACGAAACCTGGATGCTAAATTTCAAGAATCCAGAAGGGATGCAACGTCTTCAGGAATATGACTTCGAAATACATTATCGTAAAGGAACTCTACGTGGCAATCTGAAGAAAAATATCGCAACTGTATTTTCTTTCAATTTAATTAATTAAATTCAAAATAATTTTGTCAATGTGGTCTCAAATTATTGATTACAAGTCTTCATTTTAAATGTTAATCTAGAAAGATATTTGTAATGAATCATAATTTTTTTTTTTTTTACTCTAATATTTTAAACTATCACATATAAATTTTAAAAATGCAACGAAAAATCATACCATTAAAAAAGTAATGTATAAAAAAATAGATAAAAAGAATAGTTATGCAGAAGACGCAAAATTTTGTCTAGGAATTGTAGGAATTGTATATTTTTAAAGAGACAGTTATTTTTCTTTATTGATATATTCCAAGGGCCCACTCTTCCTAAGTCCAAAACGAAAAAATTCTATTGTGCTAACAATGATAAAGCATTGCGTCACCAAATCTGTTAGCCCGCTGTACTAATAAAATAGGTACTGTACAAAATAATATATATGCCAAGCTGGGGCAGCTCAAGCAGTGCACGTTCTCTACATATAAGGAAGTAGGACATGTTGATAAGTAGACTACGAAAAGAAGATGGGAAAGAGAAAATTATGTTCCAATTTTTACATGTATTTTTGGACAGTTACAATAAGTAAAAATAGAAAGAAAAAATTAATATCATAATATTTCTTTGATTGAGAAAAAATGTAAGGTTGGCCAGGCCCCGTTGGCCCTCAATGACGGACCGCTACTAGTTAATGGGCATAGACAAAACTCAAACAACGCCCCTACATCCCCAGTTGGACAGCACAATCGAGAGGTTTAACCGCACCATTCTGAATAACCTCTCTCTTCTACAGTGCCGGAAAAAAAATCTTTACACTTGAGCGGCAAAAAAAAAAAAAAAAAAAAAAAAAAACTTTACATGTCAATTGCCGTTTCCGCCAAAAAAATGTGTCAAACCCCTATGATGACATATGGTATTAGTCGATCACAAACGAAATTTCCCTACCCTATTAACACTCAGTTCGCCTTGTGGACTTTTAGAGTAAGGCTGTATGCTCTTTGCTCCCGCCAGCCAGTATTTCGTCCATTTGTTAAATGTTTAAGAACCTACATCGGTATTCCCACTCCACACAATAAGTTGGATGAAGCTTAAACTGGAAGAGAAATCTCATGCCTTGACTCTGCTAGGGAAGGGAATCTCTGTGCGTGACTTAGCCAGAGATCTGGCGAACCATTCTAGATGTAGCCAGTTGCAGCCATCTGGCATATGTAGCCAGAGATCCGTCCCTAAACGGCTGCAGTTGGTGATAAAATGTAAAGATGAGATGACAAAATACTGATTGAACCCCAATGCGATAGTTTCAATAAACGAGTACAATGTTAAGATTTTGTCTTAAATATTTACATTTTAATGATCTTGTAAAGAATTTTTACATCTGGCTCTACATGTAGAATGATCTGTCAGATCTCTGACTACATCAATCACAGAGATTCCGTTGTCTAGCAGAGTCAAGGAATGAGATTTCTCTTCCATTTTAAACTCTTTCTGACCCATTGTGTGGAGTGGGAATACCGATGTAGGTTCTCAAACTTTTGACAAATATACAAAATATTGGCCGGTGGGCACAACGAGCGTATAATCTGATTGGTAAAGTCCACGAGACGAACTGAGTGTTGATAGGATAGGGAAAGGTCATCTGTGACCGACTAACACCACGTGTCATCACTGGGGTTCGACACATTTTTATAGCGGGAACGGCAATTGACATGTAAAGTTTTTTTTTTTTTTTTTTTTTTTTTTGCAGCGCAAGTGTAAAGATTTTTTTTCGCCGCCACTGTAGTATCAAGGAACCAGCAAGATTGGGACTTGAAGCTTCCGTTCTTCCTGCTGGGGTATCGAAGAGCTATCCACGAAACTACCGGCTATACTCCACTGCAGATGGTGTTTAGACGTGAACTTTGTCTACCATATGATCTCCTATTTGGTTTTCCACCAGATGAGCTTTCATCGCCATATGATATACTGACCAAACGTCCCCATTTTCTGGGGACAAATGGGGACGCCCTTTTTTTTTTTGAAGGCAGTTTTCTAAGTTTTAAAAAATTGTAGAAACTAAATTGTTAATCAGTAACACTTTATTTTTAGTCCTTATTTATTAGGAATGAAAAAAATGCATCCATAATTTGATAATTGTAGCAATTTTTTATGCTTCTCTATTATAAAGGTACTTTGATCTGGTCAGTCTACCATAGGAGTACATCCAAGATCTCTAGGCCTGATTTGAAGATGCGTATTTACATATCAACTGAATGAATGAAAATGAGATATGTCCTGAAGTCTACACATCATGAATTCAAGGAAGGAGAGAAAATTTAGTTGTGGAACCCTTTTTTAAATAAAGGACTCTCTCCCGAGTTACTGTGTAACTGGTAAGGTCTCTAAAAAGACTGAATGACGTCATTGTTAGAATTACTAAAGACCTTCATCGAAACCGATGTTAGTACATTATGACCGACTAGCCACATACCCCAGTTAACTGTTTTTTTTTTTTTTTTTAATCTGTATATGTGTAATGTAAATATTTGTACATAAATAATTGTGCTTATTTGTAAATTCTGTGAATAATTCAATTACTTAATTTTGCAATCTTTATTGTTATTTTGTTGTTATATGCAAAGAAAGGTATATATTTCACTCAAACGGATTTACGAAATTTTTGGGTAAATAATGAATTAGATCTTCCTTAATATGACTGTGGTAATAAAAGCTGTTAAATCGTTTGCTAATTGTGTCAGGACAACCCTTTTGACTCCCAGACCGTTGTCAATTAACGCAAAACGTGACACAAGAGTAGCGTAAAATCCATCCAACACCAATCTCTAACAGCGTCGGGTGATGTCATCAGGAAATGAAGAGGTGTGCACTTCATTATTTCTTGGTTATTTTAAAGCAACATAGGAACTATTACAATGCATTACCCTGCTGTTTGCTTTAGTGGTAACAATCCAAATATTTATTTATTTATTCATTTATAAGGCGATTAATATAAGGAAAACGCAGGTGACGTCAGGCACGGACAAACTTCTTTATTTGTGTTTTTATTCAGGGCAAAACATTGACATTTCCAACAATACGGGTTGTTCTTTTGCCCTTAGTGAGTGGCAAAGATTGATTGACTGGGCGTTTGTTTGTAAACATGCCCTTTCCTTATTTAACCACTCTTTTTGCGATGTTGTTGTTGTTGTTGTTGTCGTATGCCACTCGGAAATTCCGAGCCCCGGTAGTGGAACTATCCGGATTTTTTAAGGCATGAGGGATGCGTCTTCCGTTATTTAGGAGCGCCTCATAGGGAGGAAGTACAACTATAGCTCCAGAAGCTGGTGAAAGATGGCAGAACCAGCCAAACAACAGGAACTCGAATTTTGATCCGGATCAGAGAGAGTTAAACCCATGTTCCGGTACCCCCAGAGGTATAATTTTTGATGGGAACTTGGAGGACTTTGCGACCACGACGTAATTTAACGTGCAGCAGTCGCCATTAGCGTACACGACGGTCTTCGGCCGGCTCGAGGACCGAACCCGCAATCTTTCGATCACGAACTCGCTGCTCTTATCGACCAGGCTACCGCGGCCCACTCTTTTTGCGATCATGGAAGGTTTTGCGCCTGTACTAACTCAATGAGTCCAATGTTGAACTAGGTGGGATAAACCATGTGATTGACAGAAAATAAGCTATAGGCAACGCCGAATTACAGCGTCTAGAATAAACAGTGTGGCAATCGCCTATAACCGTGATGTTAAAATGATGCTCCAAAAATTAAGCTTACCTAGATGTCGCTGTGATCGAAGCTATTGCTCAAATCGAAGACGTGATTGGCTTTTCCCAGTTTCGTCAGTTTAATCACGTGATCTAAGCATATAATTAACTAATAGGGAGTCTCGGTTTTGTTGTCGTGACACTAGCTTCGATTACAATGACATCTGGTGACAGGCTTAATTTTTTTAGTACAATTTTATTCGCCGCTTTCCACACTGTTTATTCTAGACGCTGTAGCCGAATGACTGGATGTTTGCCAAATCTGAAACTGTCGGTCAATTTGACACCACTCCAAGCCTTTAGAATCATTCTCAATGCTAGTCACAAGAAACATGGCTGCACTAAAGTACTAGTTTTGTAAGGTGACCAAATGTCCCTATTTTCTGGGGACAGCTTTTATTTTAAAGGCATTTTTCTAAGATTTGAAAAATTGTATAAAATAAATTATTTATCATTAACATTTTTTTTCTCCTTATTTATTAAGAATGAAAATGTACATCAGTAATTGGATAATTTTAAAAATTTTTAACTCTTCTCTGTTATAAAGGTACTCTGATCTGGTCACTATAACTTTTGTCGTATTGTGTGTAAGCTTGAAGAACGTTACGATGGCTGAGACTTCATACAACATTACTAAAACGTTGCTTGATGCATGTCCGAAAACAATTACACCGATAACACCCCTCGAAATTTACATAAAGTAACAAATGCTTGGTAAGTGTTTATAAAGACTTAATAAAGACACTTTTATAGAAAAATTAGAAAAAACTGCTGACATATAAAAATATTTCCTACTTTTTCAAAAATCTTTCGCAGATGCAGAGGACAAGAATTTAATTTTGAAAAATTAAAAACTCTTGATCTGCAGGAGAATGACATGGAAGCTACTGACGAAACTGACGTAACGCATGATGAAAGACCACTGAAAGAGCACGATGAACTGGCGATTGAGACATCATCAAGGAGGATTACTTTTAACGTGACAAAATATTAATTATCAGTTTATTATTTAAAATACAATTTCTAATCCTATGTTTATTTAATTTTTCTGTAATACTGTGATTATTTAATAAACCCATTATTTAATAAACCATCATCATCATTCAAAGCAACAAACTTTACCGCGTCTGAATTTTGGATCAAACAATCTTTCCCGCGCTGACCCTGGGTGTTTTTTCATTTCTTAGTATTGTAATTTTGTCTGTGCTGTCTGTCTTTCTTTATCTGACGCATATTTACAAGCGGACTACGAGTCAAGAACACAAATCTGATGTATATGTGTTATAAATAAATAAATCAATCAAACTATTCAAGAACTCACAATATATTGTGTCGAGGAAAATTACTAAATCACGAAATCTCTTGTAGAACAAGAAGTTATTGAAAATCTTGCAATACAGTTTCTGTTAGAATGCAAGGACTCGTTAATGATCAACGATAAGTCCCACATTTACAATACCGATCAATGCGGGTCCGTAGTAGTGGTAGAAGTTTCGATGTCATCGGTATAAAGCAAGTTCTCAAGAAGGTACAATCTGTTGCAGCAATTACACATTCTTATAAGATCCAGCCTACCATATCTCCTGACGATGAGATTGTTTCTCCCTTATTCATTGTTCTTCAAGAAAATAATGAACAGTTTGGTTCCACTGTGTTTGGAAGAAATTACTCCTTCAAATATTGTAGTAAAAGCATCCAAGTCAGGAAAAGAATTGCTACAACATTAGTTTATGGAAGTGTTTAAACCGCATAAATGTGCTTTACTATTAGACTCCTTAAACACTCATAAGACAGTTATTTCGACGTTCAGCCGATTTCTTAAACCAGAGGGAACGACGGGACTCAAACAGCCGCTTCTTCAGAATGTGGAAGAGATTTTTCCGCAAGTTGTCTGATAGGATTATGCTTCATGGCTATGCTGTTCATATGTTCCAATGAGAAAAACTAGAATCAAAATTTGCCCCTCCCATGTTCAAGGAATTTCGGAAATATTCCTGATTTAGAGCCGGTCTGACAGATGAGAAACTTACCAAGTTTCTTACACACAACCAATATTGCTTCAGTGTTGACATTGCTCTAAAGATAACTGCTTGAATGAAATTTTCATCAACTGTAGTATCTGTGAGAAACCGCTTTTTTTTAGTGTGAAAATGATTTCAAGTTGTGCATCTCTCTGTCTGTTCGTCCCTCTGTCTGTCTGTTCGCGCTCTAACTCCCTTAAATTTCTTGAAACTCACATATGTTATTCAAGTATTATCGGATGTTCCGTATTGAAAATGGAGTGAGTACGTCTACTGGTTTGTGCACAAGGACACCCGAAAGTATACTAAAGCCTTGTGTTCTGTGAGAGGTATTTCTATAAACCATATTTTAATACCTTTACTTTCTTACACAATTACAGTCGGTAACAAAAGTATCCGAACACTAGCAAAAATTCCTATATAAAAAAGTAGAGTTAATACTGTTTTGTTAAATAAATCCTTGTCGAATCGTGTTCTTAAACTGATTAAGAACACGATTCGACAAGGATATATTTAACGAAACAGTATTAACTCTACTTTTTTATATAGGAATTTTTGCTAGTGTTCGGATACTTTTGTTATCGACTGTACGTACTTTATTACGTACACAAATCTTAATGAAATTGAAATATGTTATTCAAGTTCACTACCGAATGTTTCTTATGTAAAATGGAGTAAATACTATCACTGGTATGTGTACAGGGACATCGAAAGTATTCCAAAGCATTGCGTTCTATGAAAGGCATTCCTATAAACCAAATTTTAATAACTTTACTTTGAACAAAGCTTAATGAAATTGAAATATTTTATTCATATGCACAAAAGAATGCTTTCTATAGAATATAGTCTGATTAGCATTAGATTTAGATTTACAGGGTCACACAGAAATATTTAGTTACTTTAAGAGATATTAATAAAAAAATTGCTGGAATGGCACTTTCGTTTACATTAAGCGTTTTTAACACTTTCTAACGATTTTTAAGTGTGAATATGATTTCAGTTTGTGTATAAGCTGATCGTCTGTCTGTCTGTCCGCGCTCTAACACCCATAAATATTTATGGAATTTCTTGAAACTGATATATGTTATTCAAGTTCACTACTGGATGTTCCATATTGAAAATGGAGTGAATACCTCTGCTGGTTTGTGTACAGGGACACCCAAAAGTATACAAAAGTATTGTGTTCTAAGGGAGGTACTTCTATAAACCAAATTTTAATCACTTTACTTTCCACAAAAGCTTAATGAAATTAAAATATGTTATTCATATGCACGAAAGAATTCTTTCTATAGAATATAGTATGATTAGCAATTGATTTACAGTATCACACAAAAATATTCAGTTACATTAAAAGTTATTACTAAAAATTTGCTGGAATTGTACGTTTTTGTGTACGTAAGCTTCCTGTACGTATTGTACGTATGCGTTTTTAATCCTTTCTAACAATTTTTAATAGTGAGTATGATTTCAGTTTGTCTATCAGTCTGTCCAATTGTCTATCTTTCTATGTGTCTGTCTCCCGACCCCAGCGTCCGTAAATATTTTCAGAATTTTAAAAAAATGTTTTATATTAGTCAAGTTCACTAAGGAATTTTCCCTATTTAAAATTGCATTCCCCTCTCTAAAGGTTAAAATCGCTCAAAACCGGTGCATAGTGGTGAGCGGCCACCTTCCGTCTTAGAATCTTAGAATAGGTCCTGTACAACTAGTTTATGTACAGGGACAACAACAACAAAAAAAAAATGCCAATCCATTGAATTTTAGGACAGACATTTTTAAAAATCACATTTAAATAATTTTCTACTGTAAAAATCATAAAGAAATTTACATGTATTGTTAATATTCTAACTTAATGTTTTATATAGAATATGATATGATTAACCTTCAGAGTTACAGGGCAACACTAAAATATTCAGATACATTAAGGGCTGCAATTATAATCTAAAGACTGCGCTTTCTTTTGCGTTAAGCCTTTTTAATACTTTCCAACAATGTCTAAGAGTGATTTTAAATTCAATTAGTCTGTCTGTATACTTTTCACTGCTTTTATCTGTCTGTTGTGTGATAACGTAGGCAAAGAATATTGAAAGTTATATGATACGACAAGTACGTACAGTTGGAAAGTGTTAATAATTAATGCGTTCTGCATAATTTTTCTTTCTTGTTTTTAAAAACTCTGAAAGGTGATCGAAAATTTCTTCATTTTTCCCATTTTTAAAAGCAGTCTGTCCCCTTAAGGGAAAAAACGAATTTCAATAATTAACATAATTTAAAAGAGCATTAATCTTATTAAAATTCCACTATAATTATACATTGAAAAATTCATTGTGTACAAACAGCGACATCAATAAACATCAAACAGCGACAAGACTGTTCAATAGGGGCGGTTGAGAGGTCTTGAATTTGCCAAATCAAATATTGGCTTTTATCAACTTATTCAGAAGCGAAAATGAGTAGTTTAATTGTCAGCTAATTAGCAATTTTTTGTAATTGTATTTTTCTAATTGATGCACGATTCAGTTTTAAAGAATAAAAATAATTTATCTCGAACATTCATATATAATGATAAAATGCATTTAATTGAATTGAAAATGTGTTGCATTTTCATCAAAATTTTAAACATACAAACTGTTAGTATTGTCTGCTGAAACTTTTTTATCATTGGAAGGTTTATGCAATATCTAAATGTTACTGACAAACAGATAATGTTCGTGGCGGATTTTATCTAATTTTTATTAATAAACATTATATAATAATCATATATCAGCAGTATATAATAATTTCCCCCTTTTAAATATTTCTTTATTTGTATTTTGTGGTGTTCGATTTTAAACCTTTTTATAGTTATTTACTAATTCTAAATAACATTATATAGTAAACTTCCTAAAGTTCGACAATGGTCTCATTTCTTTTAACCCTTTGACTGTCTCAATCAAGACTACTCGCTCTATGCTATAGTTTTCATTGCAATGCAACCTAATATTTATGAGTGCATAGTTGTTAATTTCCATTAAACTTTTTGAAAATTAATACTACCGAAGTTTATTTGTATATAATAATTATTTTTATAAAAATACATTAGCATCCCCCTCCCCCCCCCCCGAACTAAAAAAAAAAAAAAAAAAATGCCTTTTTGAAAGGCAATCCGGAGGCGAATTTAATTGGTCGTATTGTAGTTATTGAAAATACATCAGTCATTGTAGAACATATAAATGTTAACACCACTGACATGGACAATTTAATCAAAAGTGCAGAACATTTTCCGTTAACATATAACGTTCATCTTGAGCAATACATCATAGAAAAATATTTGTAGAAAAATATTCAAAAATGCACATAAAATCTTACACAACCTTACAGAAAATAATTTAAATCCTTATGTAACGGTCATAAAGTGAACTTCAATGCTATGAAAACATCGCTTTCAATCAATTTTTTTGTTTTTCATTGGACAGGGGGAGAAAATTTGCGCAGAATTCATACCAGAATAAGTAAAACAAAACTTTTTTCTTATTAACCGTTTGAATGCTGAAGCATTTTCTAAAATACATCCTTAAACTGCTATCGCTATTTCAGGCCTCAATAAAAGTTTTTCCGGTGTGAATATTTAATTTTAGTTTTGTAAATAATTCGAAACTTGATTATGCCAACTGTAAGACCACGCCTTGCAGTAAAAATTAAAAAAAATCCAAGTAAGCAGAAAGTGAAAGGAAATGTATAAATGTGTATTTTTATGCATAAATTATTTACCCTCGATAGCTTCTACAGAAATAAAATATGATATTTTCTAATGATCTATAAAAACGCACCTAATTAATGAAAACCACGCCTTACTGTAGCGTTTGTAAAAGGCAAATTTAAGTATCATTAAAGGATGAATAAAAACAAAAAACGCGTTTTACCACTAATAATTGTTCACACACAATGTTTTACGAAAATTTAGTATCAGCGAAAAAATCCGATTTTGTTTTTTAATATGCAATTCAGCGTATTTTGATAAAATTTTATCGAGACTCCGCCCATTCTTATTTTTTTTTTTCCAACTTATTTCACAAATATAATTATGTATATTTTAAAAATGATGAAGCGAGTGTCGTAATATTGTATGCTTCAAAAATCACGTTAGATAGTTCTCTTTCGAAAGAAATACATTTAATTGATTTCACTGATTAGAGTACTAACGTTGTTTTCTGGTAATATTTTTTGAGCATTAAAAAAAAATAAAAGTAAATAAAAACATAATCACTCATACAATTGTCAGTTAATTTATTAATTCTTTTTATGTTTTACAAATAAATAATGAAAGAAAAAACTTTATAAAATAAATAAACAACTATATATATATATATATATATACAGAGCTGCCAACCTAATCCGGTTAATTGTTAGTACCACCCATTTTTCTACACCACTTAATTTTTAGAGTATTTGTTTTCTTAATCACCGTAAATATATTTGAAGGAAATCACTCTATTTAAGTGGTGTAGAAAAATGGGCGGTACTAACAATTTTCCAGATTAGGGTAGCAGCTCGGTATATTTACTTCTTGTAAAAGAGAATAATGAAAAGATAATGTTTACCAACTGTGTTTTGGTTCTGAATAATTGATTTTATTTACGTAAAAAAATTAAATTAAAATTCCGGTGATATCTGAATTGTACCTCTCGCAGCGCGATAGCGCTGCTTCGCAGTTTTCGAGACTAACTATTGCAGCGCTATCGCGCTGCTTAGCAGTCAAACGGTTAAACCATTGATTTTATAGGTAGAGAAATATTTTAAACGAATACTGGTATGAGTTCTACACCAATTTTCCAGCCGTGCATTGATTTTTTTTTTTTTTTTTTTTTTTTTTTTTAAGTTATATGAGGCAATATTAGGAAGATTTAAAGGTGTACCCTCAAAAAAAAAAAAAAAAAAAAGCTTAAAATTGCCTAGTCAACTGTTGCAATTCCTTTTTTTAACACCAATATTTGAGAATAAACATTTATACTGTATTTAAAGACTAAAATGCTGCAACTAAACGAGACTAAAGTGAGTATTCCGAAGTATTGGTGTTACAAATTCCGAAGAGTTGGCAGTTATAAAATAGACATTCAAATTCCCACTGCACAACGATTTGATACTCATGAAACATGCAAAGTTTTGATGAATACTTCAAACTTGGGAAATGCTTTAAATGAGCGATCTCCACAGAAAAGAAAGTAGATATATGAGAATTTCCTGTTAAAATATGAAAGGTTGAGAATCATTACAACTTGATGTAATTAGAGCTTAGAAAGCACATCTGTAAAATAATTTAATTTTTATTAAATATTTTATAAGCAGAAAGAAATCTTTTTATTAACCCTTTAACGTTCACTACTTAATTTATTTTAAAAATTACTAAACTAATTTTAAAAGTGGCTTTTACACACATAGCTGAACATAAATATTTAAAAAATAAAAAAATAGCATTGTCCCCTTTCGAAAAATTATTGGTTTGAAATATCTATAAGTTAACCTTATTAAATTCAAATAATATTTAATTTAATAAGTAAAACACTTTGTAAGTAAACATTATCGACTACAAAAACTCGTAAAAGTTGTTTTAGGTGAAAATAATAGTCCAGCTCTTTATTAAATGAAAAAAACTACACATGAGTGCATCATCAAACCAGCAATTCGCACTCGCACCCACTAAGAAACTTCACGTGACTTACGCATTTAGCTTCCTTTCAAGCAATATTTGTTAAATTTTGGAATAGTGCTGCTATCTATCGAACAGAAAAGGAACAAAACTTTAAAAACTGATTAAAACAAGGAGGAAATGTTAAAAAAAATGTTACATAAAAATTGTTAAATGATGTCAAATGTTTGGTTTCGCTGCGAAACCAATGAACGTTAAAGGGTTAACACTTTCGCGACCGCTGAAGTAGATTCACGTCATTTGAAAATCTGTAACCCCACCAGTGGGGTTTCTTTCGAAAGGGTATTGCAGAATAAGCATATGAAAACTGAACCAGCGTCGAATGAATAGTTCTTGCCTGCTATTTATTGTTCTTTATCTGAAACATCTTTTGCACACAATTTTAGACTTCTACCCTCAACGATTAGGGAGTTATGGGGGTGGCAACCTAAAACATTAAATTTAATTTAAAAAAAAAACTGTTCAAGATATCTTAACGAGGTTGAAACTATTTATAAATGTTTATGAAGTACATAATATATATTTTTTTCAGAATTTTCACTCGATTTTAAACGGTAGAAAATGATAAGTATATTTTTGATGGGCGATTTTTTATACTTTCCACCAAAGTGACACCTACCAAAAAAATACAGTTTATTTGTTTATTAGTTAGCTATTACATATAAAAATTACAGAAGGGTCAAATTGGTAAAACGCAGTGAAAAAAATAATAATCACTTAATAATAATACCAATGATATTATATTTATTTTTAAAAACTACTTAATATCAATAAATAAACAATGAAAGCAAATATAAAAATGCCCTATTAACATTTGTTATTGAAACGTAACAATTAGCAATAATAATAATAAAAAAATTATATTTATTTATTGTCAGGAATCTTACATCTCGCCCTTTTTTCAAGACACTTTTAAGGATGAGAAATTTCCGTAATTTTTGCTACCTTTATTTTTACATAATAGTCTCTATCCTGTTTAATCATGTCACAATGCTTCAAAAATACTGATATAAAAATTCCTATATGAAAATAGCATAGATGTCAAAATTTTATTTATTCTGGAGTTCTTTTCAGCCCCGCCTTTTTTCCATACCACTTATTTTTTAAGGATAAAATTGCCTGATTTTATGGAAGTTATATATTCCCTAAAATTTTTCTATAAATAAAGACGGGGCTAAAAGTACTCCGGAATAAATCAAAATATTGGCATCTATGAAAATAGCAGTAGCAAAAAAAAAAAAAAAAAAAAAAAAAAAAAAGAGGCGGGTGTTTTCCCCATCTCCGAGCCAACATTTTAATTTTAATTCGTAACATTGTTACGCAGTTACTGATAATGTTACAGAATGAATTAGAAGTCTCTCAGTTTTTAAATCTTTTTGCGCTTACTTCAATATATAAGTTGTAACAACTTTGCTAGAGAATGAACCCCTTGACATACAACACAGAATTTTATACGTCTGAAAAGTACTATTTAATTTGGCTAAAGTATATTTATAAGTTTTTCCGTTCTTTTAAATAATAATAATTTGATAAAGGTCTACCAATTCATTTATTCTACATGCATAATGTTTTATTCATTTATTTATTTATTTACGAGTGTGATTTTTATAAATCATCTACTATTGTTAAACGTAATCAGGTACAACTGACATAACATCCTTTATAAATCTTTCAAATAGCTCCGCCCATCAAAAATGACATAGTTCGTACAGTCCTTGAAACTTCTTAATTTTCCGCACCACTATTAATATTTAGCAATTTTTTATATTTAAAATGTCTTAAAATTTAAAAGGAAATCTTTTCCATAAAAAAACTAGTGGTAGAATTCTTGAAAAAAGGCGTGGCCATTATGAATGGAGAAACAGCTCTTGACAGATGCATGAAAAAAGGCGGCGCTAAAAATACTCCGGAATAAATTAAAATGTTGGCATCTATGCAATTTTCATACAGAAATCTTTATATCAGTATTTTCATAGTAATATGTCGTGATTAAACGGGATAGAGACTAGTGTATAAAAATAAAGGTAGCAAAAATTAGAAAAATTTCTCATCCGTAAAAGTGTCTTGAAAAGAAAGTTTAAATGTAAGATCCCTGATAACAATTAAATAGAATATTTTTTTTTTTTTTTTGCTAATTTGTACATTTTAATAACAAATGTTAAAAGAGCATTTTTATATTTGCTTGCCTTGTTTATTTATTATTATAAAATAGTTTTAAAAATAAATATTATTTCATTGGTATTATTACAAGGGTGCAAGAGTTTCCGTCTCAGCACGGAAAACCTATACCAGCGTACTTTTATCAATAATTTATATCATACATGTGGTTTAATTTATTGCGATTGATAATAATAGAAGTTATTGATAACGAGTGCTGGTGTCAGTCTTTTATTTTGAGAGTGAAACACTTGCACACAAGTATTATTGTTAAGTGATTATTATTTTTTTTCACTACGTTCTACCAATTTGACCCTTCTGTAATTTTTATATATAATAGCTAACTAATAAACAAATAAACTGTATTTTTTTGGTAGGTGTCACTTTGGTGGAAAGTATAAAAAATCGCCCATCAAAAATATACTTATCATTTTCTACCGTTTAAAATCGAGTGAAAATTCTGAAAAAAATATATATTATGTACTTCATAAACATTTATAAATAGTTTCAACCTCGTTAAGATATCTTGAATAGTTTTTTTTTAAATTAAATTTAACGTTTTAGGTTGCCACCCCCATAACTCCCTAATCGTTGAGGGTAGAAGCCTAAAATTGTGTGCAAAAGATGTTTCAGAAAAAGAACATTAAATAGAAGGCAAGAACTCTTCATTCGACGCTGGTGCAGTTTTCATATGCTTATCCTGCAATACCCTTTGTATGTTGTTTATTTCTTAAGTATAATATACCCAATATTCATATTTTTATAATGAATTATACAATAGATATAAATTCTTTGATTAGAACGAATATAATTATAATGTATATCCATTTGTGATATAAATGTGAATACAGAAAATTTTATTCTGAAATATTGAAACGTGAGAGAATAACGCCCACAGGAGGACTTTACAGTCAAAAAGGCAAAATCATGCGGTCGTGAAAGTGCTAAAATATCTTACTAGAAAATAACCTACGATGAACTAAGAAATTAAACCCAGCGTGTATATAATTTTTGTTTAAAATTAGAAAATCCTAAGATTTATTTAAGTAAAGAATTTACTGTATTACTATTTAAAGAAAAAAAATAAAAAAGGATAAAATTATATAGGTAATAGAAATTTTAACTTTGTTAAATTAAGTTTTCACACTTTTCTGAATATACGACCTTTTCAGAACTCTTCTTTTTTATTCTGTGCAGTTACAATATAATACATTACCAAAATTTTGTAAACTTCTTATTTCAACCCCTCCCCCCCTTTTTTTTTCAAATATTAGTTGATAGATTCTTTCATGCACAGCTTTAGTTATGTTTAAATTATTGATAATTTTTCATACCGTAATTTCCGGCCTATAAGCCGTATGTCTGACACACCCGTTTTACATCATAAAATTTAAGTGATAAAATGTAATATTTTTGTACGAGGTACATGCTATAAACATAACTATAATTGTTAATTAAAATTTCTGATGTCAAACTGATTTATCTGACCAGCTGCTTATACGCCGGAAATTACGGTAAATGTAATAAGTGAATATCCATTTACCAGAAAAAATATAATAGTTTTTTATTTTACAGTTTTTAATATTTTATGTATTAACAAGTTTAATTTTTAAAGTTTTTAACAAGTTTTTGAGCTAGGTTCACTATTTTGCCAAATGTATCATTATACAAGTTATTTTTCTTTTGATTATGCACACCAAAGTTCAAACTAATAAATTGAGAATTTTTATTAAAATCACACAATAAACTGTGGAAGAAAATCATATTAATTGAAATTTTATTTTTCCGACTGAGTGAAAATAATGCCTTACCGGGAGTCGAACCCCGGATCTTTGACTTACAAGGTCAAGGCTCTACCAATTGAGCTGTCCAGGCCGACACCCCGGTCAGCATTACTCACTCAAACAACCTTCAACTCAGACAACCTTCACTCAGACAACTCAGACAAGGTTGTCTGAGTGAGTAATGCTGACCGGGGTGTCGGCCTGGATAGCTCAATTGGTAGAGCCTTGACCTTGTAAGTCAAAGATCCGGGGTTCGACTCCCGGTAAGGCATTATTTTCACTCAGTCGGAAAAATAAAATTTCAATTAATATAATAAATTGAGCTTTCAATTTTGTCACGTTTATTGAAATTGATAAGTATTTATTCAAAGATAAAAGTGAAAAAAAAATTGCCAAATCTGTCAAAATTAGAAGCTACTATGTTTTTGATTAAAAAATATTTGATGAATTCGCAACTAGATTTGTATTTTTCCAAGTTTTCCATAATTAAGAATATCATCTGTTACGGTTAAAAAAAAAAAAAAAAAAAAAGTATTTGCCCATCTTACCAAAATTAGAAAATGTAATTCAGTCAGGGGGAAAAAAAAAAAAAATCAATAACTTTGCTAACTAACTATGTGCATAATGATACAAAGTCTAACAAAAGTGAAATTGCACAATATATTTTTTGTTTAAAGAAACTAGATTTGGAAATTTTCCATGCTTTCGAAAATTAGAAAATGCATTACAGATTTTTTTTTTTTCAATGTTAAAAATTTTTCCTTGCCTACCAGAATTATAAAATATAATATAGTGTTTATTTTTAAAAAAAATTACCAGGTCTATGATGATTACAGAAGGCATTATGATTTTTTAAAGAAAAAAGTTGAACAATTTCACGCACCAGATTAATAGTTTTATCACGTCTAACAGGAATGTAAAATATATTTCAGATTTTCTTCTTCAGTTCAACAATTCTGCCAACTGGAATTATAATTTTTGACAATTCTAAGCAGAATTTAAAAATGAATTATAGTTTTCCTTTTGACAAAAATTTCAATTATATAGCCAACTATGTTTGTAATTTTCTCAAGTCTACCAGGATTACAAAGCATATTATGGTTTTGTTAAAATAAATAAATAATGTAACAAGTTTGTCATGAAAATTAAATTAACAACTTTGCGAACTAGGTTTACACTTTCATCAAATTTGCAGAATTAGAAATAACACTATGATTTTATTTATTAAAAAAGTAAGTTTAGAAAATTTGCCATGTAATTTCATAACGTTAAAAGGTCTACCAAAATAAGAGCACCCCCCTTTTTTTGTCCCTTATAAATTGTAAATTTGTTAACTAGGTTTAAAATTTTAGCGTGTATTACTACGTGAAAGTGCATTATAGTATTTTATTAAAAAGAATTAATAAGTTTGCCAACCACATTTGTAATTTTGCCAGGTCTTTCAGAATCTTCTAACATTGGGGAACGGAAGACTTTCCCTATCCCTTACTCTGCGTGCAAATTCCTAAAAAAAAAAAAAAAAAAAGAAAAGAAAAAAGAAATCTCTTCACAATTATATATATGGAAATGCCTAGTAAGGTAAATTCTATTTAAAAATAGTGTTTTTTTTTTCTTTTCTTTTCTTTATTTTACTTCAAAGACTTCATAATTATACGATCAATATTTTCAAATCACGGTTGCAGTAATTTCGTTATTTCAGAAGAACTCAAAACACATTTTGATTACATGCTCTAAAAATATGCGCTATTCACAGTAAAGGGGCATCATCTATGAACTCTCATTCCCATTAAAAAAATCCAAGAATTTACGCTTGAATTAGGTTCAATGGTCTTTATTTATTTATTTTTCTCTTTGTGGTCGAAGGTGATTAACGTTATTTCGACGAAGTGAAAAAATTGTAATGAATGGTTTGAGCAGAGCCCTTTTGAATATTTTTGGGTATGCGTTCTAAGAAAAGTAGTTGAACTGCATTTTATTTCATTTTCATAAGCCAAAATAAGCATATAGTAAATACTTCGTGCTTTAGAAAATGACTATAATTTTAAAGTGCAAATTGTATATCTAACGTCTAATGAGGTGAAAAAAAACTAGTATCAGTCTTTTAGTTATTTGTTCAAGCTATATAAAAAATGAGACTCTAGAATAATCTATTTTATTTTAATAATAATCAGGAATAATCTATTTCATTCCTATGCATTTTTCCCGCACAAACGAATGATGGTAATAACAAAAAACTAATACCAAAAAAGTCAACATTTAAAACTTACTCTGCTTTTTATTAGCACGCTTTTATTAGCTTCACCTGTATGTATGTTTGTAACCGCTCTGGGAGCAAACAAAAAATCTATATTGTAAAAAAAGACTTCCCCTACATGAACGATGTGGCTGTGAGGTAAAGCTCCGCGCTACGAACCTGAAGGTCCAGCGTTCGAGCCCAGTCAGGTGAGATTTTTAGAAAATGGTTTTTGTTTAATTCTAAATTATTTTAATTAAAGATTTAAATGTATGTAAATATTACGGTGTGTCACTCACACGATTTTCTCTTACCCTGCATTTTAATACTAAGATAGATATTTTGTGCTTTTTAGCTCACGTTTCTATAAAAGCGTGTTCTTTAATTTTTTAAAACTATAATAATATTATTTATTTATTTTTTATTTTGTTTCGGATAGTGTTAATGGTGGATTTATACAACTGAATACACTTATAAAATAATAATAATAATAATAATTACCACTTTACAATTTTCAGTAAAGCTAAATTTAAAAACAGCATTTAGTATTACTATTAAATTTTTAAAGAATCAAAAATTTTAAATGTTGAATGGGCGAAAAAAAAGAAAAATAATAATATTACTAAAACTGATTTGATAGAAATTAGTCTAACTTCAAATACGTTTAAGGCTTAATTCAGCTAGTTAGGGTCAGTGTTGCCAGATCTGGCGGATTTTTTATTCAATAATCACCAATAATTTTGAATTGTGATGTTTGATATACATAACAGACTATCAATCTTCGAAGTGATTAAGTAAATGTTACAGTTAAAAATTATTGGTGATTATTGAATAAAAAATTCGCCATATTTTGAAACACTGGTTAGGGTTGCCAATTTATAGACTAAACATTACAGAAAATAAGCAGCTTTAAACATTTAGGTGAATTTCAAAATACAGTTTGTGATATAGAAATTACATATACTTTTTAAATTTTCTACTTAATTTTAATTAAAACCTATTTTAAATTTTTATGGAATAATTTACTCATGTATTCAATATTAATCTTTATTAATCGCTGAATTCTGTTTCTCAAGCAATAAAATAAAAAATACATAAAGAAATGAGTATCTCTATGGAAGCAAAATCCCATGATGTCGTCTAAAAATACTACATACAGGGATGGAACACGGGCGCAGGATTCATACCACTATCAATGTAAGAAAATTGTCTACTTCTTAAATCAACGATATTATTGGTAGAGAAATTTCTTAAACAGATTCCGGTATGAATTCTGCGCCCGTGTTCCATCCCTGTACATAGCTTATTTCTTTCTTGGTCTTCCTAATTCTAATTGTCTCACCAGCGGGCGAGTGGTTCTGCGCTCGAAGCTGGTAGATGGGAGGTGCCGGGTTCGATCCCAGGTCGCGCTCATCGACCTAGCCGTTCCGAGTTTTCCGTGGTTTCCTCCGAAACACGCAAAAATACGGGCTAGGACCCTTTAGAAAGACCCCCATGGAGGGCATTCCGCCTATAGGTCTAGGACACATCCGAAGTCAATCGGCCTTAAATCCTCCAACCAACCTAATTCTAATTGCTCTAACGTACTTTTAATCATTTAGTCAAAATCTTTAGTCAAAATCTCTGTTTATGGCAGCCATACTGAATACATTCAAAATTATAACTAGATAAAGTACAACGTATCTTTAAACTTTTTTTTATATGATCATGCGGCAAATAAATTGTATGCCAATATGTAGTTCTAATTTTGGATTTCGCAGTATATATATATTTTTTTTTCTCTCTTCTGATCAATCGTCCTGCCAACATGTGAAATCTTATTTTGGGTACTGTTAGGCACCTCTTCTTTTTCTTTATCTCCCGTCCATTATCTGAATTTTAATAAAGTTATTAAAATCTAACCCTGATTTTTTTTTTTTTTTTTAATGAATATTCATTACTATGCTACTGATTTTTTTCTTTCAGTCCTCTCAATATTGTTACGAGCTTGCAAATAGTAGTCGTTATTTTAATGTAATTTCATTTAAAGAGACTTAGTAAGGTTATAAAAATGTTAATTTTCTGCAATTCTAGCTTATTTTGGCCTGAAAATAGCTCCTTTTCTTTTTAAAAAATCTTTAAAAAGCTTCTCAAGGGCAGAATTGGCCTTGACGGTGAATTTGGCGCTATGTTGAAGAGTTTATGGCCCCTTGTCGACTTTTTTGGCGACTTTGACGAGAAATTCCTTATTATCGATATATTGATTATCTAAGTTCTAAATCGAATATTTCGCGAAATACTGCAAAACTCTGGAAGTATATTAGGCTATATAAAGAGATCTCATTCTGGCCGCTGAGTCAGTTTTAAGCCAAGTCATTGTGATATAAAGAGCTCTGCTTCAGTATTGCCAGATTTTGCGACTTTTTGTTTAACAGTCACCAATAATTTTGAGAAGTGATATTTGATACGCTTAATAGACGCTTAATCGTTAATTATGTAATGTCAGATGTCACTTCTGAAAATTATTGGCAACTATTGAATAAAAAAGTCGCAATGTCTGACAACACTATTCTGCTCGATCAGGCCTCTGCTACTGATTACAACTTATATGCTGTGTGTTATGCTTATAGTACAGTTTGTGCTGTGATTTTTATGTTATCAGCTTAAATAGTAGCTGACAACATAAAATAATAACATAAAATATAATCTCTGCCGAAGGTATGAAAACTGATCCCGAGAAAATTTCTGCAATCTAAAGTCGCCCTGAAAATATCCATAAATTATGAAGTTTCCTGGTATTATGGTACATGCTACAGGAAGTTCGTGAAGGGTTTTTCAAGTAGCCCCAGCATGAAATTTTACTGGACACTTTGGGACTCAATGTTAAAAATGAACTACTAAAAAAATAAAAAGATGAGTCTCCTCATATCTTTTTAAGAAATTTTTTTTTTTTTTTTTTTCCAAAAATAAAGAGATGCATACCTAAATGCGGTAGCCGTTGGTTTGTCAAAAATGAGAGTACTAGTAAAAATCTGTATAATTACTAATAATTGAATTTCATGAAAGGCGTTACGGTAAGTTACAATATTACTATCTCATTTCCCACCTTGCATTTTCTCAAAAAGAAGGAAAATATCTTCTTATTTTTGCCAAAATTAAGAAGATATTTTATTCGAAAATGAGGATTTTTTTTATTTAACTAAAAGTATCTTATATTAATAATTCTGCTTAAAAAAATAACAATAACTATTTAAATATTAAAATTTTCTATTCATTTGTGCAATATTGCCATAAAAATTAAAATTTTGAGCCTCTATACTTGTTACTTGTGCTGAAGAGTATTTTCACAAAAAGGTAAGTTTCGTAGAAAATTATAAAAATATAAATTAATTTTATTTACTTAATTTTAACCAAAAAGTATTAAAAAATATGAAACACACAAAACTTTCTTCTATATTTTCCTGTACAAATCATTATTTTTTTTATCTTTTATGAATACAAGCGATTTTCAGCTCAGAGAGATGACCTATTACACCAGATGTACAACGGAAGTGAAATTTTACCATGAAGCGGCATCCTTTCCGCTCTCGGGAGAAAAATTGCAGTGTAGCAGCGTCACCTATCGGCAGATATGCAGTCAATTTAATCAGCATAATGTCTCCTAATGGTCGTTTCACATATCAAGTTTTGTTCGATTATACACAGTTGAACTTAAGATATAGCGTTCCCTTAAATTGCGAAAATTACTCTATAACAGCGCCACCTTTTGAGCAGTTGGCACCAAAAGTTAACATAATTTATGTTAAGGTTCATCTACATATCTAAATATATATGCAATTCTGTTCAGTAATTTCTGAGATTTAGCCTTCCATGAAATTGTGGAAATCGATGTAAAGCAGCGCCATCTGTTGAGGGATTAGCACTAAAAGTTGATAGGCATTAACATATGTCAAGGTGATCTGCATATAAAATTATATGCAATTTCGCGCAGTAGTTCTTGAGATATAACCTTCCCTGAAACTGCAAAAATCATTGTATAGCAGCGCCACCTGTTGAGCAATTGCTACCAAAAATTGATAAACGCTAATTCATGTCAAGGTGCATTTGCATATGAATTTATTCAAATATATGCAGTAGTTCCTGAGATACAAACGCCACATTTTTTTTTTCCTCTCTCACACCATACAGACACTTTCTAAAAGTGGTCAAATCGTGTTCTGGACCTCTCCAAAACCTGTAAATTCATCAAAAACCGTAAGTCGAAATTTTTTACGAATCTAATATTATCTTCCATTGAATATACAGGGTGGGCGGAAAGTAACTCCCTACTGGAAATAAATTTTTTCTCCTAAACGAATGTAGGTATGGAGGCAATTTTTTGTACACATTTAGTTTATCATGTGGCATGATAATTACAAAAGTTACAATTCAATGTGTACCCCAGTATTTTCTATACACTGTCTCAAACGAACAGGTACGTTTGCTACGGCCTTCCGGAAGAACTCATCAGGAACACCATTTACGAATTCACGGATTATGTTCTCAAGCAGTGTTGTGCACGAACGCGTTCATTTGAACGCGTTCATGAGCGTAGCTCAAAATTTTTGAGTTTCGAGTTGAACTTCGCTCGTTTTTTAAATTATGAACTTGAGTTGAGCGTAGTTCGTTTTTTACACGAACTTGAACGTGAAAAAACAATTCAAGCTCAAACTCATTTTAAATATTTCTGTCTGAAATAGGAAAAGGAAAGTGGAAGAAGAAAAGAACAGAAAAGAGAATAATTGCGCAAAATGGATTCCGGAAAAAAAGGGAGCTTGGAAGAAAAGGGCACTTGGGAAAAAAGGCACTGGTAAAAATGACACAAAAAAAAAAAAAAAAAAAAGAAAAGGGCACCCGAGAAAAAAGGGCATTTTTGAAATTTGCAATTTTCAAATACAATAAACATCAAATAATGAATTTAAAGAATGATTTTTCTTAACACATTTTTAGAAATTTAAATCAATTAAATTGGTACCACTTTCTCTTACTATATACCTGGAGGATGGGGAGTCTAGGAGCAGATTGAAAGACAATAATTGTTTTTATATCACTTTCTTTTTGATTTTAATGAAACTGAAACTGTGTCTAATATTCACTTGCTCTTTATGAAAAAAAAAAATTACAGTGTCACACATACTTCGGGGACTGAAGTCGGGGGGGGGGAGGAAATTTTTTTAATAACATAGATCTGAGATCGAACCCAGCACCTCAGCGCTTCCTGCCTAGCAGCTTTGAAGGTATTTGTGCATATATTAATTTGCAATTTGAATGTAATATTACAGTGATATTTAATTAGATTAAAAGTTTTTATGGAAATTATGTTATGAAAGAATGGCAAAGTCTCGTTAATTGTATATTTTATGAAATATTCATAAATTGTCTGTATTTTACGGAATGAATTTTTTTTTTTTTTTTAATAAATATTTACGATTTTAAAAATGTTTCATATAGATTCAGTAAACTTTTAGTTACGAGAAACGATAACTATATAATATAAATAAATTTTGAAATATTTAAGGCAGCGTTTAGTGGAATAATCATCATTTTTGTAAAATTCTAATTTTAGTTTTAGGAGTTTTCCAAGATGAAAATGGTGATAAAAATTTCCAGCTTTCATACATTTCAATAGTTATTTCTTAAGACAAATAAAGAAATAAGTCAGAGACGCACCCACGGGGGGGGGGGGGGCTTGAGGGGCTGAAGCCCACCCCAGAACCGGCTAACTTGGTAAAAATTTTAGTCCTAAATGAAGAAAATATCGTTAAAAATATTTATAATATTTATATACTATATATAAATAATTATATAAATCTTTGAAATTCTTACTGTGAATAACAAATAAAATAAATTGATTGAAATAAATTGATTTAAAATATTTGATCTTTCATCTACATCCACAGATAGAACTTTGTACAATTACTCTTATCCCCTTAGGGCTCACACACACATCTCCCAGCCCACCCTACAAGCGAAGCAAATGGCTTTTGGGAATAGCGGAAGTACCATTATTTTAAAGAAAAAGATGGACTATGGGCAGTTTCAGTGGGGCTTTCAGTTTTCTCACTTCATCCTTTTATCAATGAAAGGAAATGCTCGGAGTTTTATGAGGGTGGTTCAATTCGTCGCGGGTGTATGTTTTTTTTTTTTTTTTTTTTTTTTTTTTGTTGTTGTTGTTCTCCTATATTTGGAGAAAACGGTTTCGGTAACAAAATCTCTGCAATCTGCTGCCCTTAGGCTGCACCACCCCCTTGTGTATACATTGCATCCTTTTAAGGCGGCCTTGGAAAAAAAGAAGCTTTTAGATTTGGACAAACAGGCCAACCAAGTCTTTCCAGAATTAATGAGAAAAAAAAAACACACACACAAAACAGGATGAAATCATTATATTATTTATAATCAGTTTCACTGCATACGAAAGACGCACCACATCTCATTTTCTGAAATTCGAATATTGATGTACACTTTAACAAGACTAAGAGGTAAATACTAATTTTATATTTGAATTATATTATACCTTGTTTTAAAACTCACTCATGTTTGAAAAGATTTTTAATTTTTTTTATTATTGTAATAATAAATATTTGCATATTCAATATATTCGGAGAATTAATGCGAATTCTATCACTTTTATTTGTCTTTGCACCCGAGATTTAACTTCAGTATATATGCTTGAAATCAAATGTCCTGTCATTTTAATGCTTTCATTAAGGTGCAATAGAAAATGACTGTCCCTTTAGTTAAATTTTAAAAAATTAAATATATATATATATATTTAATATTTCAAATATAAATTATCAAAGCTGATAAACAGAAGTGTTGGGTTCGAACCCAGGCCGCGCTCGTCGACCTAACTGTTCGGAGCTTTTTGTGGTTTTCTCCAAAACTCGCGTAAATACGGACTAAAACCCTTAGAAAGACGCCCATTGAGGGCAATTCACCTATAAGCTAGGACCTGGTATAGTCAATCGGTCTTATGCTATACAACCAACCTAATATATAAATTTCAAAACTATCTGAAATAATCGTAATAATAAAAAATAAATTTTGTGCGTGATAACCATAAACATATATATATACTTACATTAATATCATTATTGCTGTTATTATACTTACAAAGTTTAAAATCCAAACTTCCGAATAGAAATATTGTATTCATAATTTTGTGATTCTAGCTAATCTAAAAATGTCCAGCAAAAAGGAAAATTGAGAATGATTTTTTCAAAATTGTTTTTCAATATAAATACACTTTAACACTTTCTTTTTAGCTTATTCATTTTCATTTAAGAATTTTTCTTAGTCTGATTTGATTTCTTGTTAACTTATAATATAGTTTAGTTGGAAGATTTAAGGCCGATTGACTCCGCATGTGTCCTAGGCCTATAGGGGAAATGCCCTCCGTGAGAGTCTTTCTAAGTGGTCCTAGCCCATATTTATGCGAGTTTCGGAGGAAACCACGGAAAATTCCGAACGGCTAGGCCGATGAGCGCGACCTGGAATCGAACCCGTCACCTTCCATCTACTAGTATTGAGCGCAGAACCGTTCAGCCGCTTGTGGGCCCTTATAATATTATAAGAAAATGCATATTTATTAAAAAATATTAAGTTGTTTATCATTAATTTTTAAGAGGGAAAAAGTTGATTATTTTTGATGAATATAGTATTAAAAAATTATCTAATTCTGTAATTCAAATAAGTAGTAGTTAAGAGAAAAATTAACTCGTATTCGGATTAATATGTCCCGTACAGATTTAGCTTACAGAATACCAAAAATCTGTATTTAGAAAATTAAACTTATTTCTCAATCAAGAATATGTTCATCCAACGTTGACAATGATTCTCTGTCTTACGGCTTTTTCCGAACATAGAATTTTTTTCCTATTTAATCGTAAAAAAAATTATTCAAAATCTTGTTAAACAACGTTATATAAAAATTACTGAAGATTAAGATAGGAACCATTCACAGTTTGAACAGCGAGATTTTAGAAGAATTGGACAGAAAAATGGTCTTTTTTTCTAAGCAATACTAATAAAGGGAAGAGGGGGCTCTTCAACTGTTGTCGCTGATAGCGAAACCCCGTGATATTATATGGGGAAACCTGTAATGCAAATTACCCATCACCTAATGTATTTTTTAAAATAATGTTTAGATATTTCACAATCGTTAAAATAATTCATCCTTTCAACACATTGATTTTTTTTTTTTTTTTTTTTTTTTATGTTTTGTTTTAAAGCTTTAAAATGCGCATAATTAACTAAAAGTATTTTTCGCCCTTTACAGCTTCAAAACAAAATGTTAAAAATTTAAAAAATCCGTTTTCGGAAAACAAAAATCAGTTTAATGATATTACGAGTTTGGCTGTCAGCGACGATTGGTAAAGCATCCCCTTAAAATTAAAAACTGAGCAAAATAATAACTCACGCTAAGACATTGATTGATTTAATGTAATGATGATGTATGTAAATTTAGAAGATAATAAATAAAGCTATGTCGGAATCTCCCCCCCCCCCCCACAAAAAAAAAAAAAAAAAAAAAAAAAAAAAAAAGAAACTTTAAAAATGCTTTGTGTTTATCACTAGCTGTATTCATAATATTCGAAATTTTAAAATAAGTATTTTGCCACAAAAATATATATATTTATTCTGTCGAAAAATTATTCTATGGAAGTCAGTTAAGATCTCATCTTTTATTTATTTATTTATTTATTTATTGGATATAATTGAGGAAATTGCCAAAATTTACCTTGTGAAAGGAAATTGCTTGAGAATGATAATTATTTTCGCTTACTTTTATGTTACACAAAACTTTGTTTAGAGTTCTATACTTCACGTTGCTTTTATAGGATAATTTCGCATTTTGAGTTGCCTTGAATATAGAAATAAAACTTTTAACAGCTCCTGTATGGTTCTATTATCGCAATAAATGAAAAGAAATAAATGGAAGAAATTTAAATTTAGAATGCTAAAGATTATCTGGAAATGTTACTTGAAATTTTTGTCTAAGATCAGTAAGTTACTGATACAAGTTCTCTGAAGAACTTGAAATGCATATTTTAAAATTTCCTTACAACTTTAAGTTTTTTTTTATGAATATGTAAATAATTGAATGGGGCATTGGGGGGGAAGAGGGGAAATCCCGTCACTCAGAAATATAATATACAGAAAACAATTTATACGAATTCAGATTTCTATTTTTAATTTCATTAAACTTATATACTAAAGAAAGTATTGCTATTTGCTGAATTTTCGAAAATAAGATGTCACTACCTTTTCAAGTTTTAAGTCATAAATGTATAAATGATATTTTTTAAAACTGGATTGACCTCTGAGATAATTTGTTCTTGAGACAATTTGTACGCAAACTAACAAGTTGACACACATGCTTATTCCTGCATAGTAAGCTAAATAGCAAGCGAAACTTTCTAATGATATATCCAAGAACTCAAAACCGACATTGACTGTGGCGCAATCAAACAAAGATTAATTAAATCAAACCATTACACTATTTTTAAAATAGTGTAATTTGAAGTATTACACTATTTTTAAAATAGTGTAATACTTCAAAACAACGGAACCTGAACCTGCAAATGATGGAATTTGTCTCCTATTAATAAGTTTTCTCATGTGAATAATGAAACGTATTGGAAATTTGAGAATAAAAACCACGCAAAAACAGTGGGTCCACTATTCAGAAGTGTCCGCTAAATAATTTTTACTACACTTAAATTAATAATTTATAATTAAGAACTATAAGTTTATAAATTTAATTAAGCATTAAATTAAAAATAATCTTCATGGTAATTGGTAATTAAAAAAAAAAATGTAAATTACCTATGAAAGTGTTCACAGAGGAGATCTATTTAGAAAAGAAAAGATAAAGAAAAAAAAAAAGCACCTAAAAATGAACTTCTAATGAGTTTCGCTCCTTTTTAAAAATGAACTTGAGTTGAGCGCGTTCATTTTTTCAGACATGAGTTTGAACGCGAACTAACTCGTTTTTTGCACGATGAACTTGAGTTTGAACTAGTTCGTTTTTTTCGTGAACTTGCACAACACTGTTCTCAAGGTCACCAAGACTTTGAGATTTGCTGCGGTACACTTCTTCCTTAGCCCACCCCCATAAAATGTAATCGCATGGGATGAGGTCTGGACTACGCGCAGGCCATTCTGTGGAGCTTCGGGTGCCTATCCAGCGCCCAGTAAATCATTCCTTAAGCCACTGCCATATATTGGGCATATTAAAAAGGAAAAAAAATATTACAAATAATGCCCCACTACAGTCTACAAAACAAGGTAACTTACATTGCAATCTACACATAACATCAATAGCTATTCCAAATTCAAAATAGGGAATTACTTTCCACCCCCCCCCCCCTGTGAAGACAGAAAAAAAGGGGTGGGGGGGTTGTTGGGGTTAGTTCATTCATTTAATTATTTCATGCTGTTTAATTTTAAGTAATATTTAGTTTCACTTAGAATTTAATTGTTTTGAAAGATTCATAAAATGCACGAAACCAAAAGTATTAAACTAGTATGTTGTAGCTCTCACAAAACTTTCTTCTATACCACTCTATATATCAGCACTACGTGCTGTTTAACATGCACAAAAGTGTAATCATAGCTTCCCACAATAAGGATTTTAGATCTGGAATTTGGAGAAATTTTAATAACCAAATGCCGGGATGTAGTCTTGTGGAGAATCACATAAGTTGAGGAATAGAAGCCCCACCTGTTGGTCAAAATATACCCAAATTAAACCATCATTCGTTTTCAAAATAATGATTATCTCGCTTATTAAATTTAGTGTAATGAAATGCTATAGATGTTCAGATTTAGCCTTCCTATTCACACAATAAATTGCACCATAGCAGCGCCACCCTTCGGCCAATATGCACTAAAATTTAATCAGCATAGCGTTTTATAACAATAGCCTTCTCACATATCAGGTTTTGTGAAATTATGTACAATTAAATAGTCTTTTTTTAAATGGGAGAAATGACATGTAGAGCGCTGTCTGTCAGCGATTTGCACCAAGTTGGTAGAAATTTATATGGAATTCTGTACATAAGCTTTTGGGCTAGAGCTGCAACAAAAATTTTTCCACAGTCAGACCAATTTTTTTTAAATGGTCAAATTATGTTCTGGAATCCTCAAAACGTGTACATACATCAAAAACCAGAAGTCGAAAATCTTTATCAATCCATACTTTCTTCAATTTAATATAGAAGAAAGGAATAATTTAAAACAAATTTATATAAACATTATTTTTATTTTATTTATTTATTTTATTTTTTGCACATTTTTATTTATATTTTATATCTTTGCTTTCTATACGGATAAGGGGGAAAAAAAAAAAAAAAAAAAAAAAACTTTATTTATTAAAATTCTTTAATTAAAAGTAAATACAAAGTTTTACTAATGTACAAAAACCAAAAACTTTAAATAATTGCAAACAAACATTAAAGTTCAAAATTATATAAACTGGAGGGTTTTTTAATCTTACGCAGAATTGAGTTAATAAGTGGTGCAGGCAAGGCCAAAAGGGTCTGCTAGTATAAACTTATGGTCACAAAAACAACTTTCATCACTTGTTCAGGAACAGCAGTCAATGCCTCTTTTTACATTTATGGGAAAAATTAGAGAAAATTTTATAAATCTTTCTAGAAAATCTCAGCTAACTCCGTACTAGATTGAGATAGGACTTCCATATTTCTTAGCCCTAAAGCTATTAATTTTGGCCAAATTTGTTTGCTAAAGTGGCCAAGTTCAACTTGCTTCGAAGCTAACTTTTTTTCTTACCTTTACAAGCTGTAAGTTAAATTGATTTGATAAAAAGAGATTTACTTTTTGTCGCAATAAAAGTTTGACTACTGAATTTCCCTCTTCAGATATCTGTCGGATATCCTGCTTAAAATCATCCTCGAAATCAGAAGTGCAATGCTTGCAGGTATGTTGGTACACTTCAAATGCACCAGACGTCTCCACTCGTTGCATTTGATTGAATTCGGTATTATTAGGCATCGTAGCAGGTGCTCCAAACAGATGATACAGAAGTCGACATCATCATCAGATTGTGGGCACTCCTATGTACTGAGAGAATTATTATAGGAAAATATAGAAGAAGATCTGTGTGCAAGGCCTGATTAACGCAGGGGCGTGTGGGGCATGTGACCTGAGTAGCAAGGGGCCATAAAACTGGCCCTGAAAACGCCATTTTACCTTTTATGCCCTAAAAATGGCAAAAAAGGTATATAATGCGAATTCGGCCATATTGTCCCATAAACAGGTATATATGTACCTGTGTTGATTGGTACACAGTGCGAGGGGGAGGCGGGAAAATATGTGTGCCCCAGGCCTCACATGAAGTTAATCAGGCCTGTTTGTGTGTGCGTATGTGCTCTTCTTTGTGTGTGCGTGTGTACGTTATTACATAATTCTTTCTCGGTGACGTTGCATTAGAAATGTGATCCCCTCCCACTGTAAAAACCTGGCTACGGCCTTGGACAAATGACACATTTTATTTAAATATTAATATATGTTTCCATGTATGTATTCTAAGATATTGAAAATACTCAATAATTTGCAACGCTATAGTAATGAGATAATTAATTTAATTTACGCGGTTTTTATTGAAAAAAAAAAAAGGCTGAAATCGTCGAAATTCTTACTTGATAAACACTGGGACAGGTTCGCAGTGGTCATTCTCTGAAAGTTCTCAGTGGCTTTGATATTCGACATTTATAAAAACAAAATCTTAAATTATGTTAACTTTTTTTTTTTTTTTTTTTTTTTTTAAGCCGCGGATATATTTTAAGCACTGATTAAAACTTTCCTCTATTGTGTCATGATAAATTTTTCGTTTTTCTTTTTAAACGGAAAAAAGGAAATGCATGAAAATTTGTGGAGGTCCTGGGGTTTCAGCCCCTGTTGCCCTTCCCTAAATACAGCCCTACCCCTCTGAGTTTGTCACTGCAATAAGAAATCGCCCAATATAATATATATATATACGTGGTTCATAATTTTTTTTTCCAGTTCCAAGCAAATTATAAAAGAAAAGTAATTTTTTAACCATTTATTAAAAAAAAAAGAAAAAATCGATGTATTTATAATTATGTTTTGAATTCATACCTTCAGTTTACATTTTAACCTTTGTCTACGAAAGTGAAAATAAAAAGCATTTTACGTTTGAACAGTGGAATTCATACAGCTGTACATTGGTCTATACGTTGATCTTGCACATTCCTCCCATGTGAGGTAGAGATGGGCATTATTTAACATAATAGGATAAATAATACTATTACAGAGTTGCCGACATTTTAATTTATTCCGGAGTATTTTTAGCCCGTCTTTATTTCATACCACTTTTATTTTAAGAGCAATTTTTTCTTATTTTATAGTAGTTATATATTGGAGAAAAATATTATATAAATAAAGTGGTGCGAAATAAAGGCGAGGCTAAAAATACTGCGGGATAAATTAAAATGTTGGCAGCTATGCTATTAATGTGATATAGCGTAATAACATAGTAGTATATTACTGATAAATCCCTATTAAATAAATACGCTGGAAATTTTAAACTCCACAGGGAACTCTGGCATTGTGCCAGACTATTCTTTTAATAGAAAATGAATGAACCAGTGCATTATTCTCAGTAGCGTTTATAATACCTAATAATTTCAAAAGTTTCTTTATTACTCTAATAATATTTTCAAATAATACTCCCGGTTCTCTGGTAGAGTGCCGAACTATTAATATTAGTCAAATAATATTTTTATATAATACTTTCTGATATATTTATAATCCTACAACTTTCTGATATTTTCTTGGATGTATCATTTTAAACAGACTATTATTGAATATTAATTTAAACTACACTATTTTAGTAATTTTCACTCCGATGACACATAATAATATCATCGGGATATAAATTTAAACAACCATGAGTGAAGTATTAGCTTAGAGGAGGTGACTATTTAAAGGAATGTGTTTGGGTTTGTTGGGTAATATTGCTCTCGCAGTGGATAGTCCCTTTTCTCTCTTTCATGAGATAAGGAGTGCCACAGAGAGGAAGGTGCTTATGTTTTTATTTGAATAGCAGGTTTTAGAGTTGAAATGGAATTGAAAATGCGCAACCGCACGTGGCGTTAGCGAATATAATATTTAATAATTTATTTTAATTTAATGTGACGTTCAAGTTTAATAAGAAAGCATCACAGAACTGGCGTTTGGTGCGTTGCAGCTTTGACTGCAGCACTCGTGCTTACTTTGTTCGTCTGACGAAGGGTCGTGTGTTCTTTCGACCCGAAACGCTTGGTGCGAGTTTATTGCATTTTATGGTGTTTATTAAAAGTTTTGTAATTATTACGTTCATGTTTATTTTAGTAAGTTGATAGTTCATTTAGTTTTTAACTTTTTTTTATTCTTTTGTTTGCCGCCAGTTTTATTATTATCGTTATTATTATTATTATTATTATTATTATTATTAAGGCTATTTTCGATATTTTAATATGAGTAAAAAGGCTAAGACTAGTTATTTGTTATCGTGTGTCGCCCTTGAAAAAATCGCATCATGCTAATTTTATAGACAAAATTTTGTCTTTTAAAACAAAGTAAGAACTGTTTCATATTTAAGAAAAGATATTCAAAGCCTTATTCAACATTGTGCATTTGCAAAGAATATTTATTCTCTTGTCAATATGGAATACACGTGTTCTTCTGTAAATGAAGCGGAACAATTATTCGGCAATTTGGTATTTGGAATGTTATTATCTTTTTAAAAAACTGTTTTTTTTTTAAATTATTATTATTATTATTATTTTAATAGTTAATGGTATAGTTTACATAATGTGTGTTCTTTGTTGCAGAAAATAGAACCTGTGTTTCGATATCATACGCGATCGCAATACCCAAAATACAAACACGAAAAGAGAACATTAATTTGAAATGTTTTGTTTTCGCGTTTGTATTTTGGGTTTATCAGAATCATGTGTTTACATACACGGGATGATTGTCCGTGCACGACTTCCTAAAATTCTACCACTATTTTATAACAGTTTTTTTTTTTTTTTTTTTTAGGTTGATTTCTTTAGAAATCGACCTATTGCAGTCACTTCGTTTATCTATCTATCTATCTATCTATAATGAAAATTTTGTCATTGTTCATAAATCTTTCATTTGTTCCATAAACTCACACATTGTAATAATCCATTTCCATAAATAATGCAAGTGATGTTCTTTTCCATTTTATTTATTCACTTCACAAAACAACATATAACGGATTCACAATAAAAACATAAATAAACATTTCTTAAGCGCTATATTTTAAACGGTCAAGCACGACTGAATCCTTTCAGATCACATTCTTAACTACTCAGTAATATATATCGGCGCGTCGAAAAATGACGACTAGTAGCGCCGCGTGAGAGGATGCAAAGACAATTCAATTTGCAACATCCTCCCGCCCCGAAAGGTAAGTTAAGTTCAATACAAAATTTTGAACAAATCCAAATCAAATACAATTCAAGAATTACAACCAATAAAAAAATCACAGTACATAATAAAATAAGTTTCACAACCACAAAATACTGAAAATAGAAATTATATCAAATACAAAAATCAATGTTATCTGGATACAATTGAAAAATGAAAACAATATTAATATTACCTTACAGGTGAACAGTTGGTTTAATTAAGGTAAGTCCCCTTGGACTTCCAAGTTACAAAGAAGTTGAATGGGTCTCTTTAACATTCCTGATGAAGTTTTTAAGGTTACAGATCTTACCTTATTGTCACGTCCTACATGTGTCTCGATTATTTTTCCTAACCTCCAAATTTTTCTTGGGGCCTTGTCATCACCTATTAGGACTATATCACCTATATTAAAATTAGAAATTGGATTAACAGGTTTTACAACATTAGCATTTCTCAACTGCAAAATATATTCAAATTTCCAGCGCTTCCAGAATTCGTTAAGAAGTCTCTCACGATACAAGTATCGTTTAATTAACAATTTTTGAGAGTTAGATTGACTTGCTATCACTAAACGGCCACTTTGTGGTGGCAATGCAGTTGACCTTTTTCCTATTAAGAAGTGGGCTGGGGTGAGAGGGAATGGCTCTACAGGGTCATTGTATACATAAGTTAAAGGTCGAGAGTTAATAATAGATTCAATTTCTGCAAGTATAGTTTGCAGTTCTTCAAATGTTACCAATGCCCTACCAAGAATTTTCCTCAAAATGACCTTTGTCATACGAACCATTCGCTCCCAATAACCCCCCCACCATGAGGCTCTTTCTACTATATAATTCCATTTGATACCCTTATTACCAAAATAGTTCTGTATTTCAAAGTTCTTAATGTTCGTATAAAGTTTCTTTAGTTCCTTTTCACTACTTTTAAAAGTCAGAGCGTTATCGGAATTCACAACCTTGCACACACCTCTTCTGGAGATAAAACGTCTGAATGCAAGTAGAAAATGTTCAGAACTGAGACTAGAGACTATTTCCAAGTGCACTGCTCGAGTGACTGCACAAGTGAATAATGCAATGTAAGATTTGTTGTTGTCTCTTGTGAATAAGGGTCCAGCAAAATCGATTCCGACGACTTCAGAAGGTTGAGCCTCACTAGTTCTTGATATGGGAAGCGGAGCTGTTACTTGCTGTCCTTGTTTGGCCTTAAACCTTCTGCATAGAAAATATTTGTTCAAGCAGGATTTCACAGCTTGCCTGCCCTTAATGATCCAAAAACGTTCTCTTAATTGAGTGAGTGTGTCAGATATACCAGAATGACCTAAATTTTCGTGTTCCTTCATGATCAAAAGATTAGTAAATCGAGCCTTGTTCGGCAAAATAATTGGATGCTTAGATTCATCAGAAAAATTAGAGCCTTGAATTCTTCCCTTTAATACTATTAGACCTTCTGTTGTCAAAATGGGATTCAAATTATATAACTTAGAATCAGGAGAAACTGAATTTTTTGCCTTTAATGTAGTATATTCTTTGTTAAATTCACTTTGCTGCACAAATAGAAGCCAATAATTTTCTGCTGCAGATATTTCATTTGCTGTCAGCGCTCCTGACCGTTTTTCAGACCTAGATTTGATGTTATTTAGAAATCTAAAAACATAGGCGGTTGTTCTCAAAACTCTATTCAAACTACTGTAATTCTCCAGATTTAATAATGGCATTGGAACTTCTACGTTAACCTGAAGTGTTGTAACTCCATGTCTTTCTTCAACCACGCTGTCCATGTCACAGGAAAATTCCATTAGAGAGTCATATGGTATACTTAATTCTGACAACCAAACTGGTCCTTGACTCCATACTTTGTCATTCATTAAGGAATTTGCTTTCACACCTCTCGTCAATTTATCCGCCGGATTGACCTTGCCTTTGCAAAAGTGCCATTTTTCAGGATCAGTTTTTTCCTTGATTTCCATCACTCGGTTTTTCACAAATTGCTTATAATCGTTAACTGAACTTTTTATCCAATGAAGGCAAATCTGCGAATCAGTCCAATAAAAAATATTTCTGGGGTCGAGCATAGGAAAAACAGATTTGAGATATGATCCCAATCTTGCTGAGACTAAAGTGCCAAGTAATTCAAGTCTCGGTAATGTAATCTTCTTCAAAGGGGCTAGTCGAGACTTATAAATTATAAAACTTGTTTTGCATTCTTCAGAATTCGTAAATCGAAAATAAGCTACTGAACCATAGCATTTTGGGCTAGCATCGGAAAATATGTGTACCTCTACTGAGTTCCAGCAGAATTCATTAAAATACAGCCTAGGAATTCCAGTGAACTTCAAATTTTTAGCTTCATTTAGCCATTCTAAAAACAACATTTCAGTTTCATGTGGAACAGGTTCGTCCCACTGGTTACCATTTTCCCATACTGATTGTAATATAATTTTTATGCGAATCAAAAATGGATTCATGATCCCCAATGGATCAAATAACATTCCGCAAACAGCCAAAATATATCGCTTTGTTATAATTCTGTCCTCCGGTAATTTGTTAAATTGTGAAGTGTCAATCAGTAATTCGTCATTCGTATTGTCCCAAATAATTCCTAATATTTTTAGTTCAACATTGGATTCCTCCGGATCTTCTCGACATTCGAAATTGTCTGTCTTCCACAACTGATTAAGTTTAGAAGAGTTGGAAATCCAAGCCCTGAGATTCATGCTAGCTTCATTTAAAATATACATCATTTCCTTAGATAATTGTAATGCCTTGTTCACATCATCAGTGCCAGAGATGAGATCATCGACGTATAGAGATCTTAATATTTCTGTTGCTTCCGGGTAGTCATTCTCAAATTTTTTCAAATGAAGCCTGATTGTTGCCGATAATAGAAAAGGGGAACATTTTACCCCAAAGGGAACTCTGCAGAATTGTAATGTCCTCCCAGCAAAACCTCAGATGACGGCCAACACGAGGCCAAGTGCTGGTTGCCAACAGTAGCTGCAGCTGGGCCGTCGGTGGCAAAAGTTACGGTGCCGTAGGGAATATGTTACGCCGGCCGTCAGTAGGCCATATTCAATCGATCCACTGTTGGCAGCCTGCAGTAAGTTAAAAATAAGTTAGTGGGCCAGTGAATGGATCGCTGCTGGCAGCTAGCAGTATGATGAAAATAGGTAATGGGCCACTGTTGGTAACCAACATTAGGTTGGAAATTGTTAGTGGGCCAGTGTTGGGCTACCTGGTGGCAAACATAATTTTTCTATGTTAGTGCTGGCAGCCTGCAGTGGGCCAGCTGTGGCAAACATAAAAAATTATATTACTGCCGGCAGTCTTCATTGGTCCTTTATATTTTCCCATTAAAGGCCCACTTCACTCACCGTCGCCGGAAGCCGAAGCCAGTGTTATTCTATGGAAAATTTTCTTTACAAATAACTTATTAACTAATACATATTTTTAAATTCTGCTTTCACATTCTGAAAATTCCCAACTGTTAAATTGACGGACTTTTTTTTTTATTTTTTTTTTTTAAATATTTTATTTTGAAGCTGCAAAATACGAATTTTCAATATGTGAAATTTTTCATTTTGCAAATTCAAAATAAAATATTAAAAATTAAAAAAATACATTTTTTAAAAAAGGTAAGTCAATTTAACAGTTGGGAATTTTCTGAATGTGAAAGCAGAATTTAAAAATATGTATTAGTTAATAAGTTATTTGTAAGGAAAATTTCCCATAGAATAACATTGCCTTGGACTTCCGGAGACGGTAAGTGAAGAGGGCCGTTAATAGGCCAGCAGTGATTTAGTTATAGCTAATATATTTATTTTATTGGTGATACCTTTAATTTTATTTGTGCTTTTTTCTTTTTCTTTTTCTTTCTTTCTTTTTTTTTTTTTTTCCTCTCTCTTTTTTCTGATGAAGTAACAGCCAGTTTTTTCTATGCATCCAATATTTAATTTGATTTTGTACATATTCATTTTTAAATACTATTTACAAGTATTTGATTCATACACATTGTTGTAAATTCAGGATTTCTAGTGCAGCATATAGGAAATATTCATTTGATCCATTTTCCTTATGATAAAAGTTTAATTTTTTGTTTTCAGTGCAAATATATCTCTATATTACATTTTTTGGAATAAAGGAGATTATGTTTTTTTTTTTTTTTTTTTTTTTAGTGTTCAAATTTCAATATGTTTAACTTTGTTACGCTATTTGATATAAATAAATGTAACTTTACATGGGAAAATTATAGAATATTGAAACAAAAATTGTTATGAAGAGAGCATTGTAAAAAACACCATAAACTAAAAATAAATAAATAAAAAATTGCAGCAATTGTTTCCGGTTGAAATAGCACGAAGACCCTTCATCAGGCGAAACAAAGTGGGCACGAGTGCAGCAAAAGTAATTTGCTGCAATCGTGCTTTTTGTTAAACTCACGAAGGGATGTGTTATCATTTCAACCTAAAAGAAATGATACATTTTTTTCAATGTTTATGTTTATTGAAATCCGGAATCGTCCGGACCATGGCCTTTCCGGATTTCGGACTTTTCCGGATTTTAGGTCACTTTCTGATTTACGGCAATAAAAAAACGGACATTTCCATTCCGAACGCCCTTTTAGTAAAAACTATCTTACGCCGCCCGAGGGTGCGATTTCTTAAGAAATTGGAGTATACTCTCAAGTAACATGTACAATACTTTGAATAAACACCATAAAATTTTGCAAACAAAACGCAGGCGAGCTTGCGCTTTGTTTGCTGCACTCGTGCCTACTTCGTTTGCCTGATGAAGGATCGTGTTTTCTTTCCATCCGAAACGATTGTTGCGAGCTCTTACATTTTATGGTGTTTACTCTTATTACTTTTAAACACCAATTCTGTGGTGCTTTTTTATTATAACTCTTAAGTATCCAGAAAATTTTGAATATTTTTCTTTTCCCCTACATCAAATGGTACCCAATTGATATTTTTTTCCTTCTTTTTAAAACAGAAGGCAGATTATCAAGTCAGAAATATTCCAGAAATATACTGACATATATGCAGTACAGACACACAAACATACAGACCATTTGCCAAAAACCACTTTTTGGACTCAGGAGACCTTAAAATATGTAAATTAGGTGAAAACTCGATGTCGAAATTTTTGATCGAGTACAATGCTTCCATTATCTACAGTACTCTGATTATGGTTACTACTACTACTAATAATAATAATAATAATAACTAGTAGGCTACGCCCACTTTGCTGGTCACTATGTTTAAATGAATTTTTAAAATAATTGGACCAGTATTTATGTTTTACATCACATTATTAAAAGAAAAAAAAAGAGAAAACTAAAATTATTTTATTGAAATTGCTCTAAACCTCGCTTCGGGTACCCGCTACCTACGGCAACTCTTTTTCCATCCGCATAGTAGTGTGAGCACCAGAGCACAGACAGACACATAGATACTTCTCTTTATTTATATAGATTAGTTGACACAAATCCTGGCATAATTTCAGATAGAAATTGTTATTTTATTGAAGGATTTGTACTTTAAATAATGTAATCTATACGCTGTTAATAAATAAATATCCTCCTTTACAGTTCCTTAAAAAATAGAGGTCCCGTATTCCCGCTCTTCGATGTAATTTCTAGTCAATTTTGTCCTTTTATTACCTACTTTTCTTTTACACACTTAACATTGTGAGTACTTTTCGTTTTCATCCCATGCTAAATCTATGGATTTTTAGCATCCCCCCCCCCTCCCTCTATTTATACATTTAAAGTACGAGAGGTTCCAAAATAGAGGTCACTTCATGAATCTTTATAATATTCATGCAATGATGACATATATTACACCGACAAGATTTTAGCTGTATACTTACAATAATTTTCATTTAAAAATAATTGATGAATTGACTTTTCTTCTCTTTTATTTTCTGAACTCTGTTCCTCGTCATCTTGATAAACAAATTTCATTCCTGCCCAATAGACCAACAAAAATAACGCTGATGCGACAACTATGAGTTACATTTTGTTGTTTTTAAGCACAGCTGGTTTTCTGATTTAATGACTAGTCAGAGATATAAGTGTGGGAGTGTGTGAAGGATTTCTTCTGCATGCAAAAATTCAAGAAAAAGAATTTCACTTGTTAATATAATGTATAATTTTACTTCAAATATATTTTTGAGTGTGTTTATTTACATTTTTCAACAAAATATGAAATTGCTTAGACTTCTGTCCATCTATCCGCTAATTTCCTTCTTTTAAAATGTTTTTAGAATCCTATAAAACTCATATATGTCATTACAGAATTTCCAGATTTATTGCAGGAAGCTTGTCACAAAAATTTGTAGAGGTAGCACAAATGGTTTGAGTATAAAAATTCATAAAATAATTTTGATACATTAGAGTCTAAGAGAAGTTTCTTATCAGCGCACGCAAAAATTTTTGTACAACGTTAATAATATAGATCAACATAGGTTTTAAAGATGCAACAAAAAAATTTTCCGATCAAAAATAACAAAATAAATATTTGCGATTCATTTATTAGCGATGCACAAAAATATTCTTATCCTTTACGGGAAAATGATGGGGGAACTATTTCAGTTTCGTAAAAGCGAAGTTATTTTTCTTACTTGCATTCAAATAATAACTATTATTATTATAAATAAAATAAAATAAAATAGTTTGTTATGGTTACCACTTTTTTTTTTTAATAATAGTTTATAGAAATTACATATTAAAATTATTATTTATTAAATTTATTTTCTGCGATCAAGGCAGGCGATTTGATTTTCATTTCAAAGAAGCATAATATATTAAATTTCGAAAAAAAAATCAATTTTTTACCAATATCCGAGAAATTTTTTAAGTATTTTACCTTCTTATATGTATATATATATAAGAAGAAAAATTTCGACTTCCGGTTTTCGATGTATTTCCATGTTTTGAGATTCCTGAACACGATTTGACCATTTTTAGAAAGTTTCTTTCTGTGAGTGTGCATAAAAATTTTTGTAAACGCTGTATCTCACGAACCAATGGACGAAATTAACCAAACTTGATATGGTCAGACCATGATTTAAATCGTTCCCGATTACATTTGTGGATCATTCACTCAACACATAGCTCTATATTTCTACTTCTTCGTAATTTTCAGTATGACACAGTGTAGGAAGAAATTTTATATAAATGTACTAATGATATTATTTTTTTTATTTTTAAAATGAATTAAAATATAAATATTTAAGTAACTAACAACCAAGCAGGATTTCTTTTTTTTTTTTTTTTTTTTTTTGTATAAGTTGAGAAATCGATCGCCCTTCCCCGTGATGGAGTAAATTTTCAATGCTGGTATTTTTCAAAAGAACTCGTCAGTACCTTTTGTAAATAACTGAATAAATTTTGTGGTAAATTAAAACAAAGTTATAAATTATATTTAAAAAAAAAAAAAAAAAAAAAAAAGCATTTTTTAAGATGTTGGCACAAAATTGATTTTTTTTTTTTTTAATTATTATTATTATTATTGAGAAACACTTTTCTAAGATGAAAATCGTTTGCATGCATTGGGGAAAATAATCTTAACAAATTATCTGCACTGCGCAAATTTGCATAATAAAAAATATAGAAGAAAGTTTTGTGGTAGTTTTTGTCAAAAATTAAAAAAAAAACAATAAATTTTCCTTAAAATATCACAGATATATAATTCAACCTTTCGTATTAAAAATACTGGAGAATTCTTTTCAAGGATACTCATATTGGAAAGTCACTTTATCTGGTATATTTCTCCCTCAGGGGTGGGGAAGCAACGTTTGTACATTTACAAAAAAAAAAAAAAAAAAAAGTAGAAGTAAACTTTGTGGATTTCTATCACTTAAAAAAAATTTTGAGCTCACACCGAGGGATAGACAGACAATTTCTCAAATTAAGTTCATCAAAACAACCCAAAACGTGCAAAATCTGTCGAAAACCGGATGCCGAAAATTTCCCGAACCTAATGCTTTCTTCTTAAATACACTGAAGGAAGAAAAAATAAAAATAAAACATTAACTATAAATATTTATAATTATTCTAATAACATTCTCCCGTCCATATAATATAAATATATAAATTAAGATGCATAATTTTTATTTTATGAAATTTATTAAATTAATAATAAAAATAACAAATGTAACTAGAACGTTAACGTCTATCATAACTTACTTAAAACGGATCAACTGAATATTCGCTTTCTAGAAATCCTTTTATTATAATAATGACTTTAGATTTAAACACCTTTAAAAAATAGTATTTAAAAAATAATAGAAAATCAAATTAATAATTGAATTACTTACTCATATAATATATTATTTTTTCGTGATTTAACATCTTTCAGTCTAGAATCTACATCCGCAGACTACAACAACGAACAAACTTCGTATGAAATGGCAGATGGCGAGCGAATTTCAAATCAACAAAAAATAAATCACAGCGCCCTCTAGGCATAAAAATTGGTTATGGCCCAATAATTTGTGGCCACAATATGAAAAATATTATGTTGGCCTTGTGGTGATAGCCTGCATAAGGCCAACTGTGTTTATGCCACTTCTGGACAACCGACCATTTTTCTTTAGGCCTCCAATACTGCTGGCAGCCATAAACGGCCCACTGGTGGAGTTATGTGGGGCAACCGGCAACTGATGGCAAGTGCAGGATGCCGGCTTTAGGCCATAATGAGCCCATCAATATAAGTTTTGCTGGGCTAATTCGTTTAGCAGCATCGGAATGGAGATCGGGCCCCTCCCCATCATTCCATAAAAATTTCAAAAAATTCCTATCCTCATCCGCGATTCCTACTTCTAGAAAAGCTCGTTGAATGTCTGCGCAAAACGCTACAGGGTGTAACCTAAACCTCAAAATTATCCTGAGTAAATCTGGATTTAAATTAGGACCGCTCTCTAAACAATCGTTAAGAGATAATTCATCCCTGCCCTTACATGAACCGTCAAAAACTATCCTAACCTTAGAACTTTTCTTTTGTTCGCGTACTACTGCATGATGCGGCATGTAATAGCCTGTACCCGTATTTTCATTTAAATCCGACGCTACTTCCTCTATGATGCCCAACTTTAAATGTTCCTCAATAATTTCCTTATATTTAAAATATAAGTCCGGATTCCTACCAAAAACAGTGTTCAAATGAGACAAGCGTCGTCTTGCTATCTCATAATTACTGTCCAATTCCTTAACATTATTTTTCCACAACAATCGCGTTTCATATCTTTTATTTCTATAAGTAGTGGTTTGCCTAAATAACTCTAAAATTTCATCGTCTGATTTAGAATGTTCCTTGTCCGGATTAATTCCAATTGCCTCTAATTCCCATAAATTTTTAACCCTTTGATGGTCCAATTCCTCCTTAACAACATGTAAATGATTAACGCGCACTTTCTGACAATTCTTAAGTGCTTTAGGGTCCCTTTCCTTTCCTTGTATCACAAATCCAAATAAAGTATCTGTTGCCATTAATCGTTTAGAAATTCTCACGTTCCTTTCTCCAAGAATTTCCCCAATGTAATCCGATCCAATAAGTACATGAATTTTACTTAAATTACCCTTATCTGCCAATTCAATGCCCTTTTCTAGTGCGATATTACGCACCCATTGTGAAGGAATTTTAATTTCCCCAAATGTAATTGAATCAACAACTACAGCCCTTAATTTAATTTTCTTATTAGTTTCTCTTACATTATGTAATACTATTTCTACAATATCATAAGTTTTCCTTTCAGTATTTTCATTGCCAAAAGTATAAATTAAAAGGGTTTCCTTCCCGATTGGTTTTAATCCCAATAAATTGCACACTTCGCGCAATACAAATGTCCTAGAACTTCCATTGTCAATAAGACACCTTAATAAATGGCATTTGGTCCGAATATTAAATACACTTGCCGTTACAGTCTGCAACAACACCGAATCACTCGGCGTGTCCTCAAGCTCTTTATTCTTATTACAAACCAAATTTAAAGAACTTTCTGACTGTATTTGTTTTTTATCCTCAACTGAGCGGGATTCATTTTCTTCTGTATTACATATTAATGAGTTATGCCAGGGAGATGCGCAATACTTGCACTTATGATCTTTACGAGAACAAAATTTACTCAAATGATTTGAAAAACATATAAAACATAATCCCTTGGCCATTAGAGCCTTTTTCTTATCATAAACATTTAAAGAACAATCATGATTCATATGTGCCGAGGAACAAAACAAACAGCCCTGAACTCCTGTATTTTGAGAAAACGAATTCGTATTTCTTTTGTTATTAAATTTAGGCCTATTATTATCATAAGAATACCTATTATGATAACCAGATAAATTTCTTTCCGCCTGAGTCGCTAAAACGGAAGCTGATGATTTAGGGGGATGATATTCGCTCCTTTTAGAATTTAAGTAAGGTTTATTGTGGCCTGTCATTTTATTCCGAAAATTATTTTCATTTGCGCTATTATTTCTGGGATTCGCTAAAATTATCGATGCTTCTCGTATTTCTAATTCTTTACGTATAAAATCAACTAATTTAGAAATATCAAACAATTCATCTGAATTACGCTGTCTATTATAACTTAAATTTAATTCTTCCGGTAGTTTTTGTAATATTACAGGGCATAACAGATTACTGTAAGTGCCTGTTGCTACATTTAATTATTGTAACGAACGAATTTGTACCTCAATCGCGTCGTACATTCTCCTTAATTCAGTAACATTCGCGCATGATTTCACCGGTTCTATTAATAGTAACTTATGCATGTGGGACGATATAATTACGTCACTTCGTCCAAAACGTTCCTTAAGTAATTGTATTGATGCATCGTAATTAGATTCTGTCAATGAAAACCCAGATACAGCGCTCAAGGCGACACCTCCTAAGAAAGATTTCAAATACGTAAATTTTTCAATTTTGCTTAAAGAATTATTATTATGTATCGCTACCTCGAAAGAGTTCCAGAAGTCCAACCATGAACTACAGTCACCAAGAAAATGTACAACTTGTAATTTCGGAAGTTTAACTGTACTTCTGGTTTCAGTTCTAACTGTTAGGTTCTCTGAACCAATCCCTGTTTGATCACTTGATCTAGCGATCTGAATAACACCAGGCAACGGCCTGTCATTTAAATTATCCACTAGCCTTTCTAATTTTGTTTTTACATCGATCCCTTTTTCCCTGTATTCCTCGCAGCCTGCTACATCTTCAGCTATATCTTTGACTTTAATTTTTGTTTGTATTTCATAATCGATGTTTACGAGTTCTGCCTGTTTGTCCAGGAGTTGAGCCTTTAATCTAAGAAGCTCCTCAATTTTCATTAATTTCGTGTACTCCTCCGTAATTTCGGAGTTCAGGATTGTTTCTATTTTCCCCAAATATTTCGTAAATGAGGTTCTTAAACCTCTTCTTTTTTCCTTCAATCTTTCTAGATCCATTTTAAACCCAATATCATAACAAGAGAACAAAAATAAAAATTATGAAACCTTCTAATTTCTTAATAATAACCCCTATCCATATATTTATTAAATAAAAATAAACATGTATTATCTATATATCAAAAAATGTAAACATCATCTTTAAATATCATTTAAGAACAAAAAAAAAATATCGTTAAAACAGAAGTAAATCAATTTAAAATAGCATTTACTGAAACCAAAACTAAATAAATAATTTTGTATTAAACCAGAAGTAACTCAATTTCAATAGCATTGCAAGAAACAAAAATAATTAAATAATATTCCATTAAAAAAAAAACAATTTCGTTCTCAAAGAAACAAAAAGAAACACCATTTAAACAACATTTTATGAAACGAAAGTAATTTTTCAATTTTTCAATTATTTAAATGTTGAATGAAACCATTTATATTCAAAAACCCAAACTATTTTTTAATTATTCAAATTTTGAAACCATTTATTTCATATATCAGCAAAATTTATAAATTATAAATAATATTATACATAAACCAAATGAATTCGATGTTCTCACAGACTGCAACCATTTCAGAACAAAAACTACACTTTTCTTTTAAAACGAAACCATAACTTTTAACCCCCAAACTCGAACCAAAATAATAAAATAATAAGGGAAAAAGCCTACCTCCCATATCCGATGCATGCTGCCTTGATGATTCTTTATTACTAATGCCATATTTATCCAAAAAAATGCATGTCGTCCAAAAAAAATGCAAATAATCACGTCCTAGGGTCACCAGAATGTTCATAAATCTTTCATTTGTTCCATAAACTCACACATTGTAATAATCCATTTCCATAAATAATGCAAGTGATGTTCTTTTCCATTTTATTTATTCACTTCACAAAACAACATATAACGGATTCACAATAAAAACATAAATAAACATTTCTTAAGCGCTATATTTTAAACGGTCAAGCACGACCGAATCCTTTCAGATCACATTCTTAACTACTCAGTAATATATATCGGCGCGTCGAAAAATGACGACTAGTAGCGCCACGTGAGAGGATGCAAAGACAATTCAATTTGCAACAGTCATCACGATAACTCCCGAAATAATACTGCAAATCGAACCAAATTTGTACAGTGAACTAATCCTATAAATATCTTGGATGAGTTCGTTAACCAAGTTGCTCCGACTTTTTGTTTTCAAGTGTCAGCCACTTGAAAATTTCAAACCGTCATTGTAAAAAGCGTATTTAAAGCAAGATTTGTTTGAATTTTGATGAAAATACAGGTCACATAAGGGTCTCAATGAAGTTTATTAATGAAGTTTATCCGCCATTTTTAATAAAGTGGCAGATATTTTAAGTTAAGCGGGACCACTTGAAAATTTAAAATCACTATAACTTCCGAAATAATACTCCAAATCGAACCAAATTTAGACAGTGCCTTAACTTATCTTATAAATGTCTTAGATGAGTTTATTAACCAAGTTGCTCCGCCATTTTGTTTTCAAGTTGAGACCACTTGAAAATTTCAAATTCAAATTGTAAAAAGCGTATTCTGAATTTGTTTGTAATTTGATGTAAATATAGACCACATAAGGGTCTCAATGATGTTTATTAATGAAATTTATCCGTAATTTTTAATAAAGTGGTAGATATCTTAAGTTAAGCGGGGCCACTTGAAATCCCGCTACCACTTGAAAATTTAAAATCACAATAACTTCTGAAATAATACTCCAAATCGAACCAAATTTGGACAGTGTCTTAACTTATCTTATAAATAACTTAGATGAATTTGTTAACCAAGTTGCTCCGACATTTTGTTTTCAAGTGGATTTCAAATTCAAATTGTAAAAAACATATTCCGAATTTTTTTTTAATTTTGATGTATACATAGGTTATGCAAGTGACTCAAATAACTTTATTAATGAACTTTATCCGCCATTTTAAATAAAGTGGCGGATAACTTAAGTTAAGCGGGACCACTTGAAATCAGGCCACCACTTGAAAATTTAAAACCATGATAACTTCCGAAATAATACTCCAAATGGAACCAAATTTGAACAGTGTCTTAACTTATCTTATAAATATCTTAGATAAGTTTGTTAACCAAGTTGCTCCGCCATTTTGTTTTCCTGTGGAGACCACTTGAAAATTTCAAATTTAAATTGTAAAAAGCCTATTCTGAAATTGTTTGAATTTTGATGTAAATACAGACCACGTAAGGATCTCAATGAAGTTTATTAATAAACTATATCCGCTATTTTTATAGAGTGGAAGATATCTTAAGTTAAGCGGGGCCACTTGAAATCAGGCTCCCGCTTGAAAATTTAAAATCACGATAATTTCTGAAATAGTAAACCAAATCGAACCAAATTTGGACAGTGATATTATCTTATAATTATCTTGAATGTTTTCACTGGGCAACTTGTCCCGACATCTTGCTTCTAAGTTCCAGCCACTTAAAATCACACTGCCACTTGAAAATATGCCATCACGATAACTTTTAAATACTAAACTGATTCAAATAAAAGCTGGATAGTGAACTTATGGTTCAAATATCTAGGATAAGTTCACTTGGTATATTTCATCCGCAATTTTATTTCCAAGTGGCGGCCACTTGAAATTTTCTTATTATGGTAACTTTAGTAATACAGAATCAATTCGCATCAAATTTGGGTAGTGGATTTATTATTCAAATATCTCAGATAAGTTCGCTCGGCATCTCACTCCACTTTTTTTTATAAGTGGTGCCAGCTGAAAATTTCTTATGACGATAATTTTTGGAATACTGATTTAATTTAAATTAGAACTGGACAATGAACTTATCATACAAATATACTGGATGATTTCGATGGGCAAGTTGTTTTGCCACTATGTTTCCAAGTCGCAGCCATTTAGACTGCTACTTGAAAATTTGCCATAATAGTAACTTTTGAAACACGGCACTGATTTAAACCACAGTTGGACAGTGAACCTATGCTTCAAATATCTTGGATGTGTTTGCTGGGCAACTTGTTCCACTGTATTGTTTCCAAGTGGCGGCCGCTTGAAAATTTGTTATTACGGTAACTTTAGAAATACTTAATCAATTCAAATCAAAGTTGAAAATTGGATTTATCATTCAAACAAAAAAAATCTAGAAAAATCACGTAACTCGTGAACCAATCACGTTATTGCGCCCGTCTTTGGTATATCGATAATAGGTATTTTCTCGCCAAAAGTCGCCATAGGGGAAAAGTCGCCAAATTTGGCGCCAAATCCATTACCTGCGTTACTGGATCTTTTTAATGTGTTTTTAAGGAAAAGTTAGGCTATTTTAATGCTAAAATAAACTAGAAATGCAGAAAACTAACATTTTATGAACTTACTAAGCCTCTTTGAAGAATTTCTCCAAAAAATAAATAAATAAATAAATAAAATAAAATAAAAATAAAATAAATAAAATAAATAAATAAATAAATAAAAAATTATTTTCAAATTTGCAACGATATCTTAGATGAGCAACTTTCTCTGCCATTTTGATCAAAGTGTTTGAAACTTAATTTTTCAACACGATGACTTTTGAGATTTTGAATTAATTCGAACTATATGCGTACAGTAGACTTATCTCACAAATACATTTCATATATTTGTCAACTTAACTCGCCATTTTGTTTCCAAGAGCCGGCCACTTGAAAATTTTAAATTCACATAAAAATGTATTTATGAACCGATTTGCTTAAAACTCCATATGTGCAGAGCCTACATCAATGTTTCTACCAAGTGCATAAATAATTTGTAGCCGCCATTTTGAAACATAATGACGGCTACTTGAAAAGGAAAAAGAAATCAACCTACCCTTCGAATAAGCCGGAAGGACTTGTTTAAATCGCAGAAATTCTGCTGTTAGATAAAATTAAGATTACTGTTTGAAATTATTGAGGTAAAACACATAAACTCTATTCACTATGCACGATATGTATATATATTGTATAACTGGAAATGATCAGAACACTCATTTCCCCAAACTGAGTAGGACGAAGTAACCTATTACTGAAAAGTAAATGTTTATCCTATCTCTACTTAAAAGAAAAAAAGAAAGAAATATCAGAAGTTTTGATAATATAATAAGGTGTTTTATCGTTTTTTTTTTTTTTTTTTTTTTTTTTTTTTTTTTTTTTTTTAATAGTCTTCTAAAGATCCATTTTTAATTTCATGCTATGATAAAACAATCAAATCAAAATATAGTTATACTCATATTTCATGTACAATTGAGTTATCGTTATCACTATAGGTTCTCTGTTGTTCCTTTAAATGAAACATTATATGTACAGTCATTTGCAAAAGTTTAAGACAAGTAGCCGATTTTCAGTATTTTAACACATTGCATCATTTACGCAGATTATTGCGTCATCTCATGTGCTGATTGCATCAGACGCATTCTACGGCTATAAATAAAGGTGCAGGTGCCCGGTACGTTTATTGCCAGTTGTTTATTGGATTTTGTCGTAGACAGTGCTGTTGTGTAATGAGTAAAGAAGCTTACTGTTACAAAAAGGTCAGATATATTGACCCTGTATAAAATTGGATTTTCTGAACGTCACATGAGTTCGAGGGTAAATGTGAGCAAGGCAGCTGTGCATCAAGCTATTAGTAAATTTAAAATTTCGGGAAAATTGGTAGATCGTAAGAGTCGTTTCTTTTTCATACTTGGAGTAAGTCGAGGTTTCCTTGCAGGTCTATGGGATGATAAACCAAAATTTTTAGCCAAACATCTTGAAATAGTACTCAGACTTACGTTGGGGCTTTTTGCAGCCAGAAAATGTCTAATAGTATTGCAGGAGGTTCTTGGATCTCGTACGACCATCCTTCTTATCACATGATCATCACGTGTATTCGTTTATCTAGGGTGATCGCTTCTCTTAAAGTCCACAAATTTCCCCAAAATTTTAAATTTACTAATAGCTTGATGCACAGCTGTCTTGCTCACATTTACCCTCAAACTTATTTGACGTTCAGAAAATCCAATTTTATGCTGGGTCAATATTTCTAACCTTTTTCTAACAGCATGGCTCCCTGCGATTCAATAGCGGCTGTCCAGACGCGAACTTGAACAATCGAAACACCGTACAAAGCATAGTTGCTCTGTTCTTTGCTTAGTACGCTAGTTACGCGTCTCGTATTTAGGATATATACTTACTTGCGCACGAAGCTTTTTGACAATTTAACGAATTATTGTTATTAAAACTATCTTTTAATGCACAAAACTGTTTGTTATACATGCAGAATGTTTTAAGAAGATTATTTGTAAATAAATAATTATTTATTTTTACATTTATTCTTGAAAGTTCAGCTATTTAAATTTTTTTTTAACAAATTTAAAATAAATAAACAGGTAAAAAAAAAAAAAAAAAATCTTGCATTTCTTTTTTATAAAAAGCCGCTAGTTATAGACATAAAAATCTGTTTCAAATAAGCCAAATAATAATAATAATAAAGATAAGAGGGAACTGTATATAAGGAATATTTAATAATTGTGCTTGAAAAAAACAAATCCATATTCGAAATCATTTTAAGTATTTATTACATTGGTATTTGAAATATTATTTATTTATTTATTTATTTTTTTAATAATATCTACATTTTGTAAGCACATTAAAAAATTTTCTTTTTTTTTCCTTTGTTCTTGTTCTTCTTTTTTTCTTTTTTAATAATTGTCTTAGAATTATATGTAGATATTTTTATTATACATATGCAATGAAACTCATTGCAGAAAAAATACATCCCATTTAGAGACACCTTTAAAAAAGACACGTTTTCATTTTTATTAAAATGAAACTCATTAATAATTATTATACTGACATTTATTGAAAATTATTAAAAAATTAATTAATTAATTAATTAAAAAATAAATAAATAAAAATTTAAAAAAGTTTTGGGAAAAAAGTTTTAATGCTCCCTGCTAATTAATTCTTACCTCCCCCCCCCCTATCTTTTTGCTCCACTTGTGGCCGAAAGGTTCTGCTCTCCAAGCTGGTAGGAGGGAGATGCCGGGTTCAAAGCCATGTTGCGATCATCGATCCAGCCATTCTGATTTATTCGCGATATTTTCCAATATTTGCTTAAATACGGGATAGAAAAAAAAAATATTATCCCTAGTAGCTAAAATAGTTTTTTTTTAAAAATAATATCTACGCTTTGTACTCACACCAAAAAATTCCTTTAAAAAATTTGTATATATATATATATATATATATATATATATTAATTTTGCTTTTTAATTACTGTTTTACACACACACACACATATATATATATATATATATATAATCATTATAATATGCAGTGAAATATAGTAATCAGATAAAGTATTTAAGTGCTATTGTGTTCACTCAGACACATACACATATCTTTATAAAAACAGGAAATTGAATTCAGAAGGCCACAAAACGTATAAATATACCAAAACCCACAGTGGAATTTTTTTTCATGGGTACAATGTGTTCCTTACTTAGTATATGTTTGGAAAGTAAAAATAAATTCAGGGGACTTAAAACGCATAGATATACCAAATTCTCAAAGTTGGATTTTCTTCATAATTAAAAGCATTTTCTAACATAGTTATATATAGCTTTTTTTACTTCTCAACATATACTAAAGTGATAAATCTTTATTTAGGAATAACAACTCTAAAATAGTACACAAATGAAAAAGGAAAGTTTTAGATATTATAATAATTTTTACTTTCAGTACATAGGGGAATGCCTCCTGTTATGGGCATTCTCCGGTTATGGGCACCTCACCATACCTTTTAACAAAAAGCAAATATGGTGGATTTGAGTACTGTCAAATATGTATTGTGACAGTACGCATTTTTTGTGCTGACACCGAAGTGAATAGATGCATTTTCTTAGCAAGTGCAAGCATCGAAAAAAGAAAAAAAAATCTAAAAAAAAAGACAACACAAAAGTAATTTGTGAATATTTTCAGAAAGCGATAAATCAAAGTGAATTAATTAAAAAATGTTAATGCAAGGTATATTTATGGAGCATATTCTTTATATTGTGTGATGCAATATCGAATTCAGCTAAAATGTGGACCGAAAATTGCTTTTTCTGCCATTCTAAAAAAGGCTGTCATTCCCGGTTGTGGGCACACTTGTTTTTTTCATTTAAAAAGTGAGTTTGACTTACAAACTGCCAAATATGGCCGTTTATGTCAAAATAACATATTCTATTAGTGTTTTTATGTATGTTTAGGCTTTTTCAGCAATGCTATCCCCGAAAAGTAAACCGATCCAAAAGAAATGGATTTTAATGCGCTGGTTAAAGCCATTTAGAATTGCTTAGTGGATATGAAATCCATAAAATCAACTGCCCGAGAATATGGACTTCCTTGCAGAATCTGAATCCCTCTAGAAGAAGCCTGGAGAAAGTAGGGCAAATCCACCTTTCAAAGTATCGGCCAAACGCGCTAAAAATTGGAGTCTCAACAATCTGATGATGTCGACTTCTGTGTTATCTGTTTGAAGCACCTGTCACTATGCCTAACAAGAGAATGAAACGCGTGTGATCGTCTAATATATTTGAAGTGTGCCAACATACATGCAAATTATTTTACTTGCAAGTATTGCACTTCTGATTTGGAGAACGAAGAAGATGAAGAATAAAATTGGAAAAATGCTATTTCTCTTATTATTTCGGTCACTGAATTCTTACAAAAGGAATAAATTTTGTTGTTTTCTGTATTTATTGTGGTTTTTCTTTTTCTTTTTCGTTTTCTTTTTCGTTTTCTTTTTCTTTTCTTTCCTTTTTTTTTTTTTTTTTTTTTTCATTTTTAGCGGATTTTTCGAGTGTGTCCATAACCGGGTACAAAATTTTTTTTGGCCCAAAATGACCACTTCACAAAATTGGTAATAATTTTTTTCTGGTTGAAGGAATCAATACTGTTACTTCATCAAACGCTAGCTAAGGGTTCTAGCTTTCCACTGGTATTCATATGTTTGCATATTATTTATTCTATCAAAAGTTATAAGCCAAAATCAAAACTGTGCCCACAACCGGAGACATTCCCTTACATATTTAAGGAAAATATTGTAATCATGTCAAAAATCCGACTTTGAAATTTTAATGCTTCTATATGATTTGAGGTCCCCTGAGTTTGAGGTCCCCTGTTTTTTTTTTTTTTTTTTTTTTTTTTTTTTACATAGTTTCAGAATTATAAAAAATCTGCATGTATAGGCATTGCAATGAAACAATATTACGTATATTAAAATTTTACAAGGACTATTTAAATTAAATAAAATTCAAAATTTTTAATATTTTAAAAATGTTTCCTGCTAACTAATTTTTCTTTACTTCCCTCAATTTAAAATTATGTGCTTGTGTGGCTTAAGGTTGATTAATACGCTAGGGTCCTAGGCCTATAGGTGGAATGCCCTCCATGGGGGTCTTTGTAAGGGGGGTCCCAGTCTGTATTTATGTTAGTTTTGGAGAAAACCACAGAAAACTCCGAAAAGCTAGGTCAATGAGTGCGACTGGGGTCGAACCTGGCACATCCTATTTACCACAGTTTAATAATATAATCTAAGTACACTAAGCGACAAAAAAAAAAAAAAAAAAAAAAAAAAAGCAGCACTTGCATATTTTCCTTTTCACCTTCTACAACCGCCAATTTTATCGTTTAAAAAGCAAATTTTCGAACAGATTTTATTATGTTGTCCTTCACATACATTTTAGCATTGAGTCCAGTGTTAAAAACAAAATACAATTGTCGGAAAAACTGTAATTTAAGAAAATATTTCAAAAATGGTAAGAATAAGGCAGTTAACTATGCCACAAAAAGTATTAATTTTTGAATAAAAATCAAGAAATATTTTAATACGTGAGATGGCAAAATAATTAAATGTTAACGAAATATTGGTAAAATGGTTTATAGCAAAATATAAAATTTTTTGGCCGTTTAAACTGGAAATTTGGCTTTAGGCGGCCACATTGCTCATCCAAGCAAGATAACTACAAGTTAAAAAGAAAATGTTTAAAAAATCGATTTGTATCATATTCACAACTTAAAAAAGATTAAAAAAAAAAAAGTTTATAGCAAGATACTTTCTTCAAAAATAGTACAGAAGCAATTAAACAAGGCAGGGTAAAAACCAGAAGATCTGCAAAAAAAAAGCCATTATTAAGGACAAATAAAAAAAAAAAAAAAAAAAAAAAGACATCAGTTGACCAAAAATTAAAAAAGAAAAAAATAGCATTTAATTATCAGGCTGAACTGAGTTTCTCTGATGAGTCAAGTTTAATTTATTTCGAGCTGACGAAAAAACTACTAGGACGGTAAAAATGGGACTGACTTAATGAAAACTGCTCTCCTAAAAGAGTGACACATTCTCCGTACATTATGGTACGGAGGTGCATATTGTCTTAAAGAATCAGACAAATTTTAATGCTCAAGGGATCAATTAACTCAAAATAAAACACGGTGATTATAAAAGTGGCGCCTGATCGACTATTTTGGAGGTATTTCAGACTTTTCTTCAAACAGCATTTCAAGATGATAATGCACTTGCCCCTTGCTGTGCGGCATCTGTGGTGCGCCAATTTGAATCAATTTTTTAAAATTACCTATCCATTTCCATGAGCACCTATACTTCTGTAAGTAATAATACATTTTTTTCACTCTAACTTAAATCCCATAAAGAATACTGTAGAATTTCTTTTTTATTAGACTTGGTAACAGTCTTAATCTCAATTCGCTCGAAAACGTTTAGTCATAAAAAGGCGCGGGGAGAGAGAGGAGAATTTGAAATTTGCAGCTTACAACTTTGCAAGAACTAGAAAAATTATTTACTATATTTAGCACAGTGAAATTTTTGAGATTTATATTAAAAAAGCGGTATAATACTGTGCCACTATACATTAAAGCAGTATTTCCATATAAAGGCGGAATGAACACAATGCAGAATACATATTTTTATTAAAAAAATTGCTTAGATCTAACAAATAAATAGTTTTATTTCATATATTAAAATATAACTTGTTTATTGCATATGATAAATCATAATAGAATATAAACTGTATGGTTATTGCATTATGTTTAAAAAGAAAGTTTTATGTAGGTTTTTGTAAAGTACTTCGTAGAGTGTAATAAAGTGAATTATTAAATCGAAAATGTACATAGGTATCGTTTCATTCCTTTGGTATTACGCAAACATGACAGTTTTATTTGTTTCAACGATTAATTTTAAAGTTATTACAAATAAAAAAGCTATAAATCATTTTTTCTGCAGTGCGGCTTTTTTTTTCTTCTTTTTCTTCTTCTTCTTCTTCTTGTTCTTCTTCTTTTTCTTTTTCTTCTTCTTCCTTAATTTTTCCTTCTTTTTCTTCTTCTTCTTCTTTTTTTTTTTTTTGTCGCTTAGAGTATGGTGTATTCATCAATACGTATTTTTTTTTTTTTTTTTTTACTGTTTGAATGTTAAAAATTTGAATTAAATTTCAGTATTCAAACATTCAATTACATTAAAAAAAAATATAATAATAATAATAAAATCAAAGAATCCACAAAGTAATATTGAAGTATGCTTAGAATATATTGTTAAAAACTGTAATAATGTAAAATCCTGTGAAAAAAATTATAAATTAATAAGCAGAGAGCATTTAAAAAAAATAATACATGCATATAGTTTTTTATTTAAATAGTTTTCAAGAAATTTTCATATACTTATGTAAATTTTCATAACTCTAATGCAGGAAATAATAAACATATATATTTAAAACATTTACTATCACCATAAAATTGTATCAGATGTTTCAAGATGCTCATATTTTCATACGATTTTTAAGAAAATTCCTTTGCCTTTGCAGAAAAATATTAAAATGCACTCTATTTCATCATTAAGTATATATATATATAGTATTTTCGAATTTAATTCGTTTTTGATAAAGAAATGGTTCTAAAAGTTTATTATTAGGCATTAGTATTTCAAATCATAATTAAAGGGTGCGAATATCACGGTGAATAAACGACCTTTTTATTATAATTTGTATGATGAAAACATTTTGACAAACATACATGCATTGATATAATTATTATGCCCATTCAAAAAAAATTTCGACATTTTAATGAGATTCTAGCGTGAATTGCAAATGCATGTATATGATGTTATTCTTACGACCGGACCTTTAAATTAGCGAGGAATAAACAACCTCTTTCATTATATTTTTTGTGATGAAAACATTTTGACAAACAAACATATAATTCTGCATGCATTGATATTAATTATTATGCATATTCAAAAAATTTTTTTTTCAGTATTTTAAGGAATTTACAGCGTTAATTGCAAATGCTTATGTATAATGTTATTCTTATGGCTGGACCTTTAATCAGCGAATATCGAGGCTTGTGTACAGCGCCAAATGTTGAATAGCGGTAGAAAATGTAAGTTCTCGCTGTACGGCCTTCTCGCATCGTTTGGACAGCCGCTATTATATCGCAGGCAGCCATGGTAACAGTAAGTGAAAATTTTTACCCATTACAATAATTACACAACAGCACTGTCTACGACAAAATCCAATAAACAACTGGCGACAAACGTGCCGGGCACCTTTATTTATAGCAGTCTGATGCAATCAGCATATGAGATGACGCAATAATCGGCTCAAATGATGCAATGTGTTAAAATACTGAAAATCGGATACTGATCTTAAACTTTTGCAAATGACTGAATATACAGTCGGTAACAAAAGTATCCGAACACTAGCTAAAATTCCTATATAAAAAAGGTAGAGTTAATACTGTTTTGTTAAATAAATCCTTGTCTTGTTAAATAAATCCTTGTTCTTAGTCAGTCTAAGAATATGATTCGACAAGGAGTAATTTAACAAAGCAGTATTAACTCTACTTTTTTTATATAGTAATTTTCGCTAGTGTTCGGATACTTTTGTTACTGACTGTATATATATATATATATATATATGAGTACTTCCATCTACTCACTTATTCACTCACTGACTCATCAATGCACAGCAAAATCTACTGGAGCCACTGACTCGAAACTGGATCAGATTATAGAACATATAGTGCAAGCACCCCCTAAGAAGGGATTTTACAAAATTCTTTCCTTAAGGGGGGCAAAAAGTGCAGAACGTGATATCACGATAACCTTCATATCTCCAAGAAAAAAAAACAGATATCCGTAAAATTTTTGCTTTAATATATAGCAACACACATACCTAAAAACCGATTTCTGGAATTTTAGAAATTCGGTCCACAAGAGGGGTTAGGTGGCAAAATGCGATTTAAAGTGCGCAAAACGTGATTTCACTAAGAACCTTCATATCTCAAAGAAAAAAAAAAAAGATCTGTAAAATTTTTGCTTTAAAATATACAGTCGGTAACAAAAATGTCCGAACACTAGCAAAAATTCCTTTGTAAAAAAAAGTACACTTCATACGGTTCTGTTAAATAAATCCTTATCTAATCATGTTCTTACACTGACTAAGAAGAGGATTCGACAAGGATTTATTTAACAAAACCGTACGAAGTGTACTTTTTTTACATAGGAATTTTTGCTAGTGTTCGGACACTTTTGTTACCGACTGTAGCTAACATCTATTTCTAAAAACCAATTTCTGGAATTTTAGAAATTCGGCCCTCGAGGGAGGGGAGGGGGGAAAACGTGATTTTACATTACCCTTCATACGTCAAATAACAACAACAACAAAAGAAATATATATGTAAGGTTTTTACTTTAAAATATAGCCGTAGCTGTCAAGTGTTCCGTTCTTCGGATACCGGTAAAATTAAAAAATTTCATCTTATTAAATCAACAGAAACTGCTACAAAACTTATAATTTTTTTTTCTATAAAATTATACGGTTATCCAAAAACCAGAAAAGTTGGCAGCTATTATGATACAGCAAACACCAATATCTAAAAATTAATTTCTGAAAGTTTAGAAACGTGACCCTCCAAGTGGTGGAGCAAAACGTGGATTCACATAATCCTTTATATCTCAAAAAAAGAAAAAAAACTGTTGAATTTTTGTTTAAAATATAACGAACACAAATACCTGAAACCCAATTTCTGAAATTTTAGAAATTCACTCTCCATGGCGAGGGGGGGAGGTGGATGGGGGGGAAGGGTGTGAAAATGTGAAAATGAGATTTTCACCCACTGAGTCAAAACTGCCGAGGCGATTCCGGGTGGAACTGAGTCACTAATTTTTGTGTGAAGGTTGGTTTTAAAGTCCTGACACAGGGACTAAGACAGGGCATTGCAAAATCCCCCCCCCTTTCCCCCTGGAGGCAGACGGCAAAAGCAATTTGCGAGCATAACTCGGCTGCAAATTACTTCACGGTGAAGAAAATGCAGAAGGAGAGGCTAGACTTAAGCACAAAAAAAGAAAAAAAATTCTTTGATTTTCAAATTTTTGATTTTAAGGGGAGAGAGAAAGAATTTTGCAAAATCTGGATTTTCCTGTAGAATTCTACGAAAAATGGCAATCAAAAGTGGAAAACGGCTGTGCATCTTTTGGAGTACATTTCCAAAAACTGATTTTGGGTGTTTTGCGATCTTTAATTTGGGATGGAGGAGTAGATTTACGAGGGGGCAAATTTGAGAGCCCCCATTTTGTGTTAAATTTGTCTTAGGTAATTTATGGGAGCTGCGTTCACGAATTTTGGTGTATGGGATGGATACTTTCATCAAACACCAACTGTGACGGGATTTTTGTTAAATTGACCCATGTTAATGGGGGAGGGCAAAAAACACTTTTCCAAGCTTAACTCTGTTCTAAATTATCTCAATATGACCATTTTTTGATATGTGGGTGTGCTATGTGTATCCAAATCTCATTATAAAAGGGATTTTGGGATTTTAGTGAAGTGTTCACCTCCCCTTCTGGGATTATAGGGGGGGGGGTCAAAAACACACATCGAAGCGTAACTCTGTTCCAAATTATCTCAGAAGGGTGATTTTTTGGTGTGTGTGCGCTATGTGAACCTATAACGCACTGTAAAGGGATTTTGTAAAATGTCCCCTTCCCCTTTCGAGGTTAGGGTTAGGGGGTAAGAAACACTTTTCTAAATGTAATTCTGTTCTAAATTATCTCAGGAAATATATTTTTCGGTGTGTGGGTTGGTTATGTGTTTCTAACAAACACTATAAAAGGATTCTGTGAAATATTCCCTTTTCCACTTTGCCAGGGGGAAGAGGGAGTTAAGCGTAACTTTATTTAAAATTATATCTGAAAAGCAATTTTTTGTTATGGGGCTGTGCTGTACCCAACACCTACTATAAAAGGATTTTGATAAATACCATCCATTTTCATCCTTTGAAGGTCTAGTGGGCAAAAAAAACACCAATTGTAACTATGCTCTAAATTATCTCAGCAAAGTGATAGTTTGATGAGTATGTTGGTTATGTGTACCCAACACAAACTATAACGGAATTTTGCGAAATCCCTCCCCCTCCCCTTTGGCGGGGGAGAGGCAAAACAAACTGAGATTTTGACCGATTTCAATGAATTTTTATTTTTACTTTTCATTTTATGTGATTTTTATATTGGTAACTTGCATGTAATTATGAGAATTCCTTTAAATGTAGTCATCAGCGAAGCGGACAAAGCCTGCTAGTATACATGTGTGTGTGTGCGCGTGTGTGCGCGTGAATCAAGTGCACTCGCTAGCACAATCTAATACACTCTAGATTTCGTTTTTAAAATTAACGCGTATTTTGGCCTTTGCAAGTAATGCAAAATTTTTCGTAATTGGAACTTACCGTTTTTCGATGTATCTAGAGGATTAGGAAAGATCCCATGTACTCCTCTGCAAACAATCAAAAAGTATAAAAAACTATTTCCAATATATGTGTGTGTGTGTGAATTAACTGCACACGCTAGCACAATATAATACACTCTTGATTTCGTTTTTAAAATTAGCGCGTATTTTGGCCTCTGAAAGTAACGCAAAATTTTCCGTAATTGGAATTTACCGATTTTCGATGTATCAAGAGGATTATGAAAGATTCCATGTACTCCTCTGGAATCAATTAAAATGTACAAAAAATTGTTTCCAATGAGGAATTGGCATGCATGGGGGAAATTGATCGATCAAATTTGATTTTTTCTGATAAATCTAGACCCACAGTTTCCAAAAATACAAAAAAGTGTACCAATCATTTGTAAATTAAATTTAAAATTCAACGAAAACCGCCCGACTCCAAAAGGGGTGTGTTTCGCCGTGATGTCACAGTTTATGACTCTTCCGAATATAGCCTGTAAGATGTAGGAGGTGCCTTAGTTTTCACGAACTTAGTTTCCTCTTCATAATGTGTGACCTGTGACGTCATAGGTATTCTGCTGCGTTTTCAGGATACGGTAAATAGTGCGACATTAAAATTATCAGCAATTAATACTCAAGCTTCAATAAAAAAAAAAAGAAAGAAAAAGGTGTGTACTGCCCTTCTTATTTTTTCATATTCTGTTAATTAATGATAAAATTAGAAAGCGTGCAAATTCTTCATTATATATCTTTAATTATAATTCAATTAATTTACTCATACATAAATTGCTAAGAATAAGAGATTTAGATCTAGAACAAAAGATGGTAAATGACAAATAAAATCGACTTCATTTCTTTCACAAACTATTAGATTAACACTTATTCACGCAACAAAGGAGAAGAAAAGAAAGAAAAAAAAAGCTCTTAAAGCTCTAAGAATTTTTAAATTAGGGTAATCAAAATTTTTATAATAACGTACCCTGGAATAGCTTTCAGTGGTAACAAAAAGGGAGGTTTTTTTCCTAAAAGAGAAAATCTTCTTTATCTGTTATTACAGAGACAGAATAGACCTTGAGATAGGGCTAGTGGGGGGGAGGGGGGGGAAGAGAAAAAGAAAAAGCAAATATTCGTATTTGGAACCATATAATCAGTTCTTCTATGCATCTGTAAGAAAAGGGATCCACGTCACGACGACTCGTTGCAAAATGCTGAACTATTGTACTACTGTTCATAGAGACATATAATTAAGATCATCAAGAAAGTAAAATATGGGGAGAAGGGGGGAAATTGCAATTTTAATCTTGTTTTGGAAATTTTTAGTATATATACGTATAATGATTCGGATAAACGAAGGTTAAGAACCTCGTTTTCGTGAGACTTCTGCTCAGTAATTATGTTTTCTACTAAAAAATGGTAGTTGTTCACCATATTTGTCTATTTTTTAATTCATAAATATGCTTATAAAATTAACCCTTTGCAAGACCAATTTAATTTCATTCTTCTGGTCAATGTTGCCAAATTTACGGACTTTTTTTATTTAGTATCCTCCACTAAACTTTAACTGTAACAGTTGACTAATCACTACGAAAATTAGTCGTCCATTATGATTATGTATATCTAATATCACTCCTCAAAATTATTGGAGATAGTTGAATAAAAGAGTACCTAAATTTGGAACACTGTTTAGAGCGCTTTAGAACTTTAGGGCCGGCAAATGTTTAAACCAGCACCGGGGACTTGGCACCTTTGATAGCACCGCTGAAGTACACTGTTAAAAATTTCTGTAAATTTCATGTAAATATTTATTCAGAGTCTCTGTAAATTTACAGTAATTCTTAGTTAAAAGTGAATAATCGAGGTTCTCAATCTTTATTCTGTATTTTTACGTAATTTTATTATTTAATTTTTTTATTAAAATTAAAAATGACTGTTTCTACTTCAGAAAAAGCATTCCAAGTCCGATATATATTCTTACCAATAATTAACTAAATTAATATTAGTTATTAAAATGAATGTATAAAATACGTTTTTTAACATCTCCGTTTATTTTTCTCTGTAATTTTACGTAAGACTTAAGATAATAGATTACACAGAGTTTTCTGTTGAAATTTTTAACAGTGTAAGTTTCATATAAAAGTTTATATTTCCATTTATTATTTTTAAATTAAACTATATTGGTTTTATTCAATAAAATATATGTTCAGGCAACAATTTTTACGTTTTTTGATTTATATTTTACAGATTTGAAATCTTTAAAATGAGTTTTTTCAGGTTGTATTTTTCATGAATACATGATCTTCAAAATGCTAAAACTTCTACCAATATTTAAGAAAAGACTTAATATTTTTTTAAGGATGTTTACTAGAACCTACTTAAAAGAATTGTGGAGGGATTTGCAATGTCTTTAAAGGAAAAAAATTAAAAATATAAATACAACAAAAAGCATGTTTTTTTTTTTTTTTTTTTTTTTTCCTCCCCAAATTTTTACTTTCAAGGAAACATTCAAAAGGTGTCGTCTTCAAAAGATTTTGAAAAAAATGTATGTGATTCTACTCTTCATAAAACACCAGGAAGTGAAAACATTATCGGCTGAAATGAATTACAGCGACCACAAAAAATTATCAAAATTAAGCATATTTGGCGATTTATGGCTGTTGGGTGTTCAGTTCGCTAGCACCGAGATTGCCGTGTACGAACAGAACCGTGTTATGTTTCTCCGCCAAGTACTCAAAACCAATCGCCTAACTATGTGAAATCGCCAAATATTCTTAATTTTGATAATTTTTTGTGGTCGCTGTTATTCATTTCAGACGATAATTTTTTCACTTTCTGGTGTTTTAGGAAGAGTAGAATCACATATATTCTTTTCAATATTTTTTGAAGATGACACCTTTTGAATGTTTCCTTGTTAGACATGCACTTTTTTATTTATTATTTATTTATTTTTTTTAATATATATGTATGCGTGTGTGTGTGTATGTATAATAAGTCTTTTCGTAAATATCTGTAGAAGTTTTAGCATTTTGAAGATCAAGAATTCATGCAACAATGCACACTGAAAAAACGCAATTAAAGATTTCAAATGTGTAAAATGCTTATCAAAAATCTTAAGAATTATTGTCTGAATATATATTTTATTGAAAAAACCTAATATATTAAAAACAAAACGTTTGATCTTTGTGTACGTTAAACCTAATATAATTCAATTTGAAAATATTAACTGGGAATATAAGCTTTTATATATAGCCTACTTCAGTGATGCTATTAAATGTGACAAGTCCTCTTAAAGAAATAAAAATATTCGAAAACATTGCACTGAAAACAGAAAATGAAAGTATTCTATTAAAATAACATTATTCTAAATACAAGAAATGTCGAAAAATATAAATTTTTGTACATTAATATGATATGCATCACTATCTATTTCAAAATTTAAATATAAGTAAGGGGAATGCATTTTAAGTAGAATAAATTATTCATTCACTTTTCTCAAATAAATATTTAAAATTATTCAGCTTTAATTATAATAATTAAGATTACAAGGATTTTAAAAAAGGAAATTCTTTTTAATTTGACTTTAGTAAGAGTGTGTGTGTGTGTGATAATTGCCGATGAAAACTTCAGTATTTATAAGTATTCTTTTGCAACATATGCACAAAACTTTTCATTAGATACTAATCCTACCCCTATTCCTTCTCTCACCCCCCCCCCAAAAAAAAAAAAGAAAAATTCCATTTTTAACACTTTTGAAAAGTGTTAATGACTTTAGTCTGTCTGTCTGTCCGTCTTTCCGTCTGCCTGCGCTCTAACTCCGATAAATATTCATGGAATTTCTTGAAACTGATATATGTTATTCAAGTTCACTATCGGACGTTCCCTATTGAAAATGGAGTTTATACCTTTACTGCTTTGTGTACCGGGGCACCCGAAAGTATTATAAAGCATTGTGTTCTATGACAGGTATTTCTATAAACCATATTTTAATACCTTTACTGTACGCAAATCTTAATAAAATTGAAATATGTTATTCAAGTTCACTATCGGATGTTCCCCCATTGAAAATGGAGTAAATACCATCACTACTTTGTATACAGGGACACCCGAAAGTATTCCAAAGCATTGCGTTCTATAAGAGGTATTTCTATAAACCAAATTTTGATAACATTGCTTTGCACAAATCTTAATGAAATTAAAATACGTTATTCATATGCACTAAAGAATGCTTTCCATAGAATGCAGTATGAATAGCATTAGATTTACAGGGCCACACAAAAATATGCAGTTACATTAAGATCTATTATTGGAAATTTGCTGGAATTGCATTTTCGTTTATATTAAACGTTTTTATCACTTTTAAAATGTTTTTCAACTATGAGTATGGTTTCAGTTTGTGTATCTGTCTGTTCAATTGTTCATCTTTCTTTCTGTTCGTCGGCTCGTTTCCATCGTCCTTAAAAATTTTCAGAATTTTTAAAAATTGATAGATGTTATTGAAGTTCAGTATGGAATGTATCCTATTTAAAATAACTTTAATAGGTCTTGCACAACTGGTTTGTGAACAGGGAAATCCAAAAAAATTCCAATGCATTGCGTTTTAGACAGACATTTTTATAAAAACTTTCAAAGAACTTTCTACTGTAAAAATCATAAAGTAATCGACATTTATTGTTAATATGCTAAAATAATGTTTTGTATAGAGTATGATATGGCTAACTTTCAGATTTACAGCGCTACGTTAACCCTTTCAGTCGCAGTGTTCCCGCTGATGGAACACCTAATTTTAATTCTCAAGTGCAAAAACTCATCCCGGAAATTTTTTAGCAAAAATTTACATTTATAACATAGCAGAAAATGCCCTTTTTTAAACGTGAAAATTTAAAATTTCTTCCATTTTAATTATGTTCGTAAATTCCGGTGATAGTAAGATTTAAATGATCCGAATTACCTTGCACCGCAAAGGGTTAAAATACTCTGGAATAAATATAAATGTTAGGATCTACGTATTTTTTACGAGTTTTTGTTGTCGATAATGTTTACTTATAAAGTGATTTATTTATTAAATTAAATGTTATTTGAATTTAATAAGGTTTACTTGCAGATGTTTCAAACCGAAAATGTCTGGAAAAGGAACAATGCTAATTTTTTATTTTTTAAATATTTATGATCAGCTATGTGTCTAAAAGCCATTTTTAAAATTAGTTTAGTAATTTTTAAAATAAATTAAGTAGTGAACGTTAAAGGGTTAAAATATTCAGATACATTAAGAGCTGCAATTAGAATCTTAGGGCTGCATTTTCTTTTCATCAAGCAATTTTAACACTTTCCCGAAATGTTTAAGAGTGATTATGAATAGAATTAGTCTATTTGTATGCCTTTCAGTCCTTATGTCTGTCCGTTGTATGATAATGTAGGGAAAGAACATTGGAAGTTATGTAATAGGTACGTACAGTTGGAAACTATTAATAATCAATGCGTACCGCATAATTTTTCGTTCTTGTTTATTCCTTTAAAAAGGGATTATAAAGAGACTTCTTCGATAAGTACTTTCTGATTTTGAAAAGAATTTTTTCCAGAAATTCATTAACTCTTTACCATTCACTTCTTCTTTTCTTTTAAAAATTGTTAAAATAATTTCAAAAGCGTGACTATTCGTTTCATAGCTGATCATAAATATGTAATAAGAAAAAATTAGCATTTTTCATTTTCGAGAAATATTTGTTATGAAACTTCTATATGCTAAACTGTTTAAATTCGAATGACATTCATTTTTATAAATAAATAATTTTGTAAATAAACACTGTAAACTGCAAAAACTCACAACAGTTGTTTCAGGGCAAAATAATAGCACGGTCCTTCACCAGGTGTAAAAACTAGACGCAAACGAGTCATCAAAACAGCAAGGTGCATTCGTGTCTGCTAAGAAATTCCAAGTAACTTCTGCACCTGACTTACTCAGAAACATCATTTGTTAAATTTAGGATTAGTTCTGCTATTAAACGAACAGAGGACAATCCAAAGTTTAAAAATTAAGTAAATTAACCCTTTCAACCCCACTGGGACATATATGTCCCTGATATATTTTTAATTCTCTCAATGTTAAGTAAGCATGATATTTATTGGAGTACATGTCCCACTGATTTTCTGCAATTACATTCATACGTTAGTGCAATTTTATGTATTTTCATGTATATATTTTCAAAAGTATTGTAAAATTAATATACCATAATTTTCGGTGTATAATACGCAGTTTATATAAGTTAGTTTTGCATAAGAAATTTTAATTGACAAATAAAGTTATAACTGTACAAGGTCTGTTCCGTCAAAATATTATAGATTTTTCTGTTAAATAAAATTTCTGGTGGAAGAATGACATATCTTATCTGCGCATTATACACCGAAAATTACCATAGAACTAGAGAACTGAACTTTTCACTGTATTTTATATCATCACCTCAACTTCACTGGGACACATGTTCAACATGTTCTGGGGTACATATTTCAAACTTGAAGCACTAATCAATCCAAAACTTTTGAAAATCTTCATATTTGAATAAGTTTACATAACTTGTAAAAAAAAAAAAAGTTTTATAATAAAATAATTACTTTTGAAGTTATCTGTAGTTTTTGCTGCTTTATGCTCCCTCAAGGAAATTTCCGTAAACATTTATTTGTATTCATTCTATACTCTTATTCTACTGAAGTTGTACAAATACAACACCCTGTATTTAATAAGATAAGACTAATTTTACTAATCTTATTTTAAATTATTGTTATATAGGATCAAAATAATGAGTATTACTGTTTGTATTTAAAAAAAAAATCATTATTTCTAGTTTTGGCAGTTAATGGGTTAAGGAGATTCTGAATCACTGCAAACATCTATAACCGAATCGGAATTTCAAACGAGTACACGACTGATTGCCAGATCGCTAACCATTAGGTTACCGGATATCTGGCGCGAATACAAGAGGAAAATGAGTTGATTTTGGGATTTAATAATCTTCAACGTAATTACTGATGAAATAGTTTCTCCTATATAAATCCATGTTTAAAAAATCTATTAAAGAGATTGTTTTTTTTTTTTTTTTTTTTTTTTTTTTTTTTTCCCGGTCTTTACTCTTTACAGTTTCACTAAGCTAAACTTTGGCTAGCCAAAGGGCAAGTTTTTTCTTCATCTTTCCCTCTTTTATAAAATAATAATGATAATAATAATAATTAAAAAAAAAAATGCATAAAGAAAGGAAAACCTTACGATGTTAATACGCAATGAAAAGCTTTCTAATAAGCCCTCTAATAAGCAATGGGAAAAAAAAAAAATACTATTTCAAAGTCTGGACAAACGAAGTGCATCTGTTTAGTAAACAATCTAGTTCTTCATTATATTAAATTGCTTTTGAAATCCGAAGTAATATTAAAGCGAATTATATGGACTTGTTCCTAGAAAAAAATATTTTGCCATTTCGGCATATAATAATCTTAATAATTATTATTATTTGATTTAACTTACTTTCTCGGGAACTTACTTTTTTTTAAATTCAGTTTTTTATAAAAACCACTTGCATTTCAACAGCTGTCAATGAAGAGTATAACTACGAAATACTTTTTCTTTTCTTTTTCTTTGCTTTCTTTCTGCCTTTCTTTTAATCAACCAGATATGAAAAAAATTTAATGACACTGGGGGGTCTATTCTCCGATCCGACTATAGCTCAATTCCGACTGTCAAAGTCGTTATTTTGATCACGTGACGTGACATTCCGACCTTTTGCTATTCTCCCCTGAACATAAATAACACACTATATGAACATAAATAACCCTGTATGAACATAAATAACACACATTAAAAACAATCAGTTGGATAAAGAATGACGATTTAAGAATGAAAAAGTTTTAATCAAAATAATTACATTGCATGTTATGATATTGATTTCTTAAATTATTATTTTTATTTTTTATTCAATCTGTGTAAAACAAGATCCTTTTGTATTTGATAATCGAATACACCTTCCTAGAACTGACTGAGACTGGAATATTTATTTATTTTTATTTTTATTTTTTTTATCTGATTCACGTGTAAAAAAATAAATTCATGCAAAATTCTTTTGATTGGTATTATATTTATTAAATTTAAATTGCAAACAATCTAAAATAAAAATTCAGATTTAGAGTTTGTGAATGAATAGTTCTCTCATCACTTGTTGAGATAATCAATAAAACAAAATGCATTTCTTTAAGAGTGTACTGATTATTTTTTTGTCAATTTCATGTCTCTGCTATATGCTTATATTAATTGTATTTTAATCTAAAATTTAATACAACACTAAGAAATAAAAATATAATTATTCTCTTTTACGCTTGAATTGTAGCAATATAAAATTACTGAAAGTTCTGCAAATTTAAAAGAAAATATGCCGGATATTAATTGCTGAACTTTGAATGATTATAAAATATTCTTAATAAGGGAATACACTTTATTTTCATTTTATCTAAGACTGACGAAATTTTAACTGAAAATAAAATATAACACTATAAAATTGCAACCGATGTAGTAATTCTTACAATGCGATTTTATAGCATAAGTCATGCTTAGGAAGCCCGCATCGGTATTTATATCCAAACTTTAATGCTAAATAAATTCACATGTCCTACAAATGTTAATCCAGAAATAGTTGAAATAATTTCAAAACACTGTATTTTTAACATGTCATCGGATATAATAAAAGCCATAAAAATGAACATAAAGGGCTGTATAGAATTAACAAGAACGAATCCTTTCTAATCTTTCTGCTTTTCGAGTCCTTTCCTTAAGTATCACAATTACTTGACATATTTTCCTTTTAATTTGTAGAACTTTGTATATTTTCTGCACTAAATGTAGTGAGGGCTTACAAGGAAACATTCAAAAGATGTGTTCAAAAAATATTGAAAAAAAATATATGTGATCCTACTCTTGTACACAAACCAGTACACCTGTACACAAACCAGTGATAGTATTTACTCCATTTTACATAGGGAACATCCGATAGTGAACTTGAATAACATATTTGAATTTCATTAAGATTTGTGTACTGAAAAGGTACTAAAATATGGTTTATAGAAATACCTCTCATAGAACACAATGCTTTGGAATACTTTCGGGTGCCCCTGCACACAGAAAAATAAATTGGTCACAGTGACCTGGCAAAATGCTCAACTGACAATACAGAATTGACTAACCAAAATAGCTGACTAGCCAAAAAGTGTACTTGCTGAACTAGTCTCCAAAACTGAAAAGTGTACTTGCTTGAACTAGTCTTCAAAACTAAAAAGTGTACTTGTTGAACTAGTCACCAAAACTAAAAAGTGTACTGGCTGAACTAGTCACCAAAACACTACACCAGACTAGGCAGGTTAATATTATCAGACAAAGAAGGCTAGTCGACAATCATAATTATCTGACCAGGAAGGTTAGTCAACAACCGCAGTTTCAAAGACAAGGCAAGTTAGTCAGAATCTACACTTGATTAAGAAAGTTAGTCAACAGATCCCAGGTATCTGACTAAGAAAGCTAGTCAATTTTTAAAGAATATTTGAAGAGGCAGGATAGTCAAGATTATTTGCCTGACTAACCTGTCTGGTAATATCTGAAGAGGAAAACTAGTCTCTATTTGACTAAGCTGCCTCATAATATTTGTGGAGGAAGATTAGTTAAGAAAAAAAAATGACTAGCCTGTCTCATAAAATTTGAGACAGATACATACTTGCCAACATATCAGTTTTAAAAATCTGTAGATCTTATCGGGAAAAAAAAAAAAAAAAAAAAAAACAGTAGATTTTGTAAATTGACATTTTTAACAATAGAGACTGAATTTATATAAATATATAGTAGACAAAAAGAAAAATATATGAATATTTACAAAATATTTTCCATAAATAAAAATTTTCTTTAAATAAAAATCACTCATCTTTCAAACGAAAACAAATAAAATATTGAGATTACGTGAATTAAAGAATTAATTTCAAATCCTAAAAATTAGGAAAAAGAAAATATTGCCAATGACATTTACTTAAACACAATTTTTTACATTTGCGGCAGATTTTGCTTCATTAAGAAAATAACAATTAAATTGTTATTCATAGCATTTTTAAACTAAATTTTCACTGCATTTAGAAATTAAAATGTTCTCCAGATTTTTATCAGATAATGAGGATCAAAATTCAGTTTTTAATTATCTTATCTGACTGAATATACACTCACAATGACTATGTAAATATACTATTTAATTACAAAGCATTATTTACAAATCTGGTGTGAAAAACCACACGGCTTCCATTACACACTATTGCACGAAAAAAAATGCATTTTTACTTTCATTACCCGACTACCGTAGGTAATGGAAGTATTGTATTCGGTCCAAAAATTCAATGTCGAGTTTTCGCTTGATTTACACGTTTTAAGGTCTCCTGAGTCCAAATCAGTAGTTTTTGGCAATAGTGTGTATGTGTGTGTATGTATGTATGTACGAACGAAATCTTCTGGTTATGATATCTCCTAAACTAATAGCGATCAAACAACGAAACTTCAGCATTGAGGCAGGTCTGGTGTACAGATGAATTTCTGGTGTACAGGCGCCCTGTATAAATAGCTTAATTTCAGGTCTCGCAAGTGCGTACCTTTAAAAACGGCTGTACGGATTATTTTCAAACTCGCTATAGTAACTCCCTTTTAAATATGCTTTTGTATGTAATTATTGTTTTCCGTTCAATAATTGAGTATGCCAAGTTTTGGTAAAAGTTGGTATCTCAAAAACGGCTCTAACGATTTTCTTGAAAATTGCTACATAAATCCATTTTAGATATCCTTTCTCATGTATTAAGTGGTTGTTACAGGAAAAATAACAGTCATTCTGATTAGGTAGGTCAGTTTTAGATCTCGGAAATTGGTGTTTGAAAAAATAACTCATTCCTCCCCCCTCCCTTATTTTTTAACTCGCTATATAAATTCTGTTTTACATGTTTACATATATATATATATATATATATATATATATATATATATTTATACATACATGCATGCACACACACATACACACACACATATATATATATTAGCTTTCTCTTATAGGAAATTTGTTTGGTGTCTACTTCGTTAGGTCAATTTTACGTGTTCGCTGACCACATTATTTCTAAAAAATGCATATAATACGTGTAATAGTGGGCAATGGAAGCCGTGTGGTTGTTTTACACCAGACTTTTTTTTTTTTTTTGAGAAAATGTGATCAGAAGATATAAAAGTGACTTAAAGAACTAGAAACTTAAAATTTTTCGCAGTAAGAGAAATTTTATGCACATGTAACGACATATAAAACGAAACTTACATTAGCGAGATAAAAAATGAGAAAAAAAAAATGGTAGAGTTATTTTTTGAAACACCAATTTCCGAGACCTAAAACTGGCCAACCTAAGCAGGATGACTTAATTTTCCTCTAATAACCGCGTAATACATGAGAAAGGAATGGGTTTATATAACGATTTTCAAGAAAATCGTTAGGGCCGCTTTTGAGATAACAACTTTTACCAAAACGCAATTTTTGACCGGAAAACAATAATTACATACAAAACTATACTTAAAAGTGGGTTAATATGGCGAGTTTGAAAAAAATCCGTACAGATGTTTTTAAAGGAACGCGCTTGCGAGACCTGAAATTGAATTATTTATACAGGACGCCTATCAATTTTCCTGAACTAACCAACTATATCATTCGAAAGGACTTCTAATAGAATGTTTATATAGCAAATTTGAAGAAAATCGTTAGAGTCGGTTTTGAGATACGGACTTACGGTCCAGTCCCACTTCTGGTTTCTGATGTCCCACTTTAGGTTTTTCAATTTTTATCAACATTTGGAAAATGCATCTGTACACCAGACCTGTCTTAATTCTGAAGTTTTGTAGTTCTATCTTTATTAGTTTCGGAGATATGATAGCCAGGAGATTCCACACACACACACACACACACACACACACACACACTTACCAATTGCCAAAACCACTTTTTTGGACTCAGCTTAAAACATGTAAATCAGGTGAAATCTCGATATCGAATTTTTGGACCGAATACAATACTTTCAGAGCTGCCAACCTAATCCGAAAAATTGTTAGTACCGCCCCTTTTTCTACACCACTTAATTTTTAAAGCAATTTTCTTCAAATATATTTACGATGAATTAAAAAGAAAAAAAACTCTATGAAATGACTGGTGTAGAAAAAGGGGCGGAACTAACAATTTGCCGGATTAGGTTGTCAGCTCTGTACTTCCATTACTTACAGTAGCAGGGTGATGGAAGAAAAAGGCCAAAAATTTAAGTTTGTTTTGAGTTAATTAAAATCAATATTGTAATTTTTACACATACATTTAATAAGCCTCATTTCATTATTATATGTATTCTCTGTATATTTTCCAGTAAAATTGCTCAATTTTACAATTTTTCTTGTAAGTTCCTAAAAACAGCAGACCAGTAGAAATAGCTAAAAAAAAAAAAAACGGTAGTCTACTGGTAAAAACAGTAGAGTTGGCAAGTAAACAGATTAATCAAAAATTTAATTGGTTAAAATCCTTCATATTTTATGAAGAATAAGAGATTCGTGCTTGTTTGCAGGGGTTTTTGTAAAAGCATTGTTATTAGTCTTAACCTCTTTACTTTTGTAATTGTTTAATCTTTTCCCCCCTTTAAGGTGTTCAACCTTGAAAATACATCTAAAGAACTTTTCTGGAAAATATTACTTGTCTATCAATTAGAAAAAAAATACTCATAGCTGCCAACTTCTTCAAATTATTCCGTAATGTTGTTAACATTCGCCCTTTACTTCATACCATATTCTTTCTAGAATAATCTTCTTTAGCATGTAATTACAATTAAATATGAAGAAAATTACTCCTCAAAGAATATGATTTGAAAAAAGGGCATTACTAACAACATTCCGGAATCAATTAAAAAAGTTAGCAGCTATGTATACTGGAAATTTAACAAACCACTGAAACAAAGAATTCGCTAGTTTAAACATTCTTCCCTACATTTATTTATTATTAACGCACGCATTTATCCAACATCTTCTTATCAAGACCTTCCAAATGGATTGTGGCGCCACATGATTTAGTCCATTTTTTATGCACATCCTCATATATGGATTTAGAATTGTTTTTAGAATTTATTATATTTAGAATTTATTTTTTTTTCTCCTCGGTGCTTTCGTTTTATACGCTGTGGTTACAAAAATAAATATAAACCTTTATTTTAAGTTCCTTTTTTTAATATTACCCATTTCATTCCCAATTTTTTCCCTCCATAAAACAATAAATCTTATATTTAGTCATAAATTTATTTCAAAGGTAATATATATATATATATATATATATATATTTTTTTTTTTTTAAAGAATAGGAGTAATAGCAGAGTACGAATTAATATAGCTAACAAAGCAACTGAGAGGAGTTTATTTATGTTTAATATAACCACTGATGCCATTAATAATCACAACTTTTCAATAAATAAAAATATGAAAATTTTGGAAAACATACATGTTGTAATTAGTTTAAATACAAATTATAAACATTAAAAAATAAAATAAAAAATGTTTCAAACACTTAATTTACTTAACCCTTTACATACCAAATCACCTTATTTTTGGAAAAATAGTTTGAAATTTTTTTTTATATTTCTTTGCTGCAAGAGAAACATCTCATATTAAATTTAGCTTAAACTATAGCTTAACAATAGAGAAAGCTTAAACTATAGGGACTTTGAAGTTCCAATGAAAGCCTGTAGTAAATTTAGTCTATATTGAGGAATTTTTTTGGTAGGACTTTAAAGTCCCCGTGGGATACAAAGGGTTAAGCATATATTTTTTAAATAATGGATTTTTTCACCAGATTAAAATTATAAACAGGTACGACGATACAATGTATTGATATAGACAATATTAACGATATCTAAGGTATAAAAGTTACAATGTACTAAATTATAAATAACATCAAACTCCAAATTTCCGGTTATTTAAAGTTTTAAAATCATAAATATTGATGATACACCTTTTTTTTTTTTTTTTTTTTTTAAGGTGAGGGTGGACATAAAATTTGCATTAAAAACACCTTTTACCGTATGTAATAAGAAATTTTTTTTTCCTTTAATCATCTCTGTAAATTTTGTGCACAGATAAATTTTAATATATAACAATAATTTACAAGTATTTTGATCATCCAAAATAACTCTCACTTACCTGATAACATACTTTCAACATTCTTTAGATCGATATTTTAAATAGATTTATTTGCTTATTTAAATAAGAAACTAAGTAATTAAAATAAGACATAAAAGACAAAAATCAAGAAAAAAATAATTTTATTGAAAATTATAAATATGTTTCATATACATAAAGAAGATTTTTCTATAATTTGCATAAAAATTAATCATAATAATAATATAAAAGCACATATATCATTAGGTAATAAAACGTAATTTTTTTCCCTTGGCTTTTGCAATACTTCTCAAGTTTTTGTTAGTGACTATTTGTTAACTTTTTCCAACTTAATTATTTACAAATCTAAATAGCTCTTAAACAAAAAAGAAATATTTCCACAGGACTTTGTCTTCATGTACTTGGCTTTGATAGATATGATGGCAAATCACTGAAAATCGTAGGAATAGCACCATCTTTAACAATTGGTTTATTTCTTGGGACTTGATATAACTTTTCTTCTTTTTCATTAAAATATGTTACTGTTTGTATAATTTCATCAGGTTTAAAATGAAGCTCGCAAACCTTAAAAGGGAAAAAAAAAAAAAAAAAGTCGTTAGGATGTCGCTAAGAAGTACGTTATATGAGGTGTAAATTTCACCTCATTGCATAAGTTGCATTTAGTTAGGAAGTTGCATATATCAAAACCTTTCTTAATCTAGGCATAAATTATTATATACTCGTTTATAAATATATATGTGAAAACAGGGCACTTTGGAATCACCTAGGAGAGGCCTTCATCCTGCAGTGGATTGATAAAGGCTGAAATTGATAATGATGATACATATATATATTGTCATATTTCACTTACTTTATAATTCGTATGATTACTTTGGGTATAATTCGTATTCGTATGATTACTTACTACTTGATTACGCACGCACAAGATTTTTTTTTAATCGATCTGGTTTTATATATATATATATATATATATTTTAATGAATATATTGTTGTTAGAACACTATTGTTAAACATATTTGGAAGCTGACGACCGTATTATGAATGCTACCTATATAATTTATGTATGTTCAAACAAATACGAAACTTCCAATACAGTACAGTCTATGGACGGAATTTCTTTAAAGTGCCTTTTAACATATTTCCAGGGGTGCAGAATATGTCCGAACGCGCGAACGATGTTCGGGGGAAATTTTGAATATTTATTTTCTTAAAATAAAAATGAAAACGGAAATTTAAAAAATCTGGTGTGAAACAACCACACGACTTCCATTATCCACTATTACACGTGTTATATGCACTTTTTGGAGTTAATGTGATCAGAAGACATAGAATTGACCTAATGAAATAGACAACTAAAAATTTTCCAGTAAGAGAAAGTTAATACAAGCATAAAGACATATAAAACAGAGTTTACATAGCGAGTTAAAAAAAAGAAGAAGAAAAAAGGTGGGGGGTAGTTTTTTTTATTATTATTTTACTTTTTGAAACACCAGTTTCCAAGATCTAAAACAGATCTAACTGATCAGGATGACTATTAATTGTCCTGTAATAACCATGTAAAGCATGAGAATGGATACCTAAAATGGGTTTATGTAACAATTTTCAAGAAAATCGTTAGAGCCATTTTTGAGATACCGACTTTTACCAAAACTTGGCATGTTCAATTGTTGACCGGAAAACAACAATTACATACAAAAGTATATTTAAAAGAGGGTTAATATTGCAACTTTGAAAAAAATACATACAGTCGTTTTGGAAGGAACGCACTTGCGAGACCTGAAATTGAGCTATTCATACAGGACGCCTATCAATTGTCCTGAACTAACCAACTATATCATTCGAAAGGACATCTAATAGAGTGTTTATACAGTAACTTTGAAGAAAATCGTTGGAGCCGTTTTTGAGATACGGGTTTACGAACTCACTTCCGGTTTCGGATATCCCACATCCTATTTTTCCAATTTTCACCAAAACTTAAAAAATTCATATGTTCACCAGACCTGTCTCAATTCTGAAGTTTCGTGATTCTATTTTTATTAGTTTAGGAGATATCATAGTCAGAGGACATCGCCAAAAAACACATTTCCTTAAAGCATGTAAATCCGGTGAAATCTTGATATCGATTTTTTGGACCGAATACAACACTTCCATTACCTACGGCAGTTGGGTAATGGAGTAAAAATATACTGAAAAAACAAAATTTCTAATATTAAACAACAAATTGGCAGCTGTTTTCTTCTGTTACAAGTGTATTTTTTTTTTAATACCTATTACTTACATCCCCTGCCCCCCCCCCCCCACCCCTAAAATTAAGTATTTGAAGTTCGGTAATATATATTTAGTGATTCGTTCAAGCTAGAGAAAATACCAGATCTCCAACTTTTTTTTTTTTTTTTTTTTTTTTTAAATTGACTAAAATGCTACAAGAATAATAATCCAGTTCACATAAATAAACAAACACTTTAATGACCGCGGATGGGAAAAATTACGTATTTGTTTACTTTAGCCGATAAGAAAGGGGGGGGGGAGAAGGGGAGATAGAAATAGGAAAAACATTTTTTTTTTCTCATAGTTTTGAGTCTGATTCACTTTCGATTGTGCAATCATCAATTGCCCCCCCCCCCCCCTTCCTCGCAACCAAATTCCGCGCGTACACACACAAAATAATAATAATATTAATAATAATAAATAAAACAGAAGAAAGAAAGAAAAAGCATTTGAGCAGTTAGCTGTGAGTGATAAAACATAAATTTTTGAATGAGTTGGTTCTTTTTGTGTCTTGAATTTTAGTTTTCACATAAGAATTTTAACATTTAGTTAAAACTTCTGTTGTTCTTTTATGGATGTTTATTGAAGCCCAATCATTTCATTATAATTGTTATTAATCTAAACTTATGCTTAATCTTTTTTATATTATTTTTTCAATTTAAAATTATTTTGCATTACAGTAACACACATACTATTCTTTAGTTTTTTTTTTTTTGTATTCAATAGAAGAAAGCATTGGATTCGTAAACATTTTCGATTTTCGGTTTTTGATGGATTTACGCGTTTTGAGAGGTCCAGAACATGTTTTGACAATAGAAAATGTTTGTATGTGACAAAAAGTTTTGTGGCGACTGTATCTCAGGAACTACTGCACAGAATTGCATATAAATTAATATACGGTTGCACCTTGACATAAATTAGTGTCTATCAACTTTTGGTGCCAATCGCTCAACAGATGACGCTGCTCTACAGCAATTTCAGAAAAGGCTATATCTTAGAAACTAATGCACGAAATTGCATATTAATTTATACGCAGATGCGCCTTGACATAAGTTAGTGTCTACCAACTTCTGGTGCCAATTGCACGACAGGTGGCACTGTTATACATCGATTTCTGCAATTTCAGGGAAGGCTCTATCTCAGGAACTACTGCACAGAATTGCATATAAAATTATATGTAGATGCACCTTAACATAAATTATTAGTTTATGTCAACTTTTAGTGCTAATCGCTCAACAGGTGAAGCTGCTATACAGCTATTTTTATAATTTAAGGGAAAGTTATATCTCAGGTTATAATGCGTATAATCGAACAATATGTAATGTATAAAAAGGCCATTAAGAGACATAATATTTATTAAATTGGGTGTATATAGGCGATATGTGGCGCTGTTATACTGCAATTTTCCCCGTGATCATCTGTACGGTAAAAATTTACTTCCGTTGAACCTTTAGACTACCTCTCTGATATGAAAATCGTCTGCATTAATAATGGATAAAAATAAAAATAAAAAATAATTTCCATTGCATGATTTCATATAGGAAAAGGTAGAAGAAAGTTAGTTTTGTGGTGGCATCAACATGACATTTTCTTCTTTTTTTCTCCCCGGGAGAAAAAAGGCAGGCTTGAAACTCTTATACTTTTTTTTTTTTTTTTTTTGTAATGATACATATCAACAAATGTCTGATAGCTGCTGATTCTGTCATTCAACTTTTGAGCACTATTTTCTCAGCCTATATGACTCGTTTTGTCCAATGTTAAAATTTGCCCATGTTTTGTGCATTTTGCATCTTTATAGTAATTTGTCTCATTTTTATAGCATATAACTTTTATTTTTTCAGTTTGTTCAGTGAAACAAATAACATGAAATTAAATACATATTTTTAACAAGATACCTTTTGTTTATAACGAATACTTAATAGTATCTAATAATTTAAACTCATATTATTTTTGATTAAATTTATTCTAAAGGAAAAAATATAATATATATATGATATCAAATTTTTAATAACTAAAAATATCAACCTTTAAAAAACAGTCATCAATCATTTGAATGAAACAAGTAACATGAAGTTAAATCTATTTATATTTTAACTAAGATATCTATTATTTATCGCTAATAATTAATATTGTACACAAGAACAATTTAAAAATTGAGAAAAGAATATAGTATGTGATATTAAATTCATATCATTTCTGCTCAAATTTGTTCTGAAAAAATTGTTATCAAACATTTAATAATAAATGAAGACATATTTTATTACATGCAATTATCAACCATTTGCCAAAAATATTTAAATTATAAAGATATATTTATTTATTTAGAACTGGAAATTAAAAAAAAAAAAAAAAAAAAAAAGAACAAATAACAGATAAACGAGGAACCTTTTAATTTTTTTAATTCATCTCATTAAAAGTTTTAAATATAAAAAAAATATGAATATTATTCTTTATTGCTCTGAGATAAGATAGATAAAATGCAGCAAAAGATAATTTAAAAACATACCTTAGAATTCGGAGTTATTCAAAATCCTTATAAATGGCATTTTTCCATATCTTTTTTGAATTTTTATCTCTTGGAATCCAAATACCTTCTGAACCACCTTTAGGGGAAAATAAAGCGTTACTATTCTGTGTATAAAAAATATAAATATGAGCTTAATGTAAAAAATATATGTAAAAAACTATAGTTCAGGCAAATTAAAATACTTATTTTTATAATACAACGATACGCAAAACTAAGATTTTTATAATAACGTATTTTAAAATTTATACGTTTTAAACAACTTTATAAATTAAAACAAATTCTAAATACGATTGATATTGTTAGAAGATTGCTAAAGCTTAGAATTTTACAATTTTACAATTTACTATTCTAACAAAGCTTTACAATAAATATATATATGTACACACAATAAAATAAAGTATTTAGGACTTACTTTTGACCGTAAACTCGATTCGCAGATAATTAAAATCTCTCGGTCTATTTCTAAAATGAAAATTATCACAAATATGGAAATGGAACCGAAACAACATCAACGGATCCACGATTTCAGATTTCTAAGTATTTGAATTTCGAATTCTGCGATTGCATTATCCCGCCAGTTTTGATAGGTTAAATTATTCGATTTCGGTTGACTAACTCAAGTTGTCAGAAGGAGACAAAAAAAAAATAAATAAATAAATAAATAAATAAAAAATAATAATGCTGAGCTTTTGGACTAGCCAAACAAATTTTTCTTAGTCAATTGACAAAACAGGAACAATTTATTTTTATTCTCTCATCTGACTAACCGGTCAAATTTGAGGAAAATGAAAACTGTACCTGGGAAATTAGTCATCTGACAAGTTTTAGAGTCAAAACGGATCATCAGACGAAACACATTAAAGATACATAGTAAAATAAAACGACTTTTGTGTCTCATGACTAAATGGGATTGTCAGGTAGTGTTTTGATTGTTTAAAATTTTGCGTAATTTTGTGCAAATTTGTCAATATACTAGGAAAACGTGTACTATGACAAAGATAACACGTTTCTTGACAAGTTTCGATTTTCCATTTTTCTGTGTGTGTGCACAAACCAGTAGAGATATTAACTCAATTTGCAATAGGGAACATCCGATAGTGAGCTTGAATAACATATACCAGTTTCAAGAAATTCCATAAATATTTACGAGAGTTAAAGCGCGAACAGACAGACAAACATATGGACAGACGAACAGACAGAGAGATGTACAAATTGAAATCATATTCACACTTAAAATTTGTTAAAAACGCTTAATGTAAACGAAAGTGCAATTAAAGTAAATTTTTATTAATAGCTCTTAATATAACTGAATATTTTTGTTTGGCACTTTAAATCTAATGCTGATCATACTATATTCTATAGACAGCATTCTTTTGTTTATATGATAACATATTTCAATTGCATTAAGATTTGTGTATCAGTAAAGGTATTAAAATATGGTTTATAGAAATCCCTCTCACAGAACACAATGCTTTGGAATACTTTCGGGTGCCCTGTATACAAACCAGTGGTAGTATTTACTCCATTTTATATATGAAACATTCGATGGTGAACTTGAATAACATATCTAAATTTCATTAAGATTTGTATACTATAAAGGTATTAAAATATGGTTTATAGAAATATCTCTCATAGAACACAATGCTTTAGAAGAATTTCGGGTGTCACTGTATACAAACTAGTAGAGATATTAACTCCATTTTCAATAGGAAACATCCGACAGTGAACTTGAATAACATATATCAGTTTCAAGAAATTCCATAAGTATTTATGGGAGTTAGAGCGCGAACAGACTGACAGACAGACAAACCGAAGTCATTAACATTCTTCAAACTTGTTAGAAAGTGTTGAAAAAAAGGATATGAATAACTTGACCAGTTTAAATTAATATATATGGAAACAAAAGAATAATACTTACTTTAATATAATTCCATTGAAAAAACAAACTATATTCTACATATGTATATTAACAAAAAAGAACTTAAAAAGAATATAATCAAGAGTGTTCTTGAGTCTTGCCAATAATGTATAATCTTGTTATAAACAATTTTTTTTTTTTAAGAACGCAATATTATTAAATAAAATAAAATAAATGAAAGCAAATGAAATTATTAATGAAAACATGAAATTATTGATGATTTCGTAAGTAATTATCATCAAATTTTAAAGTGTCGATTAACAATATTTAGGGGAAAAGAGATATCTAAAAATAAATAAATAATAATAATTATTATTTTATGGAATTTGCATCAGGATGAGGTCACACTTGGGTTTTTTTCAAGGAGTACTGTAAATTGTTTTACTCTCTCTCTCTTTTCTTTCTTTCTTTCTCTCTATCTCTCTCTCTCTCTCTTTTTTTTTTTTATTATTATTATTCTACTTATACTCCTAATTCTTCTCTCTGAATAATTTCTGCTTTCCCGGATATACATTCGAAGACAAAACTCTAAATTTAAACCCTTTTGCATAGCTGCCAATTTGTAGTTTTTTTTTGCTACCGGAAATTTTTAATAGAATTTTTTAGTACTTTTTTAGCAGTTTTCTGCGATTAAACATGATGAATTTTTTCACAAAGAAGATTTAGTGCTAAAAAACCGTACAAGTTGACAAGCGTGCTTTATTTTTCCCCTGTAAATTTTACTTTATGCTTTTTATATTTTTTATGGGGGGTAAAAATTGGTTGCGGTCATTTGCAGGTAATCCGTAGGAATCACGTTGAAGCTGACATCCAGGATGTAGTGACGTAATGAAAGGCAAGGATATGATTCGACCGGGTAAATTAATTGACGTAAAGTTTGGGAGGCGCAAACTGCAATTCAACTTTCGGATTCGTCAGAGACTTTTTTTCTTCTTCTTTTTTTGCACAGCCCTTTACCGCTTTACCTGTCTGTTTTTGAGTTATATTGCAGCAACTACACTGCGTAAACTATATTTTGCTTGTGCTTGTAGCGGAATGAGCTTCGTACGGAAATATAGATCGCGTTAAGATGCCTTAGAAGCCTATGCATCCGAGACCGCAGGTTACACCTGTGGTCCCGTATCAGGCAGGCTTCATCACTTGTCATTCCAAATGATAACAGCCCGCATCAACAAGGTAAATAAAATTTTTATGTTATATATATATATATGTATATATATATATATATGTTGTTTTCATACCCTTACTAAAATTCATACTCGTCATTTTGTCAAGCCTTTTTTTAAATTATTAAATTATTAAATCATTAATAATCATTTTTATTATAGTTATCTCCTAATTTATTTTGGTCTTGTGGAATATGGTGGCATTTTATCATCGTTTTATTTTTTGCATTCTTCTTCTTACTATATATATATATATATATATATATATATATATATATATATATGAATAGATTATCAATGAATAAAATAAATTATCAATGAATGTATATTTAAGTTTTGGATTTCCTTTTGCAGCAATTCTGCGCATTGGTTTGCAATTCTACTTTTATGATTTTCTTATATTTAAACTCATAAATTCGTTACAATAGTTACCTATATATATATATATATATAGTCCTACCATAAGTTCTGTCCACTAAAATACAACCACCACTATTTTTTTAATGCTCTGGAAATGACACCGTTATATTTTGTAAAACTATAAATAGTGTGTGAACACTGAAAAAATTAACAGTATTTGTTAAACATTTGCATAGTTAAGAAGGAGTGTGTGGGGGGGGGGGGGGGGAGAAGAAAACAGAATAGCAGTAATTGCTTTACACAAGTGTGACAAGAAACCGAAAGGGATTTTCAACTTCCAAATTGAGTTATTAATTAAGGTGATCATATTTTTAAACACTGATTTCAGGGCAATTAGTGTACTGTTCCCGAATCGGAGTAAATTTCGAGGACATTGAAAACTCTATTTAGGGATTTTTTCTAGGACACAACAGGTCAATACCTATATGCAGAACAACTACCGAGCTGATTATCAGCCATCGGGAAGTCCAGATTCGAATCCACTGGACTACCGTCTTTAGAGGAGAGGGAAAACCTATGCTAAACCTCATCGAAATATTGAGACTTTAAAAGCAGATTTAGTGAAGAAAGCAGCAGAAATTTCGATTGAAGTTGTGCATGCAGCGATAGATGAGTAGAAGAAATGTGTAAATAAAGAAATGTGTGTTTGAATAAATGTGTAAAGACGAAAGAGGATCATTTTGAATATATATATATATATATATTATAAATAATAAAGAAAATGTATGTCAAATTCAAACTCTGTTTCATTTTCCATAACAACTAGATATTTCTAATTGGTGGACAGAACTCATGGCAGGACTATGTATATGCATATGCATATATATATTTCATATATTTTTGTGTGTTTATTGTTGAACTTAATAATAATAACAATAATAAAAAGAATAATTATATTTCAATATACAATTAATTTTTGTATATTTAAGATCTGTTTCATTTTTCATAACAACTAGACATTTCTAATTGATGGACAGAACTTTTTTCAGGACTATGTATATATATAGTGTATAGTTGAACTTAATAATAATAATACTAATAATCACTGCATTTCAATATAAGACAAATTTTGTGGTATTTCATGAAGCAAATTTATTTGAATTGAAGTATATTATAATATTTTTCATATTAATCTTAACACTATCATGTACATTTTAAAAGTTTAGTAAAATATTTAAACTTTAAAATGGGCGGGGGGGGGGGACTCGTTAATGTAATTGATACGTAACATAAGTTTTAATTAGCATTACCGTAATTGAAATTTTTTCTAAAGTAAGGTTAGTAATAAAAGTGTTTAAAATAATGGCTAAATTATCTTTAAAATTAATCAACTCGTAAATAGCCACAAATATCATTTTATACCAAATACCAATTTCTGTATTTTATAGTCATATAAATATTATCTTAATTAATTAACCCTTTCATTCCCAATTTTTTTCATCCATAAAACAATAAATCTTTTATTTAGTCATAAATTTATTTCAAAGGTAATATATATAAATGTATTTTTTTAAATAGGAGTAATAGCAGAGTACGAATTAATATAGCTAACAAAGCAACCGAAAAGTGTTTATTTATGTTTAATATAACCACTGATGCCATTTAAAGTCATAACTTTTTAATAAATAAAAATATCAAAATTTTGTAAGAAATACGCATTGCAATTAATTAAAATACAAATTATAAACATTAAAAAATAAAATAAATGATATTTCAAAGAGTTAATTAACTTAAAATGCCCAAAACAGGAAACTGATTCATACATTATTACCAGAATAAAGTAAAATATACTTTCATTTATCAACAAGGATAGTGAAATCATCTAAAATATGTATTTTTTGGTGGGAAAATGCATAGAGATTTTAATATTGTTCATTTTGAATCAGCGGGAGTGTTAGATGGTAAGAAAGAAAATTTGAAATGTTATGATTCCAATTGGCATCACGGGGAATGAAAGGGTTAAATCCTTCATAACTATCTCATTAAGTTTATTTTATTTATCTATTAATATTTACTTACTTATTTATTTATTTGCTTAAATATATATATATATATTTTTTTAACAGCAATTATATCAATTTTAACTTTTTATTTTGTTACCATATGCGGTCTTGCAGAGGTTTTGGGGAACATCGGGCGCCAGAAAAACTTGTTTAGCCCGCTTCACCCGCCTTAAGTCGTGGTGACCTCTGCTCTTTCTTCTTCTTCCAGTTATTACTATTATTACTATTACTATTTATTCTTTGATTAGATTTGCTATATTTGATCTCATCCACCAATGTTTCAGAAACAACTCATATTATTATATATTTTTTAATACCTTTTGTCTTGCATAAGCTTTCATTTCCATCTATGGTTCTTTGTTTACTAATTCACATCTACCTTCCTCGTATTTAATCATTGTAATGACAAATTATTATTATTATTATTATTATTTATAATATATATATATATATATATATACATATATACATACATACATGGGCTTAGAGAAAAGTGTGCAGCGGGTGCAAGAGCGCCCACCAAAGTCATCGGTGCTGCACATAAATACATATTTTTTAATGCAGAATTTCGGGAAGAAAGGACATTTTTTCATATATTTAAATTATTTCTATATTTCTACTTACATAATTTATATTAGAAATATGTCTAAATATTTTTAAGGTACAGTAGTGAATTTAAAATACTAAATCTTTATATTATGTACATATTGTTAAATTTTGATTTATAATATATGATACTGTCATTCATAGATAATTTATAAATGTAAAGTAATAAAAATTTATCCTGAATACACATAATGTTAATTTATTATTTAAAAATGAATATATATATATATATATATATATATATATATATACACTAAGCGACAAAAAAAAGCCGCACTGCTGAAAAATTGACTGTACCTTTTGGGTTTGTAATAATTTAAAAACTAATGATTGCAACAGATAAAATTGTTATGTTTGTATAATACGGAAGTCATAACATGATAAATAACTATGTACAGTCAGCCAAAAAAAAAAGCCCCCCCCCCACACACACACCTAATTTCGCCGTAAATTATCGTAGAAACATGCGACTGGTACCGATCAGTTTGTAATAACGTCTAGTTTATAATGTTATAGTTAGATTTTACTTAGGGGGTCGTCTACATATTAAAACTGACATCAACTTCATTTTTTTCAATGGTAATCCCCCTTTTTTATAATTTATTTGAATTCTTTGGATCAAATCATCACGGAAAATGGTATAGTTTATATATTTCGCTCAATTTTTCATAGAGTTATAAGCTGTCAAAGTTTAGGGATGCTAATGTTAAATGAATGTGACAAACATTAAATCATATCTTCCGAAATAATTATGATATTTAAATTCTGTTTTTTTTTTTTTTTTTTTTTTTTTTTTTTTTGTTCGTTAGAATGAAGTGACCCAAACATATTCTATGCAAATTTTTGCTAAAAAAACATTTTTTGAATTATGAAAATTATTAAAAAATTCATATTTGAAAAAATTATGAATTATGACCTATGTTAATTTTTGCACGAATAGAACGGGCATCATCAAAAACATGGGTTTCCAAATTTACAGCTCGTTCCTAACATTATTTTTTGAGTTACAGTGATATTTCACTTTTTATTCCTGTTAAGGGGCCGTCACTTGTTATAATCTGTATCCTCTATAAGTAAATGTTTGTATATAATTTGACGGAAAACAATTTTAATTTACCTTTATGTTAATTTTATTGTTTCCTAACACAATATTTCGATGTTTATTATACAAATTGGCCTATTTTTGTAAAGTTATCACAATGTAGGCGAGGGATTGTGAAAGAATTTTAAAAGAAAAGAAGCCCCGCCTCTGATTCGCTGAAACACTATTTTAAAAAAAAGACTAATTTGCATATTCCTATTTGACTCTATATGTGACGCTGGTATGCATAAATCACAATGGTATTTACTACATCGATTATTGAAGACAAAACTTAAATGATTTAATTACAAATATGCAAAATTATTTTGTTTTATATTATAAAGTTTTAGAAAATTTGTGAAAAGGCGTGGCTTACGGTACAAGAGAGGAATATATCCGATCCTAATATGTTAAGTCTTTCTTCATAAGTATTAAATATCTTTTTCTAGTTTTTCGCTGCTAAAATTCTATTTTAACCCTGTTACACTTTTTTTCGCATTTCAATATTCAAGAGTACGTACCCCTCTAGTTAAATATCATGTTTTAGAAAACACGGTGCAGCGAAACTGATTGCATGAAACAGCAATTATGCATTCGACAATCGTTTTATTATTATTATTATGAATATTTAATAAATTTAAAAAGATTTTTTACCATGAATTGTTTAAATTTTGTTGTGACATATTTGCATTTGGTTACTGTACCGTTTGTAAGCTTTGTGTTATTTAAAATTTATCCCATAATGTAACATAATAAAATATCAAATTTCTATTAAAAGTTTTTTAATACAGAATCAAATAGTGAAAAATTGCTTTTTTTTTTTTTTTTAAGTTTATAAGATCTATTATTGGAACATAGCTCAATAGTATTTATTTTCAATTTCCTAATCACGAAATCAAAGTCACAGTTATTATGGAATAAAAATTTAAAACAAAGGAATAGTCTTATTACTTTCAAATATATATGGATATTGATCTTACAGATTCCTGAAATTTCATTTAAAAGACTTTAATCGTCTAAATTTAAAAATTCAAAATAAAATAAATTAATCTAAATGCTTTTAAAGTTGAAACGGGAAAATTTCAAAATATATGAAAATTGGCATTTGTGTTTCGAACATTTTGGTGCGGCAGATATTAAAAACAATATTTTAATGATGAGCTGAACCTGAGCTTAAGAGAGGGCGGATCCAGCTATTTAGCACAAGTGATATCACCTGACTAAAACCAGAATAAACAACATTTTAATTTATTCCGGGGTATTTTTAGCCCACTGTTATTCCTTTTTTTTTTTTTTAAGAGAAATTTATCTTACTTTAACATAGATTTTTACTTTTTACCGCTATCCACATGTGACCTTCAGCATTAGCATTTAAATGAGGAGTCATCATCTTCTTCCAAAGCAAATTTTAAATAAACTTAAAATCATATATATTTGTGAAAATCGAAACAGATCTTTCCTACTAAGAAAGCCATTCCACACTGAAATACATGCGTAATGGTCACGGTTGGGTTTAATGTCGCACTAGTACTGCGCTGTGGGTAATTGGCGACGGTCTGGGACGCACCCCTACGATGGTCCGGAGACACGCCATCGTAATTTTTATCGTTCACGGAGACGATGTCTTCCCACAAGACCTTAGTTCGCGCCCCTCAGAAATGCTCCAGCTCCAAGCTCCGACGGCTCTCATGCACTCCTTCTAATGCACATGCGCGCAGACTTCGCGCTCCCTTCCAGCCAGGGACTAGGGCCTCGATGCAATTTCCTCTATATCATTGTACAACATGAGAATTTTCTAGTAACTTTTGTACTAATTGAGATAGAGCTTATATTCGGTATATGGATAGTAAGGGATTTTCTAGCGAAGGTCACCAAGGATTGATAAAGTTGCCAAATAATGCACGAAGGACATAACCTGCCCTGGTGAAGCTTTTTAACCCCTTAACACGCGCTGTCCTCGCTACGAGGACGCAAAATTTAAGATCCAGCTCCAAAAATTCATCCCGGAAATTCTTTAGCAAAATTCACTTTTATAACATACTAGAGAAGGCCGGTTTTTTAAACCTTAAAAATTAAAATTTCTTTTAGTTTAATTTAGTTCATGAATTCCGGTGGCAGTATAATTTAAATGTTTCAAATTGTCTTGCGCCGCAAAGGGTTAATGGGTTTTTATAGAAAAATAAACTCTTACAATGTGAAAACATGCTAGAAAAATGCAGAAAATTAATATTTTATAACCTGACTAAACCTCTTTGATTGAAATTATATAAAAAGCGTTAATATTTACAAATCCGTAACAATTTTTTAATTCCATTTTCACATTTAGAAAATTCACAACTGACAAAATATTTATTATTTTTCAAATATATATATATTAAGCATTTTGTAAGCTGTAAAGAGCGAAAAATAAATTAAAAGCCTTTTTTGCACTTCATAGCTTCAAAACGAATTATTAAAAAAAAAAAATTTAAAAATCACCTTTTGTAAAAATAAGAACATTTGAACGGTTGTGCATTTTGTAACTGTGAATTTTTTAAATATAAAAAAGTACATTTGTTAATGAGTAGCTCACAAGACGAATTTCTCCAGAGAATAACATTGGGTTTATTATCTATTAAATAATGCGAAGTATTTCCTTAAGTACTTTCCAAGCCCAGCGGTTCTGCACTCAAAGCCGGTAAACGTGAGGTGCTGGGTTCGATCCTAGGTCGCGCTCATCGGCCGAGTTTTCCCTGAAAATTATATATATACAGGTTAAAACCATTTAGAAAGATCCCCACGGAGGGCACTCTAGCCATAGGCCTAAGCCCCTAGAGCAGTCAATCAGCCTTAATCCCCAGAACCTTATGTACTTTACAAATCTAATAAACTTTTGATAAATATTGGTATGAGTATGCGAAATAATTCTTGTAAAATTAAATATCAGTATATTAAAATTATGATAATACTGAATTTTTCTGTGTCTAAGGAAAATGCATTTATGCATAGCTGAATATTTAAATTTATTTTCTTTAAAATTTACAAAGTTAATGCAGTGCAATTTTAAAATTAACTATTTCTTTTTTAATGTAAAAATAAACTGGTAACAATAACAAACAATATTAATAAAAAGGATAAAAAAATGTACATGTGTAATTTAAATTTATTTCATCAATTAGTTTCTATCAATTTTAAAACTACACATTAAATATGTAATGTGGAAAAATAATATAAAGAAAAACACAAATGTTAATAAATCTCATTTTAAGTTATAAGCTCAAGCTCATCCTCATGTCTTACCAATTTCTGTTATTTTAAAAATATATCTTTAAAAAATATTAAACATATCTGGAAAAAAATATATATGAAAAATAAAAATATGTTTTTTATATGATCATTAAATAAAAATTTCGGCAAACATTTTCCCATAAAAATTTTAATATTAAATAAGACTTTTTAAAAATATCTCTTTAAGTAATTTCTTAACCCCCCCCCCCCCCCATTTTTTAAATTAATGAATGTTAACATTATAAAAATGAACTTTGGATAAAAAAAAAACTTTCAAATAATAATAATTAAAAAAAAAAAAAAACTGTTTTAGCTTATAGAAATGTTTATTTAAATAAATCGCTGCAGATAGCGCAAACGATATTATAAATTCAGAATGAAGATTGCAAATGCATGCTATCTCACAGCATCTTGCTCACTGCCGAAGTCTGCGCGCATGCGCATTAGAAGGAGCAAGTTGGATCGGTCGGAGCTTGGAACTGGAGAATTTGTGAGGGGCGTGAACTAAGGTCTTGTATGGCTTCCCTGCTTCTGTTCCCATAGTTTATTGTTCAGATTTTTTATTTATTTATTTTTATTTTATTTATTTTATTTTTTTTCTTTCTTCTTTATTTTTTTTTTTTAAATAGAGTAATGTAACATTTTGACCTTTTGAACTGAAGATTTAGATTAAGGGTAGTCAGCCTTTCTACACCCACCGTCCACTTTGGTATCTGTGTTAAGAGTAGAATTTTAGAACATCCCATTAAGTAGTAGGATTTCTTATTTTGCATATTAATTTGTTACACATTATAAAATATAAAAGCGAAAGAATATCGTGGAGATTTATGTAAAAGTTTTTAATAATGTCATGAAAAAAAAAATAATAATTAATAAAAAAAAATAAATAAATAAAACTAAAAAAATATGTTTTAATATTTTTAAAAAGTCAATTAAATTAAAGAAAATGAAAGTACTGCAGTATCAGAACAAACTCCCATTGTCACTGTGAAACGCCCGTGGGAACCAGGTTGAGTGCCCCCGTTTCAGACAATTATACGGCAGCTTGAGTTAAAATAATTTTGAATTTTCAAACAAATTCAAAACCATTTACCATTTTTTTTCTTTTGATAGATATTTTAATAGCTATTCAAGCTATTTAATTTTCTTCGTATGAAGTGAACTATTTGATGTTTAATCAATAGAAACCAATAAAAATCTTTTAATTCATAAACTAACTCAGAGAGTTCTGTGAATTAGTCATTTTTTATTCTATAATTAACATTTCTGAAAATTTTTTCCGGTGTGAAACTTAATAAATAATGTATACTGGGTGGTAGATCATGATTTATATTTTCTAAATGTATAGACGGACCCCTAATACATTTTCACGTGTAACTCTATTTAGAATTGATTTAAAGTGTATAAATAGGTACGTTTTCTGAACCGCCTTGATCTCAGAAATCTTAATATGAAGTCAAAAATAGGGGTTGCTATTGAAGAAAAGGAAGTTAATGCCAGTTTTAATATGTAGACGACCCCTCGGCGAAATGTAACTATACCGTTATAAACTAGACGTTATTACAAATCGATCGGTACCAGTCAAATGTTTCTACGATAATTTACGACGAAATTAGGTGGGGGGGGGGGGCGGTTTTTTTTTTGGCTGACTGTACATTATCGATTTAATAATTCGTTTTATTGCACCTATTAATTATTTAATAAAAATCTACATAAAATTTTCTTTTTAAACATAATATAATAAACATATACTTTGTATTTTATCATGATTTATTATATGAAATAAACAAGTGCTATTTTAATATATGAAATAAAACTATTTATTTGTTAATTCTAAACAATTATTTAATAAAAATGTGCACTCTTGATTAGATAATTCCTCCATTACATGGAATTATTGCTTTAATGCGCAATTGCATAGTATTTTACAGTTTTTTAACATGAAACTCAGAAATTCCACCTTGCCAAATATCATAAATATTTTTACTTTCTTCTATATGTAATACAGAGAAAGTATTGGATTCTTGAAAATTTTCGACCTCCATTTTTTGATGGATTTACACGTTTTGGGATGCCCAGAACACGAATTAATAGTTTTTAGAAAATGTCTGTCTGTATCACTTTTTTGTGGACGCTGTATCTCACGAAACAATGAATGAAATTTAACAAAACTTGGTATTTAGTTACACCCTGACATAAACTGGTGCTGATTAGATTTGGGGATCAATTGCTCAACAGGTGGCGCTGTGATCGCATTTTATGCAAACTTTTAACATGGCAGTATAGGACAAAATTTCGTATAAATGTGCATAATAAGAGTTATTTTAAACTTGTGATTGTAAAATTAATATGAATTATTGATAATAGTAGTAGTTAACTAGGAAAAAAAAAATTGTGCATGTGGGGGCATCGGTTCCCCTCCTGGGGGGAAGTACCCCCCCCCCCTCCGGGGTAGTAAATTTTCACGATGGGTATCTTTCGAAAGATCTCGTTGATAACAGTAGTAGTTAACTAGGAAAAAAAAATTGTGCATGTGGGGAAGTACCCCCAGGGTGTAAAGTTTCAAGATGGGTATCTTTCGAAAGATCTCGTCAATACCTTTAAAACGAATGGCTGAACTATAAATCTGTGGTAATTTAAAACAAAATTATCGATTTTTGTACTTTTAACGAAAAAAAAACTGAAAAATCTTTTTTTTTTTTTTTTTAAACGAAATTTAACCAAACTTGGTATTTAGTTGGTCCCTGACGTAAACTGGTGCTGATTACATTTGGGGATCAATAGCTCAACAGGTGGCGCTGTGATCGCATTTTTTCTAAATTTTTAACATGGCAGTATAGGACAAAATTTCGTATAAATGTGCATAATGAGAGTTATTTTAAACTTGTGATTGTAAAATTAATATGAGTTATTGATAATAGTAGTAGTTAACTAGGAAAAAATATCTGTGCATGTGGAGGCATCGCTTCTTCCCCTGGGGGGAAGTCTCCCCCCCCGGGGTGGGGTAAATTATGAAGATGGGTATCTTTGGAAAGATCTCGTCAATACCTTTAAAACGAATGGTTGAACTATAAATCTGTGATAATTTAAAACAAAGTTATCGATTTTTTTTTTTTTTTTTTTTTTTTTTTTTTTTATTGTTACTAATTGAATATGTATAGGAAAATATAGAAGAAAGTCTTGTGGCCAGTCTTGTGGCCACAACATACTTTTCCGCACTTCCAGACTCTCAGAAATTCGAATATGAAGTCAAAATTGGGTATTGCTATTGAAAAAAAATCAAAGTTGGCGCTCATTTCAATATGTAGATGACCCCTAATTCAAAATTTGACTACATTTTCAGAAAGTGCATTTAATTTCCTGTTGAATTATGTCTATTAGATCTTCCAATTAATAACGAAATTACAGCGGGTGTTGCGTTTTTTTTTTTCCCCTGACTGTACATAATGAGAGTTATTTTTAACTTGTGATTGTAAAATTAATATGAATTATTGATAATAGTAGTAGTTAACTAGGAAAAAAATTCTTTCAAGATGGGTATCTTTCGAAAGGTCTCGTCAATACCTTTAAAACGAATGGTTGAACTATAAATCTGTGATAATTAAAAACAAAGTTATCGATTTTTTACTTTGAACAAAAAAAAAAAAAAAAAAAAAAAAAAAAATCGTTTTTTTTTTATTATTATTATTATTATTATTATTATTATTTTTTTTTTTATTGTTACTGAGTGAATTTGTATAGGAAAATATAGAAGAAAGTCTTGTGGTGGCCTCAACATACTAGTTTTCTAGTTCTTTCAAAGTTGTAGGCTACAATTTTCTAATCCCCACCCTCTTTTATAGACTAAACATTTTCGAGCGGATTGAGATTAGGACAATTTTCAGGTCTAATAAAGAAGAAATCCTGCGATATTCTTTGTGGGATTTAATTTTAAGTAAAAAAAGTTATGATGCTCATGAATGATGCTCATGAAAAAGTTATGATGCTCAAAATTATGCATGCTCATGAGAATGGATAAGTAATTTTAACAACTTGAATCAAATAAAAGTATCACAAGCGCCATATAACAAGGTGCATTATCATCTTGAAATGCTGATTATCGAAAAGTCTGAAATACCCCAAAAGTAGTTGGTCAGGTATCAATTTTTTAATGGCCAAATTTTATTTCAGGTTAATCGATCCCTTGAACATGAAAATTTGCCAGAATCACCGAGAAATTATGCATTTTCGTATCGTAATGTACGGGAAACTGTCATTGTTTTAAAAGTGCGATTTTCATTAAGTCAGTCATATTTTCGTGATCAGATCTGCTTGTTTCGGTCAGTTCGAAATATGTTAAACTTTACTCATCAGAGAAAACAACTTCAGCCCAGTAATTAATTGATATTCTTCAAAAATTTTTAACCCTCTAATGTCTTGGGTTTCTGATTCTTTTCGTTAAGAATGAATTTTTTTTCAGATTTTCTGGCAATTAAACATGCTTTGTTTAATTGTTATTTTACTGTATTTAGATAAATTATGTTACTAAACACTTTTTCTGAATCCCTGCTAAGTTCTAAATGTAATACAAACTGATTTCTTAAGCGCTGGCTTTTTAACTTGCGGTTATCTCGACTGGATGAGTAACGTGGCCGCCCAAGGATAAATGTGCAGTTTAAACAGCCAAAAAATATTATACCTTGCTAAAAAACAGATCACTAATATTTTGTTAACATTTAATCATTTTGACATCCCACGTACTAAAATATTTTTTTGATTTTCGCTCTAAAATTAATATTTTTTGTAGTATCGTTAATTGCTTCATTCTTGCCACTTTTGAAATACTTTCTAAAATTACAGTTTTCCGAACAATTGCATCTTGTTTTTAACACTTGGCTCAATCCTAAATTGCACGCGGAACACAACGTAATAAAATCTGTTCAAAAATTTATTTTTGAAATAATAAAATTAGCGATTACAGAAAGAAAAATGGAAAATATCCAAGTGCGGCTTTTTTTTTTTTTTTTTTTTTTTTTCGCTTAGTGTATATATATATATATATATCCATAAAATGTAATTTATTTTTAAACGAAACGCAAGGTAAGTTTTAATTAAAACGATGATGAAACAGTATAATTAATTATTATTATTATTATTATTATTATTATTTACAATATTCATTTGATAAACAAAATAAATATAAAATTATGCGAAAGTCCATCTTTTAATAAACAATTTAAAATTAGCATAAAAAAAGCATATATTAGTTTTATTTCATATGAAATTATCCTAACCATTTCATAAAGAAATTTTCAAACATATTAAAACATTATAATTTTTATTGCGCATAAAAATCTATAATAATAAAAGGAAAGCTTTGTCTGTCTGTCTGTTCATCTATACGTTCAGCCCTTACTGAACGTAGAAGCACAAAACTTGACATACAAGTGCTCAGAAATCTTCCGGAGAGAATAGTGAAAAAATAGTTTAAAATTTTTTAATTAGTTGCGCAGATAGTAATTAAAACGTAAACCTATGTTAATTAATAAACGAGTCAATTCTAAGTTCAAGAAGAGTTAAATGGCCAAATAAATTAGAAATATTAGTACTTTTTTTTTTTTTTTTTTGGTACCAAACGAAAGGGGCGAATTTTTTTAATCCTGAGGCACAAACCTCTTACCGATTCGACAATTAGAATGATTTTAATTAACTGAAATATGAAATTTTAGTGACAACACTTCATTATATATTTTGTCATTCTAGACAATGAAACGAATGTCTACAAATGATCTACCACTCGATATAATTGCTTTTCAGTTTTCTAATGACCACGTGACAAGCTACTGCAGTCAAAAATAGCAATTTTTTTATTTTTTTCAAATTAAACCTATTTAAGTAAAAATTAGTAATCGCCCATGAGGACTGCTCATCTGTCTCCTGTTCAAAAATCTAAGACATACCTTTAAAAATAAGAATTTTAGAGAAATAATATTTATTTAAATTCATTTTTCTTTCATCAGTTTACATAAAGAGAGTATAGTTCCATTTTAAAGAGAAAAAAGTTTTATTTATCCTAATTTTCTTTTCTGAAATGGGGAGTTGAAAAGCGCTAATGAAATTCTTCTTCTTCTTTTTCTTCTATTTTTTTTTTTTTTTTTTACAAATATCATGAGATCACGTGACAGCATGCACTTTGTGTTCTAATTACAAACGTCTTAGAAGTGAAAGGTTTTATCCTTCAAATTTAGCCTTAAAAAAAAAAAAAAAAAAAAATAATAATAATAATAATAATAATAATAATAAATGCAGCCAACGTGAGTGCAAAAGATTATATTTCTTTTTTATTTTGCGAACTTTTAAATTCATATACGCCGTTCAAATTTCGTACGGGAGTTTTGGAGAAAACCATGGAAAACCCAGAACGTCTTTATTCTATTAAATTTTGCAGACTTTAGAATTCCGATACTCAGTTCACATTTTGTAGTAAGAATTTTTAACGGTATTCAGACCGGAATTACGCAAGTTTCGGGAAAAACCATGGAAAATTCAAACACATATCTTTTTATAACAATGTTTAAATTAATTTTGTATCTCACTTTCTATTGAACATAATTTCATAAGCAATCCTATCTTTTTAAAACTTATTTGAATTTGAATTGAAGAGTAGATGTCGCAAATCTTTCGCCAGATAGCGCTTTAATGTTTTAAAATTTCAATATCTCCAATTCCAGTTATGATTAAATTACTTATAATACATCATTCCAAAGATAATTTAAAGTATTTTTATTGTGGACTTTTAAACTGATATAAGTCGTTCAAATTCTGTACGAGAAAACTACGGAAAACCCAGAACGCGTTTATTCATTTATATTTTGCAGAGTTTCGAATTCCGATACTCCGTTCACATTTCGTATTAGGGATTTTTAATGGTATTTAGCCTAGAATTACGCAAGTTTTGGAGAAAACCACGAAAAAGTCAAACACAGATCTTTTTATAATAGTGTTTATATTACTCTTGTATCTCAGCTTCTAATTAACATAATTTCATAAGCAATATATCATTTTTAAACTTATTTGAATTTTAATTTAATAGTAGATGTTGAAAATCTCTGTCGCCAGATGAGGCTTTAATATTTTAAAATTTTAATATCTCCAATTCTAATTATGATTAAATTATTTATTGTGGTAGATTTGGAGACCGTATGCGCCACTGGATTGGGGATTTGCCACGATCAGAATTTTCACAGGTCGTTTACACGGTGAGCGAACAGACTGTTTCATATCATGAACCGTAAAACAGCGCCACAATTTGCTACAATTGGAATTTTTAAAGTTGTTTGCACTATGAGCGAGCAAGCTGGTGTAGGTTTTAAGACGGAAAGAAGTAGCGACCCTATATTAGGAAGAGACGGAAAGCCAGCCATTTTAGGGCCAAATCGGAACGATCCCCATAGAACGCAATGCTTTTTTCTTCGCGATTGACACTTTACTATACAACATAAATGGTAGAAAACTGTATTAAATTTGTTCAAAAAGCAATACAGAATATAAATATGTAATTTTTTTTTTTTCGTCTTACAAGGCAACATTCAAAAGGTGTCGTCTTCAAAAAATATTGTAAAAAATATACGTGACTCTACTCTTCATAAAACACCAGAAAGTGAAAGAATTATCGGCTGAAATGAATTACAGCGACCACAAAATATTATCAAAATTAAGCATTTTTGGCGATTTAGCACTGTTAGGCGATAAGTTTGCTAGCACAGAGGTTGCCGTGTACGAACAGTACCGTGTTTTGCTTCTCCGCCAAGTACTCAAAATCAATCGCCTAACAATGTAAAATCGCCAAATATGCTTAATTTTGATAATTTTTTGTGGTCGCTGTAACTCATTTCAGGCGATAACTTTTTCACTTTCTAGTGTTTTACGAAGAGTAGAATCACATATACTTTTTTTCAATATTTCTTGAAGACGACACCTTTTGAATGTTTCCTTGTTAGAAAAAAAGAATTTGAAGAAAAACGAATTTTGTTTTAACCATCGATAAGATATGATTACTTTTTCAACTCTGATCGGAATTTTTGTTACATATTTCTATACTAAGCAAAATACGTTGATTGTGAAAGTAATTTTCCCTTACTTTTTCTGAGGAGATACATTTTATATTTAAAAAGTTAGAAAAATTTCAATAAAAATATGGTGATCTTAGTTTTTATCAAATAATTCAGGAATAAATGTAAAACTACGGTAGAAGAAAGGAAATTATTTTTCATTATTTTATAAAAATATTTATGTAATATTTTAACTAGCTAAAAATACATATTTTATTTATTTCAGTTTCACATTATTATTAATAATAACGTATTTATTTATTTTTGTAAAAATATTAACCAATAATTAAAAATAATAATTTGTCAAAATATTAACTAATATTTTTTGAAATTAAAAAATATGTTTTTATTTATTTTATTTACATTTGCTTATTTCATTGATTTTTTTTTTTTTTTTTTTTTAGCTTTTAAATTATTATGTAAATAAAAATAATAACTTATTTAAATATTATTTATAAAATTTATTATGGCAAATATTATGTGAAAGAAATTTATATTTCATATGCTAGTAAATAATGTACACCTTATTTTCTTTATTTTTATCAATTTATTTTATGAAAACTAATACATTTTGCGTACTAGCAAATAATGAAAAAATATTTTTTAATATAGTTATTTAAAATATGTATCTTAAAATATATTAGAAAAATACATTCCAGTTTAGAAAAATACATTCAGATCTAACATATTAAGTATATCGCAAAACAGAACTTAAAATCTAATAGTTAGCAAATAAATAATGTAATTATCTCATATGTTAGGAAATAAATACGTAAAACAGCATGCAATAAGATAACTCAAAGTATTTAAAATAAAGTATAAATAATAATGCATTTTTATCTTTTAAAAATATTTAAAAGTTAAAGTAATTGATCTCCCAATAAAGTGAAAATGAATTAAATAAGTTTTCTTCCAGTTATGACGTAAAATAATCAAAATTTCTTCTCAGCGTAATGATAAGCAATGGAGCAACTGGCACTAAAATGGAGGATTTCGTAAAAAAGCCGGCACGCCGATGTCCAGTCTCCTTCCAATATATAAAAATCCAATATAATCCAATATATCCAATATATCCAATATATAATATATAAAAAATATATTGGAAGTATATATTCCAGAAGAAAGGCGTCGCAGGCGTCACCGACAGGGAGTTTAATAGGGTGAGATTTTTTAAAGATCGCGAACTAAGTGGTTCCCGAAGACAGCTACTATTTAATAAAGAATAAAAAAGAATATAAATTATTTGAAAACTTTTTAATTTAAAAATTACTATAAGTGAAATTTGTTTATATATTTTTTAATAATACATTTCATTTTAATAAATCAAAATAAATAAATAAATAAAATAAAATAAAATAAAATAAAATGTTTTTAATAAAATATTTAAAAAGTAATTTATTGCATATCAATAAATTAATTAAGTAGGATCTGGGGATTAAAATGATTTAAAATAGCACTTTTTACCTTTCTTCACTTGTTTCCGCTAAAAAAAAAAAAAAAAAAAAAAGAAAAGAAAGAGAAATTTAAATATGGGATTTTTTTTTTTTTTTTTTTTTAATGCATTTATGCAATGAACTTATTGTTATCACCCTTAAAGTATTTTTATTCACATTTTTAATTATTTAAAGAGCTAACTTTTTATCACTTTTTAATACCGATTTTATCCCTGGAATGGGATAAATTGGATAGTGATTAAAAAATGATTATCCTAGAAGAAATGAAAAAGTATGTTGTTTTGAAAGAAGAAGAAAAGTAAGCTACAATAATGACAATTTACGCCAACAAAGTTATAATAACCCCGATTATGACATTGTTGACAAAATTTTAATATGAGACACCATAATTAAATAAGATGGACCAAAATTCATTATACATTTAACATTATTTCAATGCACTGCAACATACACTCCATAAACAAAAAATAAATAAATTAAATTAAATTAAAAATAAAAAAATAAATAAAATAAATAAATAAAACATTTTACCTTCCAGACCCTACAGAATAAAATTTTACGTAATCAATTTCCCAATCAAAAATGAGCGATCTGCTCTACACTATCTAACCATAGGCCAATTATAACAGTGGACAGAGCATTCCTTTATTTCGGGCATATAAGAAAGTGTGGCAAAGATGAGACAGCTTTGTATAGGCAAAAGGTTAATTTTTTGTCAATTATCGCGTTATTGGCGATTATTTGTTTTGACTGTTTCTCTTTCTCTCTCTCTCTCTTTCTCTTTTTGTATTAAAAGATAAAACAAGCAAAACTTGTGTAAAACATTACATTTTCTTCAGCTTTTCAACTCATTTTTAAAATTATTTATTTATTTATTCAATTAGTACAATTCGTACAATCATCCAGCGATAAGCATACTTCCCATAGATTATTATAAAAACAATATTGCAATTTTTATTTCCGATAATACATGGAATTGTTACTTCTTTAATTTAAAGAGCTAAACATAGCAGTTATAAGTATTTTACAAAAATAATTACTTAAAAAGTACGAAATAATAATAATAAAAAAAAAACTTATCTGCAAAACATAATCCTCATTTTACATAACGTTTAGGGCTTTTTATCGAACATCTAACCACTATTGCTTGCGATAAAATATGTTTAAAATGCAAAACAATCTAATTTTCAGATGGAAATATATATATATATATATATATATACTGAAAAAAAAAAAAAAACTCTCAAAAATGAGGAAAAATATCGTCTGCGTAAGAGAACACAGGGTTTAGAGCTTGACGGAAAAATTTGTTGGCTAGTGATCTTTGCTAGACAAAAAGGTTGCCATTGTACCCACCCCTGTAATAATAAGCCTACGTATCTAACGCATTCCTTTTCTTCTTTTTTTTTTCTTTTCTTTTTCTTTTTTTTTTTTTTTTTACGGTACATAATTAATTAATTAAGTGTAGCATTTGTTTTTCAGAAAAGCTGAACATACTGGAGAACTTAAAAGAAAATTACGACCAAATTATCAGTTGCGTTCATTTTTTTTTTCTGAGGGTGGAAAAAGTGAACGCAACTGGTAAGCGTGCCGCGTTTTTTTTCATTTTTTCTTTCTCTTTTTTCGCAAGCGCGCGCGCACACACACACACATACACATGCATATACGCACATATACAAAAGAAAAAAGAAAAAGAAATAGCGCGCAGGAGAATTCGGTCTTTCTCGCAAAGGACAACGCGAAAAAGTCCGAATTTCAGAAATTCTACAGCACACCGAGAGCACACTTCTGAAAGACCATTCCTCAAGAACAGTATTTGTAAGTTATTTTCTAAAAAAGAAAAAAATTCTTCTTCCTCTTTATTTATTTTATTTTATTTTATTTTATTTATTTATTTATTTATTTGTTTTTATTTTTTACTTAACAGATATTCATGTACTTAATTTGTGACATTCAACCCCTAAAATATTTACTTTTAATTATTGTATATTATTAAGTTTGTATTGTTTATATGTTGTATTTTTAGTGTATTATTATTATTATTATTAATGTATACTTTAATTGTTTAAAACAATGCTGTACTAATGAAATCGTATATTAGATATAGAGCTCAGGAATTTTTACTTATGTAATATTAAACTTAAAAAAAAAAAAAAAAAAAAAAAAAAGAATAGTTTATTTACACATTTTAGTTAAAATTTATTTTCTGTATATAACAGAGGTCTACAATACGACCTTAATTAAATTAATTATTTGAATATAGAATTAAATTTGATATAAGCGGTTTCACAGTCAAAAGTAAGCGATCACTGTACGCAATATAGCACTTTTATTTTCTTCTTCTTATCTTTTTTTTAGATATATGATTAATTGCAGTATTTGTTTTTCAGAAAATCTGAACATACTAATGAATTTTCAAAGAAAAAGATTATGAAGACATTATCAGTTGCGTTCATTTTTTTTGATTAATACCAGAACCCGATAAAATGAACACAGCTGGTATGCGAGCCACTTTCTTTTTCTTTTTTTTTCTATATTTTCATTCTTCGCATGCGCGCGCGCACGAACACATGCACACGTAGACACATACACAGAGGCACACACACAAGAAAAAAGACAGAAAAAAAGAAAGAAACACAGCACGCTACATGTTCGGATTTTTTCGCATCGCGAAAAAAGTCCGAACTTCCACAAGTAGTCACTAAAGAGTTTCGTGAGCAGTGCATTCAGGAAGAATCGTATTCGTAAGTTATTTTGTAAAATGTAATTAATTTGTTAAATAGTTATTTTTAATTATTGTATGCTATTAAGATTTTATTATTTGTATATTGTATTTTCTATTGCATTTTTATTATTATCATTATATGTATTCTTTTAATGTTTAAAAAATTACTTGTCTAATGAAATGGTATTTGATAGATGTCTAAAGCAAGACTTTTCCATTGTCTATAATTTATTATTATTATTATTATTATTATTATTATTATTTGACATTTTTGCCTTTTGTGTGTCTGTTGTTTATGCATAATATATCTTTCCCAATGCGAAATTTATTGTTTTGTATTGTCAGGGTTCGATCCAGGTTTCAATAGTAAGGTATTATTTTTATGGAAAACAATATATATATATATATATATATATATACTATTTTTTGAAATTTTTTATTTATATTGTGAAAGAAAAAAAAAAGTTATCGTGCAAAACCTTCCGTTTTAACGGTCATTCTATCAGGTTTAATATCATGTTAATAACGTTTCTTCTAACCAAGTATTGCAATCACATTGAAAGAATGGAAAAAGTTTATAACCGGATAATTTTTATAAAATGGAATTTATTGGAAGGGTCGTTTTTATGAATTTGAATTTTGTGAATGGGGCCCATTTTATGGATTTGAACATCGTGAAGGGGCCCATTTTATAGATTTGAATTTTGTAAACGGTCTCATTTTATGAAATAGAATTTTGTCAAGTGGCAGCAAAAGGACCCTAGTTTTTGCCTGGATCAGTCCCTAATTGAGAATTTTTGTTTTCTATTTTACAAAAGCTTATATTGCAAAATATGAGCTTTTGTAAAATAAAATTGCAAATTATATTACAAAAGCTCACTTTTTACATGTAAAAAGTGAGCTACAAAGAATCAGCTGGCGCTGATGATACCCCTGCCTTTTGAGCAGATAATACGGCATAATGCCGGGGGACTCATAGCCTTTGCATGTAAAAGTGGCTTATATAGCACAGCGGTTGCTGGTGCGTCCTCTCCCAAAATGAAAGAAAACTATTCAACGGCAGAATAAAATGTGCAGATGAGCGAAATATCTGTATATATATATAAATTACGTGTCACGATGTTTGTCCGGGGTAAACTCCTAAACTAAGGAACCGATTTTAATGAAATTTTGCACATTGTGTGCAGTTTGGTCCAACTTGAGAGATAGGATAGTTTTTATCTCAATTTATTGTCACAATATTGTTTTATTGCAATTATTTGCTAATTATAGACCTTTATTAAAGTTGCTCCAAAATATCTGTGAGTTCCATTAATTTAATTGTTGCCAAAAAAAAAAAAAAAAAATACGAGTTCATTTTCTTTCGACATAAAAATAAATACATTTAATCAAACGTGAACGTTAAAAAATTATAAAAAGTTAAATTATGCATCTCACGAAAATTGACGTCATAATCAATTTAAAGATTTTATACACATTGATAAAGTGCTAATGTAGTTCTAACATAGATATCTCTCTATATATATAAATTACGTGTCACGATGTTTGTCCGGGGTAAATTCCTAAACTAAGGAACCGATTTTAATGAAATTTTGCACACTGTGTGCAGTTTGGTCCAACTTGAGAGATAGGATAGTTTGTCACAATATTGTTTTATTGCAATTATTTGTTAATTATAGACCTTTATTAAAGTTGCTCCAAAATATCTGTGAGTTCCATTAATTTAATTGTTGCCCCCAAAAAAAAAAAAAAATACGAGTTCATTTTCTTTCGACATAAAAATAAATACATTTAATCAAACGTGAACGTTAAAAAATTATAAAAAGTTAAATTATGCATCTCACGAAAATTGACGTCATAATCAATTTAAAGATTTTATACACATTGATAAAGTGCTAATGTAGTTCTATCATAGATATAGCAATATATATAGATTTCTCATCCCCATGTTATCGTACAAAGATTTTTGACGCCGAAAAAAAAAAAAATAAATAAATAAAAGCTTTGGAAACAGCCATTAAGTGGTATTGAAAAAAAAAAAAAAAGTAAAGAACAGAAAGAAAGAAATATGAATTTGAAATTGTATCTGGAGTCTTCCATTCCCCTTTAGCAAATAAATTATTCATAAATTTTATTTGCTAAAATATTAGTATGTATTCCCGAGTGTATTCACTCGGGGAAAGACGGCCATATTTTGGTAAAAACGTCGTCTTTTCCCAAATGAAAAGGAATAACTTTTTTCTCCCCAATGATCACTCTATTCTATATATGCTATACTATATCTATGAGTTCTATACGCAAGCGAAGTGTGACTCACTAACCGTCTGTGCAGCCAAGAAAAAGATTTCCTATGTTAATTGCCCACTGGATTTTTTGTAAGAAATTATTAAAAATCGAGGGAATTTATTTCCCGATTTTAATCCTTATATTTGGGTATAGATATGTATTAGTTATCGCGGGTGTTAGATTGAATTATTTTGCTGTCAAATTGACAAAATTTTAATTTTAAATTTCAAAACTCTGTCGCCCTTGGCTTTTATTATTATTATTATTATTATTATTTGGCGATCAAAAGCATAACACGAAAATATACATGCCAGATGTATACATTGTACGAAATGTAATATGTATTATTCATTGTACGTATGTATGACATGTAATATGTATTGTACGAAATATTGTTTCATATTATTCATTACTCTTTTAATATAAGCTGTTAAAATAACCATGATTTTTGAAAGGAATTAAATATTTTCGCCAGATAATTTGGCGATATTCTTTTTTTTCGCCAAGGATGACAGAAATGAAATCTATTCCGCTGCAAAATATTAGTATCTTACATCAGATATTTCATTTAGACATTTGAAAACAAATTTGACTTCAAACATGATAGAATATTTATCATTTTCCTTTTAATTAGTATATTATTAGTATATTAAAATTTAAAAGCATAGTATATAAAAAGTTTTTTTTTTTTTTTTTTTATCTTATAATTATTCTTATCTTAATCCTCAATGTTTCCCATCTTTATTAACTTGAATTTACTATTAAAATTTTAACATACTCAAAAACTTCTCATCACTTCGTTAAAATACACTAAACTTTTCCAAAATCTTTTTCTATTTAAAATGATACATGTATTTACTTTAAATGTCCAATATTTCATAAGATTTCCAATTTTAAAGTTTTAAAATATTTATCAAATTTACTTATTTTTCTGGTTTAGCCTTATTGTTTTCCTTTTTATAACTACAGCTGTTGCCCTCTTTAAAATATTTAAAATGATGAGGTCATTTTTTAGTAAAATTATCCATTATAGCATATATTATATTTCACTCCTCCATAAAAATTGATTTTAAAATCGTCTGTTTCTTTTATACTTTTATTTTAATAGAATTTTAATAGAATTTAATTTATATATTAGTCATTTTAGCAATTTTATCCAAAGTAGCATTAGAAATAATATATATCACTTCTCCATTAAAATTTATAGGACCCTACAATAAAATTAATTTGTGCTTAATATCAACACTACGAAAATTTTTATCAATCGCTTCCAAATTTTGACCTAAGTTTCAAATCTCAACCCTGTGGGTTTTTACATCGGCTACAACGTTTTCGTCTTTGTTCGTAAATAATAATTTGACTGTACTAAATAGTTTACAGCCGTATAATTCAACGTATAACTTAGTCACAGCAACGCGTGGCCGGGTCTGCTAGTAATGCTATATATTCTCTTTTGAACTTCTAGTACAGTCAAATTAGGAAAAATAAGGGAAAAAATTTATAAAGTTTTGAAACTTTGGGATTATACTTATGAAGGGTCTAATAATTCAAAACAAAAAAGTTCCCCACTCTGATGGGGAAGCTTCCCCCCCCAAACCGTATAATTCGTTGAAATGAAGAAAAAAATAGGGAATTAATTTATCGAGTTTTAGAATTATGGTATAACATTCCTGAGGGGTCTAATAATGCAAATCAAAAAAGTTCCCCACCGTGGGGTGAGAGCTTACCGCCTCCCCCCCCCCAAAAAAAAAAAAACTGTATGATTCGTTTAAATAAAAGGAAAAAAAAATAGAAAATTAATTAAATTAATTTATACAGTATTGGTATTTTGGTACAACATTCCTGAGTAATTTAATAATTGAAAACATAAAAATTTCCCACCCTTGTGTAAGAGCTTCCTTCCCCCTCCCCCCTAAAAAAATTATATAACTTATTGAAAATAAGGACAAATGATTAAGTAGAGTTTTGAAATTTTGGTATAACATTCTTGAGGTGCTTAATAATGGGATACAAAATTAAAAAAAAAAGTTCACCATGGAGTGGAAACGCTCCCCCTTTCCCCCCCCCCCCCCAAAAAAAAAAAAAAAAAAAAAAAAATCGTATAATTTGTTGAAATTAAGACAAATGGGGAAATAATTTCTAGAATCTTATAGTTTGGGGACAAAATTGTTGAGTTGTCTAATAATAATAATAGTTATAATAATTCACCCTCTTCTGGTGCAAGAGCTTCTCCCCCCTGTTCATTCGCCCCATAATCGTATAATCCATTGAAAGTAAGACAATAGAAATTATTTATATAATTTTGAAATTTTTTAGATAGTATGCTTTAAAAGGTTCTAATGAAAACAAAAAACCTTCCCTAGGAAGTATGATCTCCCTCCCCCCCCCCCCTCTCAAAAATATTGTAGTTCCTTCAATTAAAAAAATATAGTTAGAAAGAAGCATACAGATTTAAAACTTTGAGACATTAATCATATGGCGTATCTCAATGGGAAACAGAAAAACCCCTCTTTGAGAGGGGCTTCCAACTCCCTTTTCCCCCCATAAAATCTACTTCAAAATTTTCTGTGAGTTTTCTTATTTCCTTTTCTTTTCTTTCCTTTTCTTTTCTTTTTTTTTTTTTTTTAATTAACTGAAAATTATTTGGTTTTCAAAGACAGCTACTATTAAAACAAAATAAATAAATAAATATGCCTCTAAAATTTCTGCACAAAATGTCCTCTTAATTATGCATAAACGAAAATTTATTTTTATTTCGTTTAAGTTTTTAGAAGCTACTAAATCGTAAAAAAATAAAATAAATTGAAATTTTAATAATGAAATTCAGGTAATAACTAGATAAAATAAATATAACAATAATTAAGTAAAATGTAGATAAAATAATTTTAATGTAAGTCAATAACTTATTACTTACAAAATCGTCTGAACATCGAATAAAAATTAATATCTAAGACAAGCGTGTGCTCCAAAAAAAAATACTAAATTTGATTTCATGTGGCTGTATGCAAGTTTGTGAAAGGAAGTGCAAGTGTGTAAAAGAAAATTTATTGTGTACAGGAATGTATAAAAATTGTCACGGGCAAACCTGCACCAATAAAGAACCCATTGAACCCATTGACATATCAGAGGAGTTTGAAGATGACTTTCATAATGAATTTGATCGAAACAAGTAGGAATTAGATACTTACCAGTCTCAGGAGGTCTTTGGATCCAAGCGATTCCCCAACCACATCTGTACTTGCAGGTAAACCCGATGAGAATGCAGGAATGCAGCATCAGCGGTGGGTGGCAAGCGCGATAGGATGACAGCATTGCTTGCCTGTTCTACTAATTCATTAAAACAATGAAATCTGAGATCGTTCATTTTTTTTTATTTCAGAAGTTGTAGAGGCGTTTTTTAACTTTACTGTACATTTCACTAATAAATTTTTCACCAGCTTTTTCAACTGAGTCACGAGTCGATTTTGGATAGTTGAACACTTTCGATACAACATGAAGATGGTGAGATCGGTTAAACGATTGAAAGGAAACACAGCGGGACATAGAATGTCATCGACATACCGCTGTGCCATAAGGATGCCATGGATGACAACCAAAGGGGTCCTGCTATGAAATAAAATGACATTCCAGACAATCCCTGCTGGTTGTTGGGCCGTATAGTTGGCGACAGTCGGGTTAGAATTCCTCCTCTTTTCGAGGCGTCTCCAGACGCGTCTTCGCTAGTCATCGGGGCTCATATCGGAGTGGTACTCATCACTGAAGAGAATTCTACATTTAGTCGAACATTCCAGTTCAATTTTAGTTAACATTCCAGTTCGAACGAGTCTGATATCACTGCAAACGTGCTTGTCGGTATACAAAGTTTAATAATAGTCCGCACAAGCGGCTCCGTGAGCTCAACTCCATTTCTCTGAGTCGTCTATTAATGGTGTTTGAAGTGACAGAAGTACCAGTTGCACGTAGGATGGATGATAATGATGAATCGGGGCTTTGAGTACCGCTCTGACGATTGATCGGTTCTCACGTTCTGTCTAGGCCGACCGCTTCCTCCCTGAAGCTGTGTTCGGCTATGGTTCACCCATTTCTGTCAATATCATCTAATAGTGGCATAGTTCCTATCCAGTTGTCAAACAATTCGCAGATTAAACCAACTGGCTTCTTTGAGCCCAACTACACAACTCTCTCAAACGCTGTCATCTGCGCATATTGTTTGCGCACCTGTATGCGAGGCATAGTTACTGTCTATCTGAGTAGACGGAATGAAATTCTCGGAGAATTTATGACCTGGAATCAAAATTTCTGATTTTTAATATTCTGCCAATTGCGCAGTTAAGATGCGCAGCAGCGTCACATGCTTATTCGATGGCAGCCAAACTTTAAAATTTTACATCTTCCATCGAAACCTGTATGCATGTTGATTTGTGTACAGTTTGCATTACACCTTCTTGGTGCGTCGCTTTTTTTGTTATAGAGTGTATTTTAAAAAGCATTCGAGATCATTATTCTTAGTTATTAGTTTTTTGTATAATTATTAGTTAAGCCATAAATTTCAAATGTCTCGAAAGCTTTTTAAAATATTTTGAATATTTAAAATTTTCCATCCCATTCAAAAGGGAAATATCTATATTTTTCTCTAAAATTTCATTAGTGTTAAAACTTTCATTTCTTTATAGCATGTCTTTACCTCAATAATTTTTTATTTTATGCTTTTTATGGTTTCACAGTAAAAAACTTCTAATCTTAAAAAATATATTTTTTTTTTACTTACATTTTTATTTTGTGCTTTTTAGTTATAAATAAAGCTTCTTAAAAATCTAACCAAAATTTCTTAGGATACTGTGTAGACAACTAAAGATTTTCTTTTGGATACTAACATTTTCTAATTATTAACGGAAAAAAAAAGAGCACGTTGGCCTTCGAGGATCTAACCCACGACCAACGCATCATCAGCGTGACATTCTAACCAAAAAGTCAAGGAGCAATAAAAATAAATGTAATATAACATGCTAGAAAAATCTAAGTAATGCAAAAAATTATTGTTCTTGAAAGCTTTTCAAAATACTTTGAATATTTAAAAATTTTCATCTCGTGTAAAAGTGAAGTATCTACATTCTTTTTTAAAATTTTCTTATTTTTGGAGCTTTTTTTTTTTTTTTTTTTTTTTTTTTAGTTACTAAAGAAATTTTTCTTTAAAAAAACTCATCAAAATTTCATAAGATACTGTGTAGGCCTTTTGTTTTTAACAAGTGACATCTTTTTTATTAATTATCTACAAACAAAGTAACACGTCGGCCTTTGATGACCGAACTCACCCACCACCATCGCGTTATCAACATGACGCTTTAACCAACTGAACCATTGAACGATGAAAAATTCCTTACATTTACTTTAAAGTAGAAGCGCTTTGTTTTTTTTAACTTGACACGAAGACGCAATGACAAAATCCAATTTCAAATATTTACTTATATATTTTTTACTTAAAACTTTTTATTTGGTGCTTTTTTTTATTTTATTTTTTTTTATTTTACTTCAAAAATATTTTGTGATTTTTAATATTTAACCCTTTCATGCGCGGTGGGATACATTTTATACCACCTAATTTCACTTCCCAACTGCAAGAATTCATCCCAGAAATTTTTTAGAAAAAACTTACGTTTTTAACATATCAGAAAAGGCCGGTTTTTTTAACCTTAAAATTCAAAATTTCTTTTACTTTAATTTAGTTCACGAATTCCGGTGGCACTGTAATTTAAAGGATCCGAATTGTCTTGCGCCGGAAAGGGTTAAGGAGATGTTTCTTTTAAAAAACTCCTAAAAAAATTCTTAGGATACTGTGTAAGCAACGAAAAACTTTCTTGTATCAATTGACACCTTTTCTGCTAATTATTCTCAAAAATTAACTCGCCCGACCTTCCGGGGACCGAACTCTCGACCACCGCGTTATTAACATGACGCTCTAACCAACTGAACCACGGAACGACAAACGCAACGGCTTATCTTTACTTTAATTGTTTACTCGCGTGACACGAAGACACGATGATAAAGTCACTTACATATAAAAAGCTCCTAATAAAATAAGATTTTAAAATTTAATTTTGAAAATTTTCAAAGTTAATGTTTTTTAAACATTTTGAGGAAAATATATGTGTTTTGTATTTGTAATAGTAAAAGCTATATAATATAAACTTTTTAAAGTGGGATTGCAATGGAATCAGAAGTTATGACAAAAATTTAAAGTTACTGCACATGTAAAAATATATTATATATTGTACGTACCGTCGGGGAAAAAAAAAATCGCAACACGCGCCGTAACTTCGTTACTAATCGATGCACAGAAATGTAATAGGTATCATTCGACTAGGAATTGTTAGTACTTTTAGAAAATGAAGTGAAATTTTGAATCGGGGTTCGTCTACATATTAAAACGCGCACCAACTTTGATTTTTTTTTTTTTTTTTTTTTTTTCTTCAATGGTAATACCCTATTTTTATTTTATATTTGAATTCCTGCCATCGGGACGAAGCGAAAAAGTATATTGGTTGTATATTTTACTTATTTTTTTATAGAGTTATAAGCGTTCAAAGTTTAAAAGATGCTAATGTTAAATTCATATTTCAAACTATTTTTAATATCTTCACAAAAAATAACTTGATTGATTTTTTTTTTTTCTTTACGAGATACAGTGAAGAAACCCAAGCATAATCCATCATTACTTTTGATTCTGAAAAATATTTTTAATTCTGAAAAATATTAATAAATTCAGATTAAAAAAAATAATGAATTATGACCTATATTAATTTTTACATAAAATAAATCCTAATGCTGTAAAATATGGGTGCGCAAATTTGCAGCTCATTGCCGTTATTAATTTTCGAGATATAAATAAATATTTCCTTTGGAGAGGCTTTGGGTACTATCTCATATAAAGTTTTGCATGAGATAACGCAGAAAATCTTAAAAAGTAACAGAGAAAATTAAACAAAATACTTGTGATTTTTTTTACGGGTCAAACTGTATAACAACATCGTCAAACGTAAAGAAATAAAAAAAAAAAAGATGATTTTTAGACATTAATGCTAACAAACGAATTCTTGTTTTCAAAAGAAAACAAGACCCGCCTTTCATCGTTCTTCTAAAACAACAGAATATAGAAAATATAAAGAAAAAGTGACATGTGTATTCGTATTAAACCCTTATTTTACGTTGGCAAAAATAGACACAAATATCATTTGCCTCATCGATGACCAGTGGTAAATTTTGAATCCTTTTAACGAACATTAGAAGGAAAAAATCAACTAAATAGGCGGGGATTACTGTTTAAAATAGAGAAATAAGTGGAACGTAAAAATTGTCGATTTTATAAAACCGAATATTATTGAAATGCAATGCAGATTTGTTAAATCGCTTATTATTATTATTATTAATTTTTTTTTTTTTTTTTTTTTTTTTTTTTTTTTTTTTTTTGGGGGGGGGATGATTTAAAAAATACTTTAGTCTTTAAAAATTTCTTTTACAAATATATTTTAATTAAGAAACTATATTTTCATAGAAATTATAAAACAAATCGTACAGTTTCAAAGAGTTAAACTGACTAAAACCTGTAAGTACGATTAAAATTGTTTAATGTTTACATCATGATACCTTACAATAATTTATCGGAAAAGGTTTAGTTTATGCATCGTTATGTGTATATATATGCATATAAATTATTTTAACTCGTATATTATGTCACACCTACAAAATAAAGTGAAGGAAAATTTTTTATTGGTGATCAATATAGCCACGATGACACTTTTGAATTGAAAAATATCGCACATCTTTCAAAGAACGTTGCCTGACAAATCTAAAATGCATTCTCTAATGAAGCATTTGAGTACATACGAATTTAAAAAACCGAAATCAGGGATTGCCAAGATGCTATAAAAATGATAGCATTTTATCATTATTAATTTTTATAATACTTTTTTTCTTAAAAAATTTCCGGTGTGAAACAGTAAAATTTTGTCTAATTTTTTGTAGGATCATAATTTTATTTTTCTACATGTGCAGATAAATCCCTAACACATTTTTGGTTATAACTCTATGAATATTAAAGTAAAGTATACAAACTGCTTACTTTTCCGCACTGCCAGACTCTCAGGAATTCAATTATGAAGTCAAAGTTGGGTGTTACTATTGAAAAAAAAAAAAAAAAAAAAAAAAAAAAATCAAACTTGGCGTTTATTTTAATATGTAGATGACCCCTAATTCAAAATTTAATATCGTTTTCAAACAGTATCTATTAGATATTTTTGCGTCAGTTAATAACGAAATTACAGCGAGTGTTGCGTTTCCCCCCCCCCCCCCCCCCGACTGTACATAGTAAAGGCTTAATTTTTAAAGTGTGAATAGTTAGCACTCATTACTAAAGCATAACCAAACAAAAAATTCAATGTGTAACATAACTATGCACGCTAAAAATAAACAAATGAATAAATTTGTTTATAAAAAAGTATTCCATTAAAAATTTTATTATTCAAATCTGATTATTTAAAAGGTATCTGTCTCTGTATTTTGTAATTTTAAAAGTTTCATAGACTGAACCTTCTAGAGCGGTATTTCATTTGGATCAGGAGGATTCATTATAAAACTTGTATGGTGTATATTACCTAAAGCCATTTTTGACAATCTTTAACATTTATAAAGTTAAAATGATAACACAAAATGTTTAGATTGTTATATAAAAGATATTTCAGATAATAAATTACTATGCTTACAGGCAAATTAATTGTAATGAAAATGAATCACAGTAAGTAAAGAATCCATGCACCTGCTAAGCACAGATGTTCTGACACAAAATTTATTCTTGTTTTATTTTGATTGTCTTTATTACTTTCTTCTATATACATAAGAAGAAAGTATTCGTTATAAAACTTGTGGTATACATTACCTCAAGCCATTTTTGACAATCTTTAACATTTGTAAAGTTAAAATGTTAACACAAAATGTTTAGATTGTTATATCAAAGATATTTAAGATAATAAATTGCTATGCTTACAGGAAAATTAATTGTAAGGAAAATGAATCACAGTAAGTAAAGAATCAATGCATCTGCTAAGCACAGATATTCTGTCACAAAATGTATTCTTGTTTTATTTTAATTGTCTTTATCACTTACTTCTATATACATAAGAAGAAAGTATTGTATTGGTGAAAATATTTGACCGTCTGTTTTCGATAAATTTACACGCTTTGAGACGTCCTGAACATGATTTCATAGTTTTTAGAAAATATCTGTCTGTATGAGTATTTATTACCAACAATTTATGGATGCTGTATCCTATAAACTAATGCACGGTAATCAATAAATGTTTCTATTTGGTTGGACTTTGATTTAAATTGATGCTGATTAGTTTTTGGTTCACATCGCTCAATAAACTCTGTCATCCAGTTTTTTTTTTTTTCAAAATTTTTTAACAAGGCAGCATAGGCCAAAATTTTGTATAGATGATTATTTTTAACTATATATATGTATATAATAACAATAGTCAAACCAGGATAAAATTGTAATATATGTAGGAAGTAAAAGCATTGATTCATCCCCTTCTCCTACCAGTCAGTGAAAATTTTTAATATGAGTATTTTAAAGGAACTTACCAAAACATTTATAACGAATGGTTGAACCATAGATCTCTGACAATTTGAAAGAAAGTGATAGATTTTTTTTTTTTTTTTTTTTTTTTTTTTTTTTTTTTAATTGTGAGACACAAAGCTGGCTTTCTTTTGACATTTAGTGTTACACTTTTCTGAGGTAAAAATTGTCTGTACTGAAAATATAGAAGAAAGTTTTGTGATAGCCACAACATGCTGATTTATTTACTCTGTCTGATTTTTGTTCTTGAAAGTATGCGACTATTGCTCATTCTACTTCAAATTTTGCCCTGAAATTTTTATAAATAAAAACCTTTATATTATTTTGAAATTTATTTTCATTTATTTCTTTAAATTTTTTATTTATTAGCAAGTATAACTACGTTGCATGTGACTTTTTCCCCCTAAGTATTACTACTAATCAATGCTGTACATATAAACTTTAAAAATTGGGTCTTTTACAGTATAAGCGCAATATATGTTAGTTGTAATACAATTTTACTTGTATAGTAACTTTTTATTATAACTTCTGATCCAAATTCAATCCAACTTTAAAAATTTCATGTTATGTAGTTTTTACAATTACAAAAAAACACGTATTGTTTTAACATTTTTCTAATCACTATCTTTAAGTTGTTTTTTTTTTTATTTAATTTTTTTTTTTTTTTTTTTTTTTTTTTTACCTGACATAATCAAGCTATATGTCAAATTAAACTTTATGAAATTCTCTTTGAAATGCGCGGTCAGAAATTTCGCTATCCTTTATAGAACTTGAGAAATTTATGATTGAAAATGTCCGTGTATGCTAAAAAATGCTGACTTTTCAAAATTTAAAAAAAAAATCATAAAATGAAAGTCCAATGAAATTAAAAAATACCTAAAAGTATATTCTCATTTACATCATTAATGAGAATGATTTCTGGAAGTGTCATTGAAATCTGAAATTTTTTGGTACGACTCTTTTACGTATTTTGATGATAGAACGCATACTTTTTGAGAAAAATTCCTCAGCGGCAAGTTCAACATCAAAGAGAAGGCCAGGACAGAATACATAATAATTAAACGATTTTTTTTTTTTTTTTTTTTTTTTTTCAGAAAACAAACAAGGGAACATTACAAGCATTATCTATCATTTTATTTTCTTCTGTATATAAAATAGAAGTATAGAATTGACTTCTATATATAAAAGAAACATTTTCGACCGCCTGTTTTTGGTGAATTTCCTCGTTTTGAGATATCCTGGACACGATTTGATCATTTTTAGAAAATGTCTCTCTCTGTATGTCTGTGTATATATATGTGCATAAAAAAATTTTCGAACACTGTACCCCACGAACCAATGGGCAAAATATAAACTTGATGTATAGTTAGACCTCGACTTAAATTGTTCTTGATTACATTTGAGGATCATTCGCTCAACAGGTGGTACTCTCATCCCATTTTTTCAAAATTTTTAACATGGCAGTATAGAACACATTTTCTAATAAATGTACAAAAATTATTAATGACGGTAATGGTAATTAAAAAATATTGTGTGTAAGTAGGAGTATTGCTACTCTCCTGGGGGAAGTATTCGCCGGGAAGTGCAAATTTTCAGTATGGGTGTCTTTCAACAGATCTCACCAATACCTTCAAAATGAATGGTTAAATTATGTAGATTTTTATTTTTTTCCAAACAAATTTAACGATTTTCATTTTCATATATATATATATATATATATATATATATATATATGATGTCAGCTTAAAATTGACTTTCTTTGGACATTAGTGTTCCCTACAAACATGAGTCATTGATCAATTATCAGATAATGTTTCGAGGAGCATTTGGCACTTGGTAAATTGAGATACTTGCAAATGGCCCAACATCTATTTTTTATACCCTTCATCGGCATCTTATTTGTGGGTGGTAGCTGTGGTTGTCCCACCATAATGAACAAAGTTATGAGTCAACAATAATTGATGTGTTAAATTTGCATTTAACAGCTCATGTCTAATCATTGCGTAACTTCAAAGAAAATATATAATTTTATTACACACATTAATATATCGTTGAAGGATATTGATTATTCGCAAGAAAATATAAGAATATCAAATAATAAATACGAAAATGTATTGCTAAAGTAAAAAACTGCATATGGGCTCACGGTTTGTCAACAATTGAGCCGTTAATCTAGCCAATGGCCATTTATAACCGTTGGTCATCAAAAAGCCAACGAGATAAATAAAGAAGAGTGATAAATGGTAACCCTGACATAGTCCAACATGTGTCATGTGACATGAACCGTCGATGCGTTGGTTCCCTTGGTAAAAGTTTATTTTCAATAAATTTCTATGGCAACAATTTGGATATTGTATTTGCCGAAAGTCATAACCGCCAACGTTTTTGTTTACTTTTGCAGTTTAATATTTTTTTCTTCTAAATCCTTTTAGTTTTAATTTTACTTCTTTTTTATTTCGTGTAGACGAAATTTAACCGACAGAAGTAGTTGATAAATTATTATTTGTTGCTAAATTTAGCTGTTTTAAAATTTAACTTTTCTTTATAAGCACTTTTAAGTTTTGTAGGAATATCATGAAAAAGAAAAGTATTTTATTATTTATTATGATGTGAACTATGCAAATTTATTTAAAAAACAGTTTGTTTCGATTATAGGACTGTGTTACCTAATAATAATGATAATTTGCCGAATTGAAATTTTAAATGCCAAAATAGCAATAAAAGGACAAACATAGCAATCTATTGGTTCATATCACGTGATTCGTGTTGAACCATGGAAATGCTAGTCCCTTATCCATTGAATCAGCACTCTACTTTATTTATCTCGTTGCAAAAACCCACCGTTTTTTCAGTGTTGGCCCATATAAATTTTGTTTGTGGGATTATACTTCACTGAGATGAAAATTGTCTTAATTCATCCTGGAAAATAATTTTAATGAAAAATAATTAAATATTTTTAATAAATAATTTATTGAGTGTGAATATGTATAGGTAAATATAGTAGAAAGTTTTGTCGTAGCCACAACATACCAATTTCATTTCCTTTTCTATATAATGATGCGACAAAAATGTTCCCTACAATATATTTAACAGCTCATGCGTTTCCCTACTTAAAATGTGCGTTCTGTAACTGATAATCAACATTATCACAAGAGTTGCAATATACTAATAAATTCTTATTCTTATTTATTTATTTATTTTAATATTGCATATAATTAATTATTTTATAAAATAACTTTCGATTTTTAAAATTATTTTCTCCAAAAGGATTTTTTTTTAAATATTTGTTACTAGTTTCAATATTTAACTAGTTAAATGAAGTTAAATCAATTGTGTATATTGTTGCACATTATTGAGAAAAATGTATTTGTTGTAATTTTATCTTGTATTCATTTCAAAGTAATGGGGAGGATGTGTTATGGCGAATCAGTAGCTGGGGTAAAACATACAAACAGGACAAACGATCCATTCTTAACTAAATGCTTGAAATTTGTTTTATACGAAAAAGATGTGTTTGGTGGGGAAAATGTGTGATTTCTGAAATGTCCTTGGGACACGAATTACAAAAGTCCAGTCGCATAACTAATTTGAACAGTTTTTATTATCCATTACAAGTCTGTGCGTTCAAAAGTTATACTTCAAACAAATGCTACAGAAACACTGGTTAAAAAATAAAAATATTTTTATTTAGAAAGAGAATTAATAATTTCCGATAATTTTTACATTGTTAAAAACAGTCCTTTTTATATTTTTCATGTTTTCTGTGGATAAAAGGGAATAATCAATTTATATTTTTATCTCTTTTCAGCTTACTTTTTAAAACAGAATATATGTGGAGCCAAATTTGTTGACATCTTCAGTTATCTAAAGGACAGCTGAATCAAGCATTATTTGCTGCCTAGTTGAGTAGTTATCCCAGCTTGATTCTACCTTCTGCAGTCCCGTTGCTACACATCCTCCTACTCCACAACCACTGGGGAATCCCAGGAACTTTGCTTCTAACTGCCACTCCAACAACCACCCAAGCTGTGGTTCGGTGATCTAAAACACTGCCCTGGGTATGTATTGTGGTGAACGTGCGATTGTCAACAATGTGATCTTCCAAAAGACCTAAACGGTACCGTCCAAAAAAGCTGGAATCATGGAAAAGAAGAAGACTGAACCTGAAGAAGATCTTACTATTATCACAAAAAATCTTGAACTGCTCAGTCTCTGTGGTTACTACTATGATAATTTGAGTTCGATAGACGCCTTTCACCTACTTAAACAAACTAAAGCAGGAACATTTTTAGTAAGAGAATCTGAGCACCATCGTTATTTATATACTTTATCTGTCCAAACTGAACGTGGTCCAACTAGCTGCAGGATAGAATATCTAAATGGACAGTTCAAATTGGACTCCACTGAAGGACTTTCTCATGAGATGCCTGGATTTGATACCGTTACAGACCTAATTGACTATTATGTACAACTTACAAAGAACTTATCTCGAAAAAATTGCGATGGAGAATTCTCCCCTGTATGGTTAGATATGGATGCAGAGGGCAATATGGATGCACCTGTCCAAATATTTAAACCTTTTTATAAAAATGTTCTGAGTCTTAAGCATATGTGTCAGGTTATTGTGTTGAGATTACAAAAGGAGAAAGATCTATATTTTTCTAAAAGTACTGGCGATAAAAATAATAATAATCCAAAATATTAAATAAGAACAAATATCCATATCCTGAATGACGAATTAGATATCCTAGTTTCGTTTCAATTGTTTTTTAAACATCATGAAGTAAAAATAGAGTGGCCAGCGATCCTGTACTTGGTGAGCAGGAAATATTCGGTAAAGAAGTCGAAGAATTTTATTTCTTTAAGGCTCCTTTCTAACTCTCCCAATTTCTCCGTCTCCGGCAGACAGGGTTTTAAAAAACCCGTTTAAAAAAAAAAAAAAAAAAAAAAAGCCTGGTGAGATTTTTTGGTGACTCGGGTGACTCGAACCCGAGGGTTTTTTGGGAACTCGGGTGAGACTTTTTGGGTTTAATTGGGTTTGAATGGGTTTAATTGGGTTTTTTAATATTAAACCTAGAATAATACTACTGGGTTCTAATTTTAAGTTTATTTCAAAAGAGAAACAGTTTTAGATTGAAATAAAAACTTATTAAAAAGTCGTAATTAATTAAAATTAATTAAAAATTAAATTAAAATATCATTTAATTCATTCATATTCTTAATGTTCGGTTTGGTCTAAACCGAAGAATGAACTCTTATTATAAAATGAACTATTATTTCATTCTTTTCAATATTTTACCACAATTTTGAATATGATCAAGTTTTTTTTTTTATTATTAAGTTATTTTGTGTAAAATTAAAACTGGTAACCATAGCAAAATATATTAATCCTTCCATGCACGATTTTCCTAGCACAAAAAAATTATGTAATTTATATAGGTAAAGTAAAAAAAAGTAATTAGAAAATCTATTTTTAAATTTGCTAACATTGATACTGATTTTACAAATATTTGGAAACTAATTTAATAGAGGAATACAAAACAAACTTATCACTGCTTGCATTCTACATTGACGTGTCAGGAGTTGATCTAGGTTTTAAGTTTCCAAGTCCATTTGTGTCAAAAAGAAAATATTTTTATGAAGTTTTTATTTATTTTTATGGGAGTAATTATTGTTAGTGTTATTTATTAGTGTTATTTAGTTAATTAGTGTTATTAATTTAGTTAATTAGTGTTATTTATTTTGTGGTTCTCTGCAACTAAATGTGAATACAAGAGGCGAGTTTTAGCGACGATAATCTTGGTTTATGGCCTAATTCTAGAAAATCAAGCGAGAATTTCTCACAATACAAAGGATTCAGAATAGTCAGAATATTTTTTCGCCATCTAAAAATGTATAGACTAGAAATTCTCGATCATTTCCTCTATTCAGCTTATTGGCGTGCCTTATACGCATATCTCGGAAATCTATATTTCTAGTTTAGGGATTTAGAAACTGACCACTTATTCGTTCTAGATGAAATTCGTACTAGAAATTCTCGATCATTTCCTCTATTCAGCTTATTGGCGTGCCTTATACGCATATCTCGGAAATCTATATTTCTAGTTTAGGGATTTAGAAACTGACCGCTTATTCGTTCTAGATGAAAGTGGTATTTTTTTTTTCTCAGTGCACATTTAGCTACTTTTTTATTCAACAGTCACCAATAATTTTGGGAAGTGATATTTTCCGTTCATAATAGACGATAAAAAAAAAAAAAAAAAAAAAAAAAAAGTGCATGTCTATGTAAAATTTTGCAGAAAAACATGATTTTTGTTATATTTTTATTTTTATTATTTTTTCTTTTAAAATTGTTGCAAAATTCATGTTAAGTAGTTTTACCCTAACATTTGTTTCTTCCCAATTACTTTTTTTTCAAGTGCAGTTATCATTATTTCTGATAAAAAGTGGTTTGACGTTTATTAAAACTAAACCGATCGATTTGGTTATCATGAAAAAAAAAATGAAATTAATATTTAACTGTAGCTGTAATTCCATTTACATGTGTAATCATTCACTGGTGTTTAAGGTAAAGCTAGGAGAGGTTGCGCACATAAGGTATTGGCAGGACAGAGTACCATGGACGCTCTGAAACTCCAGGTCTACAATATCGATAGCGGATTGCTCAATTAAATGTGCATGTTCACTGTTCATTGCTTGAACAGTCTAAGATTAAACATGGTTATTTTGTCTCGTTTTCAAAAATTTTTGCTTAAATTTTCAAAACACTTTCTAGGAATTTTCATAGAATGGTAGCATTACAAAATATTTTTAAATTAAACGATTTTGCATGGACACGTTTATAAATTTTGCTTGTGGCAGGTGTTTGCATGGACAGCTCTTCCTTTAAATCATAGTATAACAACAAAATAGTAATGGAAATGCGTAGAAGAAGGATCACTTCAAAGCTACGCACTAACAGATTAGCAAAAAAATTTAAATTTAGATTTTTTTTATAACGTTTTGTTGAATTGTGCGTAAACTCTCCGAGCTTTACTTTATTTGCTAAATTTTCTTATCTAGCTAGAGAAAATATTGTTTTATAAGGGGGACAAAAAAAATATAAATAAATAAATTAAAGTATTTATTACTTTGTACTTAATGCCAAAACTTTCTTACTTAGTTTGTTTAACCCTTTCAGTCGCAGTGTTCCCGCTGATGGAACACCTAATTTTAATTCTCAAGTGCAAAATCTCATCCCGGAAATTTGTTAGCAAAAACTTACATTTATAACATAGCAGAAAAGGCCCTTTTTTTAGCGTGAAAATTTAAAATTTCTTCTATTTTAATTATGTTCGTAAATTCCGGTGGCAGTGTAATTTAAATGATCCGAATTACCTTGCACTGCAAAGGGTTAAAATACTCCGGAATAAATTGAAATGTTGGGATCTATGCAACTTTTACGAGTTTTTGTTGTCGATAATGTTTACATATAAAGTGATTTATTTATTATATTAAATATTATTTGAATTTAATAAGGTTTACTTACAGATGTTTCAAACCGAAAATTTCTCGAAAAGGAACAATGCTAATTTTTTATTTTTTAAATATTTATGATCATCTATGTGTCTAAAAGCCATTTTTAAAATTAGTTTAGTAATTTTTAAAATAAATTAAGTAGTGAACGTTAAAGGGTTAAAGCATTTTATTTTTTAGCTTGTAGAGTCGTGTTAATTAAAAAGATTGTCAACTGTTTTTTACTGTTTCATATATTATGACATTACATTTTTTTTTTTTTTTTCGTTTTATACAATTGCGCTTTATAGTATATCAATGCGTGAATAAATAAATCAATGAACCAATTTTTTTTACTCCATTACTCCATAATGATTTAACTGTATATGTAACCTATATTTTTTTAATTTTTGTAATTAATGACTCGTGAAGCCATTCAAAATGTTTACTTTTATATTAGACATTGTAAGACAACATTGCTTTGTTTAGTACCCACGAATTTAATTTTCACGAAATAATTGAATTTCAAGAAGCCGGGTTCGATTCCCTGTTTAGGCATACATGTTCTCAGTGGATTGGAATTCACTAAAATTATTTAGAGGAAGTCAAGTTAGCCAAACCCTGATTCAACCAATTAAGAAACATAATCCCATTGTCATTCATTACATAAGTTCTGTTTTCACGTTCAAATAATTTAGGACCGTCAAAACCAGTCAAAAATCAGTTCTTATTTTCCAAAAATTGATCATTATTATTATTATATATATATATATTATTTTATTTTATTTATTTATTTATTTTTATTTATTTATTTTTATTTATTTATTTATTTATTTATTTTTCAAATTTATTTTGTGATTTTACAGCAAAATTTCATTTAATGGAATTTCGCATTTTTCAGCTTCAAAATGAAATAAATAAATAAATAAAATCTGAAAACAAAGGAATTTTTTAACATTTATGAAATTTCTGAATGTAAAAATGGAATTGACCTCTCTGATAGGGAGCCAGCGGTAGATTCTTGTCTAATTATCTTTACCATGCAATAAAACGATCGTAAACAACCACGAAAAAATAAAAGATTTCTCAATCTTTATTTATTTATTTATTTTATTTTATTGAGGGGGAGAGGGAGTTAATTTTTCTAGGTTAGAATTTTAATAGTCGATAATTTAGTGTCTGATTATTAACTAATTACACAGTTAATGCTCCATACTTGTATAGTTGTTTATCAAGGATTTGTTGTTGTGCGTTATTCATTCTTTAAAATAAGAACTGCACACCCGATGTTGTACATCTTGTGTATATATACATAAATATATCTATTATAAGTGTGTATTGTAAAGGGATGCTTAGGTTTTTCTCCTTTTATTGTAAGTCTGATTTTGTTTCCCTACAAACAAAAAAGAATCTGAAATTGCAAAAATAAAACTTATTTATATTTATGTCATAAACTGTGTATTTGTCTATCTGAAATTGCCAAAATAAAACTTATTTATATTTATATCGTAAACTGTGTATTTGTCTATCTGGAATTGTTAAAATAAAACTTATTTATATTTATATCGTAGACTATGTATTTATCCATCTTAAATTGCCAAAATAAAATTTATTTATATCGTAAACTATGTATTTCTCTATCCTTTCTTACTAACAATTGTTGTAAAATCATTAGTTTTTCTATTCAGGTACCTATTGTATCTCACGATTTACAAAACTAATGCCAGTTTTCATCTGTATCCTTTTCTTAAATAACATGGTGGGGCAATCACACTACTTTCTCTTACCCAGCATTTCTTTGAAACTGTTTATTAAAGTTGAAGGTGTAAGATAAGAGATACTGAATTTAAATATTTAAAAACAATTTCATTTCTTTATTTGAACATCAGAAATAATTTTATTTGGCAAACTAACTGTAGGAGGGAGGTCGTACCCCCCTCAAACCCTTTTTGCATATTGTAGCTACATTCATAGAACATTTAAGGTTGTTTTAAAATTTAAAAGCTCATTTCAAAATAAGAAGGGAAATCTCGCTCAGATAATTCTTTCAAATTTAAATTAATTTTAAGTAACCCTGTATATTATATTACTTACAAACTTTGAATAAACACCACAAAATGCAATAAACTCGCAACAGTTGTTTCGGGTCGAAAAAACACACGACCCTTCATCAGGCGAATAAAGTAAGCACGAGTGCTGCAGTCAAAGGCTTTGACTGCAGCACTCGTGCTTACTTTATTCGCCTGATGAAGGGTCGTGTGTTTTTTCGACCCGAAACAACTGTTGCGAGTTTATTGCATTTTGTGGTGTATATTCAAAGTTTGTAAGTAATATTTTTTACAACGCCAGTTTTGTGGTGCTTTTTTATTAAACCCTGTATATTGCTTATAAATTTTATTCGCAGCTTATAGTGCACCTAAATTTAGAACAATTAAAAAAAAAGGAAAAGAACGAAGCAAAAAATGCGTAACGCAACTTGGGATGCATTTCGAGCCATTTCCAACCATAGCCTCTAATATATCTTAATTGTTTTGTTTGGTCCTGTATTTTCATACAATATTCTATGTTAAATATGTTTGTGTGGAAGCAAAATTATATGTTAATTTAACCCCTTAACTACCGAGGAAAATCTACAGGATTCACTTCAAAGTGCCACCATTTCCTTTCAACTTTGAAATGAGTAAATATTCCGAAAACACTGTCAATATCAATTTCAGAGTTATTTTGTTGCATTGTCAAGCCGTGTCAGTAGTTTCCCTGGTAGCAGTACAATACAAAGGATCGTACTATACGCCCGGGGCAGTTAAGGGATTAATTATCTTTAGTGCAAAAGTCTAAAGATATTAATATATTTCAACGAGAAATTTTGCCCAATGAAGTAATGTGTTTGAAAAAGTTATGTCCTTGTTCACAAACATTTTGTCCAATAGTCCAATTCTGTTGCTTTAAGTATAATATCCTCATATGATCCTCGTATTATGTTGATAACACACATACACACAAAGATCAACCACTAAAACATGATTTTTAGATTCAATGGACCTCAAAACGTCTAATTATAACAAAAATTCAGCGTCAAAAATCTGATCCAAAAACAATATTTAATCTATCATATATAGATAAGAGAGCGTAAAGCCATTTTCAGTTTAATGAGGAAAAAAAGTAGTGGAAAGTGGGGAGCCTTAGCCACGTTTTCAGAAAAACATTTTTATAAATTTTATTTTTACACTAAAAAATTTATATTAAAAGAAATTTTATTGACAACAAGGCTATAATTGTAATGATTTAAATAGTGCATTTTTTCTTCTCTAAATTTATTATTTTTTAAAACATCGATATGTGGGCCAAGCCTCCCTTTATAAGGGAGGTTTGGCTCATAGTATGGAAGGCTTGGCCCATACAATAATGTACAGATTTAAGACGCACATTTTATTATTATTATTATTATTATTATTATTAATTTTGAAAGGATTAAAAATAAAATTTTCAATATTATAATTGAACACTCTAAAATCGTTTGAAAATAATGTATACTAGTATTAACATTTAGATTAGTACATTTGTAGTATTTTAGCTGTTTTAAAAACTAGAAAATAAATTAATTACAAAATTGTCCAGACAATTCAAGCAAATACGTATTTTTGTTTATGTTAAATATATTCAGGGCTGATTGTGACCTTAAAAAAAAAAAAAAAAATCCTGAAATTACGTAAAAGAAAAAAAAAAAAAAAATCAGAATGTGATTAATTTTTTATTTATTTATTTATTTTTATGATCATAACCAATAAAATACACATAAAGGTTTTTAAATCTAAAAAAATACTAGTTAATTAATACATATATATATATATATACAGGTTGGCCATAATTAAACTGCATGTGTTCAAGGGGTGCTGGATAGAAAACTACTGGGAATATTCCAGTGAAATTGGGTATCTACACGTTTCAGAACATGAGCAAGTCAAATATTCAAAGAAAAAGAAAAATTGCCATTTTCACCCGATAGATGGCACTGTGCCGTGTTTCAATGCTTATCGACGGCATATATGCAAATTTTAAGCCCATCGAACAGTATAAAAACAAGACCACATTGAGTAATGGTCAATCATGACTCTGAATAAGAAGGAACGTGCATTGTTAGTGAAGATATTCTATTAGAAAGGTAGCAATTATTCAGCTACTCTGAAAGAATACCGGCGTGTGAAACGATTAAGAAGAGGCCCAATGAGTGCCAATAGATTGAAAAATATGATTTCTAAATTTGAAGAAACAGAAGAATTGGGTGTTATTCCAGGCACAAGAGGGCGGCGTCCCGTAAACCCGGAAACAGTGCAACAAATTGATGACACTATTGGTACTACGAGTAGCAGTTCAGGAGCCAGTATGCTGCAACAAGTGAGCGCAAGAAGTGTGGCTCGGACATTATCTATTTCCTGGTCAACTGTGCATAAAGTGTTGCGCCACATTCTTCGGCGTTATCCGTATAAAATTAAAGTGCTTCAAGAATTCAAACCTCATGATGACACCCGAAGAATTGATTTTGCAAACATTGTCCTGTCGAAAATCAGTGAGGATGGCACTTGTATACAGAGGATCTTGTGGACAGACGAGGCGCATTTTACACTATCAGGTAGTGTAACTGCAGAATATGGGGAACGCGCAACCAATACGCTAAACGTGAAAAAACCCTCCATTCCGATTATGTAACTGTATGGTGTGGAATGACTTGTGATTTTCTTTTGGGACCATATTTCTTTGAGATTCCAACTCCAAGTGGTCCCAAACGCTGTAGTGTTACAGGGACTAGCTACGGTGCGATGTTGAGAGAACAATTGATTCCAGCATTGCAAGAGAGATATTGTTTAGAAACCACGATATTTATGCAGGACGGAGCACTCCCTTACATCGCTAAGCCTGTTAAAAAATTGCTACATGATACCTTTGGTGCGGACCGAGTCATAAGCAGAGGTTTCGAAAACGCTTGGCCCCCCACGGTCACCGGACCTTAATCCTTGCGATTTTTATCTGTGGGGACATCTGAAAGATATGGTTTAAAGAGAACGACATGCTTCTGTTACTGAATTGAAATCTAGCATAACGAGACACATGAGGTGTGTTACAACAGATATTTTAAATGCGACGGTGGACCATGCTGTTTTACGTTTTCAGCATGTGGTTGCATCTGGTTGTTCGCATATTGAGCACATCGTATGATAATTTCATTGAATAAATAATGGTTTAATTGTTTTCCAAAGCGTCTTTATGGATTGTTTAATTTGGGATCTTAATTTACATTAATTTTTGATTACATGATACTGTAAAAATTTAATTACTGAAGGGAATTGTATGTAATTTTGATAAACTGTAAGTGATGTTTTATATTGTTTATATGCCTCTTAGAATGTCATTATGCTCTGTCTATCGGATTTGGAAGTTGTATATGCCACCGGTGAAAGTTGAAATACGGTACAGCGCAATCTATCGGGTGAAAATGGCTTTTTTTTTTTTTTTTTTTTTTTTTTTTTTTTTTTTTTCATGTTTGATTTGCGCATGTTCTGAAACGTGTAGATACCAAATTTCACTGGAATATTCCCAGTAGTTTTCTCTTCAGCGCCTCTTAAACACTTGCAGTTTAATTATGGCCACCCTGTATTATAAAATTTCCATTATACAAGAATTCTCAAACAGTTACTAAAAAATAATTTTAAAAAGTTCTGAAATCAGGAAATATACTAAGGAAAAATTCTTGAAATCAGGAAGAATTTAAAATTTTCCCACCATCCAAGCACTGGGATGAGTTGGAAATGCTGTGCCTATTGGAACACCTTTTGACATGTAGTCTTTCATTCTAACTCTCTGAAAAACTATAAAAAGCGGTGTAGTGGTAGTTATAGCGCACACAGTAACATACAATGTAATCAAGCTACCTCTTTACCAGGCGTAACTTTTAACACTCTTTTTTTCCGCTATGCTAGATATTACTTTCGTAGGTATGTGTACAGTGCTTATACTTGTTTCATCCACATTATAAATAAATTTTAGGCCAAATTTAAACTCTTGAAGAACTTTTTTCAAATTATCCCAAAATTCACTAATCGTGAATTTATTGAAAGTAGCTGATCTACTTAAACTTGCACTTTCGGTTTTTTCTCAGAGATAGCTCCTGATGCCTGTATATAAATCCACGCAGCCAATCATAAGAAGTTATTTTATTGGGTCATCCGATTGGTTGTTGGTTTTTTTAAGGCCACTTGACTACGGGGTCCTAGGCCTATGGGGGTCTTTCTAAAGGTTCCTAACCCGTATTTACGCAAATTTCAAGGAAATACACGGAAAACTCCGAAAGGCAAGATCGATGATCGCGACCTGGGATCGAACCCGATACTTCCCATCTACCAACTGCGCAGAACCACTCAGTCACTGACGTATAATACACTCAGCGTATAATACAAAGTATATAATATAACAAAAATGAAAAACTGGTCACACATTTTTGGTTTACACTCCGATTCTCTAGTATCCTCCCGAGTACCGGGTGCGCCAAAAGTTCGTGAAAACTTTAAAAATTCATTAAAAAAGAACAAATGATGATAAAAAAAAGGGCGTTTTGCACGAATGGCATCAGAAAGAGGGCGGATTTTTTTTTTTTTTTTTTTTTTTTTAAGAAAAAAAAATTCGTTCAAAAAATGACAGTTAGGTGGCGCTGATGTTGAATACGTTAAGTAAATTAATGCAGAGGAGTTATACATTAAAATATAATGAGCAGAAACACAATACCAATACAATTCTACATTTCAAAGATTTATTTAAGCTGAGGTTGTTCAAAATGACCTCCACCACATTGTATGGAGCAAGTAAGGCGAGTCACAACACATGTGACAGCTGAGTACAGCTTGTCTGGATGAATTCCAGAAGAGTCCATGTGCATTCAGGTGTTATATTGACAACCTAATTTGCATAAATGCGCTTCGTGTGTGCACCGTAGCGCCACCTATCGGTCATTTTTTAAAACTTTTTTTCTTAAAAAAATCCGCCCTCTTTCTGATGCCATTCGTGCAAACCACACCTTTTTATGATCATTTGTTCTTTTTTAATGAATTTTTAAAGTTTTCACGAACTTTTGGCGCACCCGGTATATTGAATATATAAAGAGCTTTCTGTTCATTAAATGCTGTAAAAACAGAATCAGTTACTAAGTCTAAACCAGAATTTCTTTTTTAACCGACTTCAAAAAAGAAGGAATTATGTTTGTTAGCTCATAACTTTTGAACGCATGCTCCGATTTTGATACTTTTTGTTTTGTTGAAAATATCTTGGTCTAAAATAGGTCCCATTGTAATATCTTTATGATCTAAAGAAAATACAGGGAGCCAAAAAAAATCAGTCCCAACTCTTTTAACTGTTAAACGGCTGCAGCTATAGTGATAAAAATGGTATGTAAGAATAGCAAAGTGGCCAGAGAGTACAAGGTTAAACCACTTGCAGCACCACCTGGTGGAAAATAGTGGAGTTAGTGTTCCTTTCTCGAAAAGGGTTCTAAAGAAAAAGTGAATTACAAAGCTGAAGAGTATCACCGATTTAGTACAAAAATATAGTTTAGACATTCATGCTAACGTTCCTATCTCGGAAACGGTTCAAGACAGGGGGGAAAAGTGAATTATAAAACTGCAGAGCATCATCGATTTAGTACGAAAAGATAGTTTTGACATTGATGCTAAAAATACAAGGCTAAAAACGTGCATTTTTTGTTCGCAATTTCTTACACTATACACACTTGAGCTACATTGCTCACGTTGTAATGTAGCTGGTGAGACATACGCTATATAGTTCAAAATACGGTTACTTGACACTTTTTGTTTTGTTGTAGAGATCTTGGTCTCATGTAGGTTCCATTATAACATCTTTGCAATCTAAAGAAAATAAAGCGTCATCTGGTGAAAAACAGCGGAATTAGCGCTCCTATCTCAAAAACGGTTCAAGATGGGAGAAAAGTTAATTACGAAGTTGTAGAGCATCATCAATTTACTACGAACAGACGGCTTTTAGACATTATTGCTAAAAATAGAACGCTTAAAACGTGCAGTTGTTTGTTCGCAATTTCCTACACTGTGCACACTTGAACTACGGTGCACACTTTGCAGCGTAGCGGATGACACGTATACTCTGTGGTTCAAAGTACTGTTACTGTAAGCGGTCACATCGATTAGCGCAAAGTCGTTTTCAACCAACTTCAGAAAGGAGGGTGTTCTTAATTCGAGCTATGTGGTTGTTGGTGTTTGTAAACTGATAACTTCGTAAGAGATGCTCTAATTAATCGACTTCAAAAATGAGGAGCTTCTCAATTCAAAGCGTATGTTTTTTTTTTTTTTTTTTTTTGCTAGTTAGATCATAACGTCTTATCCGATTTTGATACTTTTGTTTTATTGTAAAGGTCTTGGTCCGAAATAGGTCCCATTGTAAGATATTCAGGATGAAAAGAAAATACAGGGTGCCCAAAAAAGTCAGTCCCGACTCTTTTAACTGCTGAACAGCTGCAGCTATAGTCATAAAAGTGGTATGTAGGTATAGTAAATTGGACATGTGCTACGCGATTCAACCGCCTAAAGCGCCACCTGGTGGAAAAGAGTGGAGTTAGCGACCCTATCTCTTAAACGTTTCAAGACAGGAGAAAAAAGTGAATTATAAAATTGCAGAGCAACATCGATTTAGTACGAAAAGATAGTTTAGACGTTATTGCTAAAAACAGAACGCTTAAAACGTGCATTTGTTTGTTCGCAATCTCCTATTTTGTGCACACTTGAACGACATTGCATATAATGTAGTGTAGCGGGTGACATTTATGCTATGTAAAATTCAAAGTATGGTTATTGTAAGCGGTCACATCGATTAACGCATAAACGTTTTAAACCGACTTCATAAAGGAAGAGGTTCTCAATACAAACCATGTTTCTCGTTGTCGTTGTTGAAATTTTTAGCTTATAACTTCGTAAAAGATGATTTAATTTTAATATTTTTTTTGTAGTCGTAGTGATCTTGGCCTGTAATAGGTTTCATTAAGATATAAACAAATTACAGGATACCCACAAAAGTCTGTTATCACTCTAACTGCTGAACGCATGCAGCTACACTGGTAAAAGCAATATGTAAGTATCGATGTTGAAACTTCTGTCCGTCAGCTGGAATGCATATTTTGCTATTTGTTTGAACTTTACGCTGCGCAATTTCCAGAGCAGCGGGTCACACGTATTCACAAAAAAGTTCAATATATATGCCTAAGACCTGGGAACAAAATTTTAATAGTTGTCCAGTAACAAATTTTTACCTATAGAACATTCTAAACATTAATTTAACTCGTTTTTTATTCCCAGGACTAGGATTACACATTACATAAGTGCTTTTAGCCGTTTCTTTTAACCAACTAATTGGCGCCGCTTTACTTGCTAATTCCAGATTTTTCGGTTTTTTGATAATTTCTCAGCCCCTAATTACCCGATTTCAAAATCCTTTACATCGTTGAATAGGTCTTGGCTTGCCCCACCCTCTGAGCTAACTCACTATTGTCCCCGACACAGGACGCATTTCCTATTCTTCATTTACAGTACCTTCCTAACAAATCTTAGTAAATTCGCGTTTTTTTTTTTTTTTTTTTTTTTTGCCTTTTGTGTATTCTTTTTAAATTTTCCTACCCAAATTGCGCTTCCTAACTTTTGGTTTTCTGGCAACCTGGGTACCAATTTTTCTAACAATTGTCATGCTACAGTATATATATATATATATATATTTTTTTTTTTTTTGATTGAACATTATAATAGGTCTTGACCTGCCCCATCCTCTGAGTCCTTTTTTTTTGTGTGTGTGTGTTTTTCTGACGATCGGCTCACTCTTGCTTCCCTCCTTCCCAGGGTCCTTCCCTTTTATTTACTTGACTTTTTTTTTTTTTTTAAAGCTCGGACATTTTGTGTCTGGTGTGCGTGTGTGTGGCTGGGAAAGCCCTCCCAAGGTTTGTTCTGGATATCTTATTCACTAATTATACAATTTAAATTCTAAAATGCCAAAAGCTTTTATCAAAGCTATCAAAATAATCTTATCTTTATCTGGTACAAAAGTGTTGCCACTGATAAAATATTCCTAAAAGTTCAAAATGACGTCGCCAAATCGTATTGTCTCTCCTGTCTCCTCAATCACTTCAAACCGAGAAGACGAATCCGACATCGACTCCATTATATTACTCAAAACAGCAGATGACAAAGTTCCTCTTTCCAGCGACTTAATTCTAACTCGAGCAGCTACTCCCACTGTGGAATACAACAAGAAAGAGGACTTCTGAAGATTCACAACAATAAATGATGTGGCCAGAGCGGCCATAGACATCCTGACAATCACAAGAAAAAGACGTCTCACCACACCCAGATCAATCGTGGAAAATGCTTTCCATCGAATTCTTGAATTGAATAAAGCTTCTGATAATACAACCAATCTTCAACATCAAGCAGCAACTTCAACGTCTGAAGCCAAGCAAAGTCAAACAACACAACCATACTCTCCCTTAGAAGAATATCAACGTTCAATTCACAACAAAATGGATGATGTTAATGTTTATCTACAAGAAATTAAATGCCTCCAAAATAAACTAAACAAAAGCTTCCAACATCAAGAACAGCTCTTGAAGGAAAGCCTAAGTGGACAAGTCCAACATCCTCAAAACCAAGCCTCACAAGTACAACAAGGTCCTATTCCACTACCACAAAGAATTCAGCAAAAAGACCCCCGCCCCCAAATTTCATCTACAGGCACACCTCAACAAAAAACTACAGTAAAAAAAACAGCAAACCCGAATGCCCTACAACTAAATATGCACCAAGCCATCTCCAAAAACGAAAAAACTAAACACACCCTGTTCCTCAAGTCTAATTCCTCTACTGACAAAGGGATAGATATATCCTCAACTTGCTCAAACGATATCATGTATCAACCCTGGGGAAAATTGAAGGAAAAAAGGTTTTTCGCACGTCGGTCGACCTGAGATGCACTTCCCAAGAAGATGCGGAACTGTTGGCCAAGGACCTGGAGGCAATAACAGAAATAAAAGAAAAACTACATATAAAGCCTAAACCATGCCCTCAAGAACAATTTATTTTATTATATTTGGAGTTCCCTCAGACCTTGAGGAGTCTCAGGTGCTCCAGAAACTTCTCTCAGCCAGTGGTTTCCCCGACTATTTACAAGATCTAGTAAAGATTCCACGCACTCTCAACTCCAGATCGCCTAACTTGAAAAACCTCCTGTTACAAGCACCAGCACCAATGGCTGAAGCTTTCATTAATTCGGGCAGCCTCCCTCTAGGGCTATATAGATGCAACTTCCGGCCCTACACAAAAGTACAAAGATGTACAAATTGTCAATCTTTTGACCACTCAACGCCTCAGTGCAGGGACAAAATTACTTGTGCACACTGCTCAGGCAATCACAAGAATGAGGGGTGCAAGGCAAGGGCGAACTGCATCAATTGTCGAAGGGAGAATCTCCATAGAAATAAATCTAAACAACGCCTGCTATCATCGGACCATCCAGCATATTCACAAGAGTGCCCACTGTACGCAGAAAGATACAAATCTCGGAGGGAGGAGCTGGATGCCAAATACCCAATAACAGCCCCACTACCTCCTGAAATCCCTCCACTCCCTCCAAGATTTAGCAGAAGAGATTCTTCTAGAAGAATTAGAAAAAGATCCTCCTCTACAAGATTTCCCCAGCGGGAATCCTCAAACCGTCAACCTCCTCATCGAAGCCAGAGCAGGAACACACGCTTCAATCGCCTGCACTCAAATACCAGACAGAGACCCCATCGATCTCCTAGTGGTCCTCAAAGAAAATCCAATGCCGACCCTGGTGAAAGACAACGTCTTGGACAGTCTTCCTCTCGACGTACATCTCACTATGATGTTCCGCCTAGCTACCCAGTTTCCAGACAATTTCAATACTACGGCCACCCACAAAGGCAGCAAGTCCACGCGCCTTACAATGCAGAATATCATCTTTCCACTCGCAGGTAAAAGACCTACCTTTTTCTTTGTACCTTTCCTTAAAGTCTTTCAAAATTCGATTCTCAAATGTCAAAAGTTCTCTCCTCCCCCTCCCAAGAGTCTACATCCTCTTCAAATCAGTTACCCCCAGTCAATTTCAATAGTTTATAATTCATGCAGATCAACCTCAACGGTTGTATGGCGGCTAACTCGACGGCTCGAGATTACATGGAGAAAAACTCCATAGACATCGGGCTGTTGCAGGACGCCTATTGCACCGTTGGGAGTGGTCTGTATGGTTTCCCTTCTTCCTGGGTCAGTTTCAGCTCTAAAAACAACACGGCACACATCATTATCACAGATAGTAACTTAAATTTCACCCATCTCTTCACTGGGGAACATTGTGTTTTCATAACATTAACCACGAAGGAGGGTGAACTGATCCTTGGAAGTGCCTATGCTGCCCCGTCCGTGGATTTTGAGGCCTGTCTGTTGGAGTGGCAGCACTTAATCTCACAAAGAAAACTATTTGTCTGTGGCTTTGACCTCAATGCAAACTCCCCTTTATGGTGCTCTCCAAGAGAGGATAGCAGAGGTCGCAGCCTAATTGAATTTATCGCGTCTAATAACATTTGCATGGCAAATATAGAGAACTCAGCACCAACCTTTCAAACAAACTATGCCCGGGGCTGGCCAGACTTCACGTTGTGTAATCCCAAGACTTATGCAAGGGTGAATGACTGGACAGTCTTGGATTTTTTTAACAACTCTGATCATAATTATATAACTTTCTCACTTAACTCCAAACCTTCAATTTCCCACTCAAAACGTTTTGCAACCAAACGCGGTAATTTTAGAAAATTTAATAATATTATGTTAAACCTGGCCCCCCCTTTAATGGAAAACCTTTCTTCAATAGAGGATACTAATCAACTTGAAAATTTTACAGTAAACTTCATAGCCGAAATTCAATCTGCTGCTGCTTCGGCTTTTAGGCTGAAAAAGTCGGGACGTCGGTTCACCTACACTTTCTGGACTCCCCAGCTCCGCTCCATGCGTAACAAACTAACAGCCATGAGAAGACAGCTAAAATACTTAGACCCTACACTAATCACAACACAAAATAAAAATTAAATAGCACTCGGCAATCTTCAAAAAACAAATCAACACCACTAAACAGAACGCATGGAAAAAATTCTGCTCCACACAAACACAAATCTTCGGCACCGCCCAAAAATTTTATAGTAATAAGTTTTTTACCCCCACAGAGCTGAAACTTGAACGCCCTCCGGCTCTTTCCTCCAAGCGCAACAACCTGGAGTATCTAACAAACATTTTATTTCCTAAAACACAGTATCCACAATTTCCAGAACCTTCATTCTCTGCTCCCTCGGATGTTCCCTTCACGGAGTCAGAGATTAAATCCACTCTTTACAGTTTCAACATCAATAAAGCACCTGGTGCAGATAATATCGACTTCAAAATCCTACGAAACATCCATAGCACAATCCCACAAATCCTCCAACAATGAACCAATCAATGTCTCAGACTTAAATACTTTCCAGAAACTCTACGAAGAGGTGAGGTGGTGTATTTCTTGAAGCAAGGGAAACTTCCCTCTGAGCCCATCTCTTATAGACCGATCTGCCTCCTACCTACCCTAGGCAAATTACTTGAGAAATTAATAGTCACCCGATTAAACCATCACATAGAATCCAATCAACTTCTCCATCCAAATCAATTTGGGTTCAGAGAGGGCAGATCTTGTGAACTTGCCTTACAAGCCTTAAAAGATTACTGCGCCTTAAGCTGTAACGCCTCTAGATACACCACCATCGTCTCTTTAGATATTAAGGGTGCCTTTGATAATGTAGAGTGGCCCCATATTTACAAAGCGCTACAAGAACTTAACTGCCCGGGGAACCTGGCGGGAGTCATCCGTTCCTACCTCTCTAAAAGGAAAATCACCATCAACTGGGGCGAAGGAACATCAGATCTTCCACAGACTAAAGGATGCTCACAGGGATCTTGCCTTGGCCCGATTCTCTGGAATCTAATAGCCAACGAAGTTCTTAAACGCATGAACTCAAAGGGCTTTACAACCTTCGCCTATGCGGATGATTTCACCCTGGTTCTCTCGGGCAGTATCAGGAAGGATCTGGAGGACCAGGCCCAGGAAGCACTCTCCCTCTTCAGCAAACTCTTTAAAGAGTTTGATCTTAATCTTTCACCCTCTAAAACTAAGGCCCTTACCCTGGCCTTCCCAAAAGCTCGTAATAAAAACAGAAATCACAAGATGCGGATTGACGGCATCAGTGTTCAACATGTTGATCACATGAAGCTTCTGGGAATTACATTCGATAGGCACCTCAACTGGCTGCCCCATGTCAAAGATCTTAAATTAAAAACATCAACTATTTATCATAATTCAACAAAAATGGTAGGGAAGAGGTGGGGCATCTCAACCCCTTTCCTCAAAACATGGTATTATACAATAATTGAAAAAAATGTAACTTATGGGGCGGGCATTTGGGGTGGACATTTAAGATCTGATGCCAGATCTTCGTTAAATTCAGCCCAACGCCCTTTCCTCTTGCAAATTGCAAGAGGTTATAAAACGATCTCCACTGATGCCCTCACCGTTATCACTGGGATCCCCCATGCCCATCTGCAGGTCGCCCAAACATATACTAAAACAAAAATTTTACAACTAAAGGACCAAGAACTGACGAACATAGTTTTTCCTCAGATTCCTATCCAAACCCTGACCTGCAGCTGGACTGTTCACCCAGGAAAGGATGTTGCTCCTCTTATCACAAATTGTGTAAAAAATAGCTTCTCTCCATCTGCCCCGGTGGCGCTCTACACTGATGGCTCTAAGACCGACGCTGGAGTAGCTTCGGCTTTCTGTGTATTCGATCATGACCGCGAAGTTCATCGGTGGGCGGGCAGGCTCGAGGACTTTAACACAGTCTTCCAAGCGGAACTGTTTGCAATTAAGAAAGCCCTTGATTGGGCAGCTCTAAATTATAAACAACAACAAATTAGCATTTATAGTCACAGTCTTTCGGGCCTGCTTGCTATTGCGCGCCACCGGAGTAGACATCCACAAATCCTGGAAATCAAGGAATCCCTAATGAACCCTAATCTTAAATGCACCCTGGCACACGTTTCTGCCCACAGGGGAGTGCTCGGAAATGAGCTTGCCGACTCCCTAGCCAGAGAAGCCACAGAATTCGCTCTTAAGGAACCTTCTCCCCCCGCCCCTCCCTCCTATGTGAAATTAAAACTCAACCAAATCTTTAAATTATAATGGCAAGACCTGTGGCACAACTCGGAGAAGGGTAGATACACCTTCGCCCTGGTCCCACGGGTCTCTGCTAATTTCTCGATTTTAACTCCCCCCATTACGGCTTTTTTAACAGGCCACGGCCCTTTCCCCTCTTACCTCTTCAAGTTTCATTGCCGGCGCTCTCCCCTGTGTTCCTGTGGTGAGGAGGGAACTCCTAATTACTATTATTACTCCTGTCCATTAACACAGCAACATCATCTCAGAAACCCTACTCCAAGACCAGAAAACTGGCTTAATAATATTCTAACAAGGAAACCTTTAATTAATAAACTTAATAAAATTTTCAGTTTTTTAATGGAATACGTCAATACAATACATTAAATTTAATGTAAACAATTTCCTTATTTGATTTTCTCCCTAGATTCCCTCCAATCTTAATTAGTATTATGAAATTTTTGTCTGAAAACCTGCAGTGGATTGCTGATAGTCATTTGGAATAATGATTCTGCAAATCTACATTCTGCACAGTTTCTCCAGTTCTTGCACAGTTCTCTCAGTGTAGTAATCAAGTGTGCAGCAAATCCCAGCAACTTATGTATCAAATGAATTTATGAACATTATCAAGCTAACATGAACAATCTACAAAATCCCAAGACCTGTGCTTCCAAGCCTAGTGCCATCTGTCGTGGGAGGCCATAACGGCCTGGCACTTTTTTCTACAACATTTTTCTAAAATCGTCATCGCCCAATGTTGCGTGACGGCCATTGATCTGGCGATGATTATTAATACTTCATGCCACCTGTCGCGTGGGGCAATTTTAGCTCCTGAATAATCGCCCACTGTCGGCTTAGACCGGATTAGGCCTGGCGAATTTTGTATTTTTCTTTCTTTTTTTTTTCTCTTTTTTTTTTTTTTTTTTTGAGTTTTTCAATAAACTGCGAGTAGTCCCCTTAGAAGCGCTCTACATTGCTCCAAGAGTGATGAGCGGGGGCTGCTCCCTGTTAAATATATATGCCTAACAGAATTTTCGGTTACGAATACAGCGTTTCCGTTCTTTACATTTCTAAAGACTTTTTAATTTGACGTATGTTCGTTTAATAGATAGTGTTTTGCTCATATCCGATAAAGGCAAGAAAAGTGACACAACTTGAAAATGCTGCATTTGAGAAAAAGCAACTCAAAAAAATCTTGACTAGAATAAAACTGGCACAACAGTCTCTCGAGCGGATAACTTTCTAGATGGAGATGTAACTTTTTTGTTCAAATTGGGTGCATTTCATGTATTTTTCAGTGACATAAACCATTTTTTGAGTAATGTCACTTTTCTTGGAAGTTGTGATTTGTAAAACTTCCGTCGAACGTCTTCTGATACTCTGCTATATAACTAAATTTTCACTGAAAAGAGAAAAATAAAATCTTTTTGTAAAAAAATAGAACCGACTCCTAAAAAGAAGTACTATTCAAACAACTAAAAATGAAAAAAAAATTGGCAGAAAATGGAACTGTAAATTGCGCCTAAAAGTATAAAATAATTTCCTTCGCCAAACAACCTATAACACTACAATTAATCATAACTTTTGAAGTCGGCGCAAAATTAAATAAAAATTGATACCTTTATTCAATACAAAAATCAAATTATGTTCAAACTATACATCTCACATTGTTACCTGCAAAACGCAGCCGAAAACTACTTTGATTCAAGAAAACAAATAAGATTTCGTAAGCAGCAAAAGTTGGCGAAGATGCTGGTATCTGACGTACTTGGTGAAAGAAAAATCGCAAAATTATCTGGCAAACATATTTAATTTCTTTGGAATATCATGATTATTTTGATAAGGTATATCAAGAGAGTAATCAAGAATATGAAACAACACATCGTACAATATATATTATGAAAATATACATCTTGCGTGCATATTTTTGCCTTTTGTTTCAAGTTGATCTTCAAATGCAAAAGCCATAAAGGATGATAGTTATCAAAGTTATACCAGATTTGCAAAGGAAACTCTAACTTCGTAGAAATATAAATACCGCATTGTGAAGAATGTTCACTGTTCTATGTAGATGCTACTAATGGACCAATTGTATACAGTGATAAAATAATAAAGGAAACATGAAAATGGATCATTCGAGACAACAGCATTTGTTGCTACCGATCTAAAGACAAGCCTTTAAAAACTAATTTAATTTTATTTAATTTTGCGCCGGCTTCAAAAGTTATGATTAATTGTAGTGTTATGGGTTGTTTGGCGAAGGAAATTATTTTATACTTTTAGGCGCAATTTACAGTTCCATTTTCTGCCAATTTTTTTTTCATTTTTAGTTGTTTGAATAGTACTTCCTTTTTGGAGTCGGTTCTATTTTTTTACAAAAAGATTTTATTACTCATCGGTTCTTCGTCTAAATCAGAATTTTCATTTTTACATTTCGATTCACTTGAAATTTATGAAGATAAGAACTGCTCCTCGATTGCAATGTCAGATAGTTCTGCCGGTTTTAGGAGATTTACAAACCTCAATATTTTAATGAAAATCCTTGCCAAATCGTTCCTAAGCTTCAAAGGTGGAAATTCTTCTTTAGATTCTTCTTCTGACATAAATCTGCATACTAAGAAGCATTTTATGGCTGTGTTTGTCGTCACGTTGCCTTAAGACATTTTTATGTAACTCATTGCTTCTATGAGTTGTGCATTTAGCAATAGTATTTAAAGAAACGTTGCAGAATAATCATATACATCGATTTCTGTAGCAGCTTCCCGAAGCAATTTCTTTCTATAACAACATTTATATACTCTGATTCCCGATTAAGTAGTTGTAGGACATTGAAGTGTTAAATTTAATTAATTTTATACGTTGAAATATTAAATCCGTTCGAAGTACAGTGAAGTTGTCCCAAAGAAGAACACTATTTTTAATTAGCTTTTTGCTCCATTGTAGAAAAAAATCAGAGAAGATAACAGATATCACCCATGTTTTTTTACAATTGCGGCAATCCACAAGCAAATTATTTACTCCTTTAAAACAAATAATTTACTGCTTTAAGGCAGTCTCCCTACAAAACTGAAAGCATTTTCTTGACAGTTCCCATCATATTGCATGTCAAACGATCAATTATTCATCACTTAATTTTCTTGCATCGTTCATTGTTTTCGGTTTTGAGCATATGAGTGTGCTCTAGTAAAGACAGATGAAACAATGCAGTTTCATCATTACTCAAAATCATAGTCTTACAACATATCCACTAAATGACTGTTTTATGATAATCTTCGTCAAAAACCTCGTATTCCTTACATGCGGAACGTTTGCAGAAAACAATACATTTGCAACTTTCCATCATATAAATAAGCCATCCGTAGGAATGAAGAGTTCACCACTGATCATTCATGCAAAAATTTCAGCTTTTAAAAACAATATTATTCAAAAGATGTAAATGTTCTTTGCACTGGAATTCTTGAACCAATCTAGAGGAGCTGCTGCGACGAATTCTGCTTTTCCTATTTGTTTTGGCTTCCGATTCACTCTTTAGCAGTGTTGCCAGATCTGGCGGATTTTTTACTAAATAATCACCAATAATTTTTAATCGTAACGTTTGCTTTTAATCACTTAGAAGATTGATAGTTTATTATGTATATCAAATATCACATTTCAAAATTTTTAGTGATTATTGAATAAAAAAATCTGGCACCACTGTTCTTTAGTACAATTTAGGTACTAATATCCCATCTATTCTTAAGTTAATATAAAGCAAATTGAGAAATTTCAAATTTTCATTTCAGTTTAGTACAGTTTACGCACTAATATCATATCTATTCTTAAGAAGTTAAGATAAAGTAAATTGAGAAATTTCAAGTCTTGATGTTGCTTATCTTTGCCTATATTTGAGACAAACCATCATGCTTTACCAAAATTTCCCCTCCGGAATTAAATCTTTCCACTTACACATCTTGATTTTAGGTTGCTTCAAAATAAGAACTAAAAATTCTATTTGATTATTAAAAGAGAGAAAAAATTGACCATTGACCAATCATTTGAAGAATTCATTCCTTGAATTCGTTACTACAATACATGACGGGGGCGTGTTTTTATTTTATTTTATTTTTTATTTTATGTTGCAGATGTAAAATTTTCGACAAAGAGAGATAATATGATGGCTTGCTATGTTTTATTTTCTTAAAAATTCCAATGAGAATTTGAAATTCATTGTTTAGCTTACATACGTGATCATTTTTACTGTTGAAGAGATTTTCTTTTGAGTTAATTAACCGGCGATGAGGATTTTATTAAGCGGCAGTTTCAAAAGTTGTTTGGATTGATTTGATTTCACACCTAGTAATGTGATCAGATTAAGCGGCTGATTTTATTAACTACTGTATTCTGTTAAATTATTTAAACATTTTATTTCAAGTGAAAAAAAGTTTTCCAAATGAATAGTGCAACGGAAAATAATAGTATGATTTCAAATGAAGGTCGCCGTATTCAATTTAATGGTTTAATGCCTAAAATTAAAAGATTTATAACTCATTCAGCTTTTGAAAAAAATCTCTCAATCTTTTAAGAAGCGAATTGTGGAACCGAGATGCATGTACAAAAAAAAAAAAAAAAAAAAAAAAAAAAAAAAAAAAAAGAAATGAATTATCTCTAAACGATTTTGAGTTATAAAATGTTTTGTGAAAAAATCGATGTTTCGTAAAATCTAAAAATATGGATCACTAAACCGTATTTTGTAAAAATGTTTATATGATTCGAAAGAAGATTAAATGACCTTTTCAAATATACCAGTTGTTAAGAAATCGGTCTGTTATTTTTTCGTACAGGGCGTTTCAAAAAAGACGATCGAGAAAAAGAGAAATTTTCGACCCTTTTTAAAACTTTTTTTAAAAATATAAAAAATCCGTATTAAAAAAAAAAAAAAATTATTCCGTAAGAATCGGTAATAAATGTTCTATCTCGTGGTATAGGTGTATTTTCCATATCTTGAACCGTTTACAAAACCCCACGAAATTTCCTCTTTCTGCTTCTTTTTTTGAGGTACGCAGTTCCGGGCGAAAATGACGATCGCCTGCCATTTTGAATCGTTTTTTGATTAGACAGGGGCCGACGTTTTAATTAATATCTCCGCTAATTAGGGTCGCATCGTTTAGCAGATTAGATAAAGTACATCTGCGATAAATTCTCCGTCCTACGGTACCTGAACAGCGGTACAGCCCCCGGCTCACCGCTCGAAGAGCGGTGTTGAGCTAAACCAGGACCGAGGTCCTGGTAGGGCTGTCCGGGGAAGTTCTCCCTGCACTCAGGAGGAACATGGGGCCAGTTCCAGCCCTGCCTGACGTTTATTGAAAAACAAAAAAGAAATTACAGTGTGCATCGCCAGGCCCAAGGCCTACACGCGACACTGGGCGATGCGTAGACAGTTTTTTATACATACATTAAACTTGTTCAGCATGCCGGGCCCAGCCGGCCCTTCGCGACAGGGGGCATGCTGTCTTGTTGTGCTTGTCAATCGGACATTGCTGCTGTGGTTAATCTCGCCGGGTTAGACCCCTCGCGACACAGGGCGAGACGTTTTGGAGAGATCAGATGAACGTTTTTTGTGTTAGACCAAGCATGAGGGAAGTGGGAGGTTAATTAGTTAGATTAGAAAGGTCATTTAAGAGAAAATATATTCTGTATAATTTAAAGAGCAACGGTTTACGGGTGAGGATATTATCGAGCCAGTTTTGGGGTCTGGGAGATGGGTTTCTGAGATGATATTCTATTGTTAGAGGACAGGAAAAATAGTAATGTTCAGGAGCTCCCTCCTCGCCGCAAGGGCACAGGGACGAGCGCCGGCAACAAAATCTAAACAAATAGGCCGGAAAAGGCCCGTGACCCGAAAGGAAAGCTGTTACTGGGGGGGGGTTAGATTCCAGGTCGTACTTCCGACCGTGGGTAGTAAGTTGTGGGTGTGTCTCCCTTTAGTGGAGGCATCCCAGAGGCCTTGCCAACTTTCACGCAGCAATAATTCTAGTTTGCGCTTAACATGAGTCGGTGGCGCTGGGAGGGAGTGTTGCACAGACCCTTCTTCTGTTGCAGCTTTCGCGAGGGAGTCCGCTAGTTCGTTGCCGACGACGCCCCTATGGGCAGAAACGTGTGCCAGGGAAATTAAATGCTTTAAGTTTGAGATTTTACGTTTGATATCCAATACTTGGGGATGCTTAGTCTTGTGACGAACTATGGCCTGCAGACTCGAGAGACTGTCACTATAGATGTTGATGTGTACCAGATGATGATTATCACTTGCCCACTCTAGGGCTTTCTGGATAGCGAAGAGTTCAGCCTGGTAGACAGAGTTGAAATCCTCGAGCCTACAAGCCCACCGATGAGCCTCAGCATCGTCAACGAGGACGCACAGCGCTGCTGCTACGCCTGAATCCGTCCTGGAGCCATCGGTGTAGATCGCCACTGGGACTGAAGGGTTAAAACTATTTTTCTCTATGTTGACTATGAGGGATGCAGCGTCCTCTGCCGGGTGCATGTCCCAAGCAGCTGACTTGGGATTGCAAAGGGGTGTTGGGGAAAATGGTGTTAGAAATCTGAGGGTTATTTAGTTGAAGTATATTAGTTTTAATATAATTGAAATTTACTTGTAAATGAGCATGTGGGATTCCCGTGATGACGGTGAGGGCGTCAGTTGAAATTGTCCTGTAACCTCTCGACATTTGGAGTAGAAATGGTCTTTGGATTGTGTTTAATTTGGCCTGGTTTTCTTTCGACAGAAAGCCTCCCCAGATCCCTGCACCATAAGTTATTATTTTATTTACTATGGCAAGGTACCATATTTTTAGGAAGGAGGTTGAGATACCCCACCACCTTCCGACTAGTTTTGATGAATTGTGGTAGATGGTTAGGAGCTTTAGTTTTAGTTCTTGTAGGTGGGCGGTCCAGTTGAGCTTTCTGTCGATGGTCAGGCCAAGAAGTTTGAGATGAGGCACATGGCGGACGCTGACGCCGTCGATCCTCACCACGGGGGATCTTTTAAGTAGTCTTGGGAAGCCTATTGTTAGAGCTTGAGTTTTTGAGTGGGAAAGGGAGAGGTCTAAATCTTTTAGAAGCTTACTAAAAAGGGGAAGAGCCTCCTTAGCTTGGTTCTCCAGATCTTTCCGGATTCTGCCCGAGAGGATGACTGAGAAATCATCAGCATAGGCATAGGTGATATGTCCCTCAGAGTTCATGCGGGCAAGGATTGAGTTGGCGACGATATTCCAAAGAATAGGGCCCAGGCACGAACCCTGGGGGCATCCCTTCGTTTGGGGGAGCTCTGTGGAGCCATTTCCCCAGTTAACCAAGATTTTCCTATTGGAAAGGTAAGAGCTGATGACCCCCGCCAGGTTACTCGGGCAGTTGAGTTTGTGTAGTGTTTGTAGAATGTGGGGCCACTCTACGTTGTCAAAGGCTCCTTTTATGTCGAGAGAGACTAAAGTGGTGTATTCCAGGGACTTAGAGTTAGAGGCGCAGGAGCTTTTTATTGCCTGTAAGGCTTGTTCACACGATCTGCCCTCTCTGAACCCGAATTGATGTGGATGTAGAAGATTATTTGACTCGAGGTAGAAATTCAGTCTGGTGACTACCAGTTTCTCTAAAAGTTTGCCTAGGGTGGGCAACAGGCAGATCGGACGGTAAGATGCGGGGTCAGAGGGAAGCTTCCCTTGCTTCAGGAAGTACACCACCTCACCTCTTCGGAGGACTTCTGGAAAATAGCTGTGTTCTAAGCATAGGTTGGCCCAGTCGCGCAGGATGTGCGGAACTGTGTTGTATGTGTGCCTTAATATAGGGAAGTCCAGATTGTCTGGGCCTGGAGCCTTTTTTACGTTGAAGCTGAAAAGAGTGGCTTTGACTTCAGCCTCCGTGAAGGGGACATCCGAGGGAGCTGAGAAGGTTGGTGCTTGATAGTTGGGATATTTACTTGGTGCAAAGATAGTCGTTGTGATGTGCTCTAAATTATTGCGTTTCGAGGAGAGAGCTGGAGGACGCTCTAACTTCAGCTCCGTTGGTGTGAAGAATTTATTACTATAAAATTTTTGCGCTGTGCCGAAAACTTTTGTTTGTGTTGTGCAGAATTTCCTCCATGCGTTGTTTTTTGCCGTGTTTAGTTGTTTTTTGAAGTGTGCCGAAAGTTGTTTTATCTTTATTTTATGTTGAGGGAGAGTCGCGGGGTCCAGATATTTTTGTTGGCGCTTAAGCGCTGTGAGTTTGTTACGCATGGAGCGTAGTTGGGGAGACCAGAAGTTGTATGTGAATTGACGGCCGCTTTTCTTGAGCCTGAAGGAGGAGGAGGCTGCTGTGTGTATGGTTTGTATAAGTTTTATTGTGAGTTCTTCTAGGTGTTGTGTGTTTGTGATTGTGTGTAATTCTTGACTTAAGTTTGATAGGGGCTGTTTAATTAGTGTGCAGAATTTTTAAAAACTTCTATTTCTTGTTGCAAATCTTTTAGAGTGTGTGATTACCGGTTTAGTTTGTATTGTGTATGTGATGTAGTTGTGTATGTCCAGGACTGACCAGTCTGTGATTCTTACAGTGGTATTTGGATTTACCAGGGTAAAATCCGGCCAACCCTTGGCTCCGTCCTTTTCAAACGTCGGGTGTAAGTTTTCTATGTTAGGTAAGTTTAAGTTGTGTGAGGCTATGAATTCTATAAGACTGCGACCTCTTTCATCCTCACGTGGTGAGCACCACAGTGGGGAGTTGGCATTGAGGTCACAGCCGCAGACGAAGAGTTTTTTCTGTGTTATAAGGTGCTGCCACTCCTCCAGGCAAAAGTCAAGGTCCGCAGACGGGGCTGCATACGCACTCCCAAGGATCAACTCACCCTCCTTCGTGGTGAGTGTCAGGAAAACACAATGCTCCCCTGTGTAAAGGTGGGTGTAATTAAGATTCTGTGTGTTTATGACTATGTGAGCTGTGTTTTGTTTGGAGCTGAATTTAGACCAGGAGGCTGGGAAACCATACAGATCTCCCCCAACCGTGCAGTAAGCGTCCTGCAGCAGCCCGATATCATATGAGTTCTTTTCCATATAAGTGCGTGCTGCCGAGTTCGCCGCCCTGCATCGGTTAAGATTGATCTGCAGGAAGCGGAGGTTGTTGAAGTTGGGTCTGGGGAGGGTCGAAGAGGAGGCTGCATCTTGGGAAGACGAGGAGAGAGCTTTCTTTTTGTTTTTCTTTTTAATTTTGGATTACTTAACGGGATTTATCTAGGGAGAGAAAGAGATAAGGGGCTAGGGGGGGCTAGAACTAGGGCTATGAAAGAAAACTTACCCTCCTGCTTGGTCTCTGTTGTTGTAGTATGCTGAGGGTGGTGGGTAGTGATACCTGTTGCTATAGTCTTGTTGATTGTCATGGTCATAGTAACTAGATCTTGGAAACTGCAGGTGCGGAGGGCCATACATGTTGGAGTACTGCCACTCTGGAGGATTGTAGGAGTTTGGTTCTGTCAACCTTGGGCGGGAGCGGGATCTTGAGTAGAAGCGTTGGGGTGGCAATTGTATTTCTTCTTGTTGAAACTGCGCAGTTGTTTGTTGGGACTGTTGAGGAGTTGCCAGAGGAAGATTTCGCTGCTGTGCGTTGGTGGTGTGTTGGGGAGGTCCTCTGGAGAAGGAGCGGTTTTGCCGCCTGCCTCTGGAGGAACCTGAGCGCTTCTTGCTCGTGGTAGTTTGTGTACCGGTGTTGTTGTTCGTTGCTTGCTGTGTTGTCATTTGTGTGTTGGAGGGAATTGGATACTTTTTATTCAAGTAGTCTCTTTTCTTTGTGTACAGTTCTTTAAGGATGGGGCAGGACATGGAGTAGGCAGGGTGGCTTGTGGAGAAGGTTTGCTGGCCTTGCTTTCTTCTGTTTTCGCACTCCCTCTGGCAGTTCATGCAGCTGGGCCTGAGGGTACAGTTTTCGTTCTTGTGCCCTCCTGAGCAATGTGAACAGATTATATTTCTCTTGCAGTTGTGCGCTGTGTGGTCGAAGGCTTGGCAGTTAGTGCATCTGCTAATTTCCGTGTATGGTCTGAGGAAGCACTTAAAAAGACCCAACTGTACCGACTGGGTCGCCAGAAAAGCCTCTGCCAGAGGTGTGGGCATTTGGAGGATCCAATTTTGTGTGTTTGGGATTTTGGAACGTTGGCTTCTTATTAACTGTATTGTGTCCGTGTGGTGAGTGTCTGCAATGTCCTGTAGTTTTTGGGTAAGTTGGTCTGCATCTATGTCTGCAGGCACCCCGAAGAGTAGGATTCTCATAGGTGGGCAGGGTTTTCCTGTTATTTTTAGGCGGCTTGCTATTTCCGGGTTATTATTGAGTTCTTGCATTAGTGTCTGTGCGTCTTGTTCTGTCTTGCAGTGCACGTCCACTGATTTTCGGAAGATTTTTGTGTAGGAGATCTTTGCTTGTGTGGAGGCGTGGAAGGACCTAAGGATGTGTAACACCTTTCCACTTTCCTGTTGTGTTGTCGTTGTAACGTGTATGATTCTTTTTGATAGATGACTTGCTCCTTGTGCTTGCTGGAATAAGCTCTGTGTTTTATTTTGCTGATTTGAAGTGCTGCGTGGGGATATTGCGTGCTGTAGTTTCTGTGTGTAGGTAGGTTGAACATCTTTGGCTGTTGATGTAGAAGGGTGGTGGTCCTCATGTTGTGATTCTTGTTGGTCGTCTTCGTTCGAGATTGCTTTCGTTTGTTGCTTTAGGTGTTCCTTTAGGTAGGTTTCTTGTCTTATCAGAGTTTCGTCTATGTTGTTTTGAATGTCTTTTATCTCTTTCAGTTTGACGTTTAGGAGTGTAAATTCGGTCTGGAAATCGATCTTGAGGTTGACAGATGGGGGTGCTGCGTTGCTGGAGGTTGGGTGTCTGCTGCTTCGGCGTTGCTTGTACTAATGAAATTTGAGGAGGAGGGGATGACGGAGGTGAGAATTGTGTTCCTTTAGAGATTGGTACCTTTGTTGGTGTTGTTTGCGTTGTCTGTGTTTCTGTCTTTTCTGTGTTTGCTTGGCTGTCGGCTTTTGCTTTCAATCTGGCTACCTTGTTTAATTGCTTGATCTTTATGAATGCTCTGCTTAGGGCTTTAAGGAGACTCTTGCTTGGTTGTGATTTGTGTATGAGATCAATTGCCACAATTGTTATGTTCCTTATGGTGTTGTGTGTTGAGAAGTCTTCCAGAAATTTTGTCAGTTTTGTCTCTTTTGCAAAATCTTTTCTGTTGTATTTGTTTCCCTTTTTTTTCTGGGATCTTGTTGAGACGCCAGATTTTACGGACTCGTCTGATGATAGGTCGGAAGTGGAGACGTCTGTGAAATCGCCGCCATCTTCTTTCTCATTGGATGCTACTTCGTCAAGGTCTGACATTTTCTGGATGTTTTGGCTTTGTAATGCCTGCTAGCTTTGAAAAAAGCTGTTTTTCTTTATAGTAATTATAAGAGGTAGAAAAAATTTTTAAATAGAGGTTTTGTATCCGATACAAGCTGGTAGGGGCTCATCGGAGCCGTCTGCATCATACCAATTGAGAGGAAAAAAAAAAAAAAAAAAAAAAAGCAAAAACCAGGAGCCTAGACTCCCGAAAATAACTAAGATAAAATACTAATAAATGAAAGTTGTTAATATTGATACCATTCTCGCAGCACAGTGGGAGAGAAAAAAAAAAAAAAAGGGGGGGGGGGGCAAGTGGTTGCTGGAATTTATTCGAAAATTGAAGCTAGTAGGTAAAGTCTTGTGATTATTCTTAAAGGAAATTGAAGCTTTTTAGAAGAAAAAAAAAAAAAGGGGGAAGAAACTGCCCGGGGGGAGGGGGGGAGGGGGAAGGGGGGGGCGAGGTTGCCGGAGGCTACCACGACCTAGAGGCGACGGGGAGCGGGCTTTGCGTGCTGGTGCAAAGGAGAGGGAAGAAGAGGAAGGCTAGCCCAGGGGGTGGGGCAGGGCAGGGGGGAGGCCTGAAAACACTTTTGAAGACAAAGTAATTTAAGATGAGAGCATGAAAGCCCTTAATAAAGGCTTAAAAATGGGTTAAAACCAGCGGGGGGGGGGAGGGGGGAAGGGGCCAAGGTGGCCGGAGTCAACCATGACCCAGGGGCAGCATGGGAGAGACATGCAAGCCAGGGCAGCGTAGATGGAAGGAAGGGAAGGCTAGCCTAGGGGGTGGGGCAGGACAGGGGGGAAGCTTAAAAAATAAATTAGTAGGCATAGGGGTTGAAAATCATGCTAAAAACCCTTCAAAAAGCTTTAAAAAGGGTTAAAAACCGCGGGGGGGAGGGGGGGAGGGGGGGAGGCCAAGGGGCTGCCAGACCCTGACCCGCGAGGAAAGGGGTCCAGTAGTGTTAAACCGCACCAAAACGCGAAACAAAGGGCTAAAGTGGGGGGACTAAGCCAAAAAGCATGAAAGAATGAATGCTTGCAATAAGGATTAAAAACTTTCACCTTATATAGGGAGAGCACTTTGGAGCGAGGACAGATTGAGCTTTGGTGAAAAAAGACTAAGTCCCCTCGAACGAAGGGACTTAGACGAAATTTTGGATTTGCATTGGAAAAAGACTAAGTCCCCTCGAATGAAGGGACTTAGACGAAATTTTAGTATTTTGGCGATAAAAAAGACTAAGTCCCCTCGAGCGAGGGGACTTAGACGAAAAATGGAACTTGACGAAGAGAAACAACTAAGTCCCCTCGCACGAAGGGACTTAGAAAAAATTTTAAAAATGGGTAAGGCGTCAAAACACAGGAACCGAAGGGGGGCAGGGAAGAGGGGCCCGCCACCGGCGGGCCCTGAAACAGTTTGCAGGATTCTTGGAGAGCACCTCGGTGCCTGGGACCCAGCCGGAGGAAAAAGCCGAGGTGATCAGAGGGGGGGGAAAAGCTAAGGAGAGAGATTGAACACTTTCAGCTTATATAGGGAGACCAGTAGAGGTGGTGGAAAAGCCACAGAAGCTCCCTGGGAACACAGGAACGCTCCCCAGGGCCCAGGGCCAAGGGGGGGAGGGCCCCTGTGGGGGGCGAAAAGGAGGGGGGGCGGAAGCCCCTCCGGACCAAGCTAGGGGGAGCAAAGAGAGCAGAAGGAGGCAAGCTGCGCTCAGGGCCGTAAGAGCCAGAGCTTAGGCGGGCAGCTGCGGGGGGCGGGGAGAATCCCCGACTCAAACCCCGCCTTCCCTTCTCTTGAGGAGAGAGGGGGGGAACCTGAAAGTGATTACAACCTTAAGAACCACAAGAACCATAAGGAGAATATTGATTACCTAGGCTATTTCTTGTGGTTCAAGGTCACACAGAAAACTGAGGGGGCAAAAACTGGAGGGGGAGACCAGGGCAACTACAGGAGGGAGCAAGCAAAATTCGGAAAACAATGCAATTATTAAAAATGAAATTCAAATATTTAAAAACATAAATTAAGTAGCAATATTAAACCATTTAAAAGTAAACAACAGTAAACTGCAGAACTCTGGGGCTAATTAGAGGCTAAGTTATGATGGCAAACTTAAAGAGAATATTGAAATGAGTTTATAGGATCCGAGTTTAGTAGGAGGATCAGGGCCTGGCAGGCAGAAGACCAATTTGATTAGACTAGATATTAAGAGCTATTATATCAATTAGAAGCTTAAGTTTTGGATTTACTAATTGGGAGAAGGGAGAAGTGATTAAAAACAGGCGAAAGAAGGCTTAAGCTACCATGGCGGGGACATGAAAAGAGAAAATTAAATTAATCAGGTAGAATGAGATTACTAGTTAAATTTATGATGGGAAGGGCTTGAGTTAAATTAATTATTTATTAGAGGGGAGAGCCGGATGATTAATTTAGGAGCTAGGTAGCCAGTATGAGAACTAAACTGAAGATTAAAAAATTTATGGGGGGGGCAGCTTGCATAGGGGGGAAACTGAGACCAAGGTAGTACCATTGCGGCTGGCAGTCGAAATCAAACAGGAATTGATTTTATTAGAGAGTGTAATTTAAATTTAAATGTAAATTAAGAATTTTGAACATGGGGACAAAGGCAGGCAGGAATTAAAAAGGGGGAATGGGGGCAATGGATAAAAAAGAAGAAAAAAAAAAAAAAAAAAAAAAAACTGGGGGGGGGGGAGAAGCAAAATTAGCATGTTAGGCACGCATCGTTTGTCGACTACCCCCGAGAGAGCAGATGTGGAAGGGGCGAACACCCCTCCCTGATTCCTCCCTGATCCTTTGTGTCCCCTAAAAAAAATATCATTTCTGATCGGGTAAAAACTCACACCGGGACCCCACTGCCTTCGACAGCGAACACCCATGCGCGCTGCGCACGTGTAAAGGTACACGTGCGCTGCGCGCACATATTCCTTCTCAAATCAATTTTTTCTTAGGAAAAGAAAATTAAAAAAATCATTTCTCATCGGGTACAAAGTTGGACCGGGTCCCCACTACCTAGGGCATCGCAGTCCCGTGCGAGCTGCGTGCGCGTGTTCCTTCCCTGCCCCCTAAAAAACTCATTTCTGATCGGGTAAAAACTCACACCGGGTCCCCACTGACTTTGGCAGTGCAGTCCCGTACGCGCTGCGCGCGCACAAGTTAGGGGATACGCGCGCGATGCACGCCTATTTCTTCCCCACCCTTTCAGCCCCTCCTAATTAACCTAAATATGTAAATTTTGAACGGTCTAACTGAAATAGCTGAGATGCAAAAGAAAACCAAATCAGGAAACCTCAAAATGTGTAAATCTTGTAAAAACTTTCGATAATAAAAAAGAATTGTAAAATATCTTTTGAATGTTGTATTAAAAATAATTTAATCATAATTAGAAATTTAAATATAGAACTATAAAAATATTACAGAGCCATCTGGCGGTAGAAATTTCTGTAATCTACTGTTCGATTCCAAATCAGCAAAGCTTTCTAATGATATATTACTTAAGAAATTATTTTAATTAGTAGCTGAGATACAAAAGAAAACCGATTCAGGAGACCTCAAAACGTGTAAATCAGGTAAAAACTTTCGATAATATAAAAGAACTTTAACATATCTTTCGAATGATGTATTAAAAATAATTTAATCATAAATAGAAATTGAAATATTGAAATTAAAAAAATTACATCGCCATCTGGCGGTAAAAATTTCTGTAATCTGCTGTTCGATTCTAAATCAACAAAGCTTTCTAATGATATATTACTTATGAAATTATTTTAATTAGTAGCTGAGATACAAAAGAAAGTCGATTCAGGAAACCTCAAAACGTGTAAATCGTGTGAAATCTCGAATTCCACTTTCGATAATATAAAAGTACTTTAAAATACCTTTCGAATGACGTATTAAAAATAATTTAAACATAAATAGAATCTGAAATATTGAAATTTTAAAATATTACAGCGCCATGACACCTCAAAACGTGTAAGTCATGAGAAATTTCGAATTCCATTACCTACGGTAGTCGGTTAATGGAAGTAAATGGAAAAAGAAATATTTTTATCTTAAGTGTATTTGTGTTGCTATAGAAACTGGCATCCTCTTTCGAGAGATATAATGTCAGGCGTGTTAAGTTAAATTTAATTTGCAATTAAAACGTAAATCTTTTGTTTACTGACCAAAATCGATGAAATTTGAACTGCAAGTTTGTTTTGTGGTGTTAAGATTGTATACTAAGTGTCGTATGCGAAAATTAAAAATTGAAGAAAATAGAAATTTGCAACTATTTATCCTAGTCAAAATACCTTTGTTTCTCAATCAGTGGCAGCTGTCTTTTTTTTCTCTTCCGACCAGCCTTCTTTCCTCTCTGAATGGGTTGTCATGGTAACGCCAAACGCCAACGAACGCCTGCAGGATTTCATAACGGAATTCATTATGGAATGAAGGTCGCCGTTTTTAATGGTTTAATGCCTAAAATTAAAAAAATTATAACTCATTCAGTTTTTGAAAAAAATCTCTCAATCTTTTGGGAAGTGAATTGTGGAATCGAGATAAATATACAAAAAAAAAAAAAAAAAAAAAAAAAAAAGAAATGATTTATCTTTAAACGATTTTGAGTTATAAAAAGTTTTGTGAAAAAATCGATGTTTCGTATAATCTAAAAATATGGATCGCTAATCCGTATTTTGTAAAAATGTTTACATGGTTCGAAAGAGGATTAAATGACCTTTTCAAATATACCAGTTGTTAAGAAATCGGTCTGTTATTTTTTTGTACAGGGCGTTTCAAACAGACGATCGAGAAAAAGAGAAATTTTCGACCCTTTTTAAAACTTTTTTTAAAAATATAAAAAAATCCGTATTTAAAAAAAAAAAAAAAAATACCGTAAGAATCGGTAATAAATGCTCTTTCTCGCGGTACATGTGTATTTTCGATATCTCCAACAGATCGGCAGCGATCGGTTTACAAAAAACCACAAAATTTCATCTTTCTCCTTCTTCTTTTCAGGTACGCGGTTCCGGCCGAAAATGACGTTCGCCTGCCGTTATGAATCGTTTTTTCGTTAGACATGGGCCAACATTTTAATTAATATCTCCGCTAATTATGGTTGCATCGTTTAGCAAATTAGATATCGTACATCTGCGATAAATTCTCCGTCCGACGGTACCTGTTCGAAGTCCGTACGACCATTAGCGGCCGAGCCTTAGCTGCTTCAAGCCGTTTCTCACAGACAGACACACAGAAACACACACACACGCCTACAGAGTTTAATAATATAGGAGATAGATTACATTTTTCCCGTTTGCTTTTAATTGCGCTATTATTCATACGTAAAAAGAAAGAACCTTTATTTATTGTTATTATTTTGTTGGCACTTGCACATGTTTACAATTTGGTTTACATTTCCAAAATTTAAATATCTAGTTTTATCTGCATTTTGTAAAGCTGGTTATCTCGAAGAAAACCCAATAATTTTTAAAATGTTCGCCATATGTGTTTCAACGTTTAACAAAATTGTATAGAAATTAATTGTGATAAATTTTCTTTTATACTTTGTTCTCATACTGAAAAGTGCTTATGCTTTGATTATTTTCTTACTTCTAATCATAATCATTATTAAATTGAAAATAAATTCGTACATTTAATGTGATTTTTTTTCTTTACAAAGAGGTAATTTTACCCTATATATTTCTTAATACACTCATGCTTGTGAAAACTGCAACACCATAAAAGAATTGTCAGAAATTAATGAAATTTATTTCATATATTACTGATAGTGAAACAAATAAGCGATCAAACGTACAAGACAGAAAAACACAAAGAAGTCAAAAGTCAGTAATTTGTGTGTCCGTCACGCTGAGCGATGAGAGCCTGTACACGTCGTGGCATTGAACCATACAGGTTCTGAATGTAATCCTGGGGAATGGCATTCCAGATGGCTTCGACTTGACGCCAAAGTTAAATCTTACTGTGCACCCCACCAGTTATATGAGCGAGTCGTCGACCAGTGAGATCCCAGACATGTTCGATGGGTTACATATCCGGGGAATAAGCAGGCCATGGAAGAAGGAAAACCTGTTGTGAATTGAAGAAGGCTTGTGCAGTCTGAGAAATATGTTCACCGGCATTATCCGGCTGAAACACAGCACCCGGAATACATCAAAGAATGGGAAGGACCTCTGGCTTCAAAATCTACCTGTTGAGGTTGCCCGCAATGTGCACTAGATGGAATCGACAATTATACCCAATAGCTCCCCACACCATGATGCTAGGATTTTGTGTAGTATGACTCTGGATAGATAATACACTGTGGGAGCAGACGTTCCCCCCTGTAACGTCTGACGCGTACTCTTCCAACATTGCACTCCAGATTGTAGCGAGATTCATCGGAGAAAACAATTTGTTGCCACTGGGCACGCCACGTGCTGTGTTGCTGAACCCATTGAAGTCGGAGGAGTCTGTGATTCAGAGAGGGGAATCCTGCGTAGAGGAACCCTTGCACGCAGTTCATGCTGCAGCAAACGGCGACAAACCGTTGAGCTAGGCAACAAAACACCTGTAGTCATGCTCCAACGTTGTGCTAACACACAAGAGTTCGCTGTGCGGTCCGTCACAGCCATGCGGATGAGGTGTCTTTCGTCTCGTGACGTTGTTCTATTGCATGCCCCACTGCCAGGTTTCCGGCTTGTTTGGTTCTCCTCTGTCCATTTCTCTGTCCATCTTCCGCATCACTGTTGTGCCATTACATTACGTGCGGGCTGCAATTTCTCGATACGAAAGTCCACCCTCTCGCATACCAACGATGCGGCCTCGTACGAACTCCGTTAGTTGTTGGTATGGCACTTTCCGCTTTTGACGAGGCATATTGACGACCAATGAAACGTTTACCGCAGACAGAGGACGGTAAACAGATTTCACACCTTTACAGTCCTTTATATACCTAGAACAAGCGACTGATAAGGAGTCGGTTCTCGTTCCACGCATGCGCAAACGCTTTATAATTCTAATCATTGGCATGCATTACCTCAATTTACATTTCCTGTAAGTTTGGTTCAATTTGCATAATCACTTCGTGGTGTTGTAATTTTCACAAACATGAGTGTAGTATCTTTATGTAGAATATGTTTATTTACTTATTTATTTTTAATTAAGTTTAATAATTATTTTCTCTTAAGTTATTCATTTATTTTAATGTTTTGTTTTATTTAATTAATATTAAAAAAAAAAAAAAAAAAAAAAGATCATTCCGTTGCAACTTGAACTCAAGACTCAAGTAAACTTAAGGAAAGAGAAAAATGTGTAACAAAGAAAAGTATTTAAATTATAAAGAAAAATCGAAATTTTTCTTTAGTTGAAATAAAATATTTTAATAATTAAAAAATATATCATTATATATTTTTTAAATGAATTTAATACATATTCCCCCTTAAATAATTAATTTCTTTTAATATTTTATTGCATTTACATTTAAAAAATGGTAATCTTCCGCCGGGGTTAGATCTCATGACCTTCCTCACTCAAACTGAACACTGTAACACTGCGCTACGCCGTCTTGCAAAAGGGTTTAATTTCGTTGGATTTCACGAAACAGCTAAAACTTTTATAGTCGTTTTCTCGCTCCATGGGGAATTGTTGCAGCAAATTTGCGCTCTACCCTATGCTTTCGACCATGCTCTTTAATATAAGATTGGTTTGGTTTCAATAGGAATTTTACTGATTCATACTTCCCTTGTTAGACTCGCCAATGTCAAGGACGTCGGGTAAGCTTTGGCGTATGCACTGAAGATTGAGACAACCCAACAAGCCTCCCGTAAAAACCGCCACACCATCAGAGCAGTTTCGCTAGATGATTCACAAGCTGACCTGTAGGAAGTGAAGAAAAATCTGTCAAGGAAGTTGCGCATTTTTAAAAGCAATAAAGAAGTAAAGAATCGAAAGGTAAAGTGCTGGGGGTGGAGAAGAAATGGACATATGAAGAAAAACTGCCCAATACGACAACCCATTAAAAATAATCCGGTTTCATGGTCACCAGAGAGAAACAAAGAGAAGGCCATCTCGCGGTGCGGGGGTTGCCTGAAATTAAAAAGCCCCACTTTGCAGTGTTTTATGTTTATTCGATGAATGGCAGCGAGAATGGACTTTATGGAAAAATTAATAACACTTCCTTTCGCATGATTCTTGATCCTGGAGCCAACGTGACCATCGTTAGAACAGATGTAGCTAAAGAACTTAAAAAGAAGATTATCTGGACGCAAGACGATTATCTGGACTCGCCTGCGTTAAACTCCAGGCTGTGACCGGTGACGAAATCAAAATCCATGGGAAAATGAACTTGACCATCACATTTGGAAATACCATTTAACAACATCATATGTAGCAGATATAAATGATCCTCTAATTCTTGGACTTGATTTCCTGAGAAAATATAATTTTCAATTGGATTTTAAGAAAAATGAACTGCATTCAAGTTCAAAAGACAGTGTTTAACGTTGAAAATTCGACCATTCAATCAAGATCACAGCGAAATCTGTAATTTCCATCCCTCCACATATTGAGAGAATAGTTTTTGGGACACCTCCTAAAGCACAATACTTCTGCTATGGACTGATTGAATACCCGAATCCAGACAATAGCCTCAAATGAGGTCGGGTAGCTTCATATCTGGTAGACCTTTCAAACGGCATTATTTCAGTGAGAATCGCCAACATAAGCGATGAAATAAAGATAGTGGAGAAAGATGAGGTGTTGGCAACCTGTACTCCAGTGACATGCATTAACCGGCACACGAAATCAACTGACGCCAAGTCGTCTGCGATTTTAACAACGGAACTGCTAAAGAATGCAGAGTTAGTAATTAAACAAAGAAATGCTGCGGAGAAGCTACTCTATGAATTTAGAGATCTATTTTCTCGTATATCTGAAGACGTCGGAAGGACGAACATCACCTAACACAGAATTGACGCAGTAATTCATCCTCCAATCAAACAATATTCAAGAAGACTTCCACTGGCTATGTAGGAAGAGGTGGCTGAATTTCTAAATGAGATGCAGCGTAATGACATCCTCGAACCATCAACGAGTTCTTGGGCCTCTTCCATAGTTTTAGTGCGAAAGAGGGATGGTTCAATGAGATTCTACGTGTATTATCGCCGTTTGAATGACATCACGAAGAAATATAGTTACCCTTTTCCTAGAAATGATGGCACTTTGGATACACTTTCTGGCAATCAGTGGTTCTCGATTTTGGATCTCAAGAAAAATCTATTGACAAGTAGAGTTACATCCTGACGACCGTGAGAAGACTGCATTCACTACAGGACAAGGATTGTGGCAATTTAAAATTATGCCATTTAGATTATTTAATGCACATTTGTCAACTATCGAACGCCTGATGGAGAGAGTGTTAAAAGGATTTTTCTATGAAGCCTGTCTTGTGTACCTCGACGATATTATCATTAGGGGGCGTACTTTTGAAAAACATTTAAGAAACATTCGTAAGGTGCTGGAAAAACTCAGAATGGCTAATATCAAATATAATTATAGCAAGTGCAACTTGTTCCGTCGTGAAGTGAATTATCTCGGGCATATAATCTCTGCTGAAGGTGTGAAAACCGATCCCGAGAAAATCTCTGCAGTCGAGAACTGGAGTAGTCTTGGAAATATCCATCGATTACGAAGCTTCCTTGGCTTATGTACATACTATAGAAAGTTCGTGAGAAAGATTTTTCAAGCATTGCCACCTCTCCACAAATTCACGGAAGCTAAATAGAAATTCCTGTGGACAGAAGAATGTGAAAAAGCATTCAAAAGACTTAAAGAGGCTTTAACATCTTCGCCTATTTTGATGTATCCACAGCTCGACAAACAGTCCATACTTGATACTGATGCAAGCCATGAAAGCGTTGGTGGTGATCTGTCGCAAGAAGTTGAGGGCCAAGAACGTGTCATTGCCTATTGGAGCAAATGTTTACCTAAACCGAAGCGAAACTGCTGTACTACCTGAAAAGAACTACTTGCCATTATAAAGGCCATAGAACATTTCCATCATTATCTCTATATCAGAAGATTCCTGCTCTGGACTGACCACGCATCTTTAATGTGGCTGCTAAATTTCAAGGAAACTGAAGGCCAGATTGGAAAGTGGATACAACGCCTCCAGGAATATGACTTTGAAATACGTCATCACAAGGGATATGTTCTCACTGTACATGTAAATGCACATGCCCTGTTGCGGATGTCTTGCTCTGAAAACTGTAAGTACTACTCTGCAGCTGAAGAGAAATACCAGCTGATAAATACAGTTGTTTGCCAAGCTATAGTTTCAACGCCATCGAAAAAGCATCTGTGGAGTGATGAGGAAGATAGACAAACCCAGTTGGAAGATCCTGACCAAAACCAATACTTCAATTCAAGGAGACGACTAGCAACAGACCTACTTGGCAGGACATTTCCCCATTTAACCTGTTCACAAATTGCTACTGGGCACTAGGACTCCCTTCATATCAGAAACGGCTTACTGTACAGAAAATTAGAATCTGACGATGGAAAGAGTTTCAAATATCAGATTTTACTACCAAGATCGTAGATTCCAGATGTTCAGGAGCAGCTGCAAAGTAGTCTTACCGGAGATCATTTTGGAGTGATGAAGACTCTCCAGAAAGTTCGAGAGCGCTTCTACTGTTGCAATCAAGGGAAGATATGGCGAAATGAAGCAAATCTTGTTATGCTTGTGCGGCACGTAAACCCCCGAAGAAACGAAGCAGAATAAGATTACATCGGTATAAAGTAGGAGCAGCATTTGAGCGGATCGTAGCCGACATGTTGGGTCCTTTGCCATGGACCTCCAAGGAAATAAGTACATCCTTGTTGTGATGGATTATTTCACCAAGTAGCTTGAGGCGTATCCTATTCCCAATAAAGAAGCATGCACAGTTGCAGAGGTTCTAGTGCAGCAATGGATGTAGATGTATGGCACACCCCTACAGCTTCATACCTATGAAGTTACGAACTTCTCCTCTGTGGTATTCAAAGGACTGTGTCAGTTACTCGGCATAAACAAAATCCAGACAACACCCTACATCCTCACTCAGATGGCATGGCCGCGAGGTTTATTTGCATCATCCTGAATAACCTATCTCTTCTAGTATCAAGGGATTTGAAGTTGTCATTGTTCCTGCTTGCTTATCGAAATGCTGTCTATGAAACCCCAGGCTCAGATGCTGTTCACCCTCCAGCTCAGATGCTGTTATCACGCGAAATGCGTCTTCCATGTGATCGCCTATCTGGTTGTCCACCAGATGCGCCTTCATCGCCAGAGGAGTACATCCAAGATCTCCAGGCCCGATTTGAAGACGTATACTACTTTGCTCGGGAGGGGATTCACATGGCAACGGAGGGAATGAAGACGAGATATGACCTAAAGTCTACACAATATGACTTCAAGGAAGAAGACAAAGTTTGGTTGTGGAACCCTGTTCGACGTAAAGGACTCTCTCCTAAACGTCTCCCAAACAACATTGTAACTGGGACGGTCCCTATACAGTCCTCAAAAGACTGAAATACGTCGTTGTTAGAATTACTAAAAAAACTTTCAACAAAACAGAAGGTAGTATATTACGATAGGCTAGCCTTTTATCATGGTTAACGGTCATTTTAAATTTGTACATGCGCAATGTAAATATTTGTATATAAATATTTGTACTTATTTGTAAATCTTGTAACTATTTCAGTTACTTAATTTTGCAATCTGCATTGTTATTTTATTTTTATACGCAACTTAATTTTTGTATCATAGATTGTATAGTTTGTTTAGTTTGACCACCTGACGAAGGGTTGTACTTCCCGGGACGCTTATTTCCAGAACATACATTGTTTCGGAACTACCTTGGCGCTTCTTTCATTTGGCGAAGAAAGACATCATATTGGTAAAATGATAAGCGATCGCAAGTAATACTTTTTTCATCGTATTAAATTTTGCGACGAAAATAAACAAATAAAAAAGCTTTAAACATTTCGCAATACATTTATCATTTGTGTTCATTTGTATTATAAAGTTATTTAAAAAAAAAAAGAAATTAGTTACATCATAGATTGGTATTTAACAATATCTTAGCTTAAATTTATTACAATTATTTCTGCAAGAGAGCTGAAAGAATGTGTTTCTCTTCAAGGATTTAGTATTACGTTTTTAAGTAAGTTTTTTTTTTTTTTTTTTTTTTACTATACATCATAAATCGACAATTTAAAAAATAAGTGAATATTAATTCCTTTTTAAACAAGAAAAGATAGATCATATCAAGAACTTTTAAAAACAAAAATTTTAAAAAATCTGGATAGGTTTTTAATATAATTGCTAATTTTCAAAACACTGTTTTAACCCCTCCCCCTCCCTTAAAAAAAAAAAAAAGATAAATGATCTCTAAAATCTAAAGTATTTCTGGATTTCAGTTGAAAGAGTGCAGAAAATATTTATTTCTATTCATATTCATAACTATTGCTTTAAAGTTTTTTTTTTTTTTTTTTTTTTTTTTTTTTTTTACTTCCTTATACAGCAGCAAAATTATTGAAGCACTAGCAATAATTCCTACTCAAAAGATGGACACCTAATACTGTTTTCTTAAGTAAATATTTATCGACTCATAATCTTAGTCTTACACTGTTTACGAAACAATAAGTTGATGATGAAAATTAGCGATCAAACTGAAGAAATATATATGTAAAGTGTGGATATGTGCTTCAATAATTTTGCTGCCGACTGTATATACACAAGAAGAAAGTATTGAATTCGCGAAAATTTTCGAACCCCGTGCTTCGATGGATTTACACGTTTTGAGATATCATGGAAACAATTTGACCATTTTTAAATGTCTATGTATCTTTCATATTTTTAAAATATATTTAATAGAACAAAAGTTTTTTTTTTTTTTTTTTTTTTTTTTTTTTTACGAACAAAGTCATTTCTAAAATTTATAATTACTGTATAACTCTATCCTTTTTACTTTCTTATATATACGAAATGAAAATATTTCTTTCGTAAAATTTTTCGGCTTCTTTTGATGCATTGACACATTTTGAAACTTCCTGAACTTGATTTGTTACTTTTCAGCGTATGTCTGTCTCTGTCTAAGTGCACGTACGTTTACAAAATTTTGTGAGCAGTCTACCTCTTGAAATAACGACATTCCACAAGACTTCGCATTTGATTTAACCTTGATAATGTAATGACAATTAGGGAGCTCTGTGCTGTAATTTCTTAAATTCTATAGTGTATAAGTGCATAAAACTGTATATGTGAGCAGCACATTATAATAAACTATGCAGATTCAATTTGAGTGCATATCAGGCGACAGACGGCGTTGCTATGTTGTTGTTTTCTCCGTTTATGTGAAGGCTATAACTCAGCTTCTGCAGTGTATAAGTTCACAAACATGATATGCGAAATAGCCAACATGAAAAACTAATCTGATTTAATTTTGATACATATCAGCCGACAGATGACGCTGATATGCTGAAATTTTCTTGTTTGTGATAAATCTATATCTAAGCTTCTTTAAAGCATAAATGCATCAAACTTTACATGCGATATGACTATCACGAAAAATTATGTTTATTTAATTTGAAAGCATATTGGCAGAGAGGTGCGGCTCTTATGCTGCAACTTATAAAAATTTGTATATTAATATTACACTGTAAAAAATAGGTTCTTAAAAATAAGTATATATTGTCTCAAAATAGCCCCGAAACAATATATACTTAAATTTGAAAACCATGTACTCATTTTTGAGTACATTGAGTACAAACATGGGGATGGGGAGTATGGGATTCTTATTGGTCAACACCATTTTTGAGCGTATCAATATACTCAAAAATGAGTACATGGGTTTTCAAATTTAAGTATATACTAGCTGGAACCCGTCGAATTCGACGGTCACTTTATTAACCGTAATGTTTCAAAAATCGTCGCTCTTCGATTGTTCCTGCCCGTTTTTTAAATCCGCATGTTTAAATGTCACCAAGGTCTTGGAGAAAACGAACAGGAACAATCGAAGAGCGACGCGGACGGGAGATGGCTTGTGACAGAAAGTAAACAAAAAATTTCGCGTCGATTCAGCTTACTTTAACAACTCTACGCTAGATGGCGGTGAAATGATTGAAATCTTTAAAATTTGTTTTTAACTATCTTTATTGAGTAAAAAAAAAAAAAAGAAGAGTACAAATGGAAATAAGAATGAGCACGAATACAGTTAAAAATTCTAATTGAGTATTTCATTGAAGATGATATTTTGGATCCAGCCATCGGCCAGGTGAGATCTCGAGGGTGATCTTGACTGCCACGGCAACCAAACCTGGATCCCGTCGAATTCGACGGTCATTTTATTGACCGTAATATTTCAAAAATCATCGCTCTTCGATTGTTCATGTCCGTTTTTAAATCTTATATTTATATTAACATATATTAACATAATCTTATATTAACATATTTAAATGTTATCAAGGTCTTGGAGAAAACGGACAGGAACAATCGAAGAGCGACGCGGTCGTGAGATGACTTGTGACAGAAAATAAATAAAAAATTTCGCGCCAATTCAGCTTACTTTATCAACTCTACGCTAGATGGCGATGAAATGATTGAAATCTTTAAAATTTGTTTTTAACTATCTTTATTATACGGTAATAAAAATCCTTTAGCTGCAAAATCCTTTAATTGCACTTTCCACCGCCAGGGGGCGCAGTGTGTTCTGCATGAAAGTCACCAACGGTCAGGAAATACCAACTCTTTTAAAATAAGGTGTAGCATGATAGGGTCATAACCCATGCAACCCGGGTATTAATGGCATGTAAAGGAAAGTTTATTATCTTTATTTATAGTGACCATATGTTCTCGAAATTCGAGGACAATCCAAATTTTGAAATCGTTTTTCTAAATTTTGAAAAATTGTAGAATGAAAATTATTTATCATATGTATTACCGCTTACGTCTACATTTATTTATAATAAACTATACCTCTGTAATTTGGTAATTGTAATAGTTATTTATGCTAATATATTTGGTAGGTACTCTAATATGGTCACTATATGTTTATTATACGTTTCAAGACCTTTCAAATAAGGTGTCACATGGGGGTGTCAACTGAAAAATCCTTTAGTTGCACCTTCCACCGCCAGAGGACGCAGTGTATTCTGTACGAACATCACCAACGGTCGGGAAATACCAAGACCTTTAAAATAAGGTGTAACATGATAGGGTCTACTACAAAATCACCTAGTTCCATTTTTCACCACCAGGGGCGCACTATATTGTATACGAACATCACCAATCGACATGAATTTTCAAGACCTTTAAAATGAGGTGCTACATGTGTGGGTCTAGAACGGATTTCACTCTCAAACTCATTTTCCCCCTTTCCCCTTCCCCGAATCTATTTTCCCCTTTTTCCCCCCTTTAAATTCAAAAATTCCAAATTCGTAGAAAGTGATTTTTTAGTATTCGAGTCTAGTCCCCCCCCCCCATGTACAATTTCTTCACCGTGAAGTAATTTGGAGCTGAGTTAAGCTCGCAAACGTGTTTTTAACCCACCGTTCGACTTTTTTATTTTTCTCTTTTGATGACACATCTACAGACCAAGACCTTTTTTTAGACACCTCAACCATATTTTTACACCTAGCCGTTCTCTCAATTTAGTGGAGACAGACAAAACACGTTTCAAATTAATACATAGATTGTTTCGGGGCTATTTTGAGAAAATATATACTTATTTTTAAGAACCTATTTTTTACAGTGTATTATTACTATTATTAAAGCATCCAGCTTGTTACCACAATGCTTGCATATATGTTTAATATCAAAACATAAGTTGTTTAAAATCTGTTACTTGAAATATTAAACATTAGGAAAAAAAGGAAAAGAAAAGAAAATAGAAAGAAAAAATGCATTGCTAAGTTTAAAATATTTAGTGCATAAACAATTATTTTTTTATGGAGAAATTCTGAAAATGCTTCTCATATTAAAACAATAATAATATACTTAAGTAATTACTTAGTGAATGTAGAATAAATATTTAAGTAAGCAGGAAAAGGAAAATTTGAATATACCTAAGCATACATGTAGATGTTTTTAATTTTATATAAACTGTGTGTATAAATATATATATATATATATATATATATGTATTCATTTTTTTTAATTTCTGAAGAATCTTCACTAGTTTTAACAATAAAATGTCTGTCTAGCAAATCAACGTCTTTTAAGTGAACACTCCCAACTTCTTTGCTTTTACGTCAAACGTGTTGCCGTTTGCGAGACATTATGACGCGATTTTATCCCTACCAAAAGTAAAGATCGCCATGGTGGTTTCGAAAGAATGTATGTTCTGGAAATACCCGCCTAGGACATGCAGTCCTTGGGAGGGGGACAATGTTACGAATTTGGAAGAAATAGTAATTATTTTTATGTAATTTCACTCAAAAAGGCTTAGTAAGGTTTTAAACTGTGAATTCTATGCATTTCTAGCCTGCTTTCATGTTATAATTGCTCATTTTCCTTTAAAAAAACGTTAAAAAGCTTCCCCATGGCAGGTAATGGCCAAATTTGGCAATATTTTCTCTCTCTTTGGCAACTTTTTGTCCACCTTGGCGGGACAATCCTTATTATAGATATCTCGAATATCTAAGCTTTAATTCCATTTCTTGAGAAGTTACCAGAACTGTCTGGGTTTATAAGATACTATAAAAGAAAACCCAATGTGGCAATGTCAGTTTTTTCCAAGGCATTTCTGCGTAAAGAGCGCCTAATTGAGCCTCGTTGATTATAGCCTATTGTTGTGTGTTAATGCTATGCTATAGTTTATGCCGTGAATTTGAGGTTGTCAGCTGTTATTTAAGCTATGTTTTCTAGTGAAACTGAAGTTTGTAATTGGTTTACGGACCTGTAAATTTCTGTAAATAAACTCTTAAGTCTCTGTAAGATTCGCCTTTCATTCACGGACAATTCACGAACACCCGAGTACGCAACAATCTTTATCACATATGAAGAACACAATATGAATCACATATGAAGAACACGCAGCAATATATACACATTAATTATGAAGATTTTCTAAGAGATATATTCGTGATATTTATATGTAAATAATCTATGTGCAGCGCATAATAAATTTTTTTTCTGTGTTTCTGTTTCTGTTATTATTATTTTTTTTTTATTGTTTTCTATAATTACAGGTTTATTAGCAGCTCATTCTCGCATTTTTGCTTATTTATATTTTATTCTTTCAATTACATTTCATGCTAGTCTAAAATGAATATATTTTATAATCAATTATAAAATACTATGGCTATTATATAAATAATATAATGATTTATATAATGATTTATAAAATACTATGACTAATTATAATGGACAAAATAATTTTATAATAGTAATAATGTATGCTATTTACACATTATTTTTTAGGGATGCATCAGATTGTCAAAATGTGTGATCCGCGAATACGGATATCATTTTTTTCTGTATCCTCGGATACAGATACGAATACTTTTGCATCTAGATCGCGGATACGGATACGGACCTTTCAAAAAATGTATAATATTCAAGTATGTAACATTGTTTATTTCTATAACCCGACTGCTGTAGATAATTCATATGGTCAAAAATTTCGTTATCGAGTTTTCACCTGGTTTAAATGCTTCAGGGTCTCCTGAGTCCAAAAATATTTTTTTTGGAAATTGGTTAGTGTGTATGTGTGTGGGATAAATATTCTGACTATCAAATATACAAAACGAAAAAAGATAGAACGACGAAACTTTGTATTTGAGACAGATCCGGTACATATGTGATTTTCAATTTTTGATAAAAATTAAAAAACCTGAAGTGGGACATAGGAAACCGAAAGAGAAAAATTCGTTCATCAAAAACGACTCAATTATTTTTGCGTACTCGTACGTACTTATTTATAATAGTTTTTTTCGCCCTCCTTTGCGATAAAAAATTCATTTAAACACATTTTGAAATTAACTAATAATATTTTAATTAATAGAACTCACCTATTACACTCTATAACAAGAAAAAAAAAGAAAAAAGACAAGAAGAAGTTGTCAGAAGGGGACAAAAATTGGTAGATGTGATGTACATGTGGAGAAAAACAATTGATTAAAGTTTCAGAAAATTTGAATGATTTAATCAAGAGAAAGGGTCTCACAAAGTAAACAAGTCAATAACGCGTTGGTCCATTTCTGACCCTTATGTACGCAGTTATTAGGCTTGGTATTAATTGATAGAGTTGGCAAATGTGCTTCTGTGAAGTATCGTGCCAAATTCTGTCCAATCGGTGCGTTAGATTGGCAAAATGTCGAGCTGATTGTAGGACCCTTCTTATGATGCTCCAAACGTCCTCAGTGGAAAAGAGATCCGGGGACTGAGCTCAACCCCATTTCACTGAGCCGCCTATTAAGGGGCATTGAAGTCACTGAAGTACCAGCTGCACGTAGAATCGACGATAATGATGAATTGGAGCTTTGAGTACCGCTTTGACGATTGACTGGTTCTCACTTTCTGTCATTTCTTTAGGCCGACCGCTTCCTCCCTGACGCTGTGTTCGGCCATGGTTCACCCATTCCTGTCAATATCATCTAATTGTGGTACCGCTTCTATCCAGTTGTCAAAAAATTCCCAGATTAGACCAACCGGCTTCTTTGAGCCCAACTACACACTACACTCAAATGCTGACATCTGCGCATGTTGTTTGCGCACCTGTATGCGAATGCGAGGCATAGTTACTGTCTTTCTGAGTAGACGGAATAAAATTCTCGAAGAATTTATGACCTGGAATCAAAATTTCTCATTTTTAATATTCTGCCAATTGCGCAGTTGAGATGCGCTGCAGCGTCGCATGATCATTCGATGGCAGCCAAACTTTAAAATTTGCATTTTCCATCGAAACCTGTATGTATGTCAATGTGTGTCCAGTTTACATTACTCTTTCTTGGTGCGTTTTTTTTTTTTTTTAAGTTTGATCTGTTTTGTTATAGAGTATATATGGGAATTTTGTTGGGAAAAAAAAAAGATATTCTAAAAAATTACAGCTTAAAGTAACTATAAATCGTATTTACATTTTCTTTTTCTTCTTTTAAAGCACTGTTTTAATTTCAAGAGAACACTTTTATACTAAAAATTGAAATAATAATTCCTATAATTTACCTTTATTTATTTTCCTTAAAACATTCAGCCTCAGAAATAACGCATGATCATTCTTATAAAAATTAGAATCTTCGTTCAAATAACAAGGTTTTAGTTTTACCTCTCAAAAATGTTTTATTCTTTCTGTGTGTCTTCTTATTGTACATTTCCTACAATGTACAATTGAAAATTTTTAAATTAAGTTTTCTTTCATACCCCATTCGTTATTTTGGCAAACAATTTTATTTTCTTTTATATACATAAGAAGAAAGTATTGCATTTGGGAAAATTTTCAACTTCATTTTTTTGACGGTTTGCACGGTTTAAAATGCCCTGAACACGATTTGGCCATAATTCGAAAACGTCTGTATGTGTGTGTCTGTATGTACGTTAGCAATATTTTGTGAGAACTGTATCTCATGAAAAAATGCATAGGATGTCATGGAACTTTATACTTGGTTGGATTTCGGTATAAATTGGTGCTAATTAGATTTTGGTGTATATCGCCCTGCAGGTGGCACTGTTATGCTGCTATAATCCTCACTTACCGAAAGGCTATATCTCAATTTCTATAGGGTACATTATGTACCAAATTTTATATGTAAAACAGTTTATTATCAAAAACTATTTTAAATTGTGTGCATATCGAACTATAGGTGGAGCTACTGTGCTGCAATTTTTCCTACTTACGGGAAGACAATGCAATGTATAAGCGCATCAAACTTCATATTTAAGATAGATAATATGAAAAGCTACGCTGAATCAATTTGACTGTATATTGGCTGATAGGTGACGCTGTTATGCTGTCTTTTTCATGTTTTAGGTAATTTTTCGACCAATTATTAGATTAAAACAGAAGAAATTTTTGTGATGGCCACAACATAATAATTTGTTTTTCTTTCAATCACAGCATAATAGTCTTATTACAATTACTGTAATACAATATTGTTGCGAATTCGGGGTTCGTGAGTTGTCTGAGAATGAAAGGCGAATCTTGAAGAGGCTTAAAAGTTTATTTACAGAAATTCTAGAATAATACAGGTCTATAAATTAAGTATCAGCTTCAATTTCACCAGAAAATACAGCTTAAATAACAGCTGACAACATCAAATTCACAGTACAAACTATATCATAGCATTAACACACAGCAATGGGCTGCATTCAACGAGGCTCAGTTAGGAGTTCCTTCCAGTGTGACGGTTGGCTTAAAACTGAGTGACGGCCGAAATCCAAATCCTTTATATACCCTTCTATTAATCCAGAATTTTCCAGTAACTCGTAGAATAATCAAGTTAGAGCTTAGATATTCGACATATCGATAATAAGGATTTTCTCGCCAAGTTAGCCAAAAGTCGTCAAATTTGGCGCCAAGGTCATTACCTCCCTTAATGAAACTTTTTAACGGGTTTTTAAAGGAAAATTATCTGTTTTAATGCGAAAACAAGCTAGAAATGCAGAAAATTAATGTTTTATAGCCTGACTATGCCTTTTTGAATGAAATTATGTAAAATTAACTACTATTATTTACAGATTTGTAAAAATATAAAAAATTATCATTATAAAAGTTTCTATCTAATTTTCATAACATTTCTACAATTATTTTTAGATCCGTTGAAGAAAAAAAACGGATCCATATACGAATATAGACATCCCCCCCCCCCCCCTCCCTCAAATAGAGATACGAATACGGATTTTTTTTTTTTTTTTTTTTTTTTTTTTTCTCGCGGATATCTGCGGATACGGATATGAAACTCTGGCACCTGTCTACTACTGGGTGGACACAGATCCCATTTTTTCCCTGATTCTTCTACCAATATTTTTCTTTCGGAATTTTTAACAGTAAGTTTGCACCTTTAACTAAGTAAAAATTATCATATAAATATTTTGGTGGAAGAATCAGGGGGAAAAGGCGGGTCTCTAACTACCCTGTACTATTTTTGTATGTATTCGAAACTTTATGTTTGGCATTTTAATTCAATAAACTATGCAAATCGATTATAACTTTCCTTTTAAGAAATCCTGTTTCATACGTTTTGTAGTTTTGTGATGATTTCAAGCTTTATTGATTTTTTCCCATTAATATTAAAATGAAATATCTTGAATAGAATGTTTGCTTATAAAAAGCAAAATTTCACAGTTCTCCATATCAGCTAACATTGTAAATAATATTTCAATAGCTGCCAACCTAATCCGCAGTATTATCAGTATCCGCCCTTTCTCCCACACCCCTTAACTTTTATAGAAATTCTCTATAAATATATTTACGATGAAATAAGAAGAGTAGCACTCTAAAAAAGACTAGTGTGGGAAAAAAAGCGGGTATTAACAATCCTCCGGATTATTAATTATGATGTTGGAAGCAGTATTGCCAGATCTGGCGGATTTTTTATTCAATAATCACCAATAATTTTTAATTGTAACGTTTGCCTAATCACTCCGAAGATTGATAGTCTATTATGTATATCAAATATCACTTCTCAAAATTATTGGTGATTATTGAATAAAAAATGCGCCAGATCTGGCAACGCTGTTGGCAGCTCTGTATTCTGTAGTATTGTTAGTTCTCACCCCTTTTCGACACCACTTTATTTTGTGAGTAACTTTTTTTCAAATGTAATTAAATAATAAGAAAAAGACTCTAAAAAAGACTGGTGGGGAAAAAAGGCGGATATTAACATTAATACGAAATATTGATTAGAATATTAGCAGATATGAATTCTCTCGCATGCTTCATTCACCGATGGCACTTATTTGCCAGTTATGACGTCACAAGATTCATTTTAGTATAGTTTTTAAACAAAAATATTTTATAGTTAAATTAAAAAAAAAAAAAAAAAAAAAAAAAAAAATTAAACCGTTATATCCTTTACGGATTAATGTACGGTCATTGTGCCTAAATGCGATAACCCATAAATGCGACAAAGTGCTTCTACTGAAAATCTAAATGCATAAATCGCATACTTATGAATCATAATGGAACATACACATTTCAAGAATGGTTCGCGAAACTTTTCATTAAATTTTAAAGGTTTTTTCTAGTAGAATTTTCTTTTGCAGTAAACATTGTTCATTATGGCTTTCCGCCGTCTTTTATTAATTGCGATGAAATATTTTCAAATAGTAACTGTAATTTTATCCTTTTATTTTTCAAGGTCAAATAACCACTGTTACGTCATGTGCTTGAATACCCTTTACACATATCAGAAGAAAATTAAATAAAATACTACAAATTTTTAAAAAGAGGGGTTTAAAATTTTTTTATCGCATTTAAGGGTCTATTTACACCATATTCCTAAATGCGACAAATTTTATCCCTTAAATGCGGAGAGTTTTACAGTTGATATATAAAGGTAACTTTAAGCATTTTTTTCCTTTTTAACACTTTCCAACAAGGTTTACAAGTGACTTCGGTTTGTCTGTCTGTCTGTCCGTCTGTCTGCCTGTCTGTCTGTCTGTCCGCGCTCTAACTCCTGTAGGGACACCCGAAAGAATTCCAAAGCATTGTGTTCTATGAGTGGTATTTCTGTAAGCCATATTTAATACCTTAACTGTATAATCTTAGTGAAATTGAATCATGTTATTCAAGTTCACTATCTGATGTTTCATATATAAAATGGAACAAATATCAACACTAGTTTGTGTACAGGGACACTCGAAAGTATTCCAAAGCATTGCGTTCTATGAGAGGTATTTCTATAAACCAAATTTTAATAACTTTACTTTCCACAAAGCTTAATGAAATTGAAATATGTTATTCATATGCACAAAAGAGTGCTTTCTATAGAATATAGTATGATCAGCATTATATTTACAGGGCCACACAAAAATATTCAGTTACATTATGAGCTGTTAATAAAAATTTGCTAGAATTGCAATTTCGTTTGCATTAAGCGTTTTTAACACTCTCTAATAATTTTTATGTGTGAATATGATTTCAATTTAAGTATCTGTCTGTTCGTCTGTCCATCTGTCTGTTCGTCTGTCAGCGCTCTAACTCCCGTAAATATTTATGTAATTTCTTGACACTGATATATGTTATTTAAGTTCACTATCGGATGTTCCCTATTGCAAAACGAGTTAATATCTCTACTGGTTTGTGTACAGAGACACTCAAGCCTTTTTCAAAGCAATGTGTTCTATGAGAGATATTTCTATAAACCATGTTTTAATACCTTTACTGTACACAAATCTTAATAAAATTGAAATATATTATTCCAGTTCACTATCGGATGTTTTATATATTAAATGGAGTAAATACCACCACTGGTGTGGGCACAGAGACACTTGAAAGCATGCCAAAGCACTGCGTTATATGAGAAGTATTTCTATAAACCAAATTTTAATAACTTTACTTTCCACAAAGCTTAATGAAATTGAAATATGTTATTCATATGCACAAAAGACTGCTTTCTATAGAATATAGTATGTTTAGTATTAGATTTACAGAGCAACACAAAAATATTCAGATACATTAAAAGCTATTAATAAATGTTTGCTGGAATTGCACTTTCGTTTACATTAAACGTTTTTAGCATTTTCTAACAACTTTTAAGTGTGAATATAATTTCAATTTGTGTATCTGTGTATCTGTCCATGTGTCTGTCTTTCGGCACTCTAACTCCAGTAAATATTTATGGAATATCTTGAAACTATGTTTTTCAAGTTCACTATCGGATGTCCCCTATTGAAAATGTGGAGTGAATACCTCTACTAGTTTGTGTACATTGGCATCGGAAATTACTGCAAACTATTGTTTTCTATGAGAGGTATTTCTATAAACCATATTTTAATACCGTTACTTTACACAAATCTTAATGAAATGGAAATATGTTATTCAGTTTCACTATCGGATGTTTCCTATGTACAGGGTGACAAGAAATAACTTGGACGAAGTTTCAAAAGAAATATCTGTAACTACCACTAAAGTTATAAATTTATTTCATTGTCATTTATTATTAGTATTGATCCTAGAAAGCGACTAAACAGGTGTAAGTAAGTTAGTTGTGAGATAACAATTATGGTTAACAAACGATCTGCTATACTTGAATTACATAAGCAAGGAAAGAAATAATGTGAAATTGTTCAACTATTAAAAGTGCCTAAGCAGACGGTTTCATACACAATCAAAAGGTTTAAAGAACTCGGACATGATGGTGACAGGCCAGGAAGAGGAAGAAAATGCACTGTTAACACATCAAGAAACTGAAAAGTTATCAAAAACCGAGTTCAACGAAATCCTAGGATTTCAATGAGAAAGGTTGCTAGAGAGATGAAAATCAACAGAGAAACCGCACGTTTGATGGCAAGAGTAGAGCTTAGTCTTCGCCCTTACAAAATGAAAGAGGCTCAAAAGCTAACAGCAGAGAACAAACGCACAAGACTTCAAAAGTGTAAGGAACTGTTAAAGCGGGCCGCAGGTAATCGATGGAAAACATTTGTCTTCACAGATGAGAAACTGTTCTCGATTGAACAAGCTCACAATAGCCATAATGATAGAGTTTGGTCAGCAGAAGCACCTGGACCTTCTTCCATTGTTGAACGACGTCAACGACCCCAATCTGTAATGGTTTGGGGTGGGATATGTGCTAGTGGAAAAACACCACTTGTTTTTGTTGATCAAGGGATAAAGATTAATCAATAAACATATCGCAAACTAATTTTGGAAGACGTCGTCTTACCTTGGTCGCAAAAGTTCTTTGGAAACAAAAGATGGACATTCCAATAGGATTCCGCACCTGCACACAGAGCTCAAAGCACTCAAGATTGGTGCAAGACAAATTTTCCTGACTTCATTGGAGCTCAAGAATGGCCACCGTATTCCCCAAATTTGAACCCAATGGATTATACTGTTTGGTCCATCTTGGAGACAAGGGTGTGTGCTAAACCTCATAAAACTTTGGCATCCCTAAAGAAATCCTTATGCAAAGAATGGGATAAAATATCAGTAAGTCAGTTGGGGCCCATAGCCGAAAATTTTGTGACACGTTTAAAGCTCTGTATTAAGGCTAAATGTAGCCACTTTGAAAATTTGTAAATATGTTAGACAAAATAATGTATTCATATTTATTTTGAAGTTTGGTTGTAATATTTTCATTAGCATTAAAGTTATAATGTATCACGTGTGTCCAAGTTATTTCTTGTCACCCTGTAAAATAGATACAATATTTCCACTGGTTTGAGTACAGGGAGACACGAAAGTATTGCATTGTATGAGAGGTATTTCGAGAAACCAAATTTGAATAACTTTACTTTGCACAAAGCTTAATGAAATAGAAATATGTTATTCATTTGCACAAAAGAATGCTTTTTATAAAATACAGTATGATTAGTATTAGTCTTACAGGGCCACATAAAAATATTAAGTTATATTAAGAGCTATTAATAAAAACTTGCTGTAATTGCATTTTCTTTTACAACAAGCGTTTTTAACACTTTCTAACAATTTTTAAGCGTGAATATGATTTTTATTTGTTTATCTTTCTGTCCGATTGTCTATCTTTCTATCTCTCTATCTGGTTGTCTCTCGTCTCGAGAGTTCTTAAATATTTTCAGAATTTTTTAAAATTGATATATGTTATTCAAGTTCACTATGGAATGTTTCCTATTTAAAATGCCATTAATATGTCCTGAACAAGTGTACAGGAAACTTCCAATGCTTTGCGTTTTAGGACAGATATTTTTATAAATCACATTTAAATAACTTTCTACCGTAAAAATTATAAATAAATTGAAATGTATTTTAATATTCTAAAATAATGTTTTGTATAGAATATGATATGATCAACCTTCAGATTTACAGGACTACACTAAAACATTTAAATACATTAAGGGCAGCAATTATAATCTAATGGCAGGATTTTCTTTTGCATTAAGCCTTTTTAATATTCTTCAACGATGTCTAAGAGCGGTTTTAAATTCAATTAGTCAATCTGTATATTTTTCTGTTCTTCTGTCTTTTGTTTGATAATGCAGGCAAAGAATATTGAAAGTTATACGATACAACAAGCACGTACAGTTGGAGAGTGTTAATAATCAGTGCGTAGTGCATGGTTTTTCTTTCTTGTTTTAACTCTTTCCGAAAAGGTTGAAAAGCGTTAATGACTTCGATTTGTCTGTCTGTCCGCGCTCTAACTCCCGTAAATATTCATGGAATTTCTTGAAACTGATAAATCGTATTCAAATTCACTATCGGATGTTCCCTATTGAAAATGAAATGAATTCCTCTCATGGTTTGTCTACAGGGACACCCAAAATTTTCCAAAGCATTGTGTTCCATGAGAGATATTTCTATAAACCGTATTTTGATACGTTTACTTTACACTAATCTTAATGAAATTGAAATATATCATTTAAGTCCACTGTCGATGTTCCCCATGTAAATTGAAGTAAATACCATCACTGGTTTGTATACAGGAACATCCGAATGTATTTAAAAGCATTGCGTTTTTGGAAGGTATTTCTAAACGCCAAATTTTAATGACTTTACTTTGTACAAGTCTTAAAAAAATTAAAATATATTATTCATATGCACAAAAGACTGTCTTCCATAAAATACAATATTATTAGCATTATATTTACAGGGCCACACAAAAATATTCAGCTACATTAAGGGGTATTAATTGGAAATTTGCTGGAATTGCATTTTCGTTTACATTAAGCGTTTTTATCACTTTCTATATGTTATTAACACTTTCCAACAAACCTGAAAAGTGTTAATGACTTAGGTTTGTCTGTCTATCTGTGCTCTATCTCCCGTAAATATTCATGGAATCAAACAGAGTTACACATACACTGTTCAGAAAAGAAGAGTTAAACATGGAGTTACACACTCTGTTAGAAAAAGGCAAAGTTACACAAACAATTACACACAAACTGGCAGAGTTACACACAGAGCTACATACACACTGTTAGCAAAAAATTAGCGGTATACACAGCTTTACACACATTAACAAAAAAAAAAAAAAAGAGATTTACATACGGAGTTACACACACTGTTAATAAAAAGGCGGAATTATACAGAGTTACATACTCAGTTAATAAAAAGGCAGGGTTACACACACACACAGTTAAAAAGAAGGCAGAGTTACACAGAGAGTTACACACGTACTATTGATTATATACAGGGTTACACACACACTGTTAGTTACACATAGAATTACACACACTGTTAACAAAAAATGAGTGATACACACAGAGTTAAACACATTGTTCAAAAAAAAAATTAAACATTGAATTACACACGCTGTTAATAAAAAGGCAGAAATATACACAGAGTTACACACACAGAGTTAATAAGAAGGCAGAGTTACACACATACTTTTAATTACATACAGGGGTTCACACACACTGTTAGTTACACATAAGTATAATTACACACGCTGTTTGCAAAAAATCAGCGATACACACAGTGTTACACACACAATGTTCAAAAAAGAGGAGTTACACACACTGTTAATAATAAGCAGAGTTACACACACTGTTAATAAGAAAGAAGAGATACACACACACACACACTGTTAATTGCATACAGGTTTACACACACAGTGTCAGTTCCACATAGCGTTACGTACACTGTTAGAAAAGTTCAGCAATACACACAGAATTACACACACTGTTAAAAAAAAAAAGAAGAGTTACACACTGTTAACAAACAGCAGAGTTCCACAAAAAGTTCCACACACTGTTAATAAAAAGAAAGAGTTTCACACACTATTAAAGGCAAAGTTACACGTAGAGTTACACAACACTTTATCTTCAAATAGTTATGCGGTATTAAATGTTTTATAAATTATAAAAAAAGACGAAAAATCATGCATTACGCAATGATTATTAACACTTTCCAACTGCACGTAATTGTTGTATCTTATAACTTTCAAAATTCTGTACCTACGTTATCACACAACAAACAGACAGAAGTTCTGAAAGGCATACAGACAGACTAATTGAATTCCTAATCATTCTTAAGCATTGTTTTAAAGTGTTAAAAATGCTTAACAGAAAAGGAAACGTAGCCCTTAGATTGTAATTCCAGCCCTTAATCTATCTGAAAATTTCAGTGTATCCCTGTAAATCTTAACGTTAACAAAATCATATTTTATACAAAACGTTATTTTAGAAAATTGACAATAAATATCAATTTCTTGATTTTACAGTAGAAAGTTCCTTAAATGTAAATTATAAAAATGTATCTAATAAAATGCGATGCATTGGCATTTTTTTGCGTGTCCGTGTACATAAATAAGTTGTATAGAACCTATTAATGCCCTTTTAATTTAGGAAAATTCAATAGTGAATATGAACAACTTATATAATATTTTAAAAATTCAGAAAATATTTACGGACGATGAGTGCGGTAGACAAACAGATAGACAAATGGAGAGTCGGGCAGATAGATACAAAAATTGAAAACACGTTCAGACTTAAAAAATGTTAAAAACTGTTAAATCGCTTAATGTAAACGAAAATACAATTCCAGCAAATTTTCAATAAAAGCTCTCAATGTAGCTGAATAATTTTGTGTGGCCCTGTAAATCTAATGCTAATCATACTACATTCTGTAGATAGCATTCTTTTATGCATATGAATAACATATTTCAATTTCATTAAAATTTGGGTAAAATAAAGGAATCAAAATTTAGTTCATAGTAATACCTCTCATCGAACGCAATGCTTTGAAGTACTTTCCGGTGTCCCTGTATACAAACCAGTGAAGGTATTTACCCTATTTTCAGTGGGAAACATCCGATAGTGAACTTAAATAACATTTCAGTTTTATTAAGGTATGTGTAAAGTAACGGTAATGAAATATAGTTTATAAAAATACCTCTCACAGAACACAATGCTTTGGAATATTTTCGGGTGCCCCTGTGAACTAACTAGTAGAGGTACACACTTCATTTTCAATAGGGAGCATCCTATACTAAACTTTAATATTATGTATCAGTTTCAAGAAATTCCATAAGTAATAACGCTAATTAAAGCGCAGACTGACAGCCGATAAACGGACAGACAGACAAACCGAAGTTACTAAAACCTTGCAACTTCGTTGGAAAGTGTTAAAAACATTTAGAAAGTAATAAAAACGTTTAATGTAAACGAAACTGCATTTCCAACAAATTTGCAATAGCCCTTAGTATAACTGAATATTTTTGTTTGGCCCTGTAAATCTAACGCTAATCATACTTTATTCTATGGAAAGCATTCTTTAGTGCATATGACTAACATATTTTAATTTCATTAAGATTTGTGCAAAGTAAAGTTTTTAAAGTTTGGTTTATAGAAATACCTCTATTAGAACGCAATGCTTTAGGGAATACTTTCGAGTTTCCCTGTATTCAAACTAGTGATGGTATTTACTCCATTTTCAATGGGGAACATCCGATAGTAATGTTGAATAACATATTTCAATTTCATCAAGATATGTGTAAAGTAACGGTAATAAAATATGGTTTATGAAAATACCTTCCATAGAACATAATGCTTTGGAATACTTTCGGGCGTTTCTGTATACAAACCAGTAGAGGTACACATTCCCTTTTCAATAGGGAACATGTTATAAGGAACTTGAATAATATATATCAGTTTCAACAAGTTCCATGAATATTTACTGGAGTTAGTGCACGGACAGACAGACGGACAGACGTAGGGATGGACAGACGGATAGACAAACGGACAGACAGACGGACAGACCCAAATCGAAGTCAATAACAGTTTTCAACCTTAGATAGAATGGAGTAGAAGGTTGATTTTTTTACCAACTATGTGAAAAATACCAGAGCCGGGAATCGAACCCGGGCCTTCCGCATAACGCGCGGATGCTCTAACCACTGAGCTACCCTGGCTGATAACCAGCTCGGCACTTCTCACATAATTTACGTTGGCAAGGTCACCGAGTCTGCATTAAAGCAGCTATATCAAGTGACAAATTTAAACATGGCATAACTCCAAACGGCCACGAAATTTCAATTCAGAAATTTAATTCATCAACCTGGAAATTAATTTAGATAGAATGGAGTAGAAGGTTGATTTTTTACCAACTATGTGAAAAACAGACTCGGTGACCTTGCCAACGTAAATTATGTGAGAAGTGCCGAGCTGGTTATCAGCCAGGGTAGCTCAGTGGTTAGAGCATCCGCGCGTTATGCGGAAGGCCCGGGTTCGATTCCCGGCTCTGGTATTTTTCACATAGTTGGTAAAAAATCAACCTTCTACTCCATTCTATCTAAATTAATTTCCAGGTTGATGAATTAAATTTCTGAATTGAAATTTCGTGGCCGTTTGGAGTTATGCCATGTTTAAATTTGTCACTTGATATAGCTGCTTTAATGCAGACTCGGTGACCTTGCCAACGTAAATTATGTGAGAAGTGCCGAGCTGGTTATCAGCCAGGGTAGCTCAGTGGTTAGAGCATCCGCGCGTTATGCGGAAGGCCCGGGTTCGATTCCCGGCTCTGGTATTTTTCACATTTAGTTGGTAAAAAATCAACCTTCTACTCCATTCTATCTAAATTAATTTCCAGGTTGATGAATTAAATTTCTGAATTGAAATTTCGTGGCCGTTTGGAGTTATGCCATGTTTAAATTTGTCACTTGATATAGCTGCTTTAATGCAGACTCGGTGACCTTGCCAACGTAAATTATGTGAGAAGTGCCGAGCTGGTTATCAGCCAGGGTAGCTCAGTGGTTAGAGCATCCGCGCGTTATGCGGAAGGCCCGGGTTCGATTCCCGGCTCTGGTATTTTTCACATTTTTAGTTGGTAAAAAATCAACCTTCTACTCCATTCTATCTAAATTAATTTCCAGGTTGATGAATTAAATTTCTGAGTTTTCAACCTTCTTTGGAAAGTGTTAATAACATTCAAGCAACTCCCATACATTAAATGCATTATCGCAATTAGGGAGTTTGAACATCGCATTTAGGATATAGTACGTTAAATGCGACAAAAATTTCCTAAATGCGACGCTGGTATATTTTTTCATAACTTATCGACATTTTTTTAATTTCTTAAAAAGAAATGACACAAAACACAAGTTTAGAACTACGAGTGTAATGTTCAACCATTTTCTCTTTCTTTTCATACTTATTTGTTTACTAAAATGTCATAAGTTTCCTAAATGCGATAAACTTACCAAAAATCACGTCGCATTTAGGCACAATGACCTTATATGAAAATAAACTGTCTTTATCTGAAACTAATTAAATTTCATCGCAAGAATAGAAAATAATAGCTAATTACGTTTTATCTACTTTAAATTATATCACGCAAAGATTTCAGCCATAAAATCAGTGAAGTTAAATAATGAGTTTTTGAAAATAAAGAAAAAAAATTGAGTACAATATTCCGCATTCATTAATCAAATGCAGCAGACAACAAACAAACTGAACCAAATTCAAACATTTTATTTTAGAATGTAGATGAAAGTCAGACTTTTTTTCCTCAATAATAGTAATAATGATTTACGGACAACATGAATTTCAGCTAACTTCTGAGATACTAGCATAAAAATCAATTTTTGAGTATGAAAAAGTAGAAGATTTAAAAGCAAGCAATTTAATACGAAATATATTTGATTTCGATTAAGAAAGGATTTAAGTTTAATTTAAAGATCTTACAAAGTTTGGAATAGAGATGATTTCTTTTAAATTTACTTTGTGTCATGTCAAATCAGGTTTATGACTCATAACTTTTCGAAAAATTCAAACTACTCTATTTGAGGAAGAATCTATTTAAGGATAAATCTTTCTTTTAAATTATGATATTAGGGCAATAAAAATTTACCCATATATGTATTGAGATATAGTAATAAGAAATCCAATAAAATTTCTCAAGAACCATTTAAATTAAAAATATGTGCAACTTTAAAAAAAAAAAAAAAAAATGAAATTCTCCCCTACTAACTAATTTTTAATTTCCTCCATCGGTTTTATATTGTCATAGTTTAACAATATATTCTGAACATATCTGGTATTTCCTTAAGAATTCATTGATTTCTTTAAAAATATTTTTATGTTTGAATGCTGAAATTTAATGGATTTAGCATTCAAATAAATAAATTATCCATTTATTTTTAAATTAACAATGAATTCACAAAGCAATATCCAAATATGTTTAGAATATAATGTCAAACTACAATAATGTAAAATCGTGGGTAAAAACAAAAAATTGGTTATCAGGGAGTAGTTTTAATCTTTCTAACGATATCAAATTCTGAATTTCATTTAATTTTTTAATTTAAATAGTTTTTGAGAGAATTTAATGTGTTTAATATGGTTATTTTTGAATGCATATGTATGCAAATTTTTAAATTTCAAAAATAGTGATTAAAAAATATATTATGTAACGTCCACAATATCCCTTTAAAATGTAAAGGATGAAATAAAGTGTGTAACAAAATTATAAGACCACTCAAAATATCACTCATTTTAATAGTACATTGCATAAAATGAATAATTTTAAAACATTGAAGCAATTGAAATAAGTTATATTTTCTCAAATAAATCATTAATGGAGAAAAAAAATTGAGTTAGTTTCGTACAGCAAACGTTTTTTTTTTTTTTTTAATCTAGGTGTAACATAAATATAAGACCACTTAATTTTTTATTCAAAATCGCTTGAGTTTGAAAACCATTTTATTTTTTCTTTCAAAATTGTAGGTAAACTGTAACTTTACATCACAAAGAAAGTGCAAACAATAACATTATAAAGAAATATAGAACTTAATTTGTTTGTTTTTATAAGGAAATTCACAATATTGCATGGAAGAGAATTATCTGAGCTAGAAGTTCGAAAAATTTGGTTTTATAAGGGCTCTGGAAAATTGGAACGTGAAATAAGTAAGATCCTTGAACATTCTAAAACTGCTATTCATAATGTTTTAAGTAAAAGAGATTTTTATGGGAAATATAAAAGATCTGGGAGAAGAGTAAATTATCAGCTCGTGATAATAGACAAATCTTCAAGCTTGCAACGAAACAGAACTTGTCTACTCGTAAAATAACACAGCAGACAAGTAAAATTATTTCATATATGACAGTCTGGTGCACTTTAAGATCAAATTCAAATATTGCTGTTCGGAAATTAAAAAGAAAATCAAGACTGTTAAAACATCATAAAGAAGAAAGGCTGAAGTGGGAAAAGGAGGTCATGACCTGGGATGCTACTTAGAAAAATATTATTTTTTCAGACGAAAAAGAAATTCAGTTTGGATGGGCCGGACGGTAATATTTACTACTGACATGATTTACGAACCGAACCTCAGGCTTTCTTCAGTACGCAGATGGGTAGTGGCCAGGGCCCCATTAAGCTTTGAAGCTCGGGGAAGCTCAGCCTCATTTCGAGGCCCCCTTTCATTTTAGAAAATCCTGTTTTCCTGTTACATATTGTAATATAAAAATGCTATAGGCCAAAAAATAGTGTGTATTTATTATTATTATTATTATTATTTTCATATATCTGGGTGGTTTCTACACGGAACATTAAAATTATACAACTTTTTAATTAAGAACATTCAGATTTTTGAGGTTAAATAATAGATTTTTCCCGAAATAGTGAGTGTTTTGTCTTGTTTTGGGTAACCTTTCTCAGAAAAAATTGAATCTCAGTGTGAAAATATGAAACAAAAGATTCAAGACCATGTTTTTATTCCCCACGGGGCCCCCTCTTAAATTTTAGAGGGGAAGCTTGTGCTTCCTGAGTCTGTTGGATAATCAGGCCCTGGTAGTGGCTCTGTGATGGTGTGGGGAGCTTCTGCATATGATGGGAAATATGGCCTACAGCGAGTTCCTAAAAAAATGGACTCTAATTGTTACCAACAACTGCTTTACCAACACCTTATACCTTTTGGTTCATTTTTAGGAGGGTCAAACTGGAAATTTCAGCAAGACAGCGTGCCACGCCATGTGTCTAAGTCAACTAAAAACTGGATTCAAAAAGAAAGAATTGAGGCCTTAAGCTGTCCAAGCCGTAGTCCAGACCTGAATCCCATATAAAACTTGGGGGGTCATTTGGCTCGTCAAATGTATGCAAATAACCGTCAGTATAATTCTGTATAAGAATTGGAAGTAGATGGATGAATGGAACAAAATTCCCAAATATTTGCTTGAAAACCTGATTAATTCAATGAAAAATCGAGTGTTTGAAGTTATTCAGAAAAATGGTGGATCAACATCATTTTAGTTTTATAAAAAAAAAATTGTTTTAACTAGTGGTCTTATAATTTGTTACAGATATTTGAATGGAAAATTTTTAAATTGTTAATAAAATAATTAATATATTTAAATATCTCTTAAAAATAATATGCATACATTTTATATTTCATTTATTCGCATCAACTTAATTTAATTAAAAATATATATATACTATTTATAATAAGAATCAAAAAATCTACAGTGCTCTTATAATTTTGTTACACACTCTATATTTTGAAAGAGCGATAAGCATATAGGTGTCAACTTGTACGGTTTTTTAACAGCATTATGTCTTTGTAAAAAAGAAATCATGAAGTTTAATCGCAGAAAAGTAATAAAAAATATATTAAACTTTTCTATTAAACTTTTCTGGTAGAAAAAAAAAGTACATGTTGGCAGCTATAGATATATAATCAGGCAAAGGATCGCACTCCTGTCCCTAAACTGTGGCACCAGTCTTCTACCAACTTAATTAATCCAGCCAACAAATAAAGCCAGTCGTATGTCCACCGGATAACTCAGTCATTTGGACGCGTTATGCTTAACAGGTTACGCCGAGGATTCAGGTTCGATCCCTGACCTAATCTCTTTTCATTTTCGATTTGTTTTTATGAATTGCTTTTTAGAAAATCCTTAAAAAACATAAGCGTTATTTAAAAAATAAAAGTTAAAATCTAATAAGATAATAAAGACAATACTCTAAATAAAGATATATCTTATAAGATCTTATATGATAAGTTTCGTGTACTTAAAATTGACGTATTTAAATGCATATGTATGCAAAATTTTACAATTCTAAGACAGTAACTTTAAAAAACGATTTATAATGTCCACCATCTCTTTAACAATATTCTCTATTCTATATAGATAGAAATAATTACTGTAAAAGTACAATAAAATTTTCGATACCGCAATACTAATAGAAGAAAATGCTAGGTACATTAAATTCTCATTTTTTTTTTTTTTTTTTTTTTTAATTTGAAGAATATAATACTACAATACAACTCCCCCCCCCCCCAATCTCTCTGTATAACTCACTATTCAGCAGATAATGCTTTATTATATATTTTTAATTATAATGTACTTTTAAATAATTATTTAAGCCTTTTAATAAAGTTTTTGAATTAACAAAAGACCACTGGATCAATTATTCCAATAATTAAAACTGAGCTTTGCACGCCATTTATTGTCTTTTTGTTTAGTCTGGAACAGGAAAATTAAAATAGGATACGCGTTTAGCTATTTAAAATAAATAAAAGTGCACACATTGCATTATTGTACTCGTGCATCAGATTTTTCCTATTGGATAAAATTGGTAGGAGGACCGTAATTCTGTCTAGACAATGTACTAGTAGGCGTAACTGAGCATTTTCTACCGTAACCATCCGCACTGACTTTGATATAAAAGCACGAAACAGTCGAAAATTCAACAATTCTTCTCTGACTTATCCGCTTTTCCTCCTAATACCTCAATTTAATTTGTCTTGACCGCACTTTGATTCTTAAAAGGTATGTGTGTTTTTCCTATCTCTAATCTATATGATTTATCACTGACCATGATATAGTCATTCGTTGGTATTTTATTTAATAATCTGTGTTCACTTCTAATCATTTATAAATATTTATTTGAAACGTATTCTAAAATGTGAAGGGAATTTACGTTAAATTTCATATTTAGCTTAGATTTAGGATACAAAAGAGTAATGAATATTTCTTAAAAAGTTAAATTAAAATTTGTGATTTTCCTTTGTTAAATTAAATCATTCATGGCAAATATAATATTATATACATATTTGCACTTCTAAGATCGGAATTTTTATTCTTTAATTCGATGTATTATTGTTTTATATCATATACTTTTCAGGAGGTAGCATTTTAAATGTTTCAAAACTTCAAATAGTGATTTTCTTATATACAAAACTAAAACAAAGTATTTTCTAGAAAATGTAAATATGAACTGCGTTATTTTACAGAATTTGCTAAATTATTGTTTTAACTATTTTAAATTGAATTACCTTATTCAATATTTGTATACATAATAATAAAAATTTAAAGAAATGTAACACAAAAAATCTTTAAAATAGAATTAAATGCATTCTGAAATTTTTGACATGTTTATATTTGCTATAAATGTTGAATTACATATTTGACATCCTAACTTATTTTATCATCCTAAATAGTAAGATTTTGTACCTTAAGCAGAATATTTTTTTATTATAACCAACGTTTTTATGAAATCATATTTGGGACTTAAATATGTTATGGAATACATGTAGATGAGTGAGTAAATAAATATAAATGGGGTAATAATAATCCGATAAAACTCAGAGTGAATAAGCATTATATGCAAAAATATTTTTTTAGGCGTTTCACATAAATTTTTAACTTAATTATTCTTTAGTTTTTAAACTTGTTTTTATGTTGTGAAAATTTGTGTTGTGTGTGAAATTGTGATAAGATGGTAACTTAACTATGATAATCGAATAATTAAAAGAAAAAAAAAGTCTTTACAATGTAAATTAGTCTGATGTAGTTTCAGGAAATTTTACGAAAAAAATTTTAAGCCAAAATATTTTTATCGCTAATTTTCAGAGAAGTAGAAAACTACGAATTCCATACTACACCTGCTGATATAATTCATTGTCGTAATTATAGGACACAAAATTATTTTTTCACCCAAAATATTACAGTCGGCCCCGCTTAAAGGAATATCTACCGTTCCACCAATATTAATTCGATTAAGCGGGGTATTCAATCATGCGGGGAAGACTAGAAACGCAATTGCATGTATAACTATAATGGTTTTATCCTTACATGAAAAGATAAATGATCGATACCTCTTTCTTATTTAAATATTTAACAAACCTTTTACTAAGTTAAAATATTATAGTAATTTATAAATGCAATTAATGCTGGAATAAATATAAAATAAAGTGTACTTACAATTTTACTTTCACAAAAAAAAAAAAAAAAAAAAAAAAAAAAAAAAAAAAAATCAGTTATGATTGATTACTTTAACATAGACTTCACTAAACATTTTTCGATTTCTTTTTCTAAAGCGCATAAATAGATTATAATCGCTTCTGTGAGACTCAAAATGACGATATATAATGTTAAAGGATTTTGCAACTTCATTTACCGTTCGCTTGCTCTTCTTTATCACTTTCATTAAAAGGTTTTATTGGAAGATTAAACTCTTCATTTCTTTCTGTTTCTCCACCTTTATCCACATCTATGAGTTCATAAAGTTCTTTTGAAAACTTTCAAAATTTGTGATTTCTAATTCCCGGAGATAATTTGTATTTTGATTTCTAATTTTCTCATCAGTTGCTGATTTTATAAATTTGGCTTTTGCAAAACAATTTTTATGACCTCGGCAGGAATACCGTCTCATGTTTAAAGAGCATGCCTTAGTTATGTAAGGTTTTTTAAAAGAAGAACGGAATTTTTTTTTTTTTTTTTGAGAATGAGAGGAAAAATTTGCCCAGAAATAGAGGAATTTTATTTAAGAAACTTTGAGTGCTTATGCGATTAAGCGGGGTGACGTTGTAAAAAATATTTCTTTAAACGAGGAAATTTAACATTACTTCTATGGGAAAAAAATTGATTCTATAACTTTATATTCTTATAAGCGGGATATTCGATTATCCGTTACCCGATTAAGTGGGGACGACTGTAGTATGGATCAACTTCGTATACGCTAGTCAAGAAGTTGCCCCGCTTTTTTATAATTTTAAATACAGCAGAAAACACTGGCAGATGATCGTGTAATATGTAAAATATAAATGAGTCTGCTATGCCATTATTGTTATTACCGATATATTAAGTTTTCAATTTATTTTCTACAAAAACAAATAAATAAAATGCTGAATATTAGTTACTATATAAATTATTTTAACTTTTGTTTTATGGTGGTCATTCTTTGTTAAAGTAGAATTTGGGAATTGAAATATACCTTACATATTATTTCTTACTGTGATTCATTTTTATGTTGTTTTAATGTAATAGTGTAGTTAAAAAATATTTTAATGTTATTTATGTGGGATATTGCATTTTTATTAATAAAAAAGAAATCTCAAATTAGTCTAATATTTCTGTTTTTTTTTTTTTTTTTTTTTTTCTAAATTCTTTGGTATTGAAAAACATTTAATGATGTAGTTTTATATATATACACAACTGGCCATTAAAATTGCCATACCAAGAAGGAATAATAATAACGGAATGAAATTTGTTGGACACATACATTATACCAGGAAGAACAACTGATTAAAATTTCAGGAAATTTCGAGTTATATGTACTGAGAAAACAGTACATAAATCAGCGACCTCTGTGAGCAATAATAGCACTTATTTGCCTAGGCATTGAATAGAAGCGATTGGATGACATGTACGGATACAGCACTTCATGATGTTTTAACACGATGCCACAATTCATCGATCAAAGTTACTGGGGAGTGGTGGGGGCCAGTCGCTTTTCAACGATTAAACAGTCCTTTTCATTGGTGCGAGATCAAGAGAACGCGCTGGCTAAAGCAACAGTCGAACACATTCGGCATCAATGAAGGTCCAGACAATATGGACAACTTGCGGTCGTGCATTGTCCTGCTTAAATGTTGAGCTTCGGAGGCCTTGAACATAGGGCAGAGCGATGGGCCTTAACTCGTCAGAAATGTAACGGTTGGTATTCAGAATGGCGGGAATGAAAACAAGAGGTGACCGGGACGTGTATCCAATGGTACCACATACCATCAATCCAGGTGGTGACTCAGTATGCGGCTACGAAAATTCTGATTACCCTCAAAACTGCATCATTGATATGGGCGCCATTAATGTGTGATCAACGATGAACCTGTTGGCTGGAATGGCGTGAAATCACCTTTCAGACAAATTACAATCCTGTTTACAGCATCAAGATTACCTTATCCGTATTTAACGGCATTATGAATAATGCACATTGCCAGCAGGGATTCGACATCATTATACTGTCCATCATTCCCAATGATGTTATGGGTTCCCATTGGATACACGTCTCGATTATTTCTTGTTCGTATTCCTGGCACTCTGAACAGCGGCCATTAAATTTCTGATGGGTTAAGGCTCGCCCCTCTGCCCTGTATTCGAGGCCTCCGTAGAGCAAAAATTAAGCAAGATAATGCACGACCGCTAGTTGTTTGTATTGTTCGGACCTTCTTTGATACAGAATGTTCTCGACTGTTGCTCTGGCAAGCGCAACATCCTGATCTCGCACCAATGAAAATGACTGTTTAATCGTTGAAAAGCGACTGCCCCCCCACCACTCACCAGTAACTTCGATCGATGAATTGTGGCATCGTGTTAAAACATCATGAAGTGCTCTATCCGTACATGTCATCCAATCGCTGTTCGATTCAATGCCTATGCAAATAAGTTCTATTATTGCTCACAGAGGTCGCTGCTTTATGTACTGTTTTCTCAGTACATATGACTCCAAATTTCCTGAAATTTTAATCAATTGTTCTTCCTACTATAATGTATGTGTCCAACGAATTTCATTCCGTTATTATTATTCCTTCTAGGTGTAACAATTTTAATGGCCAGTAGTATATATATATATTTAAATTTAATATATTATTTTTTTGTCATTATTATTATGAGACTTTTGTGTAGTTGGTCACTAAACATTTTTAAAAAAGAAAAAAGAAGAAAGATATTATAATAAAATTCTCCTATTCTCCGATTTTTTTTTTCCAGTTATTATTTAGTTCCTATTATTTGTTTTTAAAATAAATGTTTATATTAGGCATATTATATTAAAAACTTGTGTTTTCAATATCACAATATTTTGTGTATATTTGTGGCTTATATATTAACCTTTTATATTTATTCTATGACAAATTTTGATTGGACATTCTCAAATTGTACATGCTTAAAATATTATTTTGTATGTATCAATTCATGGTTTGTGATGGGAAAAATCAGCCATTTTGTTAAAAGCAAAATAATAAAGATACAAAAAGGCATTATTTAAAAGGAAAAAGAATATAAAAATACAAAAGCTGTTGTACTGAAGAATACAAGCTGTTTTATTACCTTTTAAAAGCCTAAGACAGAAATACAACGTCATATTTATGACCTGCACCTGCACGTGGAACTCTGAAAGGGGACCACCCGCATTTAAGCCCCACTGGCTACCGCCAAAAAAGCCCCGGCGAGGTCGTAAAAAAGGCACCGTAGTAATCTAGAAGCAAGCAGATTGGTCGAAGAAAGGTCCAATCAGAAGATAGACCCAATGAAAAAAATGCAAGGGGAAAATCTCCTCCAAAAATTATAATGAGGGACTTAAAAAATTAAAGGAGAGAAAAGATTCCTTTAAGAGTCAGCATTCTAAAAAATTGCCTTCGTGTGTGCAGACGTAATGTGAGGTCCTGCTATCATCAGTGTGGTGCTTCCTAGCCAAAATGATTCATCAAGGATACTTCAGGATGTGCTCCCTGCTAGCCAAGATATTCCTCTTGTGCCTGGACTGTGACATAACATCTGATAAATCTGGTGAGAATTTCTTACATTTCTCGGTCAGTAATTTTACCGTGCAATGCTGGTAAAGCGCATTTGTTTTCTAGTACTCATCTTTAGCACATTTGAGGCAAAATCAAAGATCATTGTTATATCATCTTTATTGTATTGTAAAATTATAGAATAATCAATTTAATTAATATTTAAAATTTGGATGTTTAATAAAGAAATTAATTAAAATTATATGAATCTGATATTATTTGAGAGTAAATTTATTTATTATTAAACATACTGTTTTCCAGATTAATGTTTGCTTTTAATTAGGACTAATTTTAGGGCATTTCACAACGCGTGCCCGAATATCGAATTGATATTCCAAAATGTACTACCACGAGGATGTCACCTTAGAGCCACGGAAAGGAGGGTAGTCTGATTTTGGTTAATATCCGCCCAACATCTACCCCCTTTGCGGATTTGGTGCCGTGTATTTGGTGACGAATTTGGCACAGTTAACTTTCAAAATTCTTACGCGTTATTTACTAAAATTTAATACCATTAAATCATTAACGTTAAAGGAAAAATAAATAAAGTAAAAATAAAAGATGAGTACAGAGAAAAAAGATTTAAGGAAATATAATTATTTGTACGTATACTAACACTCCACAAATATGTGTATTTTATAATTGGTGTTTTTTATTTAGTTATACATGTGAAATGTGACATGAAAATCAAAGATTAATGTCAAAAATAATTAAATAACAGAATTAATATAGAAAGAAGATATATAGATTATATAGGCTGGTGTGGATATAACATAATAAAAATATGTATGTATATAAGCGTATAGTATAAAAAAAAAAAAAAAAAAGAATAATAATAATAATAATATTTTAGTATCTTATTTATCTCATGGTGTTATATATATATAAAAATTTCTTAGGATGTGATAAAGAATAATCACTTCATAAATACAATTTGAAAGTGGTAGAATAATGTGTTTGCAAAAAATTTTAAGAGATTTATAGCAAAATTAACAGAGTTATTATTATAAATTAAAAAATTTTTTCAAGAAATTGCATCTTAAATAAAAGCCTTATATACAGGAGTAACAAATAAGGTGCAAATAAATAAATTGAGTAATTAAGAAACTTGTGAAAATAAATTAAAATAATATTTGCAAAAACAGAAAGTTATTCCTGTATATATGCTAATGGTATTTTGTGTACATATATTTTGATTTTATATATATTGTAGTTTATTGCATATTTTGGAGGGGTAATCAATTTAATTAAGCAAAAAAAAAAAAAAAAAAAAAATTCGCGTATGAGATCCTCTATACCGAGATTGGCAAAAAAGAAAATAAATTACGCGGAAAATAAAGAAATAAAATTAAACGAAATTTCTAAAGAGAGGAATAAACCAATTAAAAAAATGGCAGACAAAATTGTAATAAGTTATGATGCTATCCTGAATAGTCTACCCAACTTTGACGGAAAAAAAAATAATAATATCGTAAACTTTCTAAAAGAATTCGATACGCTAGCTGAGGAAATTAAGTTGCCAGAAAACTTAAGAGTAATATTGTTAAAAGCCAAAATAACGGGCCAGGCAAAAGAAAGCCTAATTAACGACGAAGACACAAATAATATTAACAACTATGCTGACATTAAACAAAGGTTACAAGAATTATTTAAAAGGGAAATCTCTTTTGACATCTCACAAAATGAATTCATGAATTTGAAACAAATACCGACACAATCAATAGAAGAATTCACAAAAATATTCAACAGGGCGGCAAACAACTATTTAAAAGATTCAGGCCATTCAGAAAAAACTGGGGCTAAGCAATTTCTAGACACAATTAAATTGACTAAATTTTTAGAAAGCATAAGGCAAGATATTGCATTAGAAGTTAGAAAAATGGCACCGGACTCGATAGATAAAGCAATTAAATTTGCTAAACAAATCGAAAGCGCTTTTAACGCTTCTAAAATAGAAGAAATTAACACTACTTCCAAAGAGGAAGATAAACTATATGAAATGCTCCTAAACATGACAGTCAGACATAATGAAGAATTAAAAGAAATACAAAAACAATTAAAAGAGAGCAAAGAAATTCAGTTTAAACAGACACAGGTACCAAACACAGAAAGTTGTCATATTTGTAAAAAAAGAAATCACACAACAGAAAACTGCTGGTTTAATGAGACAAATAAAAACGTAACACAAAATAAACGGAAATATCAAAATAAAGATTTAAGGGGAAATAACTCATATCAAAGTAGGTTCCCAATAACAAACCCTCAAAATTATCAAACTTATCCTCCTGTGAACTATTATTATAATTACCCACCGCCTAATAATTTTCCAAATTATGCTGCACAATCCCAAAACAGTCCCCACTTCGAAAATTTTGCTTATCCACAACATTACACAAATCAAAATGGATATAATCAAAACAATAGGGGTGCTAGACCCAAAACAACATACAAAAATCAAGGCTATAAAAACCAGGAAAACTACAAAGGAGGTTTATAAATAAAACAATAGATAACAATAATTCAAGCCCATATAAACCTCCAAATTTCGGGCTTAAAACAAAAACTAATACCTACGGAAATTCATACACACAGAAAAAAAATTACAAAAAACATCACAGTAAACAGTATGACACAATAGCCAGTGTAAGCGACGGATCACAACTACCGCTAATTAACGTAAAAATTAAAGACTTAGAGGTAATAACTTTAATTGATTCCGGAGCTAGTTTATCAGTCCTATCACCAGACATTTTCCAAAAATTAAAAGAAGCAAATGTTAAAATAAAATATCTAGCCAGACAAGTAAGGATTCATACGTTAAACAATGAAAATATACCATTCAAAAAATGCGTAAAAATATCCTTTAAGATACAAAACATATTCGCAACTGGAACATTTTACGTTACAACAAGAAACCTAGATAAAAAATACAAGATCATACTTGGATATGATTTTCTAAAGAACAATCACGCAATATTAGATTGTGAACAAAAGGCCTTATACATAAAAAACAAAGAAATACCCTTAGAAGGCACGGACACAGTACGAAAAAGAAATGAAAATGAAATAAATGTCATTTCAGAAATTGTAAATACGCAGACACAGAACTCACAAAATAATAGTGAAAATACTATGAGCCAACAAAAACCCGCAAAAAATTCAAATAATGACGAAATTCAAAATGATTTCACAGAGAATATAGAGAACAAAAACAATAATACAAATACTCAAAAAATCAAAGAAAAAACAAATAAAAAAAATAAAAAGAGAATTTCGCATAAAAACATGATTATGCCAAAAACGGACAAAAAATATGGCTTAGAACCAGGTGAAACAAAAGTAATTACATTAAAATGTCCACCCAGTTTACAGCCAAACCAAGTAATTTTATTAGAACCCCTAAGGCATAACATTAGGATTAAATATGACCAATCCTTACATCAAATCAATGAGAAAAATACGATACACTTAATGGTTCAAAATGATAGTGAAGAAAAAATAATGATAAACAAAAAAATGAATATTGGAAAAATATGCACAGAATTTGACATAAAATTAAATGGATCAAAAACAGATAACACTCCCAAAGTATATGAAATGAACAATTTAACAATGAGTGAAATTCAAGAATTAAGAGAAAACGAATTCAATTTACAAGATTTTAATCTAGAACACTTAGATCAATCACAAAAAATTAAATTTCAAAATTTACTAAAAGATAATATACAAGCGTTCTCAAAATCATACAAAACCTTGGGACAGACTTCAATAGTGGAGCCCAATTTTAAATTACTCCACGATTATCCAATTTCTACTCGACCTTACAAAATTCCGCAAAGTGTAAGAAAATTTGCACAACAGGAGATAAACAAATTATTGGACGCAAACATAATAGAAAATACAACGTCAAGCTACGCATTTCCGGTTATATTTGTAAAAAAAAAGGCAAACTCAAAAACTAACGACCCTAATAAAACTTCGTACAGGTGTGCTATAGATTACAGATTGCTAAATAATATTTTACAGGGCGTACCATATCCCATTCCGGATATTAAGTCACTTTTACAAGATATAAGTGGCAAAAAATATTACACAGTGCTGGATTTTCATTCAGCCTTCTTCCAAATAAATTTAAAAAAAGAAGACAGACCAAAATTAGCCTTCATTACTGAATTTGGTAAATTCCAACCCACGCGACTAAATTTTGGTAATAAAATAAGCACATCAGTATTTGCGGAACTAATCGATAAAGTGCTAGGAAAATTTGATCAATATAAAGTACGTTATTTCATTGATGATGTTATAATAGCAGCTGATAGCATCAATGAAATGTTAAACTTATTACAACAAGTACTAAGCACATTAATTAAAGAAAACCTAACAATAGAACCTTCAAAAATGCAAATATGCAAACAAGAAATAGAATTTTTGGGATTTAAAATCAATAAAAATGGTTATGCACCGGCCAATAAAAACATTCAAAAAATTCAAAAATTAGAAAGACCCAAAAACAGAAAAGGCGTAAAATCTTTACTGGGTCTAACAAACTATTTCGCATCACTGATAGACAATTACGCTGAAATAGTAGCACCATTAAATGAATTAACAAGTGAGAAAAGGAAATTTGAATGGACGGAAGATGCCGAAAATGCATTAAAACATATCCAAAAAATTATTCTAAACAGTCCAACTCTCAAACCACCAAATTATGACAAAGAATTTTTTTTAATTACTGATTGCTCAAAAATAGCGACGTCCGCGATTTTATCGCAAGAAATAAATGGCATAATGTACCCTATAGAATTCTATGGAAGAAAATTAAAAGATACTGAACAGCGTTACCCAAGTATTAAGCTGGAATTGCTCGCCATATACGAGAGCATAATCCATTTTAAAAATATTTTAACAGGGAGAAAATTTACGGTAGTGACTGACTCAAAAGCCATCACATATCACTTAAATTTAGAAAAGAATTCAGACATTATAGCCAGATGGTTACTGGAATTGCAATCGTATGATTTCACTGTAGAACATATAGAGGGAAGAATTAACCCTGCCGATTACATATCGCGACATATCAATAACATCACGGAAACAAATTCAACCAACAACTTATTTGAAGTTAATAAAAATTTGACAGACGAAAACATAAAACTTGAACAAATGAAAGATAAAAAAATATCTAAAATAATATCAGACATAAAAAAAGGAAAATCAAATAGAACAACTCGAAAATTTGAATTAACAGAAAAGGAAATATTAATTTTAAAAAGAAGTACAAATGATAATCAAAAAGAATTATTAATTATTCCAGATTCGTTAAAAAACGAAATAATTAAAGAAGCACATAAAACCCATTTTGGAGTTAAAAAAACCTTGCATTTAATAGGAACGCGTACATACTGGTATGGAATGTACCAAGACGTGAAAAATCATATTGCAAATTGCGTTGAATGCATGAGACACAAACAACACACAATCCCCAAAATTGAAATACAAAAAATGAAAAAAAATTACAAGCCAGGGGAAGTATTACACATAGACCTCATAGGTAAGTTACCTATGACTTTTAAAAAAAACATATTTATAATGGTTATAATTGACTCCTTCTCGCGTTACATGGAGGCAGTGCCACTCAGAAATGCGGAGTCACAAACCATATTAAACGCATTAACAGAATATATAGCCAGATTCGGCATGCCAAGAGAAATACATTTAGACAATGCACAGTACTTTAGAGGCAAAACATTCACAGAATACATGAAACAATTAAATATTAAATTACATTTTAGTTCTATTTATCACGCTTGCTCGAACGGAATTGTAGAAATTTCAAATAAAATAATAAAAAATTCACTAGCCGCCATGACAAAAACAACATTCCAATGGGATGAAAAATTAAATTTTGTGAAATTGCATTATAATGCAACAATACATAGAGCAACAGGCTTTTCTCCCGCGATGATTTTTTTTGCTAGAGAAATCAACACACCATTTAATGCGTTCTCAGATGCAACAAAAATTACTACTGACAGCTATACAAATAAGCGTCTGCAACACATTCAGAGTGTAAAAGAAGCCGCACTAACAAATCAACTTCAAATTATGAATGAGTATAACAAAAATTTAAAATATAAGGACAGAGACCTAAAAATTGGACAGACGGTATATATGAAGAGCCTTAGAAGGCCAAATATATTTCAGCCTAAATTTCTTGGCCCTTTCTATGTATTGAAAATACTGCGCAACATGAATATTGTTTTGAAAAACGCTCACGACAATACAGCGAAACCCATTAAGGTGCACATATCTAAACTATATGCACCAAAATATGCAAAATAATACAAAAAAAAAAAAAAAAGTGTATATATAGATACAAATTATACATATGAACTATATTACAAAATCAATTATTTTACTATTTACAACCGAGAAAAATAATATGTGTAAATACAATAATTATTCAGTGAAGAATGAGATAGACATGAATTTTCAAAAAAAAAAAAAAAATTGCAAGACACACAAGGAAAATGTAAAGCAATGCTCAATGTAAATAAACAAACAAATAAATGATAAAATATCAGCAGAAAAAACTGGCAGGTAACGCACATTTTTGCGAAACACGTTGATTGTAAATACATAAAATAAATATATATATATAGATTTTTTTGTCATAGGGGCAAGGTTAATAAGAAAACGTAAATATGTGTACATAGAAACAAAAACAGAAAAGGTGTCTGTATTCATAATGGCAAATTAATAAAATAAATATGTATAGATATAGAATAAATAAAAGTAAATGTGAACGTGACATAAAAAATACATATATGTATATATTTAGATACTTAAATATCTTTATTCATGCATCTCATAAAAGAAAATAAAACAAATAAAATAAAATAAAATAAAATAAATAAAAATAAAAAACAGACAAACGAAACTAGCACAAAATGAGAAATAGTAAGGCAGGAAAGAAAACTCATGCAAAAAAGAAGGAGCGTGCAGATCAAAATGTAAACAGAGAGGTTACTCGTTTACAAGAGAGTTACCATAACAACGAAAAAAGAGCAGAATGAAAACGACGGGACAGGTTAGGAGAAGAAGGAAAATATCACGAAAGAAAAAAAAAAAATACTTACTAATCCTAGGACGGACTTCGAGGTAAAGGAGCATGGCAGAAGGGTGACGATAAAACGCTTGAGAATACAGGAAAGTAGTAGCCGCATTTCTGCAAAAGAAACGAATTATGACTCAAGATATCAAGTGAAACGTAAAATATGGAAATTAAAACATTCACAACCATTCACACTTTAGAAAGATTAAATAATATTTTACTTGCAGAACTATATAATGGTTGTAATATTAGTAAAAGGCGCATCATTTCACACTTAAACAAAGATGCATATATTTCCTCTAATAAGTTAACAAAAAAAAAAAAAAAAAAAAAAAAAAGCAAAAGCGGAGGATTAAGATTCATTTGGCTATACACTATATATATAAAAAAAAAAAAAAAAAAAAAAAAAAAAAAAGCAAAAAAAGCGGAGGATTAAGATTCATATAGCTATACAGTATATATATAAATGTATTAAAAAAAAAAAAAAAAAAAAAAAAAACCTTAAAAGCTTAGGATTACAATTCATTAGATTTATATACAAAAAAAAAAAAAGAAAAAACCCGTCACTGTAAAAATATTAATCTCTAACACTCGCACACACATATGCACGTAAATAAAAAGTAATAAAATAATGCAAAATTACCATATTAATACAGAATGGTCTAAAAAAAAAAAAAAAAAAAAAAAAAAAGAAGGTAAATTAAATGCAGATTAGGTACAGGTAAACGAATAATTAATAGATAACCTATATTCTATAATAAAAACACTTTTACATAGCCTACCTTAGATCAGGGTTCAGAACACAGCCAAGATAATGAGGTGGCCCTTTGGTCGGGCGCAGGCGTTTTCTGCCAAGGGGGGTCGACCCACACTCGATACTCTGGCGTACCCTGCCAAAACAAAAGTCAAGACTGGACAGAATTTTATCAAAGCAAAACAAAAATAAAATAAAATAAAATAAAATAAAACACAACATTCAATGGGTTAAAAAATCCACAATACAATGGAATCAATATACGCAAATTATGAGCAGATCTGCATTTATTATTCACACATAGTAAAAAAAAAAAAAAAAAAAAAAAGTAACATTAATAAATAAACACATGAATATACACAGAAATATACACAAACAATCTTCTACATTATTCTACGCTCACGATTCCTAATCAAATATGCGAGAATTACGCAGCGCTAAAAAAAAAAAAAAAAAAAAAAAAAAAAAAAAAAAACGGAGTCCGAAAAATACAGAAAAATCATGCAAAAATCAAGCAGCAGCGGAAGGAACGTAAGATAATAGAAAATAAAGCAAGGCGAACGCAAGTTAGATAAAATAATACCAAATTATATAAAATAAACAAACAAGAAATAAACCTGCAATGAAAATACATTAATAAGAGCTGAAAGAAAAAGCAGATGCATATTAATAATAACGCTGCAAACAGAATACATAAAAAAAAAAAAAAAATGCAATATAGCTCACGCTTATCCAAGTCAATGATGGCGTCAGTGTAGATCAGATATATATATTGCGAGGGGCATTCAAAATTCCACGAAGCACACACATGAAACAAAAAATAACAAAAGGGATTTATTAAAGGATAATGGATAGCACAATCACCTAACTCAAACATAGGTGAAGCAACAAAGCTTAAGCAAAGCAATAAAATATACATATAATAAAATTAAACTCACTTGTAAAAAAGTAAACAAATTTCTAATCCGATAAACGCGTGTGTCTCTGCGCTTCTCTCGAGTAAGTAACAGAAGAATCTTATCTCAGCTCTCCCCCCTAAAGAAAACGATTATAACAGGATGTACTAATCATTAGCGCTGGTTTATTCCCACGACATAGTGACGCAGGCGAAAGAGGGTTTGTCACCCCCCATTACAAAACTGCAAAACAGCTCTCGGAAGTTAAAATTAATATTTCAAATAAAGCGAGGGACTTTTCAAAAAAAAAAAAAAAAAAAAAAAAAAAAAAAGAATACTGCCTTACTTAATGGTAATAAAGACATACTACCAAAACGATTAAATACATTCATGATATCATGTAATATACAAAACTTTTTTTTATTATTGCTACTATACACTGAAAGTAATGAATGATATGTATATAGAAGGAATGCATACACTTGTAGAATTTTGCTAACAATTCAGAAAAAGTACTATTATATGTGAATTTATTGTATTGTATATATATTTATAAATGTTAAAAAAAAAAAAAAAAAAAAAAATGAGTGTTGGTATACGGTATAAATAATTATAAGTATTGAATTAAAATGCAAAGTAATAATAATAATCTTTAGCATATGATATACTGACCGAGTGAAGTAACACTATACAATATGTGTCACAAAAAAAATTATAAACTGAATAAAATTTACAAACTGTTGGCACAAGCATCGGCTAAATGCAACGACAGACCATAAAACTGTCTATCACAAATTCATGATCACAAATTGAACTATCTCAAAAAGCAAATATTGAAACATTTACATATTTGGATCAACTATGCATGATAACCAATTAATAAACAGTATTGAACAGTATATTATGAACTATCATCAGTTACTATTGAACTAAACTTCATGAACAATTAATAATCCAGTGTCGAACTGTACGCTCATTAATCATTATGCACATATATACAAGGAGCTCATAGTGCTCAACTACATCACAAGGACTCTAATGTGCACTAAAAAACAGTTTAGCACAAATATGCATAAGAAATTTACTGGCCAAATACACCAGATTACTACGACAACTAAAGGACTCATAATGTATTGAGATAAAGAAACTGTCTCAAACTTATTCGACAGGGGGATAGGCTGATGGGAAAAATCAGCCATTTTGTTAAAAGCAAAATAATAAAGATACAAAAAGGCATTATTTAAAAGGAAAAAGAATATAAAAATACAAAAGCTGTTGTACTGAAGAATACAAGCTGTTTTATTACCTTTTAAAAGCCTAAGACAGAAATACAACGTCATATTTATGACCTGCACCTGCACGTGGAACTCTGAAAGGGGACCACCCGCATTTAAGCCCCACTGGCTACCGCCAAAAAAGCCCCGGCGAGGTCGTAAAAAAGGCACCGTAGTAATCTAGAAGCAAGCAGATTGGTCGAAGAAAGGTCCAATCAGAAGATAGACCCAATGAAAAAAATGCAAGGGGAAAATCTCCTCCAAAAATTATAATGAGGGACTTAAAAAATTAAAGGAGAGAAAAGATTCCTTTAAGAGTCAGCATTCTAAAAAATTGCCTTCGTGTGTGCAGACGTAATGTGAGGTCCTGCTATCATCAGTGTGGTGCTTCCTAGCCAAAATGATTCATCAAGGATACTTCAGGATGTGCTCCCTGCTAGCCAAGATATTCCTCTTGTGCCTGGACTGTGACATAACATCTGATAAATCTGGTGAGAATTTCTTACATTTCTCGGTCAGTAATTTTACCGTGCAATGCTGGTAAAGCGCATTTGTTTTCTAGTACTCATCTTTAGCACATTTGAGGCAAAATCAAAGATCATTGTTATATCATCTTTATTGTATTGTAAAATTATAGAATAATCAATTTAATTAATATTTAAAATTTGGATGTTTAATAAAGAAATTAATTAAAATTATATGAATCTGATATTATTTGAGAGTAAATTTATTTATTATTAAACATACTGTTTTCCAGATTAATGTTTGCTTTTAATTAGGACTAATTTTAGGGCATTTCACAACGCGTGCCCGAATATCGAATTGATATTCCAAAATGTACTACCACGAGGATGTCACCTTAGAGCCACGGAAAGGAGGGTAGTCTGATTTTGGTTAATATCCGCCCAACAGTTTGCATAAAACATTATTCCCATTAATTACTATTAGTGAACACTGGTCTACTCGATGAGTCAGCATGAGAAACAGACCAGTTATATTTAATATTAATATACTGAATACGTAATTCAAAATTACCAGCAACGATAAACAAACATGAAGCGTGAAATATATGTTTATTGAATAAAATAAATAAATAAATAAAATAACGGTAAAGATACATTTATGAAATTAAAAAACTTAAAACTTAAATTGCTTTTGCTTATTTCCTCCTTTGATACCTGACTGTTCTGTCTACGTAAACATTCTACGGTTGCTTATTCTATATTGCATTGAAGAAAGCAATACAAACAGTTATCACGATAAATAAAAAATAATTCTTTTTTTTTTTTTTAATAAATAAATGAATAAATAAATAATCGAACCGTTGGTTTCAAACCAAAAGATAAATGTAATGTTTTTTGTTATCATTATATTTTAAAAGTTCAATAGTTAAAAAAAGAAAAAAAAAAAAAAAAATGGGTCTATTGAATTTAACATGAACAAACCTAATAAATTGTTTTAACGTAATTTGAAATTGCAGAAAAAAATCCAGCATAAAATAACATATTTGCCTTTAGGATAATAATAATGACTAGTATCCCCCAGTGGTCGAAACTCGACCATTTTTCTTGCAAAGCGAGGCAAAGCAAAGTTATTGCCTTGTCCTAAACAGAATGCAATTGCAACACAGCTGCGGCAATTGTTTGCCGATATTCACTCTAACTGAATCAGTAGAGTTTTACTTAATATAACTATTTCTGTCTGTAGATGTTAGCCTTTCCTGAAATGAGAGAAAATCGCAACATGAAAACGCCCCTTGTTGTGTGATACAGCCCAGAAGCTAATAGGTACCATGTCAAACCAAGGCCCAACCAAGTATCAAATTCTGTTAAATTAATTCGATTGGTTCATAAAATACAGTGTTTGAACAACAAAAAAAAAAAGATATTTTTTAAAAATGGTCGAATTGAGTTCGGGAAATTTCAAAACGTGTAACTTTATCAAAAACCGAAAATCTAAAACTTTTCTGAATCTTATATTTTCTACTTATATATGCAGAGGAAAGAATAATAAATCCACTTATTAAAAAATAAAAATAAGTAGTCAATTTCACTTAATTAAAATGCAAGGAAATCTCAAAACGTGTAAATTCATCGAAAACCGGAAATCAAAAGTTTTTATGTATCTTCTACTTGCTTCTTCTACCCACAAAAGCTAGCAATAAAGACACTTTTTAAAAAAATAAGTAGCCAATTTCAGTTAATTGAAACGTAAAGAAAGCTCAAAACATGTAAATTTAGCAAAAAACGGAAATCGGAATTTTTCCCGTATCGTCTACTTATACATGCAGCAGTTAGTAACAAATCCATTTTCCTTTTATTTAGTATATTAGTTGAATATTTATTGTTTAAATATCACCCTTTGAAATGAAATGTTTATGTTTACATTTGAAACTGGAAGTTTGCCATTTTTTTTCCTGGAGTTTTATGATTTTAAATTAAAATTTTATCAATTTTAGAGAAAAAATAACTCAATCAAACACATGTAGACAGTAACTTATATATAACTATACCCAAATATTGGAATTAAAATCGGCAGATAATTTCCGTTATTTTTTAATAATTTTTTACAAAAAATCCAATGGACGATTAACATAGAAAATCTTTTTCATGGCTCCATGGACAGACAGTGACGTCATCACTTCGCTTGCGTATAGTGATGCTACATTATACAAATTACTGTGTCTATGGTTTTATTTGAGCTTTATGAAATTGCCAGATTTAACAACTTTCTACTTTTAGGTATTTTTTAATGTAAAGGAATACGTGTATAAAAGGGAAAAATGGGGAAAAATGCATAAAAAATAAATGTATTTTTAAATACCTTCTTGACATCGTAAAAAAGTAATATTTGTATTCGCACCTTCCGGCTAACCATACCTTTCGAATGATACAATTTTCAACCCATCTACTCCCATAATTAATATGTTAAAAAGGGACTACAAATTTTATGCTTGCCTATTAATATATAGATAATAATAATTAAAGATATCTGAATTGTTCTCGCATCTTCCCTTACGTAAAACTTGTAAGTTTTATTTGTGAGTATTTACCGGCTTTTTTCCTGCGTTAAGTTCACGAAAGCAATGAAGCTTCCTAAAATGACAGATAATGATTCATTCGCGTTACACATTTAACTTTAGATTGAAAAATAGAACAAAAATTATTGATTTCAAACTAAATATAATAAATCATTTTATCTTTGTTTTCATTATTTATTTGCGAAGCTGAAATTATGGGAAATAATCTGGTGTGTCACTCACACGACTTTCTCTTACCCTGAAATTTAATACTATAAATACAGGTTTGAGATTAAGAGGTAAGATAACGAGTACTGTTATGTAAGCCTATGTTAAAACAATTCAAATTAGGCTTTGGAAAAGTTTTATATCATATATTAGTTCTGTATGAGGGGGGCAGTAGCCCCCCTCAACCTCCTGTTTTATTATTGGACCTACATTTATGTAGAATTTAAATCTATTAAAATTAAAAGTTCACTTAAAATTATTCAGACAACTTTCAAACGCAACATTCCTTGGAACTTATTAGTCTTAACCAAACTTTTCCAGCAACAAACTTATATTAATTTGGAAATACAACTTTTTGATCTCCAGAAATTATTCGTTTTTAAGTTACTCTAAGACACACAGACAAAGATCAAACGTTGAAAAACTTGACTTCGGTAATCAGGAACCTAAAAACGTGTAAATATGCAAAAAACAAGCGATGAATATTTAGCTTAAAAGCATACATTATTTATCATATGTCTATGAGGAATTCATTTCCTGAGCAGCTTTCCTGGACATGGTAAAATATTATAGTAAAGCACTTCCACTAACAATAAAAAAGAATGTTATCGCTTAAATATTTGTAGCCCTGTATATCTTTTGAAGATTATGTACAAACCACATGGTGCACCTAGACATAATCCTACAGTAATAATAAACGGAATAACCTAAAATACAGTTCCACTAATTTTCAATTATTGTCGCACTATAATGTAATTATTTTGTGTAGCCCTGTAAACAAACAGTGAATGATATTCCTACCATATTCTGCATGAGACATGTTTTTACACATATAAATATATATTTTTTAATTTCAATCGGTTTAGTGCGGTCTATAAACCTTAAACTCTACTTACCTGCAATTCCCCCCATAGACGTGTATTAGGTGAGTGCAAAAGTTCTACCCGTATTTATTACCCATTAAGAAGAGCAAATAAACGCAAAATGAACAGTACCTATTATTGTGCATAATCCCCATTGCTATCTATGACCTCTTGCCACCTTACTGGTAGGAGATGAATCCCACGGCGGTAAAATTCCGGCGGTTTCGAGTCAAAAAAGTCTTGGATGGCAGTTTTCACAGCATCAAGATCATCAAAGATTTTCTGACTGCAGGAAATGTTCAACGGACGAAATAGGCGATAGTCAGTTGGTGCCAAGTCAGGAGAATAGGAAGGGTGGGGTAAAACCTCCCCAAAAAAATCCCAGTAACTTTTTGCGAGTGATGACATCAGCATGTGGCCTGGCGTTATCGTGATGAAGGATAACACCGGGACGATTGGTGAGACCTGGCCGTTTTTCTGACAAATTTAAATGCAGCCTGTCTAACTGCAGACAGTAGAAGGCAGCATTGATGGTTTGGTTGAGTGGCAGGACCTCCCAGTGAATTATTCCCTGCAAATCCCAAAACACACTCAATAACACCTTCTTGGCATGAAGTTCAGCTTTCGAAGTCGATGCAGGCGGATCAGAAGGGCGACACACAGTTCTACGATGCTTTACGTTACGGTACATAACCCACTTCTTCTGTCACAATTCGTGTCAAGAATGGCTCATTTTTGTGCCGGGAAAGCAAGGAAAAAGTTGTGGCGATTCGGTCATCCCGTTGATAAGCTGTCAGGTTAGAACCCAATGATCCAACTTTCTCGTAAAACCCAACTTAACCAGCCGTCTCTCGACCGTTGTCCGGTGTATACGTTGAAGGTCTCCGCTAATTCTTGCACAGGTGGGTTCGGGTTGTTTCTTATGGCTTGGTCAATATCGTCGTCTCCAACGTGTGATGGCCGTCCACTCCTAGCCTGATCCTGGCAGCTTCTGTCCCCTTCCCTAAATTTATGAAACCATCGACGACATGTGCTTTCGTCTATTGCATCCTCCATATAAATTTGGCAAGCATTGCGACATGCTGCGGCTGCCGTACTCTTTTTATAGAACTCGTATAACACACAATGTCTTATATGCTTCTTCTCGCTTTCCATGTTACACCCTCTGATATTTTTTTTTTAGATGATTAACTTTGTGAGGCATCCACACGCTTGATTGGCCGATGATTTGCGTCATTACCATGTCATGTGTGACGTCAATTCCATTGCCAATTTGCATATCTAAAAACGGGTAGAAATTTCGCACTCACACAATATATGAATTCTCTTAGGTGTCCCTGTACACGAACTATTTGCTTCATCTCAACGAAAAGCTTTGTGTAGCATCCCTATATGATACACATTTAGAATACCAAGTTTGGACTTACTGCTATTATTTGTTCTTGAGACATGCTGATAACAGACAAACACACAGACTGACACACAGACACACAGACATACACACAGACCAACCGCTAAAAACATAATTTTCGGATTCAGGGACCTCAAAACGTGTAAATATAACAAAAACTCACTTTTGAAAATTTGACCCAAAAACAATACTTTCTCTAATTTTTCAAAAACATGATTTTCGGATTCAGGGACCTCAAAACGTGTAAATATAACAAAAACTCACTTTTGAAAATTTGAGCCAAAAAAAATATTTTCTCTACCTCATGGGTAAGAGAAAGTAAAATATATATATATATATATATATATATATATATAATGCTAATAATAACAAATAAATAACTACCACATCTTTTAATGGATAATTTTCTATGTTCTTAAAGAACAATTTTCTTATTTTTTAACTTACACCTGTTGATTCAAGTGCTGACCTCAATTGATTTTGGCAAAGTGCCTTCTAGCATAAAGATATTTTCTTGCTTATAGATAATACCAAAAATTCACAATTTAGTCTTTTTTTATTTTAAAACTTTTAGAAATAATTAACCATTATTAAAGAGGGAAGAAAAAGACGCAAAATCCTAATTGGGAATTTTCGTTAAGCGTATAATTAATTATAGTGTAAATGCCGTATTATAAATATATGTTAACTTTTTAAAAACTTCATAGGAAATGGTTTGCAAAAAATATTATTTTGATGAAAAATATTTTTGCCCTTTTTACTTCTAGCAATAAATGCAATTTTGTCTTATATCTGAGGAAAAAAAAAAATAGATGCATTTTTTTAAATCTAAGATAAATATTTCGTAAAATTGTAGTTTTATTTTACATTGCAAAGGATTAGAAATAGTGATTGTTTCACAAAAATAGACTAGCTTCATTTTTATAGAAGATAAGGGGAGAAGCTATGCTATAAGAAAATTTATTCATATTGTCTTCAATCTGATATATTTTACAAATTTATTTTTACGTTTCAATGCATGTACATTCAGATGTCTAGGAAAACGTGCATATTATCATAAGAATCTGAGCAATATTTAAAAATCTACAAGATTTTCAAGCTATATCAAAACGTTCTATTTCAGTATAGAAATAAAAATATGTGATATTGAATATTTAGTTAAATAGACTATTAGAAAGATACATGTCTTTTTATTGAAGTTTATTTAAGTTTAATAAAGTACATAGGAATATTTCTAAATGAACATTGTCATTATTTTGAAAATGCTTAAAACTATTATTTTTCTTTCACCATTTCTTTTTAAACCTGCATTACATTTTTTTGTGCTTAAAAACAGTATTTATGTCTTATGTTGAGCGTTCATTAGAGTTTTAACATATACAAATCTAAAATGAGCTTTCCTATATATTAGTTTCTAAAGCCATAAAACTTCTGAAAAATTCTGCATAACAAGAATTATTATTATTATTAATAAGATAAATTAATATTATTATTTTTTCCGGAAATGTTTCAAAACATTGCCCAAAGTAATCCCTTAATGTAAAAATAAATTTTAGAGTGTAGTTTCCCTCTCATATGTCAAGGGGTATTTCGAAGAAAATCACAAAATAATGATTGTACTGTGTTATTGTGTATATAAATATTGACGTAAACATAAATTATAATTGAAGTTTATATATTTAAAATTTTTCAATGAATATTTTGGAGTATTCTATTTTAAGAGCAAAATCAAGTCAAATTAAAACTAATTTTATTTTATTTATTTATTTTTATTTATTTATTTATTTATTTATTGTTGTTGTTGCTTCAAAGTGATTTTGCCATTTATTACTTTCAAATTAGAAGATGCATTTATATCATTTAAAATAAGACAATTAAGATGATCCTTTTTATTATTTTTTATCAATTCATCTATAGCATTAAAAAAAAAAAAAGTTTAAACACATAAATCCTTGACATTATTATAAGATAAAATATTCGAACTTCAGATTCTAAGATATGTGTTAAAATCTATAAAAACTAACGTTGAATAATTATATCGATAAATAATAGTATAAATAATATTTCTTGGAGATTATGAGAAGAAAAAATAAAAATAAAACAAATTATTTCATATTTCAAATGCAATTGTGTTACACATCATACATTATTTTTAAAAAATTTCAAATTTTGTAAATGCTCTATGCTAACACATTTTTAATTTTCCCCCTTATTTTCATATTATAAGTGTTTAATTATATATTCTGAACATTATATTACTTTGTGGATTCATTAATAAGTTAATTTAAAAAAAATATTTTTTTTCGTTTGAATGCTGCAATTTCATTTGAATATCAGGGTTTTTTAAAAATTTGTTTAATATAGCCTCAAGAAAGCAAAATAAATTAATATATTTATTCAATTTTATCCAGATCAATATTAGCATCGACTTAAATTTTTAATTAGATATCAAACATTTTTTTTTTTTTTTATTTCCTTTTAAATAACGTATTTTAAATAAAAATCTTCCGCTTAATTTTTTCGCTAATTGGGGTTGGTACACGCAAAAAATCATCGTGGCTCTAATGTCCTCCATGTTCGGAAATTAATAATTGGGGGGGGGGGGTAACCACGCCCCCTCCTCAGAGGATCAAATTATGAGGGCATGTCTCCTGACCACATCGAGGATGAATCCCAGACCGTTGCCAATAGCCTATTGCGCAACTATAGTGCAACATTAAATTTCACCCAACTCAACTTGCTAAATATTTTAATAAATTATCTCTACTGCCTTATTTTTACAATGTTAACCTTAGAATTATGCTAAAGAAAAAAAAAATAAGGTTTCGTAAAAAGAAAATTTCAGCAAAATATTAAATTACATAACCGGGTTCAATCCTTTTTTCTATGTTCTAGATCAGCGGTCGCAAACCTTTTTGACTTCACGAACTACTTAATTCTCAATTTAAAATCCTATACGAACCACCAAATTCATAATATGAAATTCCGTGGACCAGTAATATTATTGATTAAGAAACATAAATATATTTCTAGAATAACAGTTAGTGAATATCCGATTTATACATATGAAATTAATCTGTTTAATATAAAACATTACAAATATTTATTTTATTATAAGAAAAATGTAAAGAATCATAAGAGCGTAAGCTTAAAGGTTATTGATTCCGATAAAACAATTATACAGGCAAAATGTATATACCTTTTTTTTTTTTGTACGTCAGGACTATTTTTTTTTTTTTTTTTTTTTTTTTTTTTTTTTCAATCTGACATTTTGCGTCGTTACCAATTTATAGTGTTACACTTCGAAAATACCTGCCACAATCTTCCTTCACTTTCTTACTCTATTTTAAAATATTTTGTGAAATCCGTAAAAACTTTTACATATATTTTCACTTCCCGTCGGTGAGAATCGACCTCAAAACTTTCGAGTTCGTAATTCTGTACTCTAACCACAGAGCCAACGTGTCTTGGCTGAGTTTCTCCTGATTATTTAGACTAGAGTGTTTTCAGATTTTTTTTTTTTTTTAAAGGATGTTAAAATACAAATATAAGTAGTCATGTCGTACTTAAATTAAATTATGTCATAGACAGAATTTCAACCATAGTTTTTATTTATTTATTTATTTTTACTTTTTTTAAGAGAGAAAGAATTTCCATTCTTCTATGAGCTATAAAACAATAGACAAAATAAAATTCAATAGATAGAGCTTCTGCTTCACATCAAATAAAATAAAAATAAATCTTTTTTTTATTTTTGTGATATCTGAAATCTAAGGATATCAATAAGTAAATATTAAATCCCTTCACGGGATTCTAATTTGTATGAAGTGCTTTTAAGTTTTATTTATTTCGTTTCTCCAATATAACTTTAAAAAACTGGCATATAAAAAATGAATTATAGTTTGAAGAAAAACAGATTGCATAACTCTTTGCATATTTTATATAATTTTGATTGATAGACTACCAATATTTTAATTTTTTTCCATATTATAAGAAACTTAGATGAAAGATTTAACTTCAAAAATAAATTGCTATTTCCATATATAAAACTCCATTTATTAAATTTAGTAATATATATATCATACTGTTAGATTACTTAAAAGAATAGGAAATTGTATTTTTTAGATACATTTGAAACGTTTGAAGAATTCGAATATTCTAATAAATTTAGAATTATTCCTCTTTAAGTGCAAATCAGACATCAAATCGATAGCTATGTCTGAAACTTACAATTCAAATTTTTGTGATAAAAAAATAATTAATTTATCTTCTCTCTCATCCAAAAAATTCTGATGTCTAATGTTATGAGTATGAGTGACTAAGAAAATTCTAAAGCTAAAATTAATATCACTATAACTTCTAATGAAACATTTAAAAAATGCAAATAATTTCAAGATTTTTCTACGGACCACCGGATGGCGACCACTGTTTTAGATCTTTGTTAAATATATTACTCTCATAAAATCAATTTTAAAATGAACATCTCTTAGCTTATATTCCGTGAAAAGTTTCGGGTAGCAAACAAAAATACTTTTTTTCTCGTAGAAGGATAACCGATCAATTTAAGAAAATAATTAATTTTTTGTAAATTGGCAGCTTTTTCCTAATAACTTGAATAGTTTGGGAAAAAACATGTGATTTACAATGATATGAGTTGCCAAGAGAAAGTTAACCTGAAAGTTTCTCAGAATGTTAAGGTAGAGAGATTTAATTATTTTATAGAATCTTTATAGGGTTTCCCTAATTTCCGAATTTTGCTGGTGGATGGTGGTAGATATTTGAATTGAAAATAATATTGAAATAAAACAGCGCTTTAAAAGGCTCAAAATTTATTGGAGAAAAATATTTTATCTTCTTTAATTCAATTATGTTTAATATAAGATGCTGATTTAAATTTATTTCAATAAAAGATTTTCCAGTTTTATACTCACTAAACTTGAAATGTATTTTTAAATTCACTTTGGCCTAATTTTTAGTTTTACCGTAAAATTTACAGTCTTAAAATATATTTCTTATGTATTGCAGAGTTGCCAACATTTTAATTTATTCCGGAGCATTTTTAGTCCCGCCTTTATTCCATACCACTTTTTTATAAGAGTAAATTTTTTTTTATTATAACGTATTTATAAATTACGGATAAAAAAAAACTCTAAAAATAAAGTGGTGCGAAATAGAGACAGGGCTAAAAATGCTCCGGACTAAATTAAAATGTTGGCAACTATGCTTATTGTTACTTTTCTGGAAATATTTCTAACGCTAATAAAAGTACAACTGGAGGCATACAAATTACTGTAAACGGATACGTGTCTCGTGTACTCCATAACCACACTTGCCAACATCCTAATTAATATTCCGTAGTATTGTTAGCCCCGCCCTTATTTCCACACCAGTTAATTTTTAGAGTAATATTCTTCAAATGCAATTACTATCAAATAAGAAGAAAACTACTTTAAAAAGATACTGGTGTCAAAAAGAAGGCGGGGCTAACAATACTACGGAATATTAATTAGTATGTTGGCAAGTATGTCCATAACTGAACTGTCCGTTTTGTATTACAAATTATTATCTTTTTAATCTAAAACTTTACAATGGCTTTATAAAAATTCGGATTAAACTAATTATTTATTAATAAATAATTTTAAGTATCAAAAATTCGAGTTATTTTACTTTAAACAATAATAGAAATAAATAAACAAATAAATAAGTATATGTATAATTAAAATATATATAATATTTGTTCCCCTGTTATATTTTTTTCATTTAATAAACTTTAGGATGAATTTCTGCAAAGCATTTGGAATTATCCTGAGCACCATTCTTTTCATATCTGCTGTCTTTTTCGCTATCTCAGGCGCGGATAACATGAAATGTAAGAGTTTGAAGGGTAAGTTAAATATTTAAGTTTAGTGTACACTAGGTTGACCATATATTCTCGAAAACTACCTTCATCCCCAAAAACGTACAACCCATTTGGGGACGCCGGTTATAAAGTTATTAATGTTTTATTATAATAATATATTATAGTAATATATATACATTTAAGTATATTTGTGAACTACGATAATCTGTAAATTAGTATAAAGTTCAAATAACATTTCATAAAAATTTTTGAGATTATTTTGATTTAGCTCATTATTTATGTTATATTTAATCTTTGGACGCCTAGCAGTTAGTATTTACAAATGAACTTATTTCTAAATTTATTATTCTTTACTTGTTTAGTTCTCATACCAGTTTATATCATTTAACATCGGCTTACATGATATTTTAAAAATAAAGACATCATATTTTACAGATCTACATCAGAATTTTTTAAAACTCCAAAATATTAAAAAATATCATAATTTTATTCCCTTATATATATTGCAGTGTAATTCTATGGCACATGATAGAGTCACTGAGACTGACACAGAAATGTGAGACTTTCACGTTTTTCTACTGCCACCATTACCATCAGCATACTTGCCGACACACTAATTGATATTCCGTCGTATTGTTATCCCCGCCTTCTTTTTCACACCAGTATCTTTTTAGAGTATTTTTCTTCTTATTTAATCGTAATTGAATTTGGAGAATATTACTCTAAAAATTTACTGATGTGAAAAAAGGGGCTGGACTAACACCACTATGGAATATTAATTAGGATGTTGGCAAGTATGCATCAGAAACCTTTATCATATTTTTACAAAAAGAATTTTGTGATTAAATAGGATAGTTATAATTGTTAGAAAAAAAATGGTGGAAATATCCCTGATTGTGGCTGACAATACGTTTACTATGAAATTACTTACATCAAAATCGGTTTACCCTTTGCCGGTCCTATTTAATTTCACTCCTTTGGTCAGTGTTGCCAAATTTAGTGGTTTTTTTTTTTTTTTCCAATATTCACCATTAAATTTTAACTGTAACGGTTGACTAATCACTTCGAAAGTTATCCGTCCATTAGTTATATCAACTATTACTCGTCAAAATTATTGGTGGTAGTTGAATAAAAGAAGCGCTTTAGAGCGTTAAGGCCGGCAAAGTATTAAACACGTTTTGAGGTTGCTGTCATTGTTTATCAAGCGAATTATATCCACTAAATGTAAAATGATAGCTCTGAACCTGACAGCCAAATCGTTATCAATTGTGGATTAAGTTTTCACCTTGATACAGTAGCATACTTGCCAACCTAACCCGGAAGATTGTTCGTTGTCACCCTTTTTTGTACACCACTTAATTTTTAGAGCAATTCTCTTCAATTACATTTAAAATTAAATAAGAAGAAAAGTACTCTAAAAAAAGACTGCTGTGAAAAAATACGCGGAAATGGGCGGGACTAACAATCTTCCGAGTTAGGTTGCCAAGTATGCAGTAGGGTAAATAATATAAATTAAGTAATAATACGAGGGTAAGCTTATATGTATGTTTTCTAATTCTCAATAAATAAAGTTTTTAATCTTTTAACATACAATTATTTGCATATTTTTTTTTTTTTTTTTTTTTTTTTTTAATTACAGATAGTATCCAAGAACTGGAGCGCCTAATTGCAAAAGGAGAAATCATAATACTGCAAAAGGTTATTGTAAAGGAGGAAATTGATGGCGTTCCCGCTCTCCGACTGCGTATTGCAAAAAGAGAATCATTATTTTATGTAAATATACAAGATGATTAAGTAAAAAGATGCAATCATGAATTTTGTTATGATTTATTTTCTAAAACTATTACGTATTATTAAAAAGAAATGAATTCCAAGTGATTTGTCAGCAGAGACTGCTGGCTAACAAACTATTTTTCCAATCATGTTAATCTAATTTGACACCGAAAATAAGCAGCTCTACATGTGGTTTAGTGGTGTGAGTGACGATTCAACTTCGAATAAGCATAAATCAATTTTTTATTATTATTTTTCACTGTGGGTTTCTATTGCTTGAATTGAACACTTATTGATACTGCCATAGTTGCCAACTTAACACCTTTGGCTACTGAAAATTTTTTTTAGAAATATTTATTTTGTTTAATCAGTGAATTGTAATGGTTTTCACTGATAAATTAAAATAAAAAAAAAAATATTAAAATTTTTCGTTAGCCAAAAGGTGCTAAGTTGGCGACTATACTTACTGAGTTTGTTAAAATTGGAAAATAATGCATACTAGCGTATTTTTCTGTGTATAATCTGTGGTTCAGACACACCGGTTTTACATATGATTTTTTTTTTTTTTTTTTTTTTTTGATAAAGTGTAGTATCTGATGCAAATACAACTTTGTTAATTAAAATTTCTTATTTAAGATAACTTTATCTGGTCTGCAGTCATTCATTTGTTCGCCGTATTTTCCTATATGTATGATCTGTAGGTAAAATATATTGATTTTATACTAGAAATTTTTAATTATCAGACAAATTTATACTAGAAATTTCATTCAACTATAACTGTCTGTTAATTAAACTTTCGGGTTTAAAATTAATTTATCTCATACGAGTAATATATACAGGAAAATAAGATAATTAAGTTCATTTTAGGATAGAGACAAAGATATTTTCTATATTAAATATAGCAATAGCAAAAAATTAACATACTACATATTCATAGTAAATTTATAATACAAAAAAAATCTGGAGTGACTCCACTCGACTTTCCGAACATTAAGTAACTAACAGTTTTGTAGATAAAATAAAGAAAGAGGAGTTGCTAAACAAACAAAAGAGAAAAAACCATAACAGAGTGTTTGAGTATTTTTCTCCTATATCACACGAGGTTTTATTTAACGCTACTGAACTTTGAGCAGTTAGATCATAATGATAAAGAATTTTTCGTTGTGTCCCTATAAAAAAATCTATAAATTCTGACAAACTTAAACAAATTTTCACATTTTACCCACAATTTTGTCAAAGTCCCACTTTTTTTTTTTTTTAATTATTGTTACTGAGTGAATTTGTATAGGAAAATATAGAAGAAAGTCTCGTGGTGGCCACAATTCACCAAAATGCTTATAGTTAGTGCAACAGTGATTTATAATATTCATACAAATTTTCAGCTCAATTGAATAAGTCGTTTAGATGCTATTGCACTTTTAAAAATTTGGTCTCATAGGCCATAATGATAAAGAATTTTTCTTTGTGTCCCTGTAAAGAAACTGTAAGTGCTAGATTCACCAAAATCTATTCAGTTGGTTCAAATGTGACCTATAACATGTTTACAAATTCTTTGGTCAGATTAATAAGGCGTTTAGACGCTATCACACTTTTAAAAATTTGGCAAAGAATTTTTCTTTGTGTCCCTGTAAAAAAACTATAAGTGCTAGATTCTCCAAAATCTATACAGATTGAGTATCTGTGACCTATAATATGTGTATAAAGTTTTTGCTCAATTGAATAAGGCGTTTAGATGCTATCACACTTTTAAGATTTTGGTCCCTTGGCCATAATGATAAAGAATTTTTCTTTGTGTCCCTGTAAAAAAACTATAAGTGCTAGATTCACCAAAATCTATAGGGTTCGTACTATGGTGACTTACAATATACATACCAACTTTCAGCTTATTCGAACAAAGCGTTTAGACGCTAGCGTGTTCACTCACAGACATACACACATACATACACACATACATACACACACACATACACACACACATACATACATCATCGTAAAAATAGTGAAAACGGACTCGTTGGACCTCGAAACGTATAGAAACATCAAAATCTCGAATTCGGATTTTTGACATGATTACAATACTTTCCTCACTATAGTGTTCGGAAAGTAATAATATATATATATATATATATATATAAAGACAGGGATATATCACAACTTAAACTTTCTTTTTATTTTCAAACTCTATGTAAGTAAGTTACTGTAATTTAAACTTCAATTTATTTTATAATTAGTAAGAAAAAATTTTAAATGTGAAGTTTAGTATTTAAAGAAACATCCCAGAAAGTATGATTCAATAAAAATAAATATTCGTCTTTTTTTTTTTTTTTTTTTTTTTCTATCATTATTTCCATACAGAAATCTTTATCGTATTTTTATAGACGTTTTTCTTTATTAAATAGTAGAGTGATTATTGTTTAAAAATAGTAACAGCAGAAAAATAAAAGTAAATATCATCTAAGTCTTCAAATATTATTTTTTAATTTGTTTTTGAAGATTTTTTAATAAAAACTGTAATTTTCTATTTCAATTAATTGTTTTTGAAATTTCATCGTTTCAGGAAAAAAAGCATAAAAACATGCAATCTTAAGGGGAGAGGGGAGTCAAATTTACTTTTATTTCAATAAATTTGGTGTTGGAAGTTGAATAATTTTATTCAGAGATTCCTGGTCTGCATATTTTCCCCTCTTAATAAAATTATTCAACTCCATATTTGTTAATTAAATAGGTTGATGTGAAAAAAAAAAAAAGACTTCTTCGTCTTGATATACACACAGAAAAAAAATTGTCAGTTGACAATACAGAATTGACTAAACGAAACAGCTGACTAGAAAACTTGAATTAAAAAGTGCACTCTAGCTGAACTAGTCTCCAAAACAAAACCCCAGACTAAGAAGGTTAATCTTATCAGTTAAGACGGCTATATCTGATAATAATAACCTTCCTAGTCTGGGGTATTGTTTTGGCGACTAGTTCAGCTTATTTCAGTTATATTTATCTCGAATGATTTACATTACAATTCATAGAAACAATGCACAATATTTTTGAATATATAAGATACCAGGACATCATAAACATCCATGCTTGCATTCAGATTCAAACACTGTACCTGGGGATTCAGAGGGCAGTGCTCTACCGACTCTACCGCCAAGCCGACAAATTCTGTTGGAGAAAAATTTGAACTTTGTAAATAAACACCATAAAATACACAATTACTAAATAATTACATCTACCAGAAACAGTTGCTACGCATTTGTGCACCTTATATTACTTATTCATGTAATTCATTATCATTTTTTTTCATCCTTCTATTTCATCAATTCTTTATCATTCAAAATCAGTTTTACTTTGTTTTTTTACTTCTACAGGTTTAGAGAATTAAAGAGGAAAAATTTTACCAATCTAGAAAGTAATAGTCCTTCAATTAAATCGCATAATTTATATTAAAAATACATTTCAATTTTTTATATTAAATATTTCAAAGTATTAAATGAACTAAGAATTACTTCTTATATAACTCATCTTAAAAAAATAACTTTTCAAGTTTCTCAAATAATATATAACTTTAATAACTTTTATAAAGTACTATACAGGCTTATAATGATTTCGGAAATAGTGCACGTCAAGCTTTTACACCTTAAGAAATAGAATAACGGAGATAGTTTAAAAAAATATCTATACATAAGATGATATTAATGAACGATTTCTTACTCATGTAACTTATTTACTCAACTAAGTAATGAATCCAGAAAAGTGATTAACCATGGGAGTATATAACCTACACTGTTTATATGAAAATCCTACATTTCACCAAAAATTTGATTTCAATTTAGTTTAAGCCAAAAATTTAGTGTACTATGTTTCACCATATAAGTAGTGCCATTTTACTTGTAAGCACAACTAAAATAGCAAAACATATAGCATTTTCCTAATTGGCCCATTATAGATACATTTTCCTAATTGGCACTTTTGTGTGTGTGTGCGTGTGTGTATGAAATGTCAAACTATTATTTTTAATAATGCCCATTGTATAGCGGAATAGAGTTACCAAATCGTCTTAATTATTTAGACAGTGAGGCATGGTCTGATAGCTCTAGAAAATAAATCTTTTTTTTTAATAGCAATCTTTATTAATCATTTGTAGTACATGTCTTCGAAAGAACAATACAAAGATTGCTTCATATAAAAAGTGCTATTCAAAACAGTGATTGCTGAGAACCCTTGATACGCCTCTAGACGTAAAAACGTAGAAGTCTAGTACATCTGAATGCATATCTAAGTCCGTTGAGTACATCTGAATACATATCACCCAACTCTTACTGACATCACTTTTCCTTTTTCTAATACCACTATTCCAGATTATCTTACAATAAGCGAAATGTAGCTAACCCTCCACAATAATCTCAAGGCACACATGCTCTATTCATCCCGAGTTTTGGTTACTTTTTCTTGTTTATTTTGGCCTTATTTTAATTCTGGTGTTATTATTTTTTCCCCCACATACTTGTGATTGTGAGCGCATCCCATGCTATTTTCTATGAATTTTTACCTCTTTCCCCATTTTTACTTTCTCTTACCCATATACAGAGGGTGATCAAGTTATTAGAAATTCTTATTTTGACATTTTTTCAATTATCTAAAAAAATGCTGGATGAAATGGCCTGACACTTCAAACATACAAAGAACATTTAAAAACACATATTTACCCCTATTGATTTAGTCCAGGATGCAATTAGAGGACCAACTACAAATTGAAGAAAAGCGAAAATACTTTGGATCACTCTGTATCACAAAATGCTACAAAGTCTTGTTCATTGTTTCACATGTTATGTACAATATTTGTATGTTTTGGTGCTGGAATTGCGCAATTATTTAGGCAGATATAATTTTTTTCACAAGATTTTGCTTATAACTAGAACGGATTTCCATAATATTTTACAAAACTTGCTGAAAAATTGACAAAACAATACAGAAATATTATTCTGAAACATAAAATTCACAGGTGTAATATTCGTTGAGATATGAGCATTTTTAGTAAATACTATTATTTAACTGTACATGCGCGAAAGATAGAAAATTTTTTATTGCATAGGTTGGAAGCTAGTTATATTGAGCAACTTTTATCAAAAGCTCACTTGAATAGAATAAAAATTAAGTAAATTGCCGGCAAAAGAACGAGCTAGATTTTAGGTATTTCCCAGAGATGAAATTTCATAAGGTGTTTTCACATGCTGCGTATTTAGTTTAAAGATCCAATCATTTCAACCACACTGCAAAAGTTCTTTATTGTGAAAAACCCCTTAACGTATTTTCATTTATTTACTAAGATTTGTGAGTTCATAAGAGGTTTTCACAAAAAAGTTTTCTTGCAACGTGGTTGAAATAATTGGATCTTCAAATTAAATACGCGACATGTGAAAAATCCTTTATGAAATTTCAACTCTGGAAAATATTTAGAATTTAGGTCATTCTTTTGCCGACAATTTGCAGAATTTTTACTCCATTAAAATGAACTTTTGACAAAAGTTGCTCAATATGTCGAGCTTTCAACCTGTGCAATAAAAACTTTTCTATCTTTCGTGCATGCGCAGTAAAATAATATTTATTAAAAATGTTCATTTCTCAACGAATATTACACGTGTGAATTTTATGATTCAGGATAATGTTTCTCTAATGTTTTGTCAATTTTTCAAGTTTTGTAAAATTTTATGGAAATCCATTCTAGTTAAAAGCAAATGTAAAGAAAAAAATCAGTAATTTTTGAAAAAAAAAAATATATATATATATGTATATATATATATATATATATATATATATATATATAAATAATTTAATTCCTTTACAATACTCAGCAAATGAGAGAAAGATGAAAATACCAACAATGAAATTAAAAGTTAGATGTATTACGTATAAAGTTATTGTCACAATTACCATTTAATTAAAATTCACTGATTAGTAAAAACATGTTAAAGTACTTACGCAGAAGAGTAATGACGTATATATCACTTAAGCCTAAACTATGAGATAGTTTTCATAATTCATTAATCCAGTAAATTCATGCAACACAAGATAAAAATTGAAAGAAATTAACCAAAAATACTATTGAAATAAAAAAGGAATGCATGAAGGAAAAATAGAGTTAAAATGCTGAAACCCAGTACAGATCTCATCAGGAAACTAGCAGTACTGTCAACATGGAATGCAAGATTTCTGAATATTGTATAGCTATTTCAGCAATATACAACACTAGTTTCAATCTTGCAAAAAAATAGAAAGATAAAAGGAAATTAGCTTATAAAATAACTTATCCATAATGAAAATTGGTGTTCGTGAAAGGTGATGGCCACATGTAAATCAAATCCAAATCGAATAAGTAGATAAAAGTCCGGGCGGTTGCCAAAACGAACAAACTGAAAAGAAATGATTAAAAGTAGAGAATCGATTAATCGAAATAGTTTCTGAAATGAAATAAATGTAAGCATGAAGTGATAATTATTGTTCTTAAAATTTAAAAGCTGAAATCACAAATAAAGAATATTCTAGAGGGAAATTTAAGTATAATGTAGATCAATATGATTTTCACTGAAGGGCATACGTTCGACACAACGTATGAGCGCGCCATCTCGTGGAAAAAATAAGTTACCATTAAGTGATTTAAGAAAAAGTGTACGATTAGAGGTTCAATTTACATGAGTGTAATTTATAGTCTTAAGCTAACAGATGAAAAGGCCAACAAGTGATGATAAAGTCATTATGATTAGGAAATTGGTGAATAATTTTAATTTTAAAATTTTAATAATTATTATTGTTATTAATATTATTATTAATATTATTATGTAGGAAATTGGTGAATAATTTTAATTTTAAAATTTTAATAATTATTATTGTTATTAATATAATTATTATTATTATTTACGTATAGTATTAACACACCTAATTTGAATGAGATCTATTTTTTTTTTTTTTTTTTTTTGATAATTAAGCAAATAAATTATGAATTGTTGAAACTTAATCAATATCAACCAGAAAGAGATGATGTATCCTGCAATCGCAATAAGATTAGGCTTCCTATTATTATTATTTTTTTTTTTTATAATTTAAATTCATCAACCCACCCAACCAACCAGCCAAACAACACCACCCTTCCTCCTTAATCAAACATCTGCCCTCCCATCCACCACATTGTAATTATTACTATTTTATTTATTTTTTATCTGTATTTTTTTTTAAATATAGAAATGTATATATACACACACACATACACACATACACACACATATATATATATATATATATATACATATACACAAATACATTTTTTTTTTTTGAGACAATGAACATTTATTGATAAATAATCGAATAAATAAATCTCTTAGGATAACCCATAGCAGTAGCAGTTTTAATTAAATTGTTAATATTCTTGTTTTTGTAATGAGATGAACAAAGTCTGTTTATGCGAAATAGATGATTAAGAATAATATTTCAGATAAATGAAGACAAGAATTAAAATGTGTAAATAAATTTACTTTAAAACAGAAATCTTTTCGTTTATCATATAGATCAGTAGATATTTTACCACCATTTAATTTAAGTTGTAAATCTAAAAAGCTTATACAATTGTTGTTAATATAATTATGTGTTAGTGTAAGGTGAGAGGGATATTGAAATTTTAAAGATGGAGTAGAGTTATTAACATAAAAAATTATAATATCATCAATGTATCTATAAATAATGACATTATCATTACAAAAACTTTGTTCATAATGGTATAGATATAAGTCAGCTAACAGACTTGAGCTACAGCCCCCTTGTGGGATACCGACCTTCTGGATATAAATAGTGTGGTTATGTAGAATAAAATTATTGTGAATAATAAAATTTAAAAGAGTTTTAAAGGAAGCTGCACAAAAGTATTTAGGAAGAGAAAGTTCACTTTTAAATCGCAAATAAAGGTTGTAAATAATTTGATGAAGATCGGTTAAATTAATATTATTAAACAAGTCAGCAAAATCATAAGTAATAATTTCATTAACATTGTTCAGAGTTTGTACAATTTCTTTGAGTTGATAGCTATTTTTAAGACAATAGAAATTGTTGGATTTACTAATAAAGTTATAAATTTGTTTAAGAATATCAAGGAGGATTTTATTAGCATTATTGTTATATGTATTACAACCAATAGTAACAGTTCTGAATTTAATAGGATTTTTATGAAATTTAGGAATAAGAACAATATAAGGATAGTTGAAATTATTAAATGGAAGCTTTATTAATTTATAAAAGTTATGAATTTTTCTATTATTAATTTTAATGTCACTACAGGTGGGATGAAAGTTAGCACTCGAAGAAATGGTTTTTTCAAGTAGAGAAAGATAATATTTTTTACATATTATGGCATAGTTATTCGGAGATTTATCAACATAAGTAATAACATAGTTTTGTTTGAGTACATTAATAGAATTAAATAGATCGGATTTACTGTAATAAGTTAAATGTGTTTTATATTTTATTAATCCAGTTTTCAATTTCGAAATCACTAAAACTTTCCATTGATTAAAATATTCAATAGGTTTATTATAGGAAATAGATATTTTATAGATAAACAAGTCAATATCAAAAGTTAATTGCTGTAAAATCTGTGGAATATTAGTTTTTGAAGGAAGTCTAAATTTTGTGCCATAATGCATAAGTTTTTTTAAAATGCGGTTATTAACAAATTCAAGATCTCCAGTAATTATATGTCCATGGTTCTTGTCTACATATTTTGCATAAGAAGGATCATCACAACTACAGGATACATCAGTAGAAAAGGTAGATTTTGACACTGAATTATAATTGAATAACAATCGACCAAGAGTAATAGGATATTTAAATGTACGAGAAATATGTAAATCATTGATGGGAAACATACAAGATTTATCATTAATAATTGAAGTGATGTTGATTTTATTAAATATTTGATTTGAAAAATTAATAATTAACTGAGAATTAGATTGTATTTTTTGATGTTTTTTAGAAATTTTGAGATTGAATTGTTTAATTCGAAATAAAATTATATCATAAAAAATATCAGAAAAGTGTTGATTATAACTATGGTTTTGAAATTCATGTAGAAAATTAGTTAAAAACTTTTTTTTAATAGCAAATATAGACTTTCTGACAGAGAGCCAATCATAATTATCAAGATAATTTGACTGCAATTCATGAAGTTGTTTGTTAATAGCATTTTTTGATATTGTATAAACAGAAGATTTTTTACCACGTTTGAATCTAGTGGTTTTCTGGTTGATACTATGATTAAGTTCATTGTAAATAGGGGAATAATCATGGAGGGGATTAATATTGGAATAAACCTTTACAACTTTATTGAAATACTCATGATTCAGACCATAAGGATAAATAGTATTAAAAAATTTCATAAAGTGGGATTCATAGAATAACCTTTCACTTTTTTTTTTTTTTTTTTTTTGTATCTTTATAATTTCAATGGTACATGAACAGAAATCGTGTTGATTAAAATGTTTTAACTCAAGAGTAGATTTAAGAGGAATGCTATTAGAAGATAATTTTTTGGAGTCTGAGCGGTGTTGATTTATTCTTAAATGTAAAGGAGAAGAGGTTTCACCAATATATTGCATTTTACATATGCCGCAACTAAGTTTATAAATTACATTATAGGCTTGACAAAAAGGAATCAATTATCACTAAGTTGGGATTTCAGCGCATTAGGGCAAGTTTTGCATCGAGACGAATCACATTTCCTAAAAACATGTTTGGAAGGAGGAGGCAATAGGTAACTTGATAACGATCCAGGAATGTCCCTATAAACATTCCTGTACCGAGCACAATACTGTTTATTAACAAAGTATTTCTTGCCAGGCACGATAAACTTACTTAGAACATTCATATCATAAATTAATGAGTTTTTAGTTCAATAAAATTAACCTAACAGTACAAAATAGAATAACAATAATTCATTTTGAAAATAATAATTCTTGATTAAATGATGCATTACCAATATGAAAAATAATATAAATAAAAAAGAAATTTTTTTTTTCTTTTAAATTCTTAATCCTTTCAATTTTTCTAGGTTAAATTCATATTAGTATATTCATATTCACATTTTTACAATATGTACAAAAACTTCCAAGTAGAACAATCTTAGCTCAATGCAAAACTTAGGCCTATCAAAACACCAACTAATGAATGAAAACAAGAAAACTCATAAAAATCCATATGAGAAATGCAATAATTGTTAATAGTTTGAAATCATGAGCAAGAAGGATGACTGTCACTAATTGCCGAAACGTCAGTGGAGGCCCTCTGTTGAGACTCAAAACGGTTTTGGGCTGTGTCTGTCTGTCTGTCTGTCTGTTTGTCTGTCGCGCGATAGCGGCCGCAAAAATAGCGCTATTGACTTGAAATTTGGTACACGTGTTCATGAGCCCCACGAAATCAGCTGTATAGTTTTTGGTATGTACTCCATTTGTAGTTCGTATACAGGGACACGCCAAAGTTTTTCTTATCATTACGGCCTATGGGAGGAATTTGTATGTATCGCGATAGCGGCCACAAAAATCACGCTATTGACTTGCAATTTGGTACACGTGTTCATGTGCCCCACGAAATCAGCTGTATAGTTTTGGGTGTGTGTTCCATTTGTAATTCGTGTACAGGACCACGCCAAAGTTTTTCTTATCATTACGGCCTATGGGAGGAATCTGTATGTACCGCGATAGCCGCCGCAAAAATCACGCTATTGACTTGCAATTTGGTACACGTGTTCATGTGCCCCACGAAATCAGCTGTATAGTTTTGGGTGTGTATTCCATTTGTAATTCGTGTACAGGGACACGCCAAAGTTTTTCTTATCATTACGGCCTATGGGAGGAATCTGTATGTACCGCGATAGCCGCCGCAAAAATCAAGCTATTGACTTCAAATTTTGCCAAAACGTCAGTGGAGGCCCTCTGTTGAGACTCGAAAGGATTTTGGGTTCCGTCGGTCCGTTCGTCTGTCTGTCTGTCTGTCTGTCGTGCGATAGCGGCCGTAAAAACCACGCTATTGACTTGAAACATTGTACACATGTTCATGATCTCCACGAAATTAGCTGTATAGTTTTGGGTGTGCATTCCATTTGTAGTTCGTGTACAGGGACACGCCAAAGTTTTTTTTATCATTACGGCCTATGGGAAGAATTTGTATGTACCGCGATAGCGGCCCCAAAAATAACGCTATAGACTTGCAATTTGGTACACATATTCACGAGCCCAACGGAATTAGCTGTATAGTGTTAGGTGTGTATTCCCTTTGTTGTTCGTGTACAGGGACACGCCAAAATTTTTCTTATCCTTACGGCCTATGGGAAGAATTTGTATGTACCGCAATAGCGGCCGCAAAAATCCTTCGATTGACTTGCAAATTGGCGCACACATTCCAGCTTTCCATATAAGTAGCTGTATAATTTTCATTGCTATACTTTTTATAAGCTGTGTACAGGGACACGCCAAAATTCTTAACATTACGGCGTATGGGGTGAATTTCGTTTAAACGCATTTTAATATCATTACTTTGCAATGAAGAAAATGAAACTAGAGTACGTGAGTAAGATGCTTAAACTTATGTTGCTTGAAGAAAATATGTGCTCTTAAGCTTTCTAATTAATGTACAGGACCTTACAAAAGTGTTCTGACATTGTCACTTAGTCATCCAAACGATGTTAAATTTGGAACAATTATTAATTTTAAACGCAAAATAAGCTGAATAGTTTTTACTGGTGTATACAATGTTTATGGTTCGTTTACAAAGACACACGAAAGAATTTCGTAACATTAGAGCCTATGGACGATTTTTTAATTTAAGCGCGCACTTTAATGCGTTTATGCTGAATTGAACTTAATAAAGTTAACATACATTATAAAGATGCTTAAAATCATGTTTACTCTAAAAAAAGGTTATGTATAGACTAAATAATTTATGGAACCACACAAAATAATCCCGAGTATGTACTGTAATCATCCAAATGATGTCAAATTAGTTTGAAAGATTAATGAGTTATAATTAATTAGATTTTTTCTTATTATTGACGTTTATAATGACTGTGGTTACTTTTCCGGGATACATAAAGGAATTTCGTACTTTTATGGTGTATAGTCAGTATTTCTTAAAAGTGTATTTTAACATGGTTACACCCCATCAAATATAATGAAATTTTATTAGAATTTTAAAAGCCTGTTTTCATGTTGAAAATGGTGGGCATATAATTGATAATTAGTTTAAAGGTTACGCAAAATATTTCCGATATGCTATGTAATTTTTTTTGTATGAAATTCGGTATTTATGAATTTCCGGGAAATAATACAAGACAGTCGTTTAATAAGAAGGCATATTGTTGCGTACTTGGGGGTTTGTAAGTTGTCCGAGAATGAAAGGCGAAACTTGCAAAAATTCAGTGATTTATTCACAGAAAGTTCCAGAAGAATACAGGTCTATAAACCAAGTATCAGCTTCAATTCAACCAGTAAACATAGCTTAAACAACAGCCGTTAACAGCAAAACAACAGTACAAACTGTTTAGCAATAACACATAAAGCAAGTCTCATTCAAAGAGGCTCAAAGCAAAGCAAGCATTTGACGAAACCGACACAGATCTGAGATTGGAAGCCTTGGCTAAAAAAAATGCTCCTTTTATACTATTCTATCGAACACAGACTGTTCTGGAAAATTGTCATATCTCATCAGCAAATAAGATTAGAGCTTCCATATTTGGTATATCCCTAATAAGGATTTTCTCGCCAAGGACGCCAAAAAAATCGCCAAGGAGAGAAACAGTCGCCAAATTTGGCGCCAAATACATTTGTTCCCACATTGGAGCTTTTTAATGCGTTTTTAAAGGAAAATGAGGTTATTTTAACACTAAAACGACTAGAAATACACAAAATCAGCATTTTATCGACATTCTAAGCCTTTTTGAAAGAATTTATACAAAAAAAAAATGCAATTATTTAGAATTCCGTTACACTTTATATCCGCCCCCCTCAGGAATGTATCTGATTATGGTAATAAGTAGATCGAATCAATATATACTATTATATAATAAGAAATAAATAAAAATGACCTATTGAAAAATGTCTGATGCAAATAGGACGTTGAAGCTCCTGATCTGCAGATCCACTAGTTTAATGAATAGTTCAAGAATCAGTTATATTATCTTGAGGAAGATTATATGACATCTTAATGAATGTAAATTAAATCATACTAAATGGAGTCATTAACAAGTTACTATTTAGAGGTAAAGAGTTGGTATTTCAAACAACCAATTAAATGCCAAGTATAATATGCAAATATTAATATTGTAAGAAAATATTTATGAATTGCATAAAATCAAAGTCAGGAATACTAATTGAAATAATACACATTTGTATAAGCGCATTAGCAGCTATAGTCAAAGTGTATATAATTTTTAAAATAGTGTTAATGCCAAAATAGGCCATTATTTGTATATATGTAATAATATATACAATAAGCAATAAATATGAAATTAAGTTAATAAATAATGATAGTAAGCATAATCAATAAGATAATAAATAAAATACATTTAAAATTTTTTTTGCGCATAAGCAGCAGATTAAATTTAAATGTAAATATAATAAATAATTTAATTCCTTTACAATACTCAGCAAATGAGAGAAAGATGAAAATACCAACAATGAAATTAAAAGTTAGATGTATTACGTATAAAGTTATTGTCAGAATTACCATTTAATTAAAATTCACTGATTAGTAAAAACATGTTAAAGTACTTACGCAGAAGTGTAATGACGTATATATCACTTAAGCCTAAACTATGAGATAGTTTTCATAATTCATTAATCCAGTAAATTCATGCAACACAAGATAAAAATTGAAAGAAATTAACCAAAAATACTATTGAAATAAAAAGGAATGCATGAAGGAAAAATAGAGTTAAAATGCTGAAACCCAGTACAGATATCATCAGGAAACTAGCAGTACTGTCAACATGGAATGCAAGATTTCTGAATATTGTATAGCTATTTCAGCAATATACAACACTAGTTTCAATCTTGCAAAAAAATAGAAAGATAAAAGGAAATTAGCTTATAAAATAACTTATCCATAATGAAAATTGGTGTTCGTGAAAGGTGATGGCCACATGTAAATCAAATCCAAATCGAATAAGTAGATAAAAGTCCGGGCGATTGCCAAAACGAACAAACTGAAAAGAAATGATTAAAAGTAGAGAATCGATTAATCGAAATAGTTTCTGAAATGAAATAAATGCAAGCATGAAGTGATAATTATTGTTCTTAAAATTTAAAAGCTGAAATCACAAATAAAGAATATTCTAGAGGGAAATTTAAGTATAATGTAGATCAATATGATTTTCACTGAAGGGCATACGTTCGACACAACGTATGAGCGCGCCATCTAATGTGGAAAAAATAAGTTACTATTAAGTGATTTAAGAAAAAGTGTACGATTAGAGGTTCAATTTACATGAGTGTAATTTATAGTCTTAAGCTAACAGATGAAAAGGCCAACAAGTGATGATAAAGTCATTATGATTAGGAAATTGGTGAATAATTTTAATTTTAAAATTTTAATAATTATTATTGTTATTAATATTATTATTAATATTATTATGTAGGAAATTGGTGAATAATTTTAATTTTAAAATTTTAATAATTATTATTGTTATTAATATAATTATCATTATTATTTACGTATAGTATTAACACACCATATTTGAATGAGATCTAATTTTTTTTTTTTTTTTTGATAATTAAGCAAATAAATTATGAATTGTTGAAACTTAATCAATATCAACCAGAAAGAGATGATGTATCCTGCAATCGCAATAAGACCAGGCTTCCTATTATTTTTTTTTTTATATAATTTAAATTCATCAACCCACCCAACCAACCAGCCAAACAACACCACCCTTCCTCCTTAATCAAACATCTTCCCTCCCATCCACCACATTTTAATTATTACTATTTTATTTATTTGTTATCTGTATTTTTTTTAAATATAGAAATGTATATATACACACACACATACACACACACACACATATATATATATATATATATATATACATATACATATACATATACACAAATACATTTTTTTTTTTTTTTTGAGACAATGAACATTTATTGATAAATAATCGAATAAATAAATCCCTTGGGATAACCCATAGCAGTAGCAGTTTTAATTAAATTGTTAATATTCTTGTTTTTGTAATGAGATGAACAAAGTCTGTTTATGCGAAATAGATGATTAAGAATAATATTTCTGTATACAGATAAATGAAGACAGGAATTAAAATGTGTAAATAAATTTACTTTAAAACACAAATCTTTTTGTTTATCATATAGATCAGTAGATATTTTACCACCATTTAATTTAAGTTGTAAATCTAAAAAGCTAATACAATTGTTGTTAATATAATTATGTGTTAGTGTAAGGTGAGAGGGATATTGAAATTTTAAAGATGGAGTAGAGTTATTAACATAAAAAATTATAATATCATCAATGTATCTATAAATAATGACATTATCATTACAGAAACTTTGTTCATAATGGTATAGATATAAGTCAGCTAACAGACTTGAGCTACAGCCCCCTTGTGGGATACCGACCTTTTGGATATAAATAGTGTTGTTATGTAGAATAAAATTATTGTGAATAATAAAATTTAAAAGAGTTTTAAAGGAAGCTGCACAAAAGTATTTAGGAAGAGAAAGTTCACTTTTAAAACGCAAATAAAGGTTGTAAATAATTTGATGAAGATCGGTTAAATTAATATTATTAAACAAGTCAGCAAAATCATAAGTAATAATTTCATTAACATTGTTCAGAGAACAATTTAAATTACTTACGCCGACATGAATGATAATAAAAAAAAGACCATTAAACTTAATGACAGAAAAATAAATAAATGACCATAGAAATAATTGGATAAAAATGCTTAAAATTAGAAGTAAATACTCATCAGGGGGCATGTACTTCATAAAGCTGTGAAAGCTGCATCGATTTCGTAAAACAATATAGCTAATCATAGCAATTTATAATGTTCCAGCCCCGATCGAAACAGCAAAACCATATTGAATGAGAAATTAAATTAATTATTAAATTAATTCTTCATGGAATCCAGAGAGAAAACTAGAAAAAAGCATAGTATCCACATGTAAAACATTTACACAAACTGGAGAATAGGATGATGCCAACAAAAAAAAAAAAAAAAAAAAAAAAAAAAAAATTAAAAATAAAAGCTTTGCAAACATCGATTAATCGATAAAGAATGAACGAGTGAGCATTTTCATTAACGGTAAAATACACAGAGTAATTATTTATTAAGTTAATAAAATTTTATTTTAGAGTTAATTAAAGTTTAAACTAGTTAATTGTTAATTTAAATTGTACGTAAATCAAGAAACATTAAAACTTTCAAAGAAAGAATATTAAAGAAAGAAGACATTAAGTCAGCAGTGAGCAAGCGCCATCTAGCGTTTAGATAGATAAACAATAAGTCAGTTAATTTATTTCAGGATCAAACGAACCAATGCTATAAGGAGTGTATTTAAGAAGTTTTAACTTCATGATTAAGAGAATATGTGGCTTGTGACACCAATTAAATAATTAGAGTTATGATTTCTGGATCTTATTAACGTCAAACCTAAAATATATAAACTAATAGTTGATCTTAATTTTATTAAAAATTAAAGTCAAAGTATTAAGAACTAAGTAAGTATAATTAAGTATACTAAATTAATTAAAGTCAAAGTATTAAGAAGAATTAAATGTTAAGTTGTAAAAAGACTCAATCACAAGCAATAATCCCAAAAAGCACACATGTAAGGATAAGCAATACAAGGCAGTCTTCAACAATTAAAGTTATTATTTAAATGTGATGATTTTTTAAATTATTATTATTGTAATTAAATTGGATTTATTGTTCAAACTAAACATGGGAAGCCACTAATAGCCAAATGCACACAATTAAATTTAACGAAAAAAGAGTTCATATTTCATAATATCAACCAGAAAAAAAAAAAGAAAGAAGAATGTAACTTGCAATAGCAATAATCCCTTTTTATTTTTTATTTATTTTTTAATTTTAATTCAACAGCAAACCCTCCCAACCAACCAGCCAAACAACATCCCCCATCCTTCTTAATCAAACATCTGCCCACCCATCCACCATTTTTTTTAATTACCTTAAATAGTTTTTTTTTAATGTGTGTGTGTGTATTATATAGAGACCTTTAATGATAAACAATTGAATAAATAATTTTTTTGGGATAACCCATTTTTGTAGCAGCATTAATTATGTGAGAGATATTTTTGTTTTTAAACCTAAATGAACAAAGATTATGTATGCGAAAGAGGTGATTGAGAATGATATATCTGTAAACAGAGATATGAAGACAAGAATGAAAATGTGTAAATAAATTTTCTTTGAAACAAAAAGCTTGTCTTTTGTCATACAAATCAGTATAAATTTTACTACCTTCAAGTTTATGCCTAAATAATTGCACAATTCCCGCACCAAAACATACAAATATTGTACATAGTATGTGCAACAATGTATTAAAGTTACAAAACATTTATAGCTTTTTGTGATACAGGATGACCCAAAGTATTTTCGCTTTTCTTCAATTTGGGGTTGGTCCCCAAGTTGCACACTGGACTTAATCCACAGTGAAAAATATGAGTTTTTAAATGTTCTTTGTATGTATGAAGGTTCAGGCCATTTCGTCTAGTATTTTTTTAGATAATCGGAAAAATCTAAAAAAAAAAAATCTAATAACTTATTCACTCACTGTATACAGTAGAGAAAGCATCGTTTTAGAGTCAAATTTTCAAAATCGATATTTTGTTATATTTGTACGGTTTGAGGTCCCCTGAATCTGAAAAACATTATTTTAGCGGTTGGTCTGTGTGTCTATCTGTGTGTTTGTTTTCAGCATATCTCAAGAACAAATAGTAGCAGGAAGACCAAACTCAGTATTCTACATCTGTATCACATATAGATGCTATACTAAACTTTTTGTTGAGATCAAGCAAAGGATTCGTTTACAGGGCCATCGAAGAGAATTCAAATACATTACGTCTATAGGCGAAATTTTTGTTAAGTACACTATAACATATATAGGATGCCCTAAACAAAATGGAATGATTTATATATATATGCAAAAAATCATATTTTGTGTTGATTGTCGTATGGAAATCATTCATCATTCATTCAGAGGGGCTATCCAAAGTATTTGGATATATTGGAGCTATACTTAGGAATTGCTGGAAGAATATTCCATTTTGTGCTACGTGTTTTTCATATAAGACCAAATTTAAGTACACAATATGATGTGTATATATTTTATAGACAATATACAGGGCTACCCAAAATTAAGCTAAACGTTCTTTTCTATTAAATGTAATTAATGGAAGTACTTTGCTAAATTTTACTATGTCGACGAACACTGCTCAGGAAGGAATATTAATTTTAAAGAAAGTATTTTTTGAAGTTCAATTTCCTACTTCCTTTTCTGTTTTTTTTTTTTTTTTTTTTTTTTGCATTACATAACTTTTTGAGTTCCTTGAGTACGAAAGTCAATTATTTTTCTTTTGATCTGTATGTATATCAGTTATCAACATAACTTAAAAACAAATAACTGCAGGACATTCATATTTAGTATTTCGAAGTTGGTATGCGTTTGCTACTTGAAAAATTAATCAAGATTGGCAATTTTCAAGGCCAATTAATAACAGCCTCGAGTTATATTTTTTAAAATAAATGTAGGCACAATGATTGAAACGGGAAGGGTTGTGGGGGGCGGTATCCCCCCCCTCCACACGCACATACGTAGAATTATACGTCAAATAAAACTGCCCGTAAACCTGTTTTAGATTATTTTTACACTACACTGAACTCTATTATTTTATCTTGTTGATTTTCCATCTTAATCTGCAATAAGTCTTTATGGTATTGAAATGCAGGATAAGAGAAATTCGTGTGAATGACACACCAGATTATTTTTTACTATAAAATACGGTGGTATTAATAATCTTTGTTTAATACATATTAGTAAATACCTTTAAGTATTAAGTTTCCAATCTGAAATCTGAAAATATCTAATCTTTTACTAAATTATTTTCGTCCGAATTTCAATAGTTTCTTCACGAATGAGACAATATCCAGCGTTATAAGTACAAAACTTTGAAAAAGCACCATAAAATGCAAGAACTCGCAGCAATATTATTTCGGGTCGAAAAAAACACAACCCTTCATCAGGAGAACAAAGTAGGCACGAGTGATGCAAACAAAGCGGCAATGCACCTGCCGCTCATCCCCCACAGAGGGGATTAGTATAATTTGGATAAAAAAAAATTCTTGCATTTTAAAAATAAATTACAGATATATTTTCCAACTACTCTAGTGTAAAGCTATGTTTTTACATATAAAATATTTCATCATATAATGCGTAGAAACCAGGAAGCAAATCATGATAATAATTATTAGGAATTTAAAAAGACAACGGCAACTGAAAATTACATATTGAAAAAAGCATGAAATAATGTATATAACTTTCATCAAGTGTTTATTATTATTATTATTATTATTGTAGTTGTATATATATGAATGTGCTTTTTAAATTAAAAAACAAACAGAAAAGAAAGAGAAACCAATATCTATTATTTTATTCAATTTTTAAATTATACAAATGGTATGAGTGGTTTATATGCAGTTGTAATTGCAAGAAATTGCTTATACTGAACAAAATCTAGTTTTCTAGTGATATTTGAATAAAAGAAAAAAAATTCCATTCAATGGCAGTCAATGAGTCTTTAGTTATATCAATACATCCTTACACTTTTTCCTTTTTATAACATTTTACACATACGCGCGCGTTCGCAAACACTGGATACATATTTTTTCACTCTAAATGTCTAGTAATCATTATTTTAAGCTTATATATCATTCTTTGAACAATATTTTACTTGGCATAATTAAATACATTTATATACTTACGATTTCCTAATAGAAAGTATTATAATTTTTAACAACAAACTTTTAATTACAAACTTTAAAAAAAAATCAATATTTACAAGGTAACCAATAAAGTTCTTGCCGTTTTCAATGGCCACAAAGGTAATGATTCACAGGAAGTGTAGCCTATTGCTAGTCCTTGAATTAATCATCATCGGCATCCAGAATCTTCTGCAAATGTGTCTCCAGTGGGTCTATTCTGGCCTGTACGTTAAAAAGACAAAGCGATCGTTATTTTTTCGATCGAAATCTCTTTCATAGCGATATTCCGTGGTAGAGCAATTCTGCCCTACGAACGTTATAATCAAACGAGGTGGGGGAAAACTGCGTTCGAGGTTAACTCTTTCATCCAATCAGGACGAAGCACGTGGTTTGTTTTATTGTGATTACAAGTGAGAAAGAGAGAGCAGACGGATGATGATCGCCATGTTTTGTTAAATATAGGTTGTTTGTTTGTTGTGAAAATGAAAAAAATAAAAAGCAAAGACACAGTGTGGATTCTTTTATGTGTTGTAGCAGAGCAGTTTTCCAGTTCAATTTAATTGTATAGTCTCGATGAGAAGGAAATTTAAAATAGCTAAGTAAATTTTTATATTAGACTGGCTGTTAAAATGAAATCGGCCACACGATATAATTATTTACTCGGCAAAATAAAGAGGAAGTATCACTTTCTAAAGATTCAAGTTAATAGATTTATTTTATTTACATGGTATGTACTCATGTTTTAATTATTTTTTCTAAAAATTAATTTTTTAATATAGTACGTACAATGCACCTTGTTTGAACTATATTTTTTGTTTAAGTGCAATTGAAATATTTGATATTTTGATATATTTGAGTAAAATTAATTAAACTGTAACGCTAATTCAGTGAGTAAAACATAAAAATATTTTTCTTTATTTATAAATTTATTTTTACTTAAATAATTGAAGTTAAAATTTATATAGCCATTGCCTATTGAAATGATATAAATATTTAAATATTGATTTGAACTAATGTGATAAAATTTGTTCGATTTTATTAAATTAAACGGGAATTTATTTTAATGATATTAGATCTTTTCTTTTTAAAAAAAGAAAAGAAAGTATATTATTATAAAGTATATAAATGTTTGATTTACACTGTATATACCAATTTCTAGAAAATTATTTGTATATTTATATGAAAAGTACGTTTCTTAATTTTTTACATAAATATATGAATAATATATTGCTTTCTAAAATATATTAAGCTTTAAAGTTGTTTAGATTTACTAAGCCCAAAATATTAAATAGAAGTATGCAATTGTTTAGAATTATTCAAAATAATTATTAAAAAAAGAAAGAAAAAGAAAAAAAAAAAAAAAAGATTTACAACTACAGCTGAAATTTTTATAATTTTAAAAGAAGAAAGTTTTTATATTATTCATTTTTTCTAATTTAGTAAATAAAACATAAAAATATTTTTCTCTATTTATAAAGACATCTTTATTTAAATATTTGAAGTTAAAACTTATAAAGTCATTGTCTATTGAGGTGATAAAAAATATTTAATGAGTGTTTTATATTAATATCATAAAATTTGTTTGATTTTATTAAATTAAATGTGAATTGTTTTTAAATAATGTTTTAATTTTTAACCCCCCCCCCCCCCAATATATATATAAGTTTGATTTAATCTGTATATTAATTTCTAGAAAATTATTTGTAAATTTATATGAAAAGTACATTACTCAATTTTTTACATAAATGTATATGATGAATAATGCATTGCTTTTTAAAAAATATTAAGCTTTAAAATTGTTTAGAAGATTTACTATACCCAAAATATTAAATTAAATCATAAATTTAAATAATAAACATTAAATCAAAAATTTAAATTATGTATGCAATCGTTTAGAGTCATTCAAAACAATTACTTAAATATATAATAATAATAATAATAAATAAATAACTAGGTTCTCAAATACAGTTGAAATTTTCATAATTTTAGAATAATAAAGTTTGTATTTTATTCCGTTTTCACTTTATTTAAATTTGGATATGTGTGGGAAAAACGAATTAATATTTGTTTACATTCTATGTATTTTAAGCTTTGCTAACATTTCTTTAACCAAGTTTCCTTATTTCATAAATCATAACTATTTCTTAAAAAAAAAAAAAAAAAAAGAATGATTAAACACCTTTATAATACCAAAAGGGCGCGCCATATTGTAACGAATACAAGAGCCACTCAACGACAGCCTTAGAGCTCTCGAAAAATAACGAAGATAAATATCGCTAAAATTTCGATCGCAACAGCCCAGAATACCAAATTATCGTTATATTCCGAAGATCGTTGAATTCCGAAGGAATATAACGAAGCGAACAGGCCAGAATAGACCCACAGCTGTGAAATCCCCTAGCGGTAAAACTCGGGGGGTTTGGACGCAAAGAAGTCAGTGAATGATTAGCGCAAGTCTGCTTCATTGGTAAAGGATTTTCCCCGAAGATGATCCAGAGAGTGTAATCGGATAGCGCAAGGTCAGGTGAGTAAGGAGGATGGCACAAAGTCTCCCAACCAAGTCGCTGTATGGCATCCTTGACCACCCGGGTGACAAGCGGTCTGGCGTTGTCACGAAAGAAGAGTACACCTTTGCAATTCGCCAGGGCTGGCTCCTTCTTTTGCAATGTTTACTGCACGCGTTCCAAATACTGAGAGTACAGTTTCGCAATCACCACTTGGCCCGTTTGTAGCAGCTCATAATGAACCACTTGACGACCTGTCCACGGGACAAAAAGCATAATCTTACGTGGGTGCACATGTGGCCTTGCACTGTGAGGGAAAGTATCCTGCAGTGACAACCAATGTTTGGAACTCTTGGGAGTGTCATACAAGACAAGATCCACTTTTCGTCACTGGTAAGCTCTTGATTGAATATGGATGTGATACGATGGGAAGAAAGCAACGACATACAGATTGCCACTCGTTGTCTCTTGTGGACTTCCAACAGCGCGTGCAGAACCCACTTGCTCAGCCTGTTCGTCTGATATGAAGTCTAACTGTTCCATCAGTAACGCTAAACTGTCTTACAAATTCACCTCACGTTAGACTACTGTCCTCCTTAATGGCCGCCTGCAGGACTTCGTCATCCAAGGCCTGTGATCGTCCTCTGCGAGGTTCATCACAGAGGGACAAATCTCCCGACCTGAATTTTTGAAACCGATGCCTTGCAGTAAGTTCATTCACAGCACTATCCCCAAACGCTTGACATATTCGGCGAATTGATGTAGCTGCTGATAAGCGCACTTTGAAGTCATAAAGCAAACAACACTGAACGAAATCCTTGGACACTTCTATTTGTTTCCGCTACTGTACGAGTTACAATTACGAATGATGAAAGTGCACAGTGAACCTACTTTTAGGGTTACATACATACAGAACGCTTGCAATTTCGATGGCGTAAATTTTGCCTTTTTTTTTTTTTTTTTTTTTTTTTTTTGCAAATACAGTCAGCAGCAAAAGTATGCGAGCGCTAGCAAAAATTCCTATGTAAAAAAGGCACACTTAATGCAGTTTTGTTAAATAAATCCTTATTGAATCCTGTTCTTAGTCTGTCTAAGAACATGATTCGGAAAGGATTTATTTAACAAAGCAGTGTTAAATGTGATTTTTTTACATAAGAATTTTTGCTAGTGCTCGGATATTTTTGCTGCCGACTGTAGTCATACATTTGGAACGCTTGCAATCGGCTTTGCAACCGAAAGTGTTTCATTTGTATGTACCCCTTATAACAACTGATATTCCTACTATCGACCGACCAGTTTTTCACCCACCTGATACACTCATTGCATACGTATTCTCACTTCATCCGATAGCAAAGCAAAAACGGCAATAACGTCATCTGTTACCTTGTATTATTTACTAATTTGATTTTCTGAAAAATATGTGTATTATACATCGGTATATTAGTATTTTGATAGCAATACTATATTCTAGACAACATTTACAGAATCTACAGTCGGTAACAAAAGTGTCCGAACACTAGCAAAAATTCCTATGGAAAAAGGCACACTTCATACGGTTTTGTTAAATAAATCCTTGTCGAATCCTGTTCTTAGTCAGTCGAACAATATGATTCGATAAGGATTTATTTAACAAAACCGTATGAAGTGTATTTTTTTACATAGAAACTTTTGCTAGTGTTCGGACACTTTTGTTACCGATTGTACAATCTGGCGCATCTTTCTTACCCCTATTTACGAATAAAGAATTTTCTTTTATTTAATTGCAGAAAGTAATTTTAAATGATTACAGTATGAAAGTATTGGTGCAAAAACTCCGCCAGAGGGTGATCTTTGCATTTATTGAACGAAATCACATTAGAAATAAAGATAATATTTAAGGGAATTTCGAAATACTAAGTAAGCTTATAAAGAAAAAAAAAAAAAAAAAAAAAAAAAAAAAAATTCTACTCGCAGCTACTAATAAATTATATTTTGCTGACAGCAAGATATCGCAATTTAGCAATATTTTCTTCTTATTTACATGCATGTTGATTGCTCGGGGATGATGATGGGGAATAATTATTTTTTGAAAATTATAAATAAATATATATTATTCAGTTTTAATATATTAATTTATAATAATTATTTTTTTTAAATAGTTGCGTATTTTTGGCTAATTCGTAAATTGTGTTTTTACACACTGCTATTTTCTAATAATAATGATTACCTAATAAATGTACAGAATTTCTGTCATAAATAACCAATAATTACTGTTAAAAAATACTAGTATTAGTGATCCCCGGGTTTAAACGTCTACAATACATAACCTCGCCAACAGCCGAAGCCCATGTTATTCTATGAGAAATTTGTTTCCACAATTACTTATTGTTTAATATGTTTCGTTTTTAAATTCCGTTATTAAATTCAGAAATATTTCACAACCGTTAAATTAATACCCGTTTTTAAATATTTATTTTTTTAATTTTTAATATTCTATTTTTAAATTTAAAAAAACGAAAAATTAACTAAATGCATTTTGCGCATATTTTAATTAGAAAATAAAATGTGAAAAATCAAATTTTTGAAAACAAGTACTAATTTAACGGTTTTGAATTTTTTTAATGTGAAAATGGGATTAAAAAAAAACACATTAATAAATGAGTAATTGCAAAAACAAATCTCCCCATAGAATAGCATGGGTTTTGGCTGTCGGCGGAGTGAGAAAGTGTACTCTCATAATCAGACTCTGAAGAAGAGTATTCCGTTATTTATTTCTAATTGTCCTAATGTCTTGCGTAAAATCTGCAAGTCAGATACTATTTCACCAGATGTTGTTATACTAAAAATTGTATTTAATAAAATATATTGTTTTTCTTCGTTTATAATGCCTGAATCAGATATCAGTTTGACAGCAGAATAAAATTTCTTGTGTAAAACGGATATATGTGACATGTGGATAATACGCAGGAAATTAGACTATTATGTTATTTTTAACAATTCGATAATAAACACGCACAGAAATGTCGTACTATACAAAACTTTATTCGCATGATTAAAAAATTTTAACAATATTTCAGATAAGCTGTTTAGTAACAATAACAAAAAGTACCTTATTTAAGAAAAAAGTACATTCTAAAAAGTATAGTACAAATTAAAGAATTTTTTAAGACTTGTCTCATGTGTGTATTATTAATATATTTATTTTTAAAAAATTCAAAACCAAAATATTTTATTTGATATGACTTAAAGAATTAACGCTTCATAATTTTATGTAGCTAATTCTTCATTCAATCATAAAAATATCTGCTACATCACGGTTGTTTTTATGCTTGGAAGTTAAATAAATAATATTAGGATAATTTTATGTAGCTCATGCTTAAAAAAATCTGGTGTGTAAAAACCGCATAATTTCCACACCCCCACCACTATGCCTATTATAAACTATTGGAGATAGCATGGTGAGATTACTTAAAATTGACTTAACCAATATACCTTTAATAGTAAACTAATAACATTCATCGTAAATTACATGGGAAAGAGCGTTTGTATATTAATAATAAAAAATAAAATAAAATAAATCAATAGAGCCGTATTTTGAAACACTATTTTCCGAGATCTAAAACAGACCTACCTAAATAAGGCAGCCAGTAAATTTTCCTGCTGTAACCAAGAATCAAGAAAGGATTTATGTAGTAAATTTCAAGAAAATCGTTAGAGCCTTATTTTAGATACCGATTTTTGGTCCTACTTCCGATTTTTACCAAAACTTAGCAAACTTATCAGCTCACCAGAAACCAACAATTATATATGAAGAGCCATTTAAAAGGGAACTAATAAGGCGAGTTTAAAGAAAATCCCTTAAGTCGCTTTCTAAGAGAGCCACTTGCGGGACCTAAAATTGACCTTATTATTCAGGACGCTTATTAATTTTTCTGAAGTATCTAACTAATACATATGAAAAGACATCTAAAAGAGAGTTTATATAGCAACATTGAAGAGAATCGTTGCAGCTATGCTTTTGAGATACAGACTTACGGTCACACTTCCGGTTTTCTAAGTTTCAACAAAGTTGACAAAATCATCTGTGCATCGAACCTGTCTTAGTTACAAAGTTTCGTCGTTATAGTTTTTTACTTTTCGATATATGATAGTCAGAATATCCTCTCCCACATTAAACTTAATCCTACACTAACATTAATCTTAAACTTTAAGATTCGAAGTTTTAATTATTCTCGATTCCTCCCTCCCCCCCCCCCCACACACACACACAAGGCAAAATTAACATCGGGAGGGGAAGGAAAATATTCGCCTTTATTATAAAATGACATTGTATCAGTTTATCATAAAAAAGTAATAAGCAATAGGTAGATTTCTAAAAAAATCAACCTAAAAAATATAATCAATCGTTTGTTTCCCAGTTTTGCTTAAAAAGATTACACAAAATTACACTTTCAATATTCAAAGGATTTTTTTCCCCCTTGCTTTTTCATGTTGAGTACGGTGATATTTCTATTAAGTATTACGAATTCTGTAATTTTTTTATGAAGCAGTAAAATGAGTGAAAACCTAGTGTGAAACCTAATGAGTGAAAACTTCAACTCCAGTAGTTTGAAACCCTAGTGTGAAACCTAATGAGTGAAAACCTCAACTCCAGTAGGTGAGTTGACTTAGTAGTCTGATTCCCAGGAATATACCGAAGCGGGAGAGCCATCTCTTCCGTGGAGGATCAAAATTGTGATGGCGTGTCTCCAGACCACCTCTAGGGGTGTGTCCCAGACCGTCGCCAATTGCCCATCTGCGCAGCACTAGTAAGACGTAAAAAAAACAACCAACCAACCAACCCAGGAATATATTTCTACCAACAGATGTTTGAGGTTGATTTATTCTCTACGATGGCGATTCGGGTAATATGGGATACTAACGATTCCATATTATTTGCGATTTTTGTAAAACTTGAATATTGATAATTGTTTCAATACTCTTTATTTTCAATAATAATTTCAAAATGAAATGTTTGCACGGCAATTCTTCGCGATTTTCTGCAAAAATACAGTCGGTAACAAAAGTGTCCGAACACTAGCAAAAATTCCTATGTAAAAAAGTACACTTCATACGGTTTTGTTAAATAAATCCTTATCGAATCATGTTTTTAGACTGACTAAGAAGAGGATTCGACAAGGATTTATTTAAAAAAAAAAAAAAAAAAAAAAAAAAAGTATGAAGTGTACTTTTTTTACATAGGAATTTTTGCAAGTGTTCGGACACTTTTGTTACCGATTGTATTATCCTACTTCCTATTATCCTTGGTATTCCATACTTCCCTTCATATCTATTCCATATTACCCGCTTGTTTCATATTACCCGAAAATAGCTTTTTTTTTTTTCTGCCAACTAAAAATTTTGCATGTAAACTCTATTTTTTGTAACATAAAACCATCAAAACACATTAACAACACATGAAATTTGATTTGCAATAGTCGAATCCTCAATGATCCATGATCCAAAATACTTCAGTTTTTATTATTTTAAGTTCAAATAGAAATGGTTTTCCAAGTTCAACTATTTTCCTTATACGATAATTTACTTTATCTCGCACTTTTAAGACATAATATATCATCAAGAATTTGTATGCGTGTGAATTGATTGCAAATTTTTCAAAAAGCTTCAGAAAACAGATATTTAGAGAGTAAAGGAATTTCTAATTAAAAAAAGAAGTAATTACGTTTTGCATATTTTTAAAAGTGAGAATATTACATGTACATGATGGTTAAAATAATATATTGGTTAAAAATATAATACGTTATTTTGAAAATGAATTATGCATTTAAAAATAAGTGGTTTTAAACGTTAATTATTCTTCCAACGAAAACGTATTTAATGAAATTTTAAAGTCTTGCAAAAGTTTATTAAAGAAATTGAGGCTTTAGGTAATTCGGACTTTTAGCAAGACGGGCTTTTAAAATATCGTCTTATTCTACCACAGAAGTACAGATTTCTTTATTTTCTTTCTTTCTTTTTTTTTAAAGAAATATTTCTCATTTTCGTATTTTGATTTTAAAAGAGAATCAAGAGAATCAAATAAAATGTTCAACAGATGAATCCCAATTTGAATTATTGAGGAAAAACTGTCGCGAATAGCTGAAAGTCATAATGAACGATTTTAAATAAAAGTAGACATTTTATCCATCTATGGTGATCGAAAATCATATTTAGTCACTGGGACATTTTCTTCATACTATTTTATGTGTTTATACAAAAACAATAAATTTTATAAAATATTGTAGAAATAATATATAACATCTTATATATTATAGCATCTGGATGACCGAGTTTATTCGGTTTCATTGTAAAAATAATTCGTAGTGCAGATACAATGATTTGTTTCCAGATATTTCTTACTTGTTTGCCCATGGCGGAGTGCAGGTTACCACTGAAAGCTAATTTTCCTGGAGGTACGGTAAATTAAAAACAAATTATCATACAAAACCTCTAACTACAATTTCTTATCAAAATCGTTCAAGCAATTTCCTAGAAATCAAATTTCTGATGTATATTGTTCTAGGCAAGGACCAGTGACGGTTAATTTTTCTGAAGAAGAAGATAAGCCAGATCTGTTTATCATCTTAAAAAATCTCACTATATACAGTCGGTAACAAAAGTGTCCGAACACTAGCAAAAATTCCTATGTAAAAAAAAGTACACTTCATACGGTTTTCTTAAATAAATCCTTGTCGAATCCTCTTCTTAGTCAGTCTAAGAACATGATTCGATAAGGATTTATTTAACAGAATCGTATGAAGTGTATTTTTTTTACATAAGATTTTTTGTTAGTGTTCGGACACGTTTGTTACCGATTGTATATGTGTATATATATATATATATATATATATATATATTCTTTTTTTTTTTTTTTTTTTTTTTTTTTTTTCAAAATCGTTTCAGCTATATTTAAGAAAACAAAATCTATGCCGTTTTTCTCCCCTGTGGTGTGTGGATTACCCGTGAACGCGAATTATACTGAAATTGAGGGTATTTCAGATCGAAATGCCTTCTCGAAAACACACTAACTGATATTTATCAAAACCATTTGAGTATTAAGAAAAAAAAAATGTTTCTGCTTTTTTTTTTTCCTGGGTAAATCTCGGGCTACCGAGGAATGCTAAATTTTCAAATGAGAATGTCAGACTCTTGTGTTTACAATTCAATTGCAAGCACAAAAATTCCCCAAATCTAGATTTTTATCAAAATCATTTAAACAGTTTCGAAGAAAACCATGTCTCTGCCATATTTTGCCACATGCAAAATGAAGGTTTATAGTGAATGCAAATTTTCTTGAAGATGAGGATAAATCAAATGGGTTTCTCATCTCAAAAAATCCCTAATTCTAAGTTTTATCAAAATCGTTACTTTCATTTCCTGGAAAACCAATTTTCTGTCGTAGTTTTGAAGTGGGCGGAGTAAGGGTTAACTATAAAAATTAACTTTCTTGAGGATGAGGCAAGTTCAGTTTTAATTGTCATTTAAAAAGTCTAAAAACTTAAATATTCATCTAAATCGTTCGAGCAATTTCCAAGAAAATCAAATTCCAGCCATAATTTGCCGCGGTGGACTAAGGCTTAACTTAGCGGTGAACGTTAATGAGGACACGTCAGATAAGTATCTCCTTAAACAAATAATATATATATATATATATATATATATATATATATATATGGATACGTTTTTATTAAAATTGTTCGATTTATCACCGAGAAAATCAAGATTCTGCCATATTTTGCCGTGGACGGGAAAAAGTTAACAGTGAACGCTAATTTTCGTGAAGAAGTGCATAAGTCAGAGGGATTTGTCATCTCAAAAAGACACTTAATCCTAAGTTTTTATCAAAATCGTTAGAGCCATTTACCAGACTACCATGTCTCAGCCATATTTTTCAACGAAAGGAATAAAGGTTAATAGCGAAAGCAAATTTTCCAGAAGATGAAGATAAATCAGATGGGTTTGTCATCTCAAAGCAGCCTTATAGTCTTATTTCTAAGTTTTTATGAAAATCATGTGAACCCTTCCGGGAGTAAACCCGATTTCAACTGTTGGAGATGACGACTAACTGTTAACGGTGAACGCTAATTTTCCTGACTATGAGTCCGAATTGAATGAGTTTCTCATCTCAAGAAATCCTTAACGCTTTTACCAATATCTTTAGATTCATTTCTAAGAAAAAGAGGTTTTTGTGATATTTTGCAGAAGATGGAGTGAGGGGTAACAGTGAACTCTAATTTTCCTAAAGATGAAGATAAGTCCAATAGATTTCCCATCTCAAAAAATTTTAACACTAAGTTTTTATTAAAATCATCAGATCCATTTTAAAGTAAATCCAAATTTTTCCATATTTTTCCTCCGGTGGCTGATGTGTTAATGGTGAATGCGATATTTCCTGAAGATAAGTCTCGTCTATTTTTCACCACATAAAACACTCAACCGATCTTTCCTCAAAGTTGTTATATTTATTTCCGTGTAAACCCATATTTTGCAAACGGCAGTTAAAGGGTTAACAGCGAATTCAAGTCTTTCTCAAAAAAGAAAAAAAAAAAGTCTAATTAATTTTTTATTCAAACAACTCTTAATCCTAAACATTAATGAAAATCACTATATCCATTTCGAAGTAAACTCAATTTCTGTCACGTTTTACATCCAACAAATAAAAGGTCAACCCTAATTTTGACGAAAATGATGATAAATCTAATCGATTTTTTACTCCAAAACACTTAACCCCAAACGTTCATCAAAATCGTTCATCTATTTTCGATAAAACCCAATTTCTACCATATTTTGCAAATGGCAGTTACAGGACTAACAATAAACGCGAAATTTCAGGAATATAAGGGCAAATCTAATTGGTTTTTCAACCCAAACAACACTTAACCCAAACTTTCATCAAAACCGTTATATCCTTTTCTAACTAAACCCAATTTTTGTTATATGTTGCAACTGGTCGATAAAGGGTTAACAGCGAACGTGAATTTTCCTGAATTTATTCTGAATTCATCCTGGATCGATTTAGCACCCCAAAAAAGACTTAACCCCAAACTTTCATCAAAATCGCTTTATCCATTTCCGAGGAAACCCAATTTCTGCCATATGTTGCAACTGGCCAATAAAGGGTTCACAGTGAACGTGAATTTTCCTAAAGATGAGGTTAAGCCTGATCTTTTTTTTTATTTTATTTTTTCTTTTTTTTTTTACACCAAAAACCCTTAACCGCAAACTTTCATCAGAATCGTTAGAGCCGTTACCGAGATCCCCAAGACAAATATATATACCAAGTCACATGATAAACTCGTTTAATATTAGAGAAGAATATTCTTTCTTTCTTTTTTTATCATTCTTGTTTTAAAAATACTAATGATTTAGAAAACATTTTGTAAAAACGAATACTTTGTAGAATATCTAAGTTAATATTTTTAAGCAAAAGGTTTGCATAATATTAATATTCTTGAAACCAATGAGGTCAAGAATAATACGTTATTTTTTAAACAGATCCGCATCAGTCATTTTTCTTCAAAACAAAGGGTAATTCAGAAAGAACTGAAGTTATCCTTATTACCTGTATGGGGATTGTATTTTTTGAAATAATTTTATTGAAAATAGTAATTTAATAACTAGTGAATAGGATTTATCAAATTGACTAGGCAGATTTTTGGGGAAATTCAACAATTTTTATAATAAAGGAATATGGACGGTGTAAGGTGCGCCAAATCTGGCAAACTTGCGCCGCCACAATTAAGTATGGCAACCCAACTCTCGGAACGAGAAGCAGATCTCGGGAAAGACGGAGTCGGGGGGGTTGAAGGAAGAACTAGGATGTGTGCTGGTATCAGCGACTATAGTAGTTATGAACGAAATATAAGCCAGAATTTATTCTTTGTACATATGGCATTGTAAATGCCATCAAATTTATTATGTAATTCATCTGTGGTGTGTCCCATTATAGAAATTTTAATAAACAACTTGGGACTAATTATGACTTTATTATCATTTGTGTCTCTCACTACTCACTTAGAATTTCACGTCCAAGATGTGCTAATTTACACCCCTACCTAAACATAAAATTAGCCCACGGTGACTGATTTTATCACTTTTAAAAACAAAAAAACACATATATATATAAATGTTACTACAAAACATATACTTTCAAAATACTATCAAATACACTATATAATTTTAATTTGATTATATATATATATATATATGCAATATAAAAATAACAATAACAATAATGCAAGTAAACTTCTATTCCAGCCTTGACAGACCGTCTGCACCTCTGTGCTGGACACCTGGTCTATGAGTGATGGAATGATTCCATCTTTGAAGAGCTAGAGCCCAACGGGTTAACTTGGGACTCTTAGGAGTAGTATGATTTAAGTACTTAAGTGGATTATGATCAGAAATGATCTCTACCTTAGCCCCATAAATCCACTTATCGAATTTATTCAGTCCGAATAAAACTGCCCATGCTTCTTTTTCGATGCTTGCCCAATTTTTCTGCGTCGTATTGAATTTTTGGCTTGCGAACGCTATTGGGCGATAAGATCCATCAGCATCTTGTTGGGTTAAACAACATCCTACAGCATAGTCAGATGCATCACAATGATCTTGGAATGGCAAGTTGGCATCAGGGGTAGCCAGGCTAGTTACCTCACACAATAACTCTTTTAGTTTGTCAAAAGATTTTTGTTCGGCCTCACCCCAACTGACTATGTTTGATTTATTTTTCTTGGTCAGCTCCGTGAGTGGAGAAGATATTTCCGCATAATTTGGTATATAAGTGCGATAGAAAACCATCAGTCCCAAAACAGACCTGACATCCTTTTTAGTGACAGGCTTAGCTAACTTTCTAATAGCTGATATCTTATCTTCTTCAGGACCATGCCTACCTCCCCCTATCACGTGACCCAAATATTTTATTTTCCGCGCAGCAAAGGAACATTTATCCAATCTCACCGAGAAACCTAACTTATGTAACTCGGTTAGAATCAACTCTAAATGGGCCAAATGTTCTTCAAAAGATCTAGAGAAAATGACCACATCATCCATGTATGCCTGTGCATAATCTGAATGAGCTTTTAAGATACGGTTCATTTCTCGTTGAAAAGTACCCGATGCCCCTGCTAGACCAAAAGGCATTGTCTTCCACTGGTACACGGCATTGTGAGTGGTAAATGCTGTTAATGGTTTACTTTCCTTATCCATTTTAATTTGCCAGTACCCCTTTAAAAGATCTAAACTGGTTAACCAATGGGCTGATCCTGCAGTGAAAATTAACTCTTGCATATCTTCCATGGGAAAAACCGGAACTTTAGTTACCGCATTTAAAGCCCTGAAATCGATACACATTCTTACTGAAGTATCTTTTTTCGCAACGCAAACAATTGGATGAGCTATTTCAGATTCTGATGGTTCTATTAAATCTAGATCTAACAATTCTTGAACCTGACGTTCAACTTCCATTCTATATGCCATGGGAACACTGTAACATTGGGTTTTTTTCCGAATTGCATTTGGTAATAATTCAATTTTATGAGTGCCCACCGAGGTTGGTTGAACAGGCTTAGTAAAGATATGTTTACATTTTACAATTAAATTTCTAAGAGTTTTCCACTCAGAAGCATTTAAATGTTCAACTTTAAGACTATCAAGAATTTCAAAGAATTTAGATTCCTTGGTAGCGGTAGGTAAAGTTTCAACATGACCGAATTCTTTTTCTTCCTCAAAAATAACATTTACAGAATTCGAACTAGCTATATAATGTTTTAATTTATTTTGATGAATATGTTTGGTCGCACCATCTGGTAATTTCATTATAAAAGAATGAGGATTACGTTTTTCAACAATAGTTGCGGGACCCTGCCATCTGGCAAATAATTTATTTGTTGAATCGGGTATTAAAACTATCACCTGATCCCCAACTTTGAATACTTTGTTAGACGATCTTAAATTGTGGTAGTAAGCTGTTTTTTCCTGTTGTACTGCCGAAACAAGTTTAGCTTGCTCCGCAGCCTTCTCAAGTTTTAATTTTAAATCTTCTAAATATTTAGCAACAGGAGTAGTACCTAACTGTATATTATTATGTCTCCCGGTCCAAGTAGATTTTAAGATTGACAAAGGACCTTGTGGTTGCCTACCATACAATAACTGAAATGGAGACACACCCGTAGTTGAATGGGGTATTTCTCTGTAGGCCCACAACACATAAGGAATTTGCAAATGCCACCCTCTACCTTCTTCCCTTATTACATTATGTAACATGTTTTTCAGTGTTCTATTAAATCTCTCCACCAATCCGTTCGATTCTGGATATCCTGGGGTAGAGAATCTTGGACTGCTCCTTATACGTTTCTCGAACTCTTTAATCAGTTCAGCTATGAAGTTTGTCCCGTTATCAGACGCGATAACATTCGGTATTCCGGTCTTCGAAAAAAATGCTTAGCAACGCCTCACAAGTTGTTTTTGCATTTAGACTAGTCAACGGTATGGCTTCGCCCCACCTAGTATGTTGGTCGACCATACACAATATATATTTATGTCCCTTCGAACTTGGGGGATCGATCGGACCTATCAAATCTATATTTACTACCTGAAATGGTAATTCCGGTCTCGTCACCGGCGTGATTGGCGTTCGGTCATTTGTTCTAACTGCTTGAGTGAGTTGACACTCTTTACATGATCTACAATATTTTTTTACGTCAGCCCTCATACCTTCCCAGAAGAATAAGTATTTGATCCTCTCTAGAGTTTTTCTAGGACCCATATGGCTGCTAAACACTGAGGTATGAGCAAGTTTTAGTACCTCCTTTCGCCTACATTGTGGAAGTACAAGTTGCCCAATGCTCTCCCCGAGTATTTTGTCCCTATGAAATAAGTAACCATCTACCTGATAGTAATTACCCTTACCTTCCTTAGCATGCTTCCAAGCTACTGCTAAATCGGTACACTGCTCTTGCTCAGAGCGAAAAGTATCAGCTACCATTCTTCCCTTATTTGGCTCAGTGATTGCCTCACCATCCCTAGTATTTACCGTTCCCACTTCATTTCCACATGAAGAAATTTCCCTTTGAGATTCCTCAAAAATAAAATTGTCCCGTGCTTTTTCTGACAGTGTCCCAGATGAAACTTCCGTCGTTCCATCTAAATGTCCCGAGTCCCACCTCAGGTCCTGAGAGTTCTGAGCCAGTGAAATTCCTTCACTCTGGGCTCCTCCCAACATGTTCAAAACATCCGGTGGAAGTAACACGTCTTCCACCAAAACATCTGCCAAAGCACACAACACTTGCTGATGCACCACATTAACCTGGCCACCAGTAGCAAGACCTAACGGAACGTAAACTAAAGGACATTTCACCGCCGGACCAAAAATACCCTTCAAGAAAATTGTAGAAGCCCCTTCGACCGAAATTCCCGGAACTAGTTATTTTTTGACAACCGTAATTTCTGTTCCCGAATCCACCAATGTGTCAACTAATTTACCATCTACACTGATAGATGTCTTTTGTAGTTTGCTTAATTTATCCTCAATAGCTCGCCTAGGGATGACTTCCCCTAGTAAGTCTACCCTGGCTGATACAGTTTCTTCCTTTGAGCCTGTACCCTCTGCAGAAACTTTATTAATGTTAAGCCTCCTAGTATCTGACCCTTTATTTTTTGGACAATCCCGTCTGAAATGTTTGTCGGACCCACATGTGAAACACGTTGGTTTTTTAATTTCTGAGAGCTCTGATTTTTCGAAATTTTTCTTGGGGAAAAAATTGTTAAAATCGGACCTTTTTTCACTAAACTGCGGTTTACCCAAATTAGAATGATACCCCTTTTTATCAAAATCCATCCCTTTGGCTCTTACTGACCCATCATAGGACTTACCCTTAGATGCATAAAATACATCACAATGCTTACCTAAATCCTTTGGCTTGAACCAATCTTCTCCTTGAAGAACTCTTATGTGGGTTGCAGTTTCTGCATCCAAGGTTTGAAAGATTTTATCCGATACAATGAGCTGATTCAGCGACTCAAAATCACTTACCTTCCTGGCCTTGCAGTAATACAGCCACATTGAGGTTAACCTGGACGCGAATTGAGAAAAATTCTCGTCAGGATTACGTTTTGCCGTACGAAAATTTTCTAAACATAATTTTGGAGAAGGTTCATACTCTTGCAACACTAATTTTTTCAAAGATTCATAGTTATTTAATTCCTTTTCTTCAATATTAGCTAACAGATTAGTTACTTTATCCCCTAATAAGCAAAGTAAAACTTTAGGTTTAAATTCGTCGTTAACATTTTCATTTACAAACGCTTTCTCTAAACTCGAGAAAAAATAGTCCCATCCATCTGATTTACTAGGAACCTTAACTGTTAAGAGTCTAACCATCCTAACTATTTCATCTAAAGATTTTATACGCGTGGTTTGATCACTATTTTGAACCAAATTTTGATTACTCTTAGACAATTCTACTTCTAAACGAAGTTTTTCCAATTCAAATTTCTCCCTTTCTCTCTCTGTCTGTAACATAAATTCCCGCTCTAGTTTTAACTTATTTTCATTTTCCAGTTTTTGTTCCCGTTCTACCCTTTCAGTTATGATAGCATCTAAATATTCCTTTGCTTCTTCCTCTTTATATCGCTTATTAGCTAAAATTAATTCCTTTAATTCCGATTTAGATAACTTTTCATCAACCTTTTCCCCATAATCTTGTGCCAGACAAATTAAATCTGCTTTTTTTACTTTTGATTAGAAAAGACATTTTTTTATTTATTTATTTATTTTTCTGGGCCACCCGAATGCCAAATTACCTTACAATAAAATGAAAATAAAAAGCAAAATATATCCAAAATATTCAAGAAATATCAAAAGAAACATTACTCTTTTTATACGATAAATTCTTTTTATGCGAGAACAAAAAAAAAAGATATAAAACATTTATCAGAAATAAACCAGAGCTGTTTAATTATACTCATGCATTTGTCATAAAAAAAAAAAAATACATATATTTATTCATTAATTTTTTTCTTTATCCTTCCTTTTATTAAAATAATATTAATAATAATTACTTAGGAATTAAATAATGATGCAATAAATCTATCTCTAATTATTCAGACACAATGAACTAGAGAAAAAAAAAACACTTTCAACTGTCTTCTCAAAAACAAAATAAAATAAATAAATTTATCATTTAAGTATTTCATAACCCACAGCAATATATATCTTATTTATATATATATACTGAGACAGGAAATAGATTTATTTTTCTAACTTTTACTAAGCAATAATAAAATAAGAAAAAAAAAAACTCTTTTTTCCAATATTGATGATCAAACAAAAAAAAAAAAAAAAAAAAAAAAAAAAAGAAAGAAAGAAATATCATTACGATCTACCGAAGATGACTCAATTGGCGCCAATAAAAAAAAACAGATGTCCAGATGTCTATCACCTGCTCTACTTTCGTAGAGTGAAAAAGAAACAAATCCATAATTATAAAACATTTCGATTACACATATACTGAAATATGTTTAATTAAACCAAATATATTCCTTTTTCTTTACCTTTTTATAAAATAAAAACTGTGATAATAATTGTACTAATTAAAAATAATTAAACATTTATAATTCACATAAGATATAAAATAACCATAATAAAAAAATATATTTATATCAAAGATATTCCATAAGATTCGAAATAGAATAAAATTAATACTCTTTTTATTCTTTATTTTTTTATCAACTTGTTGATATTCTTTAATGATTGAACTTCTGATATGAGAAAATTATATAGTACTTACAGTACCTTAGTGTGCAGGTAAAAGAAATAACGGAAAGAACGACTATACTTGAAAACTATAGATGCAGTCATTCATACATGTCACTGTCCTGAAACACTCAGTGTAAGAGTTCTCACGACAAGGATAAATTTCGTGCAGTGCAGATGTACGGACGTACGAAGCCATAGAAAAAGAACACTTACAAAAAGAACGCTTTAAAATCGGTGATGGTGTGTGCAATGTGCATACTGCACTCTGTATACACAAGATTTTTTCCCTCCTTTCTTCGTTGTTTTCACTATATTCAAAAATCGCTGGATCACTCAAAAATCGTAAGACGGCACTTAAAAATTGTAGAAGAACAAGAACACGTAGGTGCTTTACATATACACCAGATATTGGATCCATACATTAGGCTCTGATTAGCCCGTAGAACACTGAAGAATTTAAGGACAGCATGCCCCAATTCCGTCATCTTATTTGAATGACAGATGACCACCGGCTATTGTGGCCGTTCCGCTGTGACACCACAATGTGTACGATAATTTTTTCGTCTCTCTTCACCATCCTTTCTTCTGACACCAGTGTAAATTAGCACAGACGGGATGATCAAAATTTTTATACTTCAATGAATATTCTTCAAATATACTCACTAATTTATTATTATTATTATTATTATTATTATTCAATTTTTTAACTTTATTAGATTTATTAATTTTTTTTAAATATTATTTAAAAAATGGAAATTTATTTTAATTGCAGATCATTATAACTACATTCTATGGACGTTCATATGGATGAGCTATGTGAGTGCAACTTATGAAATTATGCATTTATATGAGGTTGAAATTTATTAAAATAAAATTATATATAATACGTTTACAGGAAAATTTAAAAGAATAAAATTGTCAAAAATTTCGTGCGATGTTTAGAAGACATAATAGATGTAATATTTTAAAAAATTTAAACTTGCTTTAAATTTTTACATTTGAAAAGTACAAAACTATTAACTAAATCTTATTTAATTACTAATAAATAAACTACACTCCCACAAAAATATTTTTTAAATCATATATATTACTTTTACATAATTAAATTAATCTTTAAAAATCAGCATCTCTGTTTATAATTTTAGAAAAGCTTTAAATTATAAACAAATTATTTCTAAATGAAAATCATAACTTCTTGATATTCTTTTCATTATTTACGTTTAAACTTTTCTTCTTCTTCTACAAGAGTCTGTAAAGTTAAACCAAAGTTCCTTATTATTTCCTAGAAATGTTTGAACTCCATTTAAAAATTTAAAGTTGAAAAATTCCTTTTGGATAAATTAGTGGATGTCTACTGTTCTTGATTTATGAGCATTATCTGTTACCTGTACTGTATTTTCTTTTATTTTTGCTTTTTTTACCTATCTTTCTCATGTTTATTTTTGACTTCAATAACTTTATAATTAATTGCATAACTCGCTTAAGGAAATAAGGTTTTAAAACCAGATAAAATTTAATGAGTTCTTATTTCCAACCCCCGTTGTGAAATTATTTTAATTAGTTTTAGACAAAGAAAAATTACGTTTACAAAGCTTTCTGAAAATATGAATTTAGTATTTTAATTCTACTTCGTATTTAAGCATGAAAAGTTTGTTTTAAAAAATTGAATTTTAAATGATTTGTTTGGAATTATTATTGAAAACAATTTCTTAAACACACAATGAGACAGTTGTAGTAATTAAGAATAAAAGAATATATATAATGTGTGCAACGTCTGCTAAAGTACTGTTATTTACTTCAAAAAAAAAAAAAAAAAAAAAAAAATGTTTTAGAATTAAAAATCAATAAAATGTTTCTTTTATGAAATTATCTTTTTAATTATACTATTCATTTTCAATAATAAATTAACTGGAATGTGTTAAATAGTTAATTGTAAAAATCATTCCGTATTTTTTTTTTTTTTTTTTTTTTTTACAGAAGCAGAATATCCAGGCATTTAAACATATTTATAAATAATACAGCCGAACCTCTATATGAAAAACCTCTGTTTTACAAATTTCTTCATTTTACGAAAATTTCCTTCGAAACAAGATTATTTTAAGAAACGAAATTTCCTTGTAAAGTAGCCTTCAAATAGCGAAGTGTGTCTCTATTTAAAGAACTTTTTTTCTTAATAATAATTATATATCTGAAAGTAATGAATTAATATGAATTTAAAATTTGCTTTTATGTAGTTCAAATTATTTTAAAAAGTGAATGTCTATTTAACGAATTTTTTATATAACGAACATTTTTGTTGAATTTAGCGATTTCACTAAATATAAGTCGACTGTAATTTATTACTTTGAATAATTTTATTGTTTTTAGAAAGCATCTCAATGAAGCATCGACGTCATTTCTTCATTAGAAATAATTGCCGCTGATTTCTGCACACAGAAAAATAAATTGGTCACAGTGACCTGCCAAAATGCTCAGCTGACAATACAGAATTGACTAACCAAAATAACTGACTAGCCAAAAAGTGTACTTGCTGAACTAGTCTCCAAAACTGAAAAGTGTACTTGCTGAACTAGTCACCGAAACTGAAAAGTGTACTTGCTGAACTAGTCACCAAAACTGAAAAGTGTACTTGCTGAACTAGTCTCCAAAACTAAAAAGTGTACTGGCTAAACTAGTCACCAAAACACTACTCCAGACTAGGAAGGTTAATATTATTAGACAAAGAAGGCTAGTCGATAATCATAATTATCTAACCAGGAAGGTTAGTCAACAACCGCAGTTGCCAGACAAGGCAAGTTAGTCAGAATCTACACTTGATTAAGAAAGTTAGTCAACAGATCCCAGGTATCTGACTAAGAAAGCTAGTCAATTTTTAAAGAATATTTGAAGAGGCAGGATAGTCAAGATTATTTGCCTGACTAACTTGTCTGGTAATATCTGAAGAGGAAAACTAGTCTCTATTTGACTAAGCTGCCTCATAATATTTGTGGAGGAAGATTAACTAGGGAAAAAAAAATGACTAGCCTGTCTCATAAAATTTGAGACAGATACATACTTGCCAACATATTTGTTTTAAAAATCTGTAGATTTTATCGAAAAAAAAACAAAAAAAAAAAACAGTAGATTTTGTAAATTGACATTTTTAACAATAGAGACTGAATTTATATAAATATATAGTAGACAAAAAGAAAAATATATGAATATTTACAAAATATTTTTCATAAATAAAAATTTTCTTTAAATAAAAATCACTCATCTTTCAAACGAAAACAAATAAAATATTGAGATTATGTTTCTCAAGAATTAATTTCAAATCCTAAAAATTGGGAAAAAGAAAATATTGCCAATGATATTTACTTAAACACAAATTTTTACATTCGTAGCAGATTTTGCTTCATTAAGAAAAGAACAATTAAATTGTTATTTATAGCAATTTTAAACTAAATTTTCACTGCATTTAGAAATTAATATGTTCTCCAGATTTTTATCAGATAATGAGGATCAAAATTCAGTTTTTAATTATCTTATCTGACTGAAAATACACTCAAAATGACTATGTAAATATACTATTTAATTACAAAGCATTATTTAAAAATCTGGTGTGAAACAGCCACACGACTTCCATTACCCACTATTACACGAATTATATGCATTTTTACTTTCATTACCCGAATACCGTAGGTAATGGAAGTATTGTATTTGGTCCAAAAATTCAATGTCGAGTTTTCGCTTGATTTACACGTTTTAAGGTCTCCTGAGTCCAAATCAGTAGTTTTTGGCAATAGTGTGTATGTGTGTGTATGTATGTACGAACGAAATCTTCTGGTTATAATATCTCCTAAACTAATAGAAATAGAACTACGAAACTTCAGCACTGAGGCAGGTCTGGTGTGCAGATAACTGTTCCAAATTTTGGTGAAAATTGAAAAACCGGAAGTGGGACCGTAAGTCCGTATTTCAAAAACGGCTCCAGCTATTGTCTTCAAAGTTGCCATATAAACACTCTATTAGATGTCCTTTCGAATGATTTAGTTGGTTAGTTCAGGAAAATTGACAAGCACCCTGTATAAATAGCTTAATTTCAGGTCTCGCAAGTTCGTACCTTTAAAAACGGCTGTACGGATTATTTTCAAACTCGCCATATTAACTCACTTTTAAATATGCTTTTCTATGTAATTATAGTTTTCCGTTCAATAATTGAGTATGCCAAGTTTTGGTAAAAGTTAGTATCTTAAAAACGGCTCTAACGATTTTCTTGAAAATTGTCACATAAATCCATTTTAGATATCCTTTCTCATGTATTAAGTGGTTATTACAGGAAAAATAACAGTCATCCTGATTAAGTAGGCCAGTTTTAGATCTCGGAAATTGGTGTTTGAAAAAATAACTCATTCCCTTCCCCCCCCCCTTACTTTTTAACTCGCTATATAAATTCTGTTTTCATGTTTATACACACACACACACACACACACACACACACACATATATATATATATATATATATATATATATATATATTAGCTTTCTCTTATAGTAAATTTGTTTGGTGTCTACTTCGTTAGGTCAATTTTACGTCTTCGCTGACCACATTATTTCTAAAAAATGCATATAATACGTGTAATAGTGGGTAATGGAAGCCGTGTGGTTGTTTCATACCAGATTTTTTTGAGAAAATGTGATCAGAAGATATAAAAGTGACTTAAAGAAGTAGAAACCTAAAAATTTTCCCAGTAAGAGAAATTTTATACACATGTAAAGACATATAAAACGAAGCTTACATTAGCGAGATAAAAAATAAGAAAAAAAAATGGTAGAGTTATTTTTTGAAACACCAATTTCCGAGATCTAAATCTGCCCAACCTAAGCAGGATGACTGTTAATTTTCCTCTAATAACCACGTAATACATAAGAAAGGAATGGGTTTATATAACGATTTTCAAGAAAATCGTTAGAGCTGTTTTTGAGATAACAACTTTTACCAAAACGCAATTATTGACCGGAAAACAATAATTACATACAAAACTATATTTAAAAGTGAGTTAATATGGTGAGTTTGAAAAAAAATACGTACAGATGTTTTTAAAGGAACGCGCTTGCGATACCTGAAATTGAGGTATTTATACAGGACGCCTATCAATTTTCCTGAACTAACCAACTATATCATTCGAAAGGGCTTCTAATAGAATGTTTATATAGCAAATTTGAAGAAAATCGTTAGAGCCGGTTTTGAGATACGGACCTACGGTCCCACTTCTGGTTTCTGATGTCCCACTTCCGGTTTTTCAATTTTTACCAACATTTGGAAAATGCATCTGTGCACCAGACCTGTCTTAATTCTGAAGTTTTGTAGTTCTATCTTTATTAGTTTCGGAGATATGACAGTCAGGAGATTCCACACATACACACACACTTACCAATTGCTAAAAACCACGTTTTTGGACCCAGGGGACCTTAAAAGTGTAAATCAGGTGAAATCTCGATATCGAATTTTTGGACCGAATACAATACTTCCATTACCTACGGTAGTTAGGTGATGGAAGTAAAAAACCCAAAAATTTAAGTTTGTTTTGAGTTAATTAAAATCAATATTGTAATTTTTACACATACATTTAATAAGCCTCATTTCATTATTATATTTATTTTCTGTATATTTTTCTCTATATATTTTACAGTAAAATTGCTCAATTTTACAATTTTTCTTGTAAGTTCCTAAAAACAGCTGACCAGTAGAAATAGCTAAAAAAACGGTAGTCAACTGGTAAAAACAGTAGAGTTGGCAAGTATGCAGATTAATCAAAATTTTAATTGTTTAAAATCCTTCATATTTTATGAGGAATAAGAGATTCATGCTTGTTTGCAGGGGTTTTTGTAAAAGCCAGTGTTGCCAGATTTGGGGACTTTTTTATTCAAATACCACCGATAATTTTGAGAAGTAAAATTTGACATACATAATAGACGATTAATCTTCGATGTGATTAGGCAACTGTTGCAATAAAAATTTAAGGGTGGATGTTGAATAAAAAAGTCCCCAAATCTGGCAACACTGGTAAAAGCATTGTTATTAGTCTTAACCTCTTTACTTTTGTAATTGTTCAATTTCCCCCCCCCCCCTTTAAGGTGTTCAACCTTGAAAATACATTTAAAGAACTTTTCTGAAAAAATATTACTTGTCTATCAATTCGGAAAAAATACTCATAGCTGCCAACTTCAAATTATTCCGGAAAGTTGTTAACAATCGCCCTTTTCTTCAAACCATATTCTTTCTAGAATAATTTTCTTTAGCATGTAATTACAATTAAATATGAAGAAAATTACTCCTCAAAGAATATGGTTTTAAAAAAGGGCGGTACTAACAACATTCCGGAATCAATTAAAAAAGTTAGCAGTTATGAATACTGGAAATTTAACAAATCACTGAAACAAAGAATTCGCTGTTTTAAACATTCTTTCCTACATTTATTTATTATTATTATTATTATACATTAACGCACGCATTTATCCAACACCTTCTTATCAAGACTTTCCAAGTGGATTGTGGCGCCACATGATTTAATCTATTTTTTATGCACATCCTCATATATGGATTTAGAAATATATATGTTACCGTTAAAGCGCGAAACCCGTTAATCTAAAGATTACCTAGCTAATCTGCAGATTAACTAAAATGACCCGTTAAAGTGCGGAATAAAGAGTTTTCCGCATTTTAACTAGGTAATCTGCAGATTAACGGCTTCTGTGTCGTTAAAGTTCAAATGTTCGTTTCGAGCCTTAGTTTTTTTACATTCACTATGACGTCAAACAGTCATGTGGTACAGATACGCGAATCCCAGATTAGTCTGTGACGCGATTGACCTTCAAACACAAACCGAAACTTTTATCCCTTCCTCTCCGCTGTGATAAACAGTAAGCGCAAAACGTGGATCATCGAAGCTATGACATTAGATTTCTTATGACCAACACAAATTTTAAAGAACAAGTAAGTTATAATTGTTTTGAGTTTATTTCTTCTCTTTTTAATTCTGTCAATATAAGTTTGATAAGGGCCTTCATTTTATTAATGAAATATAATCTTAATTAAAAGCTCTCTCTCGTGAAACTTCATTTTAAATTATGAATCTTAAATTTACAGCACAGTAATTATTTTCTCCTGAAATAAAACTATTAAACCACAACTTTTTAAAACTACTTTATTTTAAAATTGATTTAAATTACTATTACTTACTGAAAAAAAGAACACATGTATTATTTTTTAACTCTGGAAAATATGGCATTCAATATTATGGCATTATTCAATAAATACTTAAAATGAAATTTTTATGCATTCTTTTAGCATTTCATTACAATTTTTCTCTTTTGTTTCTTTCAATTTCAAGTTTCCTTTATATATTTTATATATCATGATTATATTTTTATTTTTAATTTTGTTTGCTTTTTCAAATAATTTCGTTGTAGTTTATCACATAAAATGTGTTAATAAAGTTTTTTTTTTTTTTTTTTTTTTTAATTGTAAAATTAATATATTTCCTAAATTTGTACAGATATATGTATGCTGCAAAATATAGTTTAATAAAGCATTGGAAAGCTGTCATTTTAATTTTCATGCGTTCTAAAAATTATTAAAGCAGTTTTAATTGCTTGAAGTACTTCTTAAAATGCTTCTGATTTGTCTAATTTAATATTTCTTTATCTAATTAAAAATTGGTGCATATTTTTTTTTAAATATAGTAATAGCAATATAAGTTGTTAATAAAACGTATTTTTTTTTTTTTTTTTTAATTGTTAAATATTTTTATTTGAAAAGAAATCGTTACTGTATTACAATTCTAACATTCATTTATAAAATAGACTTTATTGTAAGCTATTAAAGATATTATATTTCATATTAAAAATGCATAACATCTTCAAACTTATATTGACAGAATAAAAAAGATGAAATAAATAAAACAAATATAACTTTAAAACACATAAAAATTAAAACACTTACAGATTAAAATAAGTAAAGAAAGAAAGAAAGAAAAGAAAAGCAAACTAATCTTTTTTTTTTTTTCTTTTCCCGAATGATAAAAACAAATACAACACAGCGTGCAGTAAAATTATACCACCAGAGATCTTATTTTCACTTTAACGAGTGCCTAGTAGGTAATGTGCAGATTATCTAGGTAATTCGCAGATTACCTAGGTAACTTAAGAAATGGAACAATTTTTCTCACTTTAACGGATCACCCTAGTTAATGTGCAGATTGCCTAGCTAATCTGCAGATTAACTGATTTCTGCACTTTAGCGGTAACATATATATATATATATTTTTTTTTCTCCTCGGTGCTTTCGTTTTAAACGCTGTGGTTACAAAAATAAATATAAACCTTTTTTTTTTTTTTTTTTTTAAGTTCCTTTTTTTAATATTACCCCTTTCATTCCCAATTTTTTCCCTCCATAAAACAATAAATCTTATATTTAGCCATAAATTTATTTCAAAGGTAATATATATAAATATTTTTTTAAATAGGAGTAATTGCAGAGTACGAATTAATATAGCTAACAAAGCAACTGAGAGGTGTTTATTTATGTTTAATATAACCACTGATGCCATTAATAATCACAACTTTTCAATAAATAAAAATATCAAAATTTTGGAAAACATACATGTTGTAATTAATTAAAATACAAATTATAAACATTAAAAAATAAAATAAAAAAAAATTTCAAACAGTTAATTTACTTAACCCTTTATATACCAAATCACCTTATTTTTGGAAAAATAGTTTGAAACTTTTTTATTATATTTCTTTGCTGCAAGAGAAACATTTCATATTAAATTTAGCTTAAACTATAGCTTAACAATAGAGAAAGCTTAAACTATAGGAACTTTGAAGTTCCAATGAAAGCCTGTAGTAAATTTAGGCTATATTGAGGAATTTTCTTGGTGGGACTTCAAAGTCCCGGTGGGATACAAAGGGTTAAGCCACCTGAATATATGCATATATTTTTTAAATAATGGATTTTTTTCACCAGATTAAAATTATAAACAGGTACGACGATACAATGTATTGATATAGACAATATGAACGATATATAAGGTATAGAAGTTAAAATGTACTAAATTATAAATGACATCAAACTCCAAATTTCCGGTTATTTAAAGTTTTAAAATCATAAATATTAATGATACACATTTTTTTTTTTTTTTTTTTTTTTTTTTTTAAGGTGAGGGTGGATATAAAATTTGCATTAAAAACACATTTTACCGTATATAATAAGAATTTTTTTTCCTTTAATCATCTCTGTTAATTTTATGCACAGAGAAATTTTAATGTATAACAATAATTTACAAGTATTTTGATCATCCAAAATAACTCTCACTTACCTGATAACATACTTTCAACATTCTTTAGATCAAGATTTTAAATAGATTTATTTGCTTATTTAAATAAGAAACTAAGTAATTAAAATAATACATAAAAGACAAAAATCAAGAAAAAAAAATAATTTTATTGAAAATTATAAATATGTTTCATATACATAAAGAAGATTGTTCTATAATTTGCATTAAAATTAATCATAATAATAATATAAAAGCACATATATCATTAGGTAATAAAACATAAATTTTTTTTCTTGGCTTTTGCAATACTTCTCAAGTTTTTGTTAGTGACTATTTGTTAACTTTTTCCAACTTAATTATTTACAAATCTAAATAGCTCTTAAGCAAAAAAGAAATATTTCCACAGGACTTTGTCTTCATGTACTTGGCTTTGATAGATATGATGGCAAATCACTGAAAATCGTAGGAATAGCACCATCTTTAACAATTGGTTTATTTCTTGGGACTTGATATAACTTTTCTTCTTTTTTATTAAAATATGTTACTGTTTGTATAATTTCATCAGGCTTAAAATGAAGCTCGCAAACCTTAAAAGGAAAAAAAAAAAAAAAAAAGTCATTAGGATATCGCTAATAGTACGTTATATGAGGTGTGAATTTGACCTCATTGCATAGGTTGCATTTAGTTAGGAAGTTGCATATATCAAAACCTTTCTTAATCTATGCATAAATTATTATATACTCGTATATATATATATATACATTACTTACTACTTGATTACGCACGCACAAGATTTCTTTTTAAATCGATCTGGTTTTACTGTTTTTTTTTTTTTTTTTTTTTTTTTTTTAAGGAATATATCGCTGTTAGTACACAATTGTTAAACATATTAGGAAGCTAACAACCATATTATAAATGTTATCTATATAATTTATGTATGTTCAAACAAATACAAAAGGTCCAATACAGTACAGTCTATGGAAGGAATTTCTTTAAAGTGCCTTTTAACATATTTCCAGGGGTGCAGAATATGTCCGAACGCGCGAACGATGTCCGTAGGAAATTTTGAATACTTATTTTCTTAGAATAAAATAAAAATGAAAACGGAAAAAAAAAATGACCTAATGAAAAAGACAAGTAAAACTTTTCCAGTAAGAGAAAGTTAATACAAGCGTAAAGACATATGAAACAGAGTTTACATAGCGAGTTAAAAAAATAAGAGACAAAAAAAAAGGGGGGGGGGGTTAGTTTTATTTATTTTATTTATTTTTTATTTATTTTTTTAGTTTTTGAAACATCAGTTTCCAAGATCTAAAGCAGATCTAACTGATCAGGATGACTATTAATTGTCCTGTAATAACCACGTAAAGCATGAGAAAGGATACCTAAAATGGGTTTATGTAACAATTTTCAAGAAAATCGTTAGAGCCATTTTTGAGATACCGACTTTTACCAAAACTTGGCATGTTCAATTCTTGACCGGAAAACAACAATTACACACAAAAGTATATTTAAAAGAGGGTTAATATTGCAACTTTGAAAAAAATACATACAGTCGTTTTGGAAGGAACGCACTTGCAGTACCTGAAATTGAGCTATTCATACAGGGCGCCTGTCAATTGTCCCGAACTAACCAACTATATCATTCGAAAGGACATCTAATGGAGTATTTATATAGTAACTTTGAAGAAAATCGTTGGAGCCGTTTTTGAGATACGGGCTTATGAACTCACCTCCGGTTTCGGATATCCCACTTCCTATTTTTCCAATTTTCACCAAAACTTAAAAAATTCATATGTACACCAGACCTGTCTCAATTCTGAAGTTTCGTGATTCTATTTTTATTAGTTTAGGAGATATCATAGTCAGAGGATACCCCCCCCCACACACACACACACACAGACACACGTATACTGACCAATTGCCAAAAAACACATTTTGGACTCAGGGGACCTTAAAACATGTAAATCAGATGAAATCTTGATATCGAATTTTTGGACCGAATACAATACTCCCATTACCTACGGTAGTCGGGTAATGGAGTAAAAATATACTGAAAAAACAAAATTTCTAATATTAAATAACAAATTAGCAGCTGTTTTCTTCTGTTACAAGTATATATATATTTTTAAATACCTGTAACTTACATCCCCTGCCCCCCCCCCTTTCAAACCCCCTCCTCGAAAGTTAAGTATTTGAAGTTCGGTGATAGATATTTAGTGATTCATTCAAGCTAGAGAAAATATCAAATCTCCAACTTTTTTTTTTTTTTATAATTAGCTAAAATGCTACAAGAATAATAATCCAATTCACGTAAATAAACAAACACTTTAATGACCGGCGGATGGGAAAAATTACGCGTTTGTTTATTTTAGCCGATAAGAAAGGGAGGGAAGAAGAGGGAGATAGAAATAGGAAAAAAATTTTTTTTTTCATAGTTTTGAGTCTGATTCAGTTTCGATTGTGCATTCATCATTTGCTCTCCCCCCCCCTCGTAACCAAATCCCGCGCGTACACACACACACACACACAAAATAATAATAATAAATAAAACAGAAGAAAAAAAAAGAAAAAGAAAAAGCACTTAAGCAATCAGCTGTGAGTTATTAAACATAAATTAATTTTTGAATGAGTTGGTTCTTTTTGTGTCTTAAATTTAAGTTTTCACATCAGTGGTGGATAAAAAAAAAACACTGACATTCACAATTGAATATTGCAATTGTAAATTTTTTAATGATCTAGAATAACACTTTGAAAAATCTTAGCCCCCCCCCCAAAAGTCATGTTCTGGATCCGCCACTGTTTCACATGACAATTTTAACAATTAGTTAAAACCTCTGTTGTTCTTTTATGGATGTTTATAGAAGCCCAATCATTTCCTATTAATTATTATTAATCTAAACTTATGATCAAGCTTTTTTTACATTATTTTCTCAGTTTAAAATTATTTTGCATTACAGTAACACACATACTATTCTTTAGTTTTTTTGTATTCAATAGAAGAAAGCATTGAATTCGTAAACATTTTCGATTTTCGGTTTTTGATGGATTTACGCGTTTTGAGAGGTCCAGAACATGTTTTGACCATAGAAAATGTTTGTATGTGACAAAAAGTTTTGTGGCGACTGTATCTCAGGAACTACTGCACAGAATTGTATATAACTTAATATACGGATGCACCTTGATATAAATTAGTGTTTATCAACTTTTGGTGCCAATCGCTCAACAGATGACGCTGCTCTACAGCAATTTCAGAAAAGGCTATATCTTAGAAACTACTGCATGAAATTGCATATTAATTTGTACGCAGATGTGCCTTGACATAAGTTAGTGCCTATCAAACGTCTGGTGCCAATTGCACAACATGTGGCACTGTTATACGTCGATTTCTGCAATTTCAAGGAAGGCTCTATCTCAGGAACTACTGCACAGAATTGCATATAAAATTATATGTAGATGCACCTTAACATAAATTATTAGTTTATGCCAACTTTTAGTGCTAATCGCTCAACAGGTGAAGCTGCTATACAGCTATTTTTGCAATTCAAGGGAAAGTTATATCTCAGGTTCTAATGCGTATAATCGAACAATATTTAATGTAAAAAAACGCCATTATGATACATAATGCTTATTAAATTGGGTGTATATAGGCGATATGTGGCGCTGTTATACTGCAATTTTCCCCGTGATCATCTGCACGGTAAAAATTTACTTCCGTTGGACCTTTAGACTACCTCTCTGATATGAAAATCGTCTGCATTAATAATGGATAAAAATAAAAATAAAAAATAATTTCCATTGCATGATTTTATATAGGAAAATGTAGAAAAAAGTTAGTTTTGTGGTTGCCTCAACATAACATTTTTTTTCTTCTTTTTTTCTCCCTGGGGGGAAAAAAGGCATGCAGGCTTTAAACTCTTATACTTTTTTTTTTTTTTTTTTTTTTTGTAATGATACGTATCAACAAATGTCTGTTAGCTGCAGATTCTGTCATTCAACTTTTGAACACTATTTTCTCAGACTATATGGCTCGTTTTGTTCAAGGTTAAAATTTGCCCATGTTTTGTGCATTTTGTATCATATGAAATTAAGTACATATTTTTAACAAGATATCTTTTGTTTATAACGAATACTTAATAGTATCTAATAATTTAAACTCATATTATTTTTGATTAAATTTATTCTAAAGAAAAAAAATATATATATAAATATATTTATATATGATATCAAATTTTAATAACTAAAAATATCAACCTTTTATTACAATCATCAATCATTTGAATGCAACAAGTAGCATGAAGTTGAATCTATATGTATTTTAACTAAGACATCTATTATTTATCGCTAATAACTAATATTGTACACAAGAACAATTTAACTTTAAATTGAGAAAAGAATATAGTATGTGATATTAAATTCATATCATTTTTTGCTCAAATTTGTTCTGAAAAAATTGTTATCAAACATTTAATAATAAATAAAGACATTTTTTATAACATACAATTATCAACCATTTGCCAAAAATATTTAAATTATAAAGATGTATTTATTTATTTAGAACTGGAAATTAAAAAAAAAAAAAAAAAAAAAAAAAAAATAGAACAAATAACAGATAAACGAGGAACGAGGAACCTTTTAATTTTTTTTTTTTTTTAATCATGTCATTAAAAATTTTAAATATAAAAAAGTATGAATATTATTCTTTATTGTTCTGAGATAAGATAGATAAAATGTTGCAAAAGATAATTTAAAAACATACCTTAGAATTCGGAGTTATTCAAAATCCTTATAAATAGCATTTTTCCATATCTTTTTTAAATTTTTATCTCTTGGAATCCAAATACCTTCTGAACCACCTTTAGGGGAAAATAAAGCGTTACTATTCTGTATATAAAAAATATTAATATGAGCTTAATGTTAAAAATATATGTAAAAATCTATAGTTCAGACAAATTAAAATACTTATTTTTATAATACAACGATACGCAAAACTAAGATTTATAATAACGTATTTTAAAATTTATACGTTTTAAACAACTTTATAAATTAAAACAAATTCTAAATACGATTGATATTGTTAGAAGATTGCTAAAGCTTAGAATTTTACAAATTTACAATTTACTATTCTAACAAAGCTTACAATAATATATATATAAATATATATATATATATATATATATATATATATACAATAAAATAAAGTATTTAGCACTTACTTTTGACCGTAAACTCGATTCGCAGATAATTAAAATCTTTGGGTCTCTTTCTAAAATGAAAATTATCACAAATATGGAAACGGAACCGAAACGACATCAATGGATCCACACTTTCAGACTTCTAAGTATTTGAATTTCGAATTCTGCGATTGCATTATGCCGCCAGATTTGATAGGTTAAATTGTTCGATTTCGGTTGACTAACTCAAGTTGTCAGAAGGAGACAAAAAATAAATAAACAAATAATAATAAAGAAAAAAAAAACAATGCTGAGCTTTTGGACTAGCCAAACAAATTTTTCTTAGTCAATTGACAAAACAGGAACAATTTTTTTTTTCTCTCATCTGACTAACCGGTCAAATTTGAGGAAAATGAAAACTGTACCTGGGAAATTAGTCATCTGACAAGTTTTAGAGCCAAAACGGATCATCAGACGAAACACATTAAAGATACATGGTAAAATAAAACGACTTTTGTGTCTCATGACTAAATGGGATTGTCAGGTAGTGTTTTGATTGTTTAAAATTTTGCGTAATTTTGTGCAAATTTGTCAATGTACTAGGAAAACGTGTACTATCACTAAGATGACACGTTTCTTGACAAGTTTCGATTTTCCATTTTTCTGTGTGTGAACGCCTCCAAACTTAGAAATCCTTGACCCACAAAATATGTTAAATGTATATAATATATATCTATATATAGATATAGATATATATTAAACTGGGTATTTTATATCTAAATATCTTTGGAGAGTAAACAACAATTTATTGCGTTTATGGTTGTTTCTATATCGCAACAAGTAGATAGGAGGATTTATTTTCAAACATAAGACACGGTGATTGTCAAGCCCGTATTAAACAAATTTGAGGGGGAGGGGGTGTGAGGAGAGGAAACTCTCACTCAGACGATGAACGCGCACTTGCACATTTGCACTCATACAGGGTGTCCGCTAAAGCCTTTCCCACCCACGTTAACTTAAGAAGAAATGTAGCTATTGTTTTAAAAAATATGTCTAGGGGCTATGCGCTGCAAATTTAGATCGATTATAGCGCCACTAAGTAGCAAATAACAGAAATAGCGCTCTTAAATCGGAAACAATAAGAGGTACAGGAAGAAGTCAATTCAAAGTTGTAAAACCTCCTCAATTTACAGTCATTTGCAAAAGTTTAAGACCAGTAGTCGATTTTCAGTATTTTAACACATTGCAATACGATTAGACATTCTCTGGCTGCAAAAGGCGCCAACGTCAGTTTCAGTACTATTTCAAGACGATTTTGATTTATCATCCCATAAACCTGCAAGGAAACGTCGACTTACTCCAAGTATGAAAAAGAAACGACTCTTAAGGTCCACAAATTTTGCACAACTTGATGCACAGCTGTCTTGCTTACATTTACCCTCGAACTTATTTGACGTTCAGAAAATCCAATTTTATGCAGGGTCAATATATTTCTGACATTTTGTAACAGTAAGTGAAGTTTTTTTACCCATTACAATAATTACACAACAGCACCTTCTACGACAAAATCCAATAAACAACCGGCGATAAACGTGCCGAGCACCTTTATTTATAGCAGCAGAATACGTCTGATGCAATCATCACATGAGATGACGCAATAATCTGCGCAAATGATGCAATGTGTTAAAATACTGAAAATCGGCTACTGGTCTTAAACTTTTGCAAATGACTGTAGTACGAAAATACACCTTGCCGACAACATTGCTAAGAACGGAAGTTGTAAAATGCTCGTTTGTATGCTCGAGATTTCTTTAATCCATGAAGTTGAAAATCACGAACGATGGTCAAAATATCCTCTTTTCGGCCAAAAGTAAGCTGGAGACCCACCAGGAGTCGAGTGGTTCTGCGCTCAAAGCTGGCAGATGGGAAAAGCCAGGTTCGATCCCAGGTTACACTCATCGACATAGCTTTTCGGAGTCCGTGGTTTTCTCCGAAACTCGCGTAAATACGGACTAAGACCCCAGGAAGGCATTTCACCTGTAGGCCTAGAACCCCTGTGTAGTTAATCGGCCTTAAACCCTACAACCAACAAAAATAAGCTGGTGCCGTAATTCAGTAGTACATTCGAAATTGCCATTCTCGTACATTCTTGTTCGAAAGGACCGTGTTCCAAATACCGTTTAAATTTCACATTCCTTTCGTATGCGTTTTTTAACACTAGTTATTAGAGGTTGCGGTAAAGTGGTTTTTAATAAATAAAAACTTTGAATAAACATCATAAAATTGAAGGACTCGCAACAATTGTTTCGGGTCGAAAGGAAACATGGCCCTTCGACAGGGAAATAAAATAGGCACGAGTGTTGCATACAAAGCAGCAGCACCCAAAATCGATTTCAGTGATGAGTAAAAACAAATAAAACCGAATGTCGATGCAAATAATGGTGTGACAAGAATTATAAAAGGGAAAAAGAAAAAGAAAGAAAGAAAGAAAAAGAAAAGGAACAGAAAATCTAAAAAAGAAAAATCAAACTAAACGAATAATGAAAAGTTATGTGAGTAATTTCAACCATCAGACAAGAGCGGAATAAAAGAAATATCATTAACAAAGTTTTTCGAATTTTAAAATATGTAAAAAAGCTTCATGAATATCAATATAGGAAGAGGAGATAGAAGAAGAAATGATGTTAGTTTCAGGAAAATCAAAACAATGACCATGAGCCTAGCAGTGGGAAGCAATATAAGGTTTGGAAATCTCTTGTGAACATTCTGACGGATTTCATTTAAACTACTGAAAGGAGACCGTGATTATTTAATTTGGAAACAGAACGTTTAGGTATTTTGAATTTATATAGAGCTTTATCAATGATAGAGTGATTATAGCCTCGGGAAAGTGCAAGAGATTTTAAATGATTAATTTCTTTCGAAAGACTAGACGAATCAGAACAAATGTGCAAGGCATGAAAAACATAAGTATAGACAGCAGACATTTTCTGTTGAGGGGAGTGGTTAGAGAGAGCATGCGGCGGAAAAGAGACGGAGAAAGGTTTTCTAAAGACAGTGGATGAGAACCGATCATTGTCTTTGAAGCCAAAACGTAAAAAAAAAAGGCAAGGATGAATTCTTTTCAATCTCGAAAGTGAATCGAATGCAGGGGTCGGGTCAATCGGTTGATTTCTTTCGTCAATTCAATTGAACCCTGCATTTAATCTTACATTGTCTTGTGATCTAAGTACTGGCATTTTCACCTTTGTCAGGATTAGATATTCCCGAGCAACTTCTCTCACATGTTTATAATTAACATAAGCCCCCCCCCCGCCCCCTTTTTTTTTGTGTGTGTGGGGAGGGATGACTTATAGTTTTAGTCGATGGAATGTACTTTAAGTGCTGAAATTATTAAAAGTTCTGTAAGAGCCTGTGACTTCTGCGAATGGCAGACCTTTTGTCTTATAAGGGGATAATGCCCTGTTTCTGGAGAGAGGTGTTAAAGCAGACGACACATATTACCGTTTTCAGCTATAAATATTTAAAGTTCTTTTTTCAGTTTCTACTTCAAATGATATGTCTTTTGATGATTTAGTCTTTATAGAATAATAAATTGCTGATAAGCAATATTGAACAAAACAAAACAAAAAAATGGGAAGGAGGGGAATGCATAGAAAGAAATTCCTTTTCTAACTACCGTTACTACATTGTATAGGGTACCGGAAGATTTTCTTAATTCTTATCGTGTTTATTTGACATCTTATTATTGGGGAGAAAAGTTTTTTTTTTTTTTTAACTGTTTGGGAAAATGTCATCTTCACTTAGAAAACAAAAGGCATTGTCTTTAAAGAATAAAATCGAAATCTTAACGGAAGTTGACAAAAATGAGGCATTAAACAGTTCAGTTATCGAAACAATTAAACACTCCAGTATTAACATTAAATACAATTGTCTATCATCGTAAGAAAATTGGAGAAAATACGTCTGCTTGTGGTTCCTTTGTTTCGAAGAAATTGCGAGTGCAATCCGGAAAATTTTCAGAAGTGGACGACATTTTTCTGAAATTTTTCAATCAGTGTCGTTCAACATATAAACCTGTACCTGTATGTGAATCGATAAAAAAGGGATAATAGAAAAGGCAAAAGAGGTAGCACTGAAATTGTGAAAGACGCTTTCTTTTCAGCAGGATGATAGCTCCATAAATTCAAATTGATACATGGAATATCGTGAAAACTGATAATGTGTGAAGAAAAAGATGTTACTTAGGAATCTGTTGAAAACTGGTTGAACAATCTAGAAAAGATGATTAACGGATATGAATTAAAAACGTTTTTAATGTCGATAAAACTGACCTTTTTTATCATCTTTTACCTATCAAAGCAATTATTTCAATTATAATCTAAATTATAACAAATTAAATTAATAAACAATTATTTCAACTAAATAATCCTAATATAATTTATTTTTATCTATTTAATATAGCAACCATTGATATTACAACACAATACACAATACACAAAGAGTCGTCCCGATGGGTTCATTACAGACACCCCAATGTTGACCTTCATAACTAGTTCTCTTAATTCAAAAAAGAGAGAGAGAGAGAGATTTATTGCCTTCCCTTTTGATCTTTTCGTCAAAACTGAGTCCATGATATCGTAATTATTAGTTTTCGCGCTTCACCAACAAAACACCTGGTACAAAACTCTTTATTTATTTTTTTGCGTCCTCAAAATAAAGCATGAAATTAGGGTGTTTTTCAAATTAGTGCTTTTGTATGAAGTTCATCTCTTCCCTATACTATATTAGAGCCAGATCACAAATCCAGATAACAAAGAATATATATTGGGTTTTTTAAAATTCTTTGACAGCAAAGCAGTATTCGTCAATTCACAAAGTAGGGAGAGAAGATCTCTTGGTGTACATCACTCCCAATTAGCTTGATCCTTGAGGCTGAGGTCCACCAGCGGTCGAGAGGCCCTGTTCTCAAAGTTGGTACACGTGGGGTGTCAGGTTCGATCCCAGGTCACGCTCGTCGGCCTAACTGTTCGGAGTTTTCTGTGGTTTTCTCCAAAACTTGCGTAAATACGGGTTAGGTCCCATAAGAAGAAAACGTACAGAGGGCACTTCCCTCTCATGCTTAGGATCCTAGTGCAGTCAGTTAACCTTAACCCTAACGTCAATACCCACACTTTGATACTGGTTATCAGAGCTTTTTTTTTCTCCATTAAAAAATTTCCATCCTCATGAGTATGTTTTTGGGCAATGTAGAAAAGTTAAAAAAGTTTTTATCCACATTTTAATTTTGAATCAGGTGACACTGTATTACCATTAATTGATTCAAAATGTAGTTAAAACTTCTTATCGATTTGTGTCTTTCAAAAAGTACTTGAAATTTAAGACATTTAGCAATGATGTTTTTCTGAATTTTCTCAATATTTGCTGCGACTTTTTATAAGAATAAAATTCTATACATTTGGGTAATAAATTATCTAAAAGAAATTTTGTTTGTACTTGCACAATTAATTCTTGGAGAAAGGATATAAGAGGAAATGGCATCTTCGAAAAAAACCTAATGCCAAAATCGTAACCGCAGAAACTATTAAGTAACACAGTTATATAAGAACTTCTGCATTGTTATTGGGAAATTGTGTAATATGGATAATTCGAGACGAAAGTCGTTGTATGTATAGGTCTCAAAACTGTCAAATAAATAAAATAGCACAGTATTAGCCAACGTCTTGGTGGACCCAATATGGCTCCTGCAGTCCTGCAGTATCCTTGGCTGCTGTTGTGAAAACTATTTTGAGTACACAACAGTTAACTTCATTTGCCCAGCGTGCTCATACGCCATATGACAACTCCTCTGACATCATTCCTCCTAGCAATTAATCATTCTTTAGTAAAATTGCTCATATTTAATCAAATGCTTAATATTTTTGTTTATTCTGATTGCAGTATCTTGTCTCTACTGTAGTATGTCAGGTTTTCTAAAATAACATTTCATTGGCTTGAAAACCCTGTATACTATAAACAATAAGCTGTCGAAAGATTTCGTTTATGTTATAGAAACCGTTGTAGTTGCATGAATACGTCTAATGACTTAAAAATAAACATAGACAATTAAAAGAAGCTTCATAATCACATGCGACGGTTATAATGAATATCAAGTATTATTCTTTACTGGGGCATCCTAAACGTTTAAATCTTTAATTTATTACTAGTCTCATTTTTGTTTTCTGAACACAATTTTTGCTGAAATATAACATATATAACATTTTCATTAGACACAACAAGTTTAGAAACTCAAGTAGTAAAAAGTAAAAGGTAAAGAAGAAGAAAAAAAAAATAGGGGTTTTATCCATATTTATTTTTATTCGTCGTAGACTATGTAACCATAAATTTAATTAAAGTAAAAATTTAAGTAAAAGAACCCCATTTTCGAAGATAACTTTTGAATTTTTGCTATATATATGCTTGGAGTTTATCTATAGGATACACAGGAAGATAAAACCCCCTATGACCCTCCTCTTCCTTTGAGAATAACTGAAATTCTGTTCATTCTATAACTCATAAATTTTTTAATTTAAACGATATTTGTTAGGGGTTTAAACATAAATAGGTCAATACTTTTTATTATTAAATTAAGCAAATGAAATTTTTTAAAAGCTTGCGCATGCGTAATTAAAAATTATTTAGTAAAAATGCTCATATTTCGTAAGATATTTAACAGTTTTGCATTTTGGTTGCAGTATGATGTGTCTAATGTAGTATGCCAAGTTTCCTAAAAATGGCTTTGCAGTGGGTCTAATATTCTACGTGTTATAATTTAAAAAGATGGAATTTTTTTGTGTGCAATTTTTTAAAGAAACCGTTATATCTACATGAATATTTGTGATAGCCTCATAAAAATTTATACAGATAATTAAAAGGATCCTCATAATCACATGCTACAGCCAAAATACATTTCAAGCATTACTTTTTAAAGAGTGATCCAAAACTTTTTGACTTTTGTTTCTTTTTTACTGGTCCTCTTTTCTTCTTCAGGACAAAATTTTTACTGGTAATATATAAGACAAAACATGTTTTTTATACTCTCAAATTTTCAATATAATTCCTGTAGAATTTTTCTAGATATTTGACAAAACGTCTAAATTCGAAAGCATCCAAATACTTATTGGTAGAGTGTGTGTGTTTATAATAATAATAATAATAATAATAATAATTTTAAGAAAAGAAAGGCTGAATTTGCCCATATCGTCTATATAAATAATGAAAATGCTCTTTTCATGGGCATTTATCATTCAATGGTAACACAATGAAATTTGCAACAAAATGGTCTTTTCATAAATATTTTTAAGGAAAAATTTTATCTATGCTCTTCACAAAATATATATATATATATATATATATAAACCCACAAAACTGGCGTTTAAAAGTAATAAGTACAAAACTTTGAATAAACATCACCATAAAATGGAAGAACTCGCGACAATTGTTTCGAGTCGAAAGAAGATACAACCCTACGTCAGGCAAACAAAGTAGGCATGAGTGTTGCAAACGAAGCGGTAACACACGCTTTGTTTGCAGCACTCTGTTAGCACGCTTTGTTTGCAGCACTTTGTTTTTTGCGTTGCCGCTTTTGCAGTACTTTTGCCTACTTTATTCGCCTGACGATAAAGGTCGCGTCTTCCTTCGACCCGAAACAATTGTTACGAGTTCTTGCAGTTTATGGCGTTTATTCAAAGTTTTGTACTTATTATCATACTCTTCAGATTTAACTAATTTTAGCCAGATTACTTTTAATAAATATTGTAGTTTTATAGTTACAGTTTAGTCATATATATTTTTAAGAGTGTAAATTGAAATCTAACGATCGGATAGTTAGTTACAAGCTTTGTCAAATACATTCACTTAATTAAACTTAAAAGTAAAAACAATACTGGTATTAGAAGAGACCGATTTAGAAGACGAAGTAAGAGGGGAGACATATAAAAAAAAAAAAACGAAAGAAAGAAAGAAAAATAAAGTAAAATAAATATTCGGGGGAAAAAAAAATTAAATGTATGAAAGAGATACAGAAAAAAGAAAATAAATTAATAATCGTAGCATAAATTAACAGAAACTTTTTTCAAAATTACTAATTATCGATAAAAAAAATAATTATCATCATAACACAAGAAAATAGTTTTAATTTTTAACAACCAAAGTGTCAGTTTTGAGGCGAGAAGTTTCGGGAATTTAACAGTCTATGCATTTCATGTTGATAATTTTGTATATGTATTCCTTTCATCATTTATAGAGAGAAAAGGAGGTACATTTAAAATACAGTACGATGAATTCTGATTACACTAAGGAATACGTGAAAACTAGGATGACATTTACTTTTTATTCAGTATTTCTTTGAACTAAACTATGGTGGCCATGTTAGAAAACCTTTATAATAAAATAACGTTAAAAAATATTACGGCCATTCATAGTTATGCAAGTATTTTTTATTCTGAGTAAATAATCATCCAGAAAGTAATAATTATGATAATTTTCTTGCAATAATTTTTCAATCTTTGGAAAATGATTTAAAAATAGGGACTGTTCTCGAATTTACATGATATATAGTCACCCTAAACTATAGAACAACGAAGAACAATTATCAAGAACAATTTTTGATCACAGAAAACTTATTATTTTGTAATATTTTTATTTTTTCTTGTTACTCTGTAATGTTCTGTTGAAATATTCAAATAAGAATGACACAGAGAGCATGTTCTTTTTCATTTATACATTTTCAACCACTTTCAATAACATTCTGTTTAAAAAAAAATACCGCGAGAGGTCTCATAGAATATTTTGGCTGGTTGGTTGGTTGTATGGGTTTATCGTCGCACTAGTGATGCGCAATGGGCAATTGGCAACGGTCTGGGACTTACGCCTAGAAGTGGTCCGGAGACATGTCATCACAATTTTGATCATCCATGGAAGGGATGGCTCTCCCTATTCGGTGATCCCCAGAGGTATGATTTTTGATGGAAACATGGAGGATATTGCGACTACAACAAATTTTACATTCACCAGCCACCATTAGTGTATACGACGGTCTTTGGCCGGCTCGAGTACCGAACCCGTAATCTTCCAGTTACGAGCCTGGCGCTCTACCGACTGGGCTACCGCGGCCCAGCATATGAGAATCTGCTGGAAAGGTAAAGGACATTTCTTTGAAATTATATATCAGTTACATAGAATGAAGTATTCAGACCTCGAACTGAAGATGATGGATGATTGCATTTTTTTTTTTTTTTAAGTCGAAGATGTCCCCGTTCGCCTGTTACGGATGTAAATCTTGGAATGATATAACTTATGAAATTAGGGATAATGACGGTGATTAGTATTTTATAACCTATAACCTTCAAAGTTACTCAAAATGCGTGTGAAACTTGGTTTGAAATACCGTATAGTGGTGTGTGTGTGGGGGGGGGGGGGAGCAAGAGAAAAAACGAAAAAGAAGAAAATTCTTTGTTTTTTCCTCTACTTTACTTTATAGTAATGTCTCGAATAATGAGATCTTTCCATGAAGCATTTGAAAATACGCAGATCCGCCTCTTTTCAGAGCACAACAGTAATTTAAAGGCACATGTAACGTTAACCTTTGAGAAAGAAGAGAGCGGCAGGGAAAAAAAGAAAAGAAAAGGTGTAGAGTATTTTAATAAGAATAACGAATCGTTGTAGTTAGGTTATGTGTATACTTTCTAGAATGTGTATACTTTCTAGAATGCAAGAGAACTTTTGAAAAGTAAATGTCATCGTCCTGAATATAAATTTCAAAATTCTGAACTACGAAACAGGAGTAAAAAATATTTCACGCCGTTTTAATTAATCGTTCACCATTGCTCAAACTTACGTAGTAAATCTTTAAAACGATTCCAAAATAAAGAAAATAAAACGATTGAGATTATTGGATAAGCTTCAGATAATTTTCTATTTTCACTTAAGTTATTATCGTTACTTAAGTCAAATTTGACTTAAGTAATTTCAAATTAAATGGTCGGCCGAGTTCATTTCTATTAACACGATTCTAGCATGTTTTGTAGTATTTGCTGGCCCTATAGTAGAAATTTAACAAATATATACTGGAGAACTGAATTTATCTATGCTAATTAGCTCCGTTAAAAGGACAATGCACATTTAACAACCGTCGGACAAAATTTACTGTGCGTTTACATTAAAATAATAATAATAAATAAAGCAAAATGAAATGGCACTAGCGCTATGAAATTTTCAGATTAAATAAAAAAGAAAAAAAAAAGTTACATTTGTTTTAAAAATGTAAAATTTGCATAATATGATTAAGAAAAAGTAAACGTAAAGGATATAAGTTTCGAAATTATGCTTTTAAAGGTTTATGTCGGATAATACTTCACTGCACGTATCGAAGCAAATTTTATGTTGATTTGCATGTGCATGACCTTAAATTAAACATAAAAATATGAGCTATAATTTCAACTAAAATCTTTATAACTGTTTAATTAAGTTTGGGGAATGGGTCTTTAATTATAGACACTATAAAAGCCATAATTAATTATATGCATTCAACCCTATAATTTTTTATTTTCTTCTATATCCACTAGGGGGCTCTGCCCCCTGTTCGCTCCGCTCACCAACCCCCGACTTACTTTACTTATTAACATATGCAGAGCTCTGTCCGCCTATTCGCTGTTTTATTTCACTGAAAAGGAATATTAATAGTGCATGTTACAAGACAAAAGCAGAAAATTATTATGGAAATCCTCGTATTCAATGTCAAATTGAAATATATAATATTTATATGTATTTTTAATAGAAAGAAATTCATAATATCTAGACAATTTTGAATTACAGCCTTAGTATATGACCCTTTTTATTTATTTTTTACAACCTTAGATCCGGACCGAGGTACCCCTTCGTAATTAGAAGATTGCGGTTTCGATTCTCGAGCCGGCCAAAAACAGTCGTGTACACTAATGGTGGCTGGTGCACGTAAAATATGTCGTGGCCGCAATATCATCCATGTTCCCATCAAAATTATATTTCTGGGTCCACTGAAGCGGGGGACCATCCCCTTCGTGTAGGACGAAAATTGTAGTGGCATGTCTTAGGAACATCCATAGGGGTGCGTCCCAGACCGCTGCGAATTATCCATAGCGCAGTAATGGTGCTACGTCAAACACAACCTACCTGATTATCTATCTACCTATCATATCATACCGATCATATTTCAATTTTCCCGTGTAAGAAAATTAATTTCTAAAAGTAGAGAAAAAAAGCTGATATTTATTTTCTTTCTTTTTTATATCCATGGTTTCGGGCCGCGGTACCCTGGTCTGTAAAGGTCCGAGCACATAGTTGGAAGATTGCCGATTCGATACTTGAGCCGGCCAAAGACCGTCGTGTACACTAATCGTGGCTGGTGCACATAAAATCTTTCGTGACCGCATAAAGTTCTCCATGTTCCCACACACACTGTACCTCTGGGGATCACCAAAGCGGGGGGGGGGGGGGGGGGTTGAATCCCTTCCGGGAAGGATCAAAATTGTAATGGCATTTGACCGGAACATGTCTAGGGGTGCGTCCCAGACCGTCGCCAATTACCCATAGCGCAGTACTGGTGCGACGTCAAATCGAACCTACCTACCTACCTATGTACAGCCATGGATCATATTTTAATTTTCCCATGTAAAATGACTTCATGACAGAAGAACAGCGTCACTGGGAAAAACTTTCTTCAAAAGGGCAAATAGAGTACCTTCATAAACTTGTCGTTTTTAGTTAATAACTTCTTTAACTAAAATGATAGAAATTTCTAAGCAGCTGAAATGTCTTCCTTGGAGTATTCGGAACACACTGATACTTCTCATGACGCGAAGGACCCTGCCCTCCGTTAGAAGATGCTGTCGCACGCAAAAAAATTTGACGCCAGTGACAGTAACTTTTTTTTAATATATAGAGATATAGAGAAAAGAAGAAGTGTTAGATTTGTAAAAAAATTTCGACTTCCAATTTTTAATGCATTTAGACGTTTTAAGAGGCCCAGATCATGAGTTTATCCTGTTTAGAAAATACCTATATGTCTGTGTGTCTACACTGGTAAAAATGAACTAAATTGTCTCGCAAAAATTGCTCCAAATCAATATATACTTAAATTTGAAAACCCACGTACTCGTTTTTGAGTGTATTGACGTGTCAAACATGGGGATATTGGGATTCTTAATGGCCAGCCCCATTTTTGAGCATGTCAGTATACTCAAAGATGAGTACATGGGTTTTCAAATTTAAGTATATATTGTTTCGGAGCTATTTTAAGACAATTTAGCTCATTTTTAAGAAACCATATTATAGTGTATGAAAATATTTTGTAACAACTACATCTCAGGAACTACAGCAACAGAATTTCATATAAATTAATATGTAGTTGCACTTGACATAAATTAGTGGTTATCAAATTTGATACAAACCACTCTACAGATGGCAAATGCTACATTGTGATTTCGCTCATTTAAGAGAATGGATATAACAATGCACTATATCACAGATTCTATCGTGCATAATCGAACAAAACTTGGTATGTAAGAGAGACATTATGAAACGTTATACGGATCCAATTTAGGTGCGTATTGGCCAATATATGGCGCTGTTAAGATGCAAAATTTTCCATTAACAAGAAAGCTATATCTTAAATATTTTGTATATAATTGCACGAAACTTGGTATATAAGAGGGCCATTATAAAGCAATACGCTGATTATATTTGAATGCATATCGGCCAGCAGACGGCGCTGTTGGGCTGAAATTTACTTCATGAATAAGAAGTCTAAATCTCTTCTATGGCATATAAATTAATGAAAGTTAATATGTGAGATAACCGTTATGAAAACGAATGGTGACTTAATTTGGATGTATATCAGCTGACAGGTACCGCTGCTATTACTCTTCTTCTGTGATTTTCCCCATGGCTATATCTCAGCATCTATTGATTATAACTGCATCAATCTTAGTATGTAAATTCTTTATTGACAAAAGTTATGGCTATGATTAAACCTTTGTATGTTAAACAATAAGTGACACTAAAAAATAATATAATAAAAAAAATCGTTGGCTACAGCATACTTTTTTTCTTCTTCTTCTTCTTCTTCTTAATGCAACAGTTTTGCATGATCCTATTTATTTTCATGATTATGTGAACATATACATAGTTTAAAATTTTTGAAACTATATCTTATTATTATTATTATTATTTTATTTATTTATTTATTTTTTTAGAGATATCGTGCGCTGAAGCGTTGAGAAAAGTTCATTTAATGGTAGTGTATTTAAATTAAGTGGTCCGGAAGTGAAACCTGTATGAGTAGTGGACACATTTAAATTCTGTAAACAAGTTTTCTAATTCATGTGCAGGACCGAGCAATTTTCAGAATTGGTGTTTCAATCATCTCTTGAACTCTAAATATTTCCAACCATCAGTTTTAGAATAAAACTAGTTTCACTGAGAAAATTACACATTCTATCCTTTTGCTGATTTTTCTTGTAGTTTTAAATAAGGAAATAAAATTTGTTTGTTGTCTCTGCTTATTTTTAAACTGATTTCACGTACCCTTTACTTTCATATGGCTAAAATGAATATGCAGAATTAATTTTTATGCTAAATTTTTAAATTTGTGTTAATTTAAACATTTTAACACAAATAATACTTTTAGGGGGGTCCAACACTAGTACCACAAAATGACACCTTGACCAGTAGTGGACAGCCTATCAATATCTGGCATATTTGACTTTTAAAGCCAGATCTAGTAGTAAGACAGTTCATTATTCTCCCAAATTTTGAGTACAGAACGAATATCAATTCATTTCACTCTAAATTAAATCGGAATGATTCTACATGCTTCTAAGACGTTATTTATTTATTTATCAATCTTTAGATTTTTTTTTTTTTTAATGGCATGCAAAATTTGAGTAAATATTTGAAAGAAAGACTGGCTAGCCTTGGTACTTATAATGTTATCACATAAGTGATGGAGTTTTGGCGAAGAATTAATGTTAGAGGTCGATTTCATGTTTGAAGCAAAGGAGTTAGGTTGAGTTCTTGAAAAGTAGGCAAAAGTGTGGAATAGGTATCTAGCTTGGTGCAGCAATAGACTTTTTGAAAAGGTACTCTACGAAGTTAATTTTGGAAAACTGAGGAATGGGGCAGATTTGGGATGTTTGGTGTTTGAAAATATGCAAAATGATTCTCCAGTGACAGTATTTAAGCAAATGCAAATCCAAAGTTGAGGTCAATTGGAGATTGTGTGGAATAAGTGGTGTGTGGCTTTAATTCATTCTGAAACACTATTAAAGTGTATGTTCACTTAATTTAACTGCTAGGTGGGACGATTTAAATTTATTTAAATATATAAGGTATCCAATAAATGACTGATCCATTTTGAACGTGAATAATAAAATTCGGTATGAGATAAAATGCGCCGCTTGAGAGGTCGCTGCAGATTTTCTGCTGTAGTAATGGAAGAAAAACGTCTAGTTTTCATTTGATCTTTTTTGACAAAATTCATGCTAGGATAAAAGGTGTACTTGTAATAAAAAAAAAATGAGTTAATATATAAAGTGAAAAGTGCTATAAAATGTGAATTGTTCAGTTTTTCAGCTGGCAGCACCACCTTGTGGCGGAATTTGGGATTAATTTTAACTAAGTGTATTTTTTTAAATTTTTTACTTTTCAAATAATAATGCACCACAAAATTATTTTTATAGGCCTATCCAATTTTATCTATTTTATTTTTTCAGGATTGTTGTGGGAAAAAAGGAAAATGAATATTTTTTATCATTTCATTGTGAGTTCCTAATATATAATCCCCACTAGGGACGGAGAAGTTCTGCACTCTAAGCTGGTAGACGGAAAGTGCCGGGTTCGATGCTAGGTCATGCTAAGGCTCCTATATATATGAGCTGGCACATCAGCCATTTTGTTGCCTTAGGGTTGCCACATGTACCCAGCGTTTACCGTAGATAAACAAACGGCAGTCATTATTTATATCGTTTTGTATCACTTTGGAGTTACTTTTTTAATCATTTTCATAATTTTAGCTTGGTAAATTATCCTATGGGAGATTGTTTAGTGATAAATTGCTATAATCACTGAAGGAAAGAACATAAAATGCTCAGATTTCCGTAAGATAATTTAGGAAGAATAAAATAATATAAATGTTATTTACTTACATTTTTCTCTGTGTTTTTCCCATGTTTCAACGTAAAAATACAAATAATGTGCGGTTTTAATCATAATATTTATGTTAATAACCATAAATTAATTAAAGAAGACCTTTTATTAGTGTGCGTTTGAGTTTTGGCGACATTTTCTGGGGTCGCCAAAATTGTTTCATTTCCGGGTCGTAATTACAATTTATTTTAAGTTTCGTTTAAATGAATAGTATATGCTAGAAATAGCAGAAAAGGTAAGTAAATAAATAAAGGTTTTCCACTTTTAAACAGTAAGTTTTTTTTTTTTTTTTTATGATTTGTATTTGAAACAGACAAAAATAGTCCTAACAACACATCTTATTCCCAGTACATCCACACAATATCCTGAGGATGAAAAAACATACCAAGAATGTACTGTGTATGAATGTGTTGTTTTGTTAGGGATATTATTTGTTGCTTATTGCTCTTGACCGATCGTAGCTTTAGATCAAGCTTTCTTAAAACCGCTAGTTAAGCGATAAGGACGCCAAGCGAGAATACTGCCCTCATCCGAGGCAAAAAAAATGGCAGTGATGCGTCGGCCTATATATTTTATTTAAGGGGCTCTAGGTCATGTCCATCTGCTTTCCCTAAATTCCTGCCAAGTGTCGTTGAATTCCGCCCAGCCGTTTTCACGTGATACCAGGACAAAAATAGCGTTACAGACATACAGATACAACGACACCCCCCCCCACACACACACACACGCACAGATACGCACAGATAGAAAATTTCCTGTACACACACGCACAGATAGAAAATTTCCTGAAGTATCTTTTGGCTTTCACAGCGTATGAAAAGGGAAATATCGCATTTTTCTTCTTTTTTTTTTTATTATGTGAAATTTACAGTCAAAAGCCTGATTTTATTATTATAGATAAATTTTAGTGCCCCTTAGTATTTTTCCTTCTTCGAAAGCAGATATAATCGATTCGTCACTTCCTAAAACCATTTACACGGTTTTTCAAGGTTCAAGATCTTTTTTTAAATTTTTTTATATTCGCCAAAAAGTGGTGCTATTGTGCCGCAATTTCCTTTTCGGGTGCATATCGGCCGAAAGATTACGCTGCAATTTCTTAAACTTTCGAATAAATGCACAAATGGTTCCTTTCACAAAAATATTGCATCACGACGACCATAGCTCTATTTTATAATTACTAAATATTTTTTCCTCCCTCTCCTCCCCAATCTGTCCCATCAATAATTTTGTATTTTCTAAAGTATGCGCAATCAATTCTGAGATCTCAAAAACTTTTATGTACGAACTTCCAAGGCTATAGCCCTACTTTTGAATTTCAAATATTTTTGTCCCTTACTCTAATAATTTTACACTTTAAAAAGTATGGATATTCGATTTTTTATCCCCAAAATCTTGTTCAACGAATTTTTAGGGCAAAATAAGCAAAAGTTTAATTTTTGGATCTAATCAGCCGTAAGATGGCACTATTCTTCTGCCTATTTCCCCATTTCGGTAGGGCTATATCTCAGCTTCTGTAGAATATTACAGCCTTGTCAAAATATATCTTTAGCTCAGTTATAATAAAAAAAAAATAATTTTGTGCAATTTTATTTTAAGACCAAAACGAACGAATCATTATTTTATTAACGAATCATTTGTATTTAACGAATTATTTAACGAATCATTTTATTTTAAGACCAAAGCGAATCTCGATCTGAATAATCAACAAAGTTTGAGTTTTGGATGTACATAGGCCAACAGGTGGCGCTGTAATATTGTTTTACTGGGAACTATATCTCAGAATCCATTGAACATTTTATTAAACATTGTGCAATTTGTAATTGATTTGTCGTTCCCAAAAACTCTGTACAAGGTTTTTTTTTACAGCCCTAACTATTAAATATTTAATTGTCTAAAATATATTTTTTCCTTAACGGATTAAAACAAATTTTGGACTGCATATTTATAATAACCAACCGTTGCAGATTACCAATATATTTTTAAATAGGTCTAAAATTGGAGAAATTTAAAAACTGTTTTTTTTTTATTTCTAGTTTAAATATTATAATTATTAATATTATTATTATTTCTAGTTTGTGATCTTTTTGAAACAAAATTTGCAGGAGTAAATATTTTTAAGATTAAATTATGTAAAATTAACAGATTTTTTCTTTCTTTCTTTCTTTCTTTTTTTTTAATTCTGTAAAAAGTAGGATTTATACTACTTTCAGTGTATGAAGGGACTAAAATTTGGACTTGGAGATAAGTTAATATTATGAATGCTTCAAGTATGAGTGTACGTTCATTATCTGTTTTACTTGCAGAACACTAAATATAAATATATATATATATATATATATATATATATATATATACATATATGTTTTAAATTTCTATTAAAATTCAGATGGAATGGAGAAAAAATTTCTGCCTTTAAAACTTAACATTTGTGCATGAACCATTTTAGCTTTTAATCTGAAAATCTTTAACATACATTGTCATCTGCATCAAGGAAATTGCATTTAAAATGTGAGCCTCATTTTCTATTTATTAAATCCCTACAATATCTCTCCCCCAACTAATATTTATTTGCACTTTTAAAAATTTTCTAAAGCACAAAATAAATAAATAAAATAAATAATTACCCCTCCCCCATACACATTTCTTATTGAAAGCAAGTTGATGACACACTTGCTACATCTTTTAATTTGAAAAATTATTATTTTTTTTTTCTTAAGATTTCTTATTAAAAAAAAAAAAAAAAAAAAAAAAAAAAATTAATTAAATTAGTGTATTTTTAGGAATTTAAAAAGAAATTTTAGTAGATCTTTATACAATTCATTTATGTAGTTAATTATTATTTAATATATTTATTTAGTCAAATCGAACTAACATTTTACAATATGACAGGGTATCACATTTACCGATTTTTACTTTTATAAAAATGAAAATATTTTATTAGATGATTTTTTCAATGCGATTTCATTGATGACAACAATGTCAGATATTTTCTTATTAAAAAACTGTCAGTGTGTTGCACACAACTGTTAACTTTTAAAGTTATATAATTGTTTCTCGGCACCACGTGGATGAATTTTAATAGGAATAAAATAAAAGAAGAAAGACAGATAGAAATACTTTTTTGTTCAGTAAATAGAACTGTTAATGAATGTACTTATGCACTCATATTTGAAGCATTCAAATTCCATCTCCAATCAATTTCATTCGACTTATCTCCAAATTTGACCCATCTTTTTGGATTTTAAAATGTTTCAACTGCGTCATATTGACTTTAATATGACTCATACTAAATTTAAGCAGTCTAATTTCTTTCTTTTGACTCTCGGATTAATTTTAAAGGATGGTGTTTTTCTTTTTTCTTTTGTACAAACTACCGTAATTTCGCGTATATAGCCCGCGGCGGAAGGTAGCCAGCAGAATAAAAATTTCATTTTAAAATAATTATAACCGAAAGATACCCCGCATTTCTAATATCACATGGTCGGCAATCGCTATTTATAATCTCAATACTAATTGCTATTATTTTAATAATAAGTAGGAAAAGATACAAATAATAAACAAATATGCAACTAAGTATAAATAATAAACAAATATACAACTAAGTATAAATAATAAACAAATATACAAATAAATATAAATAATAAACAAATAATTTTACTTACCTATAATGAAAAAGCAAATAATCATAACATAGTATTAATCTTCCTCTATATATAAATTACTCTGAACTGGAGTAAATTCTAATGATTAACACCTTTATTCAATTTATAAGAAAATTATAGATTAATAATAAATTTATTTGCAAAATTCATTCAAATCCATCGAAATCGGATTCTTCCGTATCAAAATTAAAATGTTGCAATATTGTTTGGGACAATCCGTCTTCATCATCCGTATTATCCTCCTCATCAAGTTCCTTTTCACTGTCCTCAATTCCATCGTTATTATACGTAAATAATCGAGACTTCCGATTTCCGAAACAAAAATGAGACTGGTGTTAATTTTCTCGTTGTTCGCGATAGATACACCGCACCAGATGATAGCCCGCAGGACATATAAAGTCAGTTTTTATTTATAGATTACCCGCGGGTTATATACACGAAATTACGGTATATGCTTTTCTCATTTTCTTTTTCACGTTTATTATTCACAAAATCCTCAGTAGAGGACACCAAACAAACATTTATTTTCTGATATTGCAATAATTAGATTTCTATACATGGTTTTACTCTGAAATTAGTATAAATTTTGCAACTTTTAGCGATAAAATAAATTTTAAAAAATTTAATAATCTTACATATTTTAATCTTAAAAATATATATCTATATATCACTAAATTTTAAATGTGGGATGAAAAAATAAATGCATGTCCTATTAAATATGAACAAATAGCCAGCAAAAGATTTTATTCATTAATCAATCCACTATGGAATGCTCCTTTTTTAAAATGGTATTAATAGGCTCTGTACTCTGTACTCATTTTTACGAAAGACTTTTTAAATATTATTTGTCCTTCTGTCTGCCTATTATGTGATAACGTAGTAAAAGAAAATTGAAGGTTTAGATGCAACGAATAAGTACAGTTGAAAAGTGTAATAATCAATACGTACCGCATGATTTTTCATTCTTGTTCTTTCTTTGATCGGTCCTGGGTTGAATTTATCGCAATTTTTTCTGTACCGGATTGGACCACACATTGCAAAGAAATAAACAGAAAGGCCGGACCTCAAAATTTCTGCCCGTGCCTAACTCTAGAGGACAGAACTGTTCCCTATTGACAATGATCATATATTTTTGTTCCTTTGTACCCAGGGACTGATTTAGACCGGGGCACACATTATTTACACTTACACCATTATTTTTTAAGCAATACTTTCCTCTTATAATAAACAAAAAATCCTCAATAAAAATTATTTTAAAAGAATTCTGGTGTCTAATAACCATGAGTAAATTCGATTGTTTTACACCGTTCATTTTTTATAAAAATAATTTCCTAGTTAAAACGTGGCATTCCTATGATATGCAGTAAAAAATAATTGTAAAAATATTCCGGTGAGAGAGTGCCCCGGCTTAAATCAGGCTCTGTTTGTACAGTCACCCAAAAAAAAAACGCCACCCCCCCACCTAATTTCGCCGTAAATTATCGTAGAAACATTTAACTGGTACCGATCGATTTGTAATAACATCTAGTTTATAACGGTATAGTTAAATTTTGCCTAAGGGGTCGTCTACATATTAAAACTGGCATTAACTTCATTTTCTTCAATGGCAACCCCTATTTTTGACTTCATATTCAGATTTCTGAGATCAAGGCGGTTCGAAAAACATACCTATTTATATACCTTAAATCAATTTTAAATAGAGTTACACGTGAAAATGTATTAGGGGTCCGTCTATACATTTAGAAAATATAAATCACGATCTACCACCCAGTATACATTATTTATTAAGTTTCACACCGGAAAAAAAAATTCAGAAATGTTAATTATAAAATAAAAAAAATGACTAATTCACAGAACTTTCTGAGTTAGTTTATGAATTAAAAGATTTTTATTGGTTTCTATTGATTAAACATCAGATAGTTCACTTCATACGAAGAAAATTAAATAGCTTGAATAGATATTAAAATATCTATCAAACGAAAAAAAAAAAAAGATGAATGGTTTTAAATTTGTTTGAAAATTCAAAATTATTTTAACTCAAGCTGCCGTATAATTGTCTGAAACGGCGGCACTCAACCTGGTTCCCACGGCCGTTTCACAGTGACAATGGGAGTTTGTTCTGATACTGCAGTACTTTCATTTTCTTTAATTGACTTTTTAAAAATATTAAAACAGATTTTTTTTTATTATTTATTTATTTTTTTAATTAATTATTATTATTTTTTTTTCATGACATTATTAAAAACTTTTACATAAATCTAAACGATATTCTTTTGCTTTTATATTTTATAATGTGTAACAAATTAATATGTAAAATAATAAATCCTACTACTTAATGGGATGTTCTAAAATTCTACACTTTAACACAGATACCGAAGTGGACGGTGGATGTAGAAAGGCTGACTACCCTTAATCTAAATCTTCACTTGAAAAGGTCAAAATGTTACATAACTCTTTTTTTTTTTAAGGAAAAAAGAAGAAGATAAGGAGGAGAAAGAAAGATCAAAACAAATATAAAGCATATTAAACGTTAATACCCTTTAAACACTGGAAAAAGGCGGGGTTTTTTATTGTGTGTCATTTGGGAGCTGTAGAGTGTCAGAAAATTACTTTATGTAATAAAACGTTTCATTTAAAGGGTATTTAAAGCAGCATTATATTTAATACATAGACTATTCAGAAAAAAAATACCATTCATCTGGTTCATGAAAAATAAAGAACATTTTCTGGCATTGCTCTATGTATATACATTCTTGTCAACCGATCCGGGAATATTACTGGTCCCGCCCCTTTCCGTACATTTTTTTCACATCAGTCTTTTTAGAGCCGTGTCAGCCATCGGTGGCTGACACTGATCTTTCTATTTAGGCTAAGTCAGCCGGCAGTGTAAAATATGATATAAAATTACAGAACTTACATAGTTTTAAGTAATTACTGACAATTTATTTAAAATTTACTTCATGTTTTTTTTTTTTTTTTTTTTTTTTTTTTTTTTAATAGGATTTTTATAGGATTATATCGTTAAGGCCTAATGGGGTTTATTGAAACTCGATAAACATAACACGCTTCTAAGCAGCACGTGTGGCCTGAATGGGATTTCCATAAGAATTCGCGTGGCGCTCAATGAGTTAATCGTAAATGTATTTGAAGTTAATTACTCTAAAAATTAAATTGTGTACACACAGGGGCGGGAACTAACAATGTTACGGGTTAGGTTGGCAAGTATGCATATATATTTTGCTTGATTTATAAAAATTTATAACACATTTTCTTCTTTTTTTTTAGTATTTTGTGTTTATATCTCTCATTAAAAATAAATACAATATTTATATATAAACATTTCCATACAGTAATGTATATAAACATATTGATTAAAGAAGATTTGTTGATATTATATAATTATTCTTCTATCTGTATAGTATATTAACACAAATATATTTTGTAAATTTCGCAGCATCGAAAAAAAGCAAAATAGCTTCCATATCAAGGCTTAATGTAAATAGACACGCCTTTTCACAAATTTTCTAAAACTTTATAATATAAAGCAAAATAATTTTGCATATTTGTAATTAAATCATTTAAGTTTTGTCTTCAATAATCGATGTAGTAAATACCATTGTGATTTATGCATACCAGCGTCACATATAGAGTCAAATAGGAATATGCAAATTTGTCTTTTTTTTTAAATAGTGTTTCAGCGAATCAGAGGCGGGGCTTCTTTTCTTTTGAAATTCTTTCACAATCCCTCGCCTACATTGTGATAACTTTACAAAAATATGCCAATTTGTATAATAAACATCGAAATATTGCTTAGAAAACAATAAAAATAACATAAAGGTAAATTAAAATAGTTTTCCGTCAAATTATATACAAACATTTACTTATAGAGGATACAGATTATAACAAGTGACGGCCCCCTAACAGGAATAAAAAGTGAAATATCACTGTAACTCAAAAAATAATGTTAGGAACGAGCTGTAAATTTGGAAACCCATGTTTTTGATGATGCCCGTTCTATTCATGCAAAAATTAACATAGGTCATAATTCATAATTTTTTCAAATATGAATTTATTAATAATTTTCATAATTCAAAAAATATTTTTTTAGCAAAAATTTGCATGGAATATGTTTGGGTTACTTCATTCTAACGAATAAAAAAAACAGAATTTAAATATCATAATTATTTCGGAAGATATGATTTAATGTTTGTCACATTCATTTAACATTAGCACCTCCAAACTTTGACAGCTTATAACTCTATGAAAAATTGAGCGAAATATATAAACTATACCATTTTCCGTGATGATTTGATCCAAAGAATTCAAATAAATTATAAAAAATGGGGGTTACCATTGAAAAAAATGAAGTTGATGTCAGTTTTAATATGTAGACGCCCCCCTAAGTAAAATCTAACTATAACATTATAAACTAGACGTTATTACAAACTGATTGGTACCAGTCGCATGTTTGTACGATAATTTACGGCAAAATTAGGTGGGGGGGTGGCGTTTTTTTTTTGGGTGACTGTACCAGTAGTGAACACCCATAAAATTTTTATAGTAGGGGAGCGTGGGGCTAGTTGTCACAGGGGTAAGAAGTAATACGCAATTTACGAAATAGTTTGTAACATTTGCGATTAAATATTTTTATAAACATGATTCTATGATGCGCTTTATAATGTTAGCACAATCATCGGTGCTTCACAAAAATGGTAAAAGAGCGGTTCTTTACAAGTGCTTAACTTTAGCTAGTTAGTGGGGGGGGGGGGGGGATATTTCGTAAATTTTGATTAAAGGTATGTTAATTTATACTTAAAAATTTTTTTATAGCTATTTACTTAGTCTGTGTGTTAAGTTATAAAATGCATGTTTAATTTTTTGTATAAATCGTTATATATATATATAAATAAGCAAAATGTCCAAAATCATACGATGGGGCAAGTTGAAACAAAATTTTGGCGCAAGTTGTAACATACTAAGAGGAGTGGCTTGTGGAGATGCCTGCAGCAAGAGCTCGCAGTCTCCGCCCATTTTCAGGAAACTTTCAGAAATTAAAAATTTTTGGCTTCTTTGCCACTACTATAGTTATAAAGAAATATTTTCTGTGTTTTTATTCTATAGTGCCGTGATTATTTAATCGCGAATTATAATCACGATTTAATCACGAAGAGAATATTGCAGTAAAATAGTGGTAGAAAAAAAAGCAGAAATTTCTCGTCAATGAAAGTGTCCTGAAAAAAGGGCGGAGAATTCGAGCTTTGGTAAACCCTCACTGTGGCCGAAGATGTGGGTATAATGCTTAATTTGAATAATGTGAGCACACATTAAATGCATGAGAGGAACAAAATATCATTTGCTTGAATTAATTTCAACTCTGACTAAGATTGACTTCTATGTTGATTTTATCTTTAATTTTCACTTTATTTTACTATAATCCATTTCATATTCATTGTTACTATACCAAAGGTTGTAATTTAATATTAGTTATTAATTGCCTTTTTTATTAAATTAATAAATGATTGATAATAAAAAACATCTTGAAATATTGTCGTTTTTATTGTTAGGGTTCCGTTACAATATGCCCCACATGTGTTACAATTAGCCCCAAATTCGTGGCAAATTGTAACAGGCAAATAATTAAAAAAAAAAAAAAAAAAAAAAAATGTGCTAAAACTAGCAACGTTAACGAAAGTTTTTTTTTTTATTATTATGAATATGATAGATGATTATATTTGCTATGGAAAACAGCAATTATAAACAGGAAAACGTAAATACATTTCACAATATATTTAATTTTCTAAAAACTGTTACAAACCGCCCCACGTTCCCCTATACTATAAGCATATATGCTTAAGAATATATATGCTCATATATGAGCATTTATACGCATATATAAGCATATATGCATTTTAAGCATATATATTTAAAAAAAATTAAAAGATAACAGGATAAGTAGTATTTTCATACTTATTTTAATTTTATTGAAGAAGTAGATCTCGAAATAAGTAGGGGAGCGTGGGGTTAGATGCCTCAGGGGTAAGAAGTAACGCGCAATTTACGAAATAGTTTGTAACATTTGTGATTAAATATTTTTATAAACATAATTCTTATGGCGCGCTTTATAATGTAAGCACAATCGGTGTTCCTCAAAAATGGTTAATGAGAGGTTCTGTATATGTGCTTCATTTTAGCTAGTTAGCGGAAAAAAAATTATTTCGTAAATTTTGATTAAAGGTATATTAATTTATACTTTAAAGAAATGTTTATAGCTATTTATTTAGTCTGTGCGTTGAGTTATAAAATGTATGTTTAATTTTTTTTTTTTTTTTTTTTTTTTTTTTTTTTTATAAATCGTTATATATTTTTATAAATAAACAAAATATTCAAAATCATACGATGGGGCGAGTTGAAACAAAATTTTGGGGAAAGTTGTAACATGTTAGAGGAGTGGCTTGTGGAAATGCCTACAGCCGGAGCTCGAAGCCTCCGCCCATTTTTAGGAAACTTTCTGAAATGAAACATTTTTGGCTTCTTTACCACTATTATGTTTATAGAGAAATATTTTCTGTGTTTTTATATTACAGTGTCGTGATTATTTAATCACTAATAGAGAATATTGCATAAAAATAGTCGTAGAAAAAAAGCAGAAATGTCACATTAATGACAGTGTCCTGAAAAGAGGGCGGAGAATTCGAGTTCTGCTAAACCCACTCTGTGGCAGAAGAATGGGTATAATGCTTAATTTGCTAAGTGTGAGCACACGTTAAAGGCATGAGAGGGAACAAAATATCATTTATTGAATTAATTTTCAACTCTGACTAAGATTGACTTCTATGTTGATTTTATCTTTAATTTTATCTTTATTTTACTATAATCCATTTGATATAATTCATTGTTACTATACAAAGAAGGTTATAATTTAATATTAGTTATTAATTGCTTTTTTTAATAAATTAATAAATGATTAATGACAAAAAACATTTTGAAATATTGTCGTTTTTATTGTTAGGGTTCCCTTTGTACCCGTTACAATTTGCCCCAAACGCGGGGCAAATTGTAACAGGAAAATAATTTTGAAAAAATATTTTTTGTGCTAAAATTAGCAAAATTAACGAAAGTTTTTTTAATGAATATGATAAATGAATATGTAAGCTATAGAAAAAAGCAATTATAAACAGGATAACGTAAATACATTTCAAAATATACTTAATTTTCCAAAAACTGTTACAACCCGCCCCACGCTCCCCTACTCCTCTCGAAATAAGTACATATAAGAAATCCTCTCGAAATAAGTACATATAACACAAGCAAAATTTGACTTGCTTATTCAAAGTGACAACAAATAAAGGAAAAAGTTCAAATTGTTTTATTTAAATTGATCTCATTCTAGAACTAACAGACTAGAATATTTATAGTTCAAGACATTAATAGCAGAGAGTTGTAACATTATCTCTCGAAAGAGGATGCCAGTTTTTATAGCAACACAAATACACTAAAGGTAAAAATATTTCTTTTTCTATATACTTCCATTAACCGAGTACCGAAAATGGAATTCCAGATTTCATCCGATTTACACGTTTTGAGGTTTCCTGAATCGGTTTTCTTTTGTATCTCAGCTACTAATTAAAATAATTGCATAAGTAATATATCATTAGAAAGCTTTGTTTATTTGGAATGGAAGAGTAAATTACAGACATTTCCACCGCCAGATGGCTCGAATATTTTTTAATTTAAACTTCTATTTATGATTAAATTATTTTTAATACATCATTCGAAAGGTATTTTAAAGTTCTTTTATATTATCGAAAGTTTTCACCAGATTTACACGTTTTGAGGTGTCCTGAACCACTTCAAATTAAATTTTATCTTAACACACCTGACATTATATCTCTCGAAAGAGGATGCCAGTTTCTATAGCAACACAAATACGCTTAAGGTAAAAATATTTTTTTTTCTATTTACTTCCATTAACCGACTACAGTCGGTAATGCTATACCACGATTTTTGCAGTTTCAGGGTAAGCTATATCTCAGGTTCTATTGCGTATAATCAAACAAAACTTGAAATGTGAGAAGACCATTATAAGACATTATGGTGATTCAATTTGAAAGCTTATAGGACATACATCGATTTCTGCAATTTAACCCTTTCCTTCCCCGTGATTCCAATTGGAATTATAACATTTGAGATTTTCTTTCTTACCATCTAACACTCCCGATGACTCAAAATGAACAATACTAAAATCTATATACAATTTCCTTTCGAAAAATACCTATTTTGGATGACTTCACTATCTTTATTGATAATTGAAAGTATATTTTACGCTGTTCTGATAATAATATCAGAATCAGTTTCCTGTTTTGGGCAATTTAAGTACATTAACTGTTTGAAATATTTTTTATTTTATTCTTTAATGTTTATAATATGTATTTTAATTAATTATACTATGTTATTCTCCAAAATTTTGATATTTTTATTTATTGAAAAGTTATGATATTTAATGGCATCAGTGATTATATTAAACGTAAATAAACATCTATCAGTTGCTTTGTTAGCTATATTAATTCGTACTCAACTATAACTCCTATTTAAAAAAAATATTTATATACATTACGTTTGAAATAAAGTTATAACTAAATATAAGATTTATTGTTTTATGGAGGGAATAAGTTGGGAATGAAAGGGTTAAGGGAAAACTATATCTTATGAACTACTGCACAGAATTACATACAAATTTATATGTAAATGCACTTTGACATAAATTAGTGTCTGTCAACTTATGGTGCCAACCACTCAACAGGTGGCGCTGCTACGCAATGATTTCCACAATTTAAGGGGAGGCTATATCTCAACTTCTATTGCGTATAATCAAACAAAACTTGAAATGTAAGACCATTATGAGATATTATGTTGATTCAGTTTGAATGCTTATCGGACGACAGGTGGCGCTGCTATACAGCGATTTCCGCAATTTAAGGGGAGGCTATATCTCAGCTTCTATTGTGTATAATCAAACAAAACTTAAAGTGTAAGACCATTATGAGACATTATGCTGATTCAATTTGAATGCTTATCGGACAACAGGTGGCGCTGCTATATAGGGATTTCACAATTTAAGGGAAAGCTATATCTTAGGAACTACTGCACAAGATTGCATACAGATATGCATGTAAATGCACTTTGAGATAAATTAGTGTCTGTCAAGTTATGGTGCCAACCATTCAATAGGTGGCGCTCCTACACAGTGATTTCCACAATTTAAGGGGAGGCTATATCTCAACTTCTATTGCGTATAATCAAACAAAACTTGAAATGTAAGACCATTATGAGTTTTTTGCTGATTCAGTTTGAATGCTTATCGGAGGACAGGTGGCGCTGCTATACAGCGATTTCTGCAATTTAAGGGGAAGCTATATCTCAGCTTCTATTGTGTATAATCAAACAAAACTTAAAATGTAAGACCATTATGAGACATTATGCTGATTCAATTTGAATGCTTATCGGACAAGTGGCGCTGCTATATAGCAATTTCACAATTTAAGGGAAAGCTATATCTTAGGAACTACTGCACAAGATTGCATACAGATATGCATGTAAATGCACTTTGAGATAAATTAGTGTCTGTCAACTTATGGTGCCAACCATTCAATAGGTGGCGCTGCTACACAGTAATTTCCATAATTTTAGGGGAGACTATATCGCAGCCTCTATTGTGTATAATCAAACAAAACTTGAAATGTAAGACCATTATGAGATATTATGCTGATTCAATTTGAATGCTTATCGGACGACAGGTGGCGCTGCTATACAACGATTTCAGCAGTTTAATGGGAGACTATATCTCAGCTTCTATTGCATATAATCAAACAAAACTTAAAATGTAAGACCATTATGAGACATTATGCTGATTCAATTTGAATGCTTATCGGACAACAGGTGGCGCTGCTATACAGCGATTTCCGCAATTTAAGGGAAAGCTATATCTTAGGAACTACTGCACAGTATTGCATACAAATTTATATGTGAATGCACTTTGACATAAATTAGTGTCTGTCAACTTTTTCTGCAAACCACTCAACTTGTGGAGCTGCTACACACAGATTTCCACAATTTAAGGGGAGGCTATATCTCAGCTTCTATTGAATATCACCAAGCAAAACTTGATATGGGAAAAGGCCGTTATGAGACATTATGCTGATTAAATTTAGATGCATCAATAACGGGATGGCTATATCTTAACGTCTATGGCATGTAACTGTACGAAACTTGATATGTAAAATAACCATTTTAAAAACGCACTTTTAGTTTCTTCTATATTCAAAAGAAGATAGTATTGGATTCGTAACAATTTTCGACGGATTTACATGTTTTTAGGGATCTAGAACTTTAATAATTTTGCATTTTTAATCATTTTTAAAATGTTAAGATGGTATTATTTACAAACAGAATAATTTATGAAATGATTACATGAAGAAATCAAGTATATCATATGAAGTAACATGATTGAAATTTATATACCTGTTAATCTATATGTTAGTAGACATTGCTGGGTTCGATCTTACACCTAGCCATTTGCAATCGTCTGCAGTTTTCTCCAAAACTCCCGGAAATATGTGCTAGGACCCCTTAGAAAAACCTTTGCGGAGGGCATTACATCCAGAAAGAAGTAAACTCCCAAAAAATATCAGAATCAAGGAAATCAGGAAAACATTAATTAATTTAAAAATTCAAATTATCTGTCTTTCTAATTTTTGTTTTCTTACTTTTTTAGGAAGCAGTGGGTTTTAAATGTTTTACATGTTTAATTATTTGAAAAATATTATAATTATGTTATCTATAAAGTGAATAACTTATGAAATGATTACATGGATAATCGGTTAATCAGATGTATCATATGAAGTTGCATGATCGAAATTTAAACATATGTTAATCTCAAACTTGGTAAATGTAAAGTGCTGGGTTCGATCCCAAGTCACGCCCGTTAACCTAACCATTTGTTGTTTTCTTGGAAACTCCCATAAATACGCTCTTGGACCTCTTCAAAAGACCCTACATCTAGAAAGGTTAGTTTTTGATTTGATGTAGGCATTGAGGCCAATTGACTATACTGGGGTCATAGGCCTATAGGTGGAAAGCGCCCTAGGGGGTCTTTCTGAAGGGTCCTAGCTTGTATTCACGCGAGTTTTGTGGAAAACCACGAGAAACTCCGAACAGTTAGGACGTATAAAGAGACCCTTCGCGGATTGCATTACATATAAGTAAATTTAAAAAATATCAGAATCAAAGAAATCATATATAATATCAAACATTAATTATTTTAAATTTTCAAATTATCTTGGAAAAAAAAAAAAGAAAAGAAAAGGAAGAAAGTAAAGAAGAAACAGTGGATTTTAAATATTTTACATTTTTAATCATATATATAAAAAAAAAATTACGATGATGTGTGTTTTTGTATTACATGAAGAAATCAGATAAGAGATATACCATCATATAAATTAAAGAAGCATAACTGAAGTTTGAATACGGTCTAGGACCCCTCCCTATTTACGAGAGTTTCTGAGAAAGTCATGAAAAACTCCAAACCGCTAAGATGATGAATGCGATTGGGATCGAATCCGGCACTTCCCATCTACCAGCTTTGAATGCAGAACCTCTCAGCCGCTGGTGCCTCCCTCCACAAACACTTTAAAAAGGCGCATCACAGAAGGCATAAGAACGGTAGAAAGAGGTCCCAAGAGGTAGAAAACTTTAAATGTATATATATCATAAATAAAAAAATCATGTATATCATTAAACATTATTTCAAAATTTCAAATTATCATTTTTTCTTTTTCTTTTTAAGAAACAGCAGATTTTAAATATTTTACAATTTTAATTATTTTAAAAATATTATAATGATGCTGTTTGTAAATTAAATAATTAAGAAATCAGATATGTTAAACAAAGTTAAATAGTATAGTATAATTGAAGTTTAAATATCTAAGACTCTAAGCAACCTGTGTTCGACCCCACGTTGCACTTGTTGACTTACCCATTCGGAGTTTTCTATGGTTTTTTCCAAAACTCCTGAAATAATGGCAAGGACCCGCTTTATTTGATTATTAGTATTATTATTATTTTTAATAGAGTAATCTAAAGAATTATACAGCTATAAAAGTCATAGATTTCGGATGTAATCAATATTTTATTTATTCATTTATGGATTGCTAAGTACTTATTTGTAATGCAGTAATGCAATTCTTTTTATTTACGCAGAATTTTGTTTTTACTTTGCTATTTTCTACATTTTAAATCAAAATATGGTAATTTCCTTTTATTTTTATTTATCTATTTATTTTTTAATGTAAAGGGAAACAAAATTATCATCATATGGAATCCATATCAGATTTATTTATAAATGATTGAAAATGTTTATAAGGTAAACACACCAGTAGTGGACACTTTTAATTTTAAACTCGGAAAATAGCATTTACTAATTTAAATTAAAAATATTTTTATACTTTCAAAAATCAAATACTAAAGAAGAAGTTCTGTATACAACAACATATGATTATTTGCGTTTTCCTGTAAACAAAAGCAGTGACATCTAGTGGATAAAGTCCGAATTAAGCCAAAACAAGCTTCTCAGGCAACAACACAGGCAGCTAGTATTCAGTGGGCAGTGGGGATACACGAACTACGCGCGCGAATTCCTTCCCTGACCCTTCGTGCCCCCTAATAAAAAAATAATTTCTGCTCGGGTAAAAACTCACACCTGGTCCCCACTGCCTTCGGCAGCGGAAATCCATGTGCGCTGGGCGCGCACGTGTGAAGGTATACGTGAGCTGCGTGCACATATTCCTTCTCAAATAAAATTTTTATTCTTAAGAAAAGAAAATTAAAAAAGTCATTTCTCATCGGGTAAAAAGTCGGACCGTGTCCCCACTGCCTTCGGCAGCGCAGTGCCGTGCGCATGAATCACTATAATTTATGAATCACTAACAGTAACTTTTATTCTTAAGAAAAGAAATTAAAAATAATAATAATAATTTCTGATTGGGTAAAATATCGCACCGGGTACCCACGGCCTTCGGCAGCGCAGTCCCGTGCGCGCTGCACGCACATATTCCTTCTCAAATCGAATTTTTATTCTTAAGAAAAGAAAATTTAAAAAATCATTTCTCATCGAGTAAAAAGTCGGACCAGGTCCAAACTGCCTTCCGCAGCGCAATGCCGTGCGCGCGCACAGGAATGAATCACTGTAATTAATGAATCACTAACAGTAACTTTTATTCTTAAGAAAAGAAATATAATTTCTAATTGGGTAAAAAGTCGCCCCAGATCCCCACTGCCTTCGGCAGCGCAGCGCGCACGTGTGAAGGTATACGTGCGCTGCGCGCACATATTCCTTCTCAAATCAAATTTTTATTCTTTAAAAAAGAAAAAAAGAAAATAAAATCATTTCTCATCGTGTAAAGTCGGACCGGGTCCCCACTGCCTTCAGCAGCGCAGTGCCGTGCGAGCGCACAGGTTAGGGAATACGCGCGCTGCTAATTAACCTACATATACTAATTTTGAACGATCTAACTAAATTAGCTGACATGCAAAAGAAAATCTAATCAAGACACCTCAAACCGCGTAAATCTGGTGAAATCTTTCGATAATATAAAAGAACTTTAAAATATCTTTCGAATGATGTATTAAAAATAATTTAATCATAATTACAAATTGAAATTTTAAAATATTACAACACCATGTGGCGGTAGAAATTTCTGTAATCTACTGTTCGATTCCAAATCAACAAAGCTTTCTAATGATGTATTACTTATGAAATTATTTTAATTAGTAGCTTAGATACAAAAGAAAATAGATTCAGAAGACCTCAAAACGTGTAAATCGGGTGAAATCTTGAATTCCACCTTCGATAATATTAAAGAACTTTAAAATATCTTTCGAATGATGTATTAAAAATAATTTAATCATAATTAGAATTTGAAATACGCGTATTAGAATAAAATTTAATTTGCAATTAAAATGTAATTTTTTTCTAAAATCGTTGAAATTTGAACTGCAACTATCCCTTGTGCTGTTAACGGCGCACAGTAAGTTTGAAAGCAATTAGAAGAAAATTGAAGCATTTTGAAATTTGCAATTTTTATTCCTAGTAGAAAAACCAGGTGATGTCAATTAGTAAAAGATTTGTTTCTTCCTTTCCCAGACATCGTGAATGGATTGTCACCCCCTGTGAATGGATTGTCATGGTAACGGTAACCGACAACGAACGCAAACGACTTGCCTGCAGAATGTCATTACGGGATGGAGCTCGCCGTTTTCAATGGTTTAACGCCTAAAATTAAAAAAATTATAACTCATTCAGTTTTTGAAAAAATCTTTCAATCTTTTAAGAAATGATTTGTCGAACCGAGATCTACATATATATATATATATATAAAGAAAGAAAGAAATGATTTATCTCTCAAAGATTTTAAGTTATAAAATGTTTTGTGAAAAAATCGATGTTTCGTAAAATCTAAAAATATGGATCGCTAATCCGTATTTTGTTAAAATGTTTATATGGTTCTAAAGAGGATTAAATGACCTTTCCAAATATACCAGTTGTTAAGAAATGGGTCTGTTATTCTTTCGTACAGAGCGTTTCAAAAAAGTCGATCGAGAAAAAGAGAAATTTTCGACCCTTTTTAAAACTTTTTTAATTTTAAAAATATAAAAAATCGGTATTTTTCTTTTTTTTTAATTGTACCGTAAGAATTGGTAATAAATGCTCTTTCTCGTGGTACAGGTGTATTTTCAATATCTCCAACAGATCAGCAGCGATGGGTTTATAAAAACCCACGAAATTTCCTCTCTCTGCTTTTTCTTTTGAGGTACGCGGTTCCGGATGAAAATGACTGTTGCCTGCCATTTTGAATAATTTTTTCGTTCGACATTTTAATTAATATCTCTGCTAATTAGGGTCGCATCGTTTAGCAAATTAGATAACATACATCTGTGATATATTCTCCGTCCCACGGTACCTGTCCGAAGTCCGTGCGACCATTAGCTGCTTCAAGCCATTTCACACAGACAGACACACACACACACGCGCATACAGATTTTAATAATATAAGAGATATCTTAATTACTTTCTTACATTCCTGAAGAATATTAACAATTTTACAAGCAAATAGTTCAAAACTGGTCGTCATGCAGTGAAAATGTTGATAATTAATACGATATTTAAACAATTAATTGAAAAATAAATGTACAAAACTCTTTTTTTATCCTTGTTTACATTTACATGTGTTAAGGGTATACGTCACTTAATTTGGTAGTCCACTCCCATGTTATTCTATAGAAAATTTGTTTTATAATTATTCATTAGCTATTATATATATATATATATATATATATATATATTCTGTTTTCACATTTATAAGAAATTCACAACCGTTAAAATGTTTCTCGTTTTTCAAAAATAATACTTTTAAATTTTACTATTCCATTTTAAAGCTGTAAAGTGAAAAAAATTAACTAAGAGCATTTTTGCACTTCATAGCTTCAAAATGAAATACTGAAAATTACTTTTGGAAAACGGGAAACATTTTACAGTTGTGGATTTTCAAAATGTGAAAATGGAATTTAAAAACATTAGGCAATGAGTAATTTATAAAATGAATTTTTCCATAGAATAACATGGAATTAGATTGCCGGTCAAATTAGGTGAAGCATCTTTTTAAAGAAAAGTTATCATCCACATACAAATAAATAAAATTAAGAGAAATGCACATATTTTCTACATGCATACAGAAAGGTTAGAGTACAGGGTCTTCAATAATTTACTTATTTTTGAAAGGGGGAGGGGCGGTTGACTATGTTACAGAAATGTTTCAGTCTTTAAAATACATTTTCCATTCACAAATAAAGATAAATATTTAAGATTATTTTTTTAAAGATAATAGAAAGTTGAGAGAAATCCGTGTATTTATTACATATGTGCAGAAAGGGCTTAAGTCCATGGCCTTAATTAATTTCTATTTTGCCTAAATTTTGTACATTAAAATTAAAAAGTTCCTAAAAAACTTTCTTATGCCTTAGACTATAAGTATAAATTTTTACCGATTTTTAGCACTTGCAAAAAAGGCGTTAAATAGTTTCCCCCCCCCCCCCCTTCTTCAGTTTTTCCAGTAAGAAGTTTTTAAGGACTGAAGCCCTTTCTCCATGCAGTGATTCAATTGTTCTCAGAATATGTAAAATAATGTTAAAAATAAGATGTTATTATACAGATTTATTTTTTATTTTTTTTTTCTGCAAAGAGTTTCATTTGTTAAATACGGAAAAATGAAAAATCATCAGCTTCATTTTGAAGGGCTGATGTATGATTTGCAGTGGAACATTATGAATTGTTTTCTATAACAAATATAATTATAAAAAGTTATAAATAGATAAGCACAGTTTTTACATATTTAGTTGTAAGCTCTAATTCCTGAAACATGTCTATGAGAGCGATAAATACAGACAGATATGTTTCTAAAAAAAATTCCAAATGTTGGTCTGAGAAAGTGCAAATGATAAATAAAATTGATTTTGTAACCATTTTGCTAAAATTAATTATAAATGACTATAACATGTGTTCTTAGAAGATGTAAAATAATGTTAAAAATAACATGTTATATATACAGGATGTTTTTTTTTTTTCTTTTTTTTAAATAAAGATTTATGATTATTATTATTATTTTGTTAAATATAGAAAAACTAAAAATCACCAGCTTCATTTTGAAGTGCTAATGTATGATTTGCAGTGGAACATCATAAATTATTTTCATAAATAAGCATCACTTTAAAAAGTTATAAGTGGATATTTTTGCTGAAAGTATATATTTTCACATTTTTCTTAAGCAAAATAAATAAATGAATAGAGTTATTTTTAATACAATGCTAAAAGTGTATGCATTTTAATAAATTTAAATATTTTAATAGTGTGTTAATTAGTAATCATAATAGATTTTTCAGCAAAATATGATTGAAAGTTTTTTTCAAATGTGATGATTCATTTCCGGCTATGTGAAAGAAATGTAACATATTTGTAGAATGACCCTTTCATGAAATTTTTTCAGATATGTAAATTTTGGCTTGTTTTTGCATGAAAAGCTAATGTTTTCACATATATTAAGTATAAAATAATACAACGTTATAAGTATAAAATAATACAACGTTATACAACGTTATCGATATCCATAAGCCTTAAAATTGTGATTTATATTACATAAACATTATGTTGTTTGATTAAGATTTGAGCCTTAAAACTTTGATTTATATTATATAAACGATATATTGTTTCATTGAGATTTCTTGAATTAGTTCTTTCCCATAAAATTTCCAAAGTTCCCAAAATTTCCGGTTTATTCCTCGCAATTTCCTGATATATATATTTTTTTTTTCTCCTTTGCTTCAAAATTCTCGGTTTTTTGCATCTCTAGTGTCAGCACTGTGAGTTTGAGCGTGATACACTTCTTGACGTTGAAAATACAGGATCAGAAATTGAAGTATTAAATATCAGTCATTCTAACTTTTTTTCATTCTGGGGTTCAACCTCTTCTGTTTCTAGAATATTAAACTTAAAAAAATCCATATAGTAGGAATGCGTACTAGTTTACAACTTCTATTATCATCAATTTATATTAATTTCACAATCATTCATTAAAAATAGCATAATGTACATTTATACAAAATTTTGTCCTATATTGCCCTGCTAAAAAATATTAAAAATTGGAATGACAGCGTCACCAGCTGAACGATTGATTTCCAAATGTAATCAGCACTAGTTTAAGTCAAGTTATAACTAAATACCATGTTTAGTTGTGTTGCATTCATTGGTTCGTGAAATACAGCATCCACAAAATTTATGATACACACATAAACACACAGACAGAAATATTTTTTAATGGTTATTTAGTGTTCAGGACATCTCAATATGTGTAAATCTATAGAAAACCGGAGGTTGAAAATTTTCATGAATCCAATATTTTTTACTTATATATAGAAGTAAAAAATGAAATTTACAAAAGGCTCATTTCCAATATAGCCTTTTTACTTTTAGAAAAATAAGCTAAAATAAATAAAAAGTTTTTTTTTTTTTTTTTTTTTTTTTAATGTCCAATTGATTTTGTTTGATTATTAAAACTGAATATGTATCTATACTACCATTGTAATATTCTTTCGTTTTTATTAATATGTTTCTTTGTATAAGTTTATTACTCAAACTGTATTTTATTGTAATATCTTGTATACCTTATGTTATTGTTTATATAGAACTTTTAGTGTTTTATTAATTTGCATTATTTCTTTTACATTCAAATTCATCTGAACCTTAACCTTAAATGCCATATGTTGCCTTTTGGCAACATAACCAATCCTGTTTTCTAAAGTATTATTAGAATAATATTGAAGCTCTAATGCTCATGTTCGCCGATAGGCGACAAATTGCTTTTTAACTTTAAACCACAATTAAAATAAAATATGATTTTTTTAAAGTATTTTTTCTGTAATTTATTTAAGAGAGGAAAGCTGTAAAACATTTTTAAATTTATATTAAAACAATCAGGCATTTAATGGTTAATTAGTATTTTGATTGAAATGTTTATATGGAGGGCTGGTATGTTTTGGATCGCATCCCTTCATATGTAGTATAATACATATGTAGGGGCAATCCAAACTACATAGCGACTCTTGATGGATCATGGACTCTTGGTTATCGAGGATTCCTAATATGTATAGCACTGAAGCGCTTTTTTGTAAAAAGAGCAGTAACTTGGTTCAGTTGGTAAAAAGCAGCGATCCGCAGCAGGCCTATGCTGGATTCCTGGGTCCCTTACCTCCCACGTTTTAAGTGATATTGATCCATCATCTATCAATTGCTGCTATGGTGCACCCATCCATAATTGTATGTGCTATGGAGCACACTTCAAACTTATAACTGTATATATTTAAATAATATAAATGTAATTAGATCAGTTATTTCATTAAATTTCAGTTAATAAACATTTTAGTTTTATTTTTACAAACCACATACAGTTCACCATTTTACAATTAGAAAAACATTTTTGAAACACAAAATACAAAACTTTTGATGAAATATGGGTACATCTAGTAAATAATTTATTACTGCACATTCACGAAAAAAAGTACTTTTTTATTAGATAGGTTTTAAGCTATGGTAACTTATGGAAAAAAGTTTATTTAAATAAAATAAAAATAAATTTAGTGTAAAAATAATAAGCTGGAATTTTCTAAGTTTCAAGCTCATAAGGAGTTTTTTAAACAGATGTTTTATTTTCTATAACACAGTGTTGGTAAAATAATTGGACCTTTAAGTGGTTACATGGGTTTTGATGGTTAACCCCTTCCACTCCAGGGACGTATGTGCATACGTCCTAGTGTTAATGGCCATTAATACCATGGACGTACATGCATACGTCCAAAAAAAGTATATGATACAATAAGCCCAACATTGTAGTGGTATCAGAGAGTGTTATTTTATTTGTCATATGGTATTTTGAAATTGTATTTTCATTACTGACAACTAGATGGCGTTAGTAGTCTCGGTGACCTATTAGTTTTGGCTACACCAGTTGTTTCGTGATTTCTCGCGGCTGCGGTTATGTGTAATTTTCGCTCCTAGATTTTGTGTGTTTTGCCGGTGTTTGAAACTGTGAATAATGTCTGATTCTAGTGATTTGGATAGTGATTATATCCCCGATTATGACGAACTTGAAGATTCCAATGATGACTTTACAACAAGTGAAGACGGCAAAAGCGATGACAGTGATGATGAACCACTTACAGCAGGTGACTGGAAATTTATGTCGGATCCTTTTGCCGATGCACGTCCTGAGCAACTGCCTGAACTGAAAAGGGACTTCACAACAAAATGCACATTGTTACTTTGTTATGTACTGCATTATTTCAAAATTATAATCTGGTATTTCACATATTTACACTACAGCTAGCCTGGAGCGGAAGGGGTTAAAGAAAAGCATATTTTTCTCTCTCTATTTTTTATTTTAATATAATAAATAAAATTTTTTATTCAAAAATTTGAGCATATAAAAGAGCAACATTTAAACAATATTTTATAAAAAATGTCATTAAAGAATTCGGAAAATTCAGTTGGTGGATCTTGACTACAGAAGATCCTTTAGAAACGCAGTGGACATGATTTCTCAAATTGAAATTTTGCACACTTCTTCAAAATAGAATTGACTAGTGCTTGAATGAATGATTTTTTTTTTTTTTTTAATTACAGCTAGTTGTACAAGACTACATGTAAGGTAAAATGTACCAAAAATTGTAGTATTTTTGCATACAGCTCTGTAAAAATTAAAGTTTTTTTTTTAAATCATTCTTTGTTTAAGCACTAGTCAATTTTATTTTGAAATGTGCAAAAATTCAATAAGATCGGTACATAATTTTTTGAGAAATCGTATTCATTGCCTTTCTAATAGATTTCCAAAAAACAGGACCCACCGATTGAATTTTTCATATTTTTTAATGAAAATTTTATATATAATCTTGTTTAACCCATATTGGACCACTCATTAAACGAATCATTGGAAAAATGTAATTTTTTAAAAACATGGTCAGTATATAAGATACTTACACATATAACAAAGAAAAAATTAAAAAATTATAACAATTTTACAAATTTTTTTATTTTGTTTGTTAGTTCGAAAAACAGTCTCTACACAGTCCAAAAGTGAGCATTTTGCAAATTGTAAAGATTTTTACGAATGGAAGTCCAAAAAACAATGGACTGCACATGTTGCAAATTGTAACAGGTTTTTTATTGCATGATTTCAGTTGACATCGTCTTTGACGACCATTTGGATTTTTCCCTAGCACATGCTCACTATTTAGCAGAAGAAGTTCTTTATTATTCTGCAGCATTAATATTTTTTTCAAATTCCATTTTTCACAATAATTTAATTAATTTAGTCTATTTCTAAAAATTTATGTCAAGTTTTTTGCAGATGTAAATGTTTCTTTTACATTATTGACATTTAATTCAACTGTCCTATAAATAGGACGGCGGTCCAATATGGGTTAAATGTTGTTATTTTTATGTTTTGAACTTTGAGTAAGAAATTTTATTTACTATATTTAAAAAAAAAAAAAAAAAAAAAAAAAGAGGGAGAGGGAGAATATATGCTTTTTCAGACTTTGATACCCCTTAAATTAAATACTATGTGATAAAGAAGCCCCCTATAGGTTTGTAACTAACATAATTTTTTAACTAAGATTTGTCAGCATAGGGTTTTTCATAAAAATGTACATCAAGGGTTTTTCATATTTTCCAATGTGGATGAAATAAATGGTTCTCCAAATTAGATACGTGACATGTAGAAAAAGTGTTTATGAAACTCTAACTCGGGGAAAAATGTAAAATCTAGATATTCTTTTTTCAATAATTTTTACTTTGTTTAAATGAAACTTTTGACACAATTCACCCTATATAAGCTTACAACCTATGTAATAAAATAATTACTATATTCCATTCCTGCACAGTAAAAAAAAAAAAAAAAATATATATATATATATATATATAATAATATTTCTTACATATGCCATATCTCATAAAAAATTAATGCTTCTCTAATATATTTTTTAATTTTTCTACATGTTTAGTAAAATTTTGTTGGAGTCCATTCTTGTTATTAGGGGGGAAAAAAAAAAGAAAAAACTGCTAAAAAATTCCTAATTTTAGAAAAAATAAATTATATCTGTCTAAATATTCTTGGTATTCAAATTTAAAAAAAAAAAAAAAAAACATACAAATATTGCAAATTCTAAGAGAAATCATGTTGCAAGCCATTTGTAGCTTTTTATAATACACAAAGTATTTTTATTTTTTTTTCATTAACTTGTGATTGGTTCCCTAACTGCACCCGTGACTGGAAAATGCGAGATTAATAATGTTGTTTGCATGTCTGAGGTTCAAGACAACTTTCACCTGTACTTCTTTAGAAAATAGAAAAAAATATCATATATATTTATATATATATATATATATATATATATATATATATATATATATAATAAAGATGATCTATTAAGCCAAGCAACAGATACAAGGTCACTGAAACACCAATGACCAATAAGATTTAAAAAAAAAAAAAAAAAAATCATCAGTGGATGAAATACACTAATGTAAAGAAACCAGATCTATTAATTAACAGCCTGCAAAACAAACGAATCGATAAAGTAAAACAACAAATCTTAACTTAAAACCATAAACTTACCAAAATTAATGAAAAAACAACCCAAGAAAGGAAGAAGGAGGCAGGCGGCAAGACTTGTGACTTGCCTGTGGGGTTACACTAGTTTTATGCTGGCAACACTCCCCAAGCCTGCCACAACCAGAACAGGAACCATATGGATTTAAAAGAGCAAAATTTCAAAGCAGATGAACACCAATGAAACCACATAGCAACAATGAAATTCACTGATTGATCACATTGTGTTTAACAGTATTAGAACATTAAATATAGTTGACAACTCAAAAAGGAAGAATCTGAAAATTTATTGGAATAAGAAAGTTTGCATAGTAATACAAAGCAAATGCAACAAGCCTTCTACTTTTTTTTTTTTTTTTAATTTAATTTCACAAACCCATCCAACCATCCAGCCTTACAACACCACCCCACCTCTATAATCAAACATCTGCCCACCCTACCGCCACCTTTTTTATTGTCTTTTATTATTTTATAATTTTTTTGTTGATATACATAAAAGTGTACACAGTTTTTTTTTCTTTTTTTTTTGTACTGACAGACACGTTTAAGGATATAAAATAGAAAATACAAAGTTTTTAGGAAAACCCATTTTAGCAGTGGCTGTGATCAGTTTATTAATATTCTTGTTTTTAAACTTTGCAGAGCATAAATTATTAATTCGAAATAAATGGTTAATGATGTTTCTAAAGACAGCAAAATTATTGAAGCACACATCCACATTTTACAAAAATATTTTCAATTAGGTCGCTAATTTTTATCATCAGCTTACTTTTTTATAAACCATATAAGACTAAGATCATGACTCAACAAACATTTACTTAACAAAACTGTATTAGGTGTGCGAAACTGGCATACAAATTATTACTAGTGCTTCAATAATTTTGCTGCTGACTGTAACATGATTACCCACTGTGTGTTTGTTTCATTTAGTCTTTAATTGTTAGAAATTTAAGGAGTCATAAATTTTAAGTGATGTCTTAATTTTAAATTACATTTTTGCTCTAGAGAGGTGACCAGTGGCGGCTCGTGGCAGGAGCTGCAGAGCTGCAGCCCCCCCCAGAAATATTCGAAAAAATTATTTTATCAACTTTCAAAATATTTTGAAAATAAATATTATTATATTGTATAGTATTATGCATATAGAAAAGCAGATTACTTCGTTATCATGAAAAATTATTAAAAAGCTGAGAAAAATTAACTATTTTTAAACGCAATAGCACCTCGAAAATTCGCAAAGGGACTGCTCATTCATGCAGCTCCCGAAAAAAGGGATTTCTTTAGGGAAAGAACAGTTACAACCGCCCCTACTCGTTTTCCCTACCAGTTTCGACCATTTGGTTGGAGCTGCATCTGCTGCAGCACCGACCTGATTAGGGATTTCGGTAATGCTGGAAAAGAACAATTTCCCTTTGTAATCTATGTTCTTTCTACACAGTTTTTAATGCGGTAATCGCTGTGTTTGATGATTATTTATGTATGAGAGGTAAAACAATTTAGCATGAAGGTTATTCACGATTATATGAGAAAATAGAAGTCATTTTTATTTATTTTTCAAGCAGATTTTTATTTTATATTACATGGAAATTTCGAACGGTTTTTCGGTTTCTTGGTTTGCCAATGGCAGAAACGTTGAATAGACAGAATCTCAATTTTTATATAAATTTTGCCTTAAACATAATATTTAAAATTTATCAAGTGTTTAATCGCTTTGTTGATAAGATTATTATGAAAATTATAATTATAATTATTTTTTTTTTTTTTTTCACTTGTATTTTAGTCACTAATGTTTTTCTATTTTGATGAGAAATATTAGCCGTCGAACCTTTCTTAAAAACACGAGATTACTAAATTTTTAATTTCTGACATTTTCATACAACGAAGTTGGAAAGCATTTATAACTTCGTTTCATCTCTCTTTCTATTTGAGTGAGAACTTTCAGAAATATGCTCGGAAATTTAAACATTTTAATATCCGTTCTGTAGATTGGCCACACTATTTTTCCTATGTACTTCTTTTACGAGAACACACAAAACATCCAGAATGCACTGCTGGCTTGGATAATATTTCAAACCAAATTAAACTGATACATACTATTCAAGCCTTTTTAAATATATCTAAAGAAAATAGTGTTTTAACATTTGTAGATGTTTTTTTTTTTTTTATGCATGGCAATACAGATGATGTGCAGCAAATTTTGGAAATTCATTTTTAATTATACTAAGGTTTCATATTTAAATGAAATTTTAGTTTACTGTACCATGTGTAAATTTTAGTTTACTGTACATGTGTGTAAAGTTCGCATTAAAAAAAATAATAACAATAAAATGTTCGTAATGTTAGACAAGCATTTCATAATCTATGTGATGTGCAAGATTTTACGTCAATGTTAACTCTTTTAATTAATATTTCAAAGGATGTTCTAAATAAATTAATGAAACGCATCATTATAATTGCACTTTTAAGATACGAGCATTACATTACTATAATGTTTTGAGGTCTCCTGAGCTCATTTTTGCTATTTTTACAGTGTTATATGTATGGTGTGAGTAAGTGTATATATGTGAGTGAATATCATAACATCTAAATGCTTGGTTCGATTGAACTGAAAGCTGGTAGGTATGTGAAAGGTCACCATCAAACGGGCTGTATAGAATTTGATGGATGTGAGACTTATAGTTCTGTTACAAGGACACAAAGAAAAATTCCTTATCATTTTGATTAATGGACTTAAATTTATGAAGTGCGGTTGCGCCTAAATGTTTTATCCAATTGAGCTAAAAATTGGTAGATAGGTTATAGGTAATCGTCACGCAATTTGTATAATTTTGATGAGTACAGGACTTATACATTTTTGTACAGAGACACAAAAAGAAATTATTTATCATTATGGACTATAGATTCGAATTATTTGCAGTTATTATCGCAAGAACTGTACAGATCTACATAAGTATGTAATCAAACTATTTATTATTTTTTTTATATAAATCATTGTGTGTATCTTTTTAATGAGCAAAATTTGATTTACAATCATGTATGTATACTTCGTACCATCTTGGAGAAAATAATAGCATGCAGATGAAAAATATTTTATTTGGGGAAAATTGATTATCATTAATAAATAAAGTTAACAAAATAAAATCTCCAGATTTTTTTCTTTCTTTGTAATGAATGTCCAATAATATAAAATTTTAAATCTATGCTGTATCCTGTATTGATCTGCTTCTTGCTCAGTCTGCGCATATAAAACCCGAAGACCCCGATTAAAACAGATTATTTAGAAAATCATTTTCGCTTTTTTCTCAAATCTTACGTATACATGCAGCTATGCAGCCCCCCTATAAAGGAATCTCACGAGCCGCTACTGGAGGTGACCAAGGAGAAAGCCAGCCAAGAGTCATCATTTGACGGGATAATTCACACGAGAATAATGTTTATTTCGGTTTGGTTTCAACAATATTGCTTTATGAGTGTATTTAACAGTAGATGAGAATGAAACAATTGTCAATCTTCAACTCTTTCAGGTTGAAACTCACGTAAATATGGGCTAGGACCCATTAGAACCCCCCCCCCCCCCCCATGGAAGGCATTCCACTTATAGGCCTCAGATCCTAATCAACCTTAAGAGGCCTCAGGAGTGATTTTACGTTTTTCTTTCTTCAGCGTTAATCTATAGGGTTTTTTGCTTTACTAGTACTTCTAATATCTCATAATGTAATTAATATTTTTTTTTAATTTCAAAAGGATTACTATTTTATACTTATACTTTCGTCTCGCAGCATATCACTTTTTTAAAAAACTTATTAATTGTATTTTTAAAAAAATATTGAAATTTTTTTGTCAAAGTAGAATTGAAAAATTGGACTTTGAACTGCTTTTTCTGAAAGAAATATTTGGTTCATCGAAATTTGTTTAAGATACGAGGAATGGTCATTCAAATACCTATTGATAGACTTAAAAATATTTTGTATGTGTTTAATATTAAAATCTACAGTAGGAAAAATAATCAAAGAGAGATGAACGCAAAGTCATATATTTCCTACCCCCTCTAGTAGGGAAGAAGAAAATCCCTATTTCTAATGGGCGTTACACCTGTCATTGTTGATAGATGTTTTTCTTATCTATTCTTTTTCTTTCAACAGCTGCAGGCACTTAGAGTTTCTCTGAGTCTCTGAAATGATCATTTGTGGTCGTATCAGCACCTTTCATGAAATGAAAAATACCAAATAATAGTTTGATTTCGTACACTGTTAATACGTAAATAAAGAAATAAAAATAATTAGAAATTAACTTAAAATATCATGTTTTTATTCCTTATTTATTTCAAACTAATGAAAAATATTTTTCGAGAAATGTTTCCCAAATTTATTCTAAAATATTACTAATACCCTGTTATCGAGATATTCATTATAGTATGCAAGCTGTATTTCATGGTCTAATGAAAATACGTTTTCTAAAGACATGAAATCAAGGAACAAGTGTTATTTAAAAACAAAATTTGATAATTATAACAACAACAACCGCAAACACAATAAAGTTTTTAAATATATATATATGTGTGTTTCTAAAATAACTAGAATCACATAACTTTATTCTATTCTTACGTAGATTTTTGGTTACTGATAGTAAGTGCTTTCGGTCCGTTTCTTTGCGCACATTCCATAAAAGAGCATGAAATGAAATTATTGCTTATCCCCCCCCCACACACACACACACACGCGCGCGCGCATGTACATGTCAAATACAATAAGAATAAAAAATAAAATAAAATAGATAGATAAAATAAATAAATAAATAGAGTTCAACCATTTGAGAACACGGGCTCCGTTTAATAAATACAGTTAATATAGGTGTGAAACATTTCAAGGGTTGCCTTAAAATGCGGTGCTGAATTTAGGGTTTTTTTAAATTTTGCTGTTTTCAATTTCATGTAAAATTATTTTGTTTTGATATAAATTTTTCATTTTATGTGTTTAATTTGTCTTACAATGCATGAAAAATTCTCCAAATACCATTTATTGTAGGCAGCCGTATTTTAAATCATTTTAATAAGTCTTCTTTCCTATCCACATGCAAGTAGCAGTTTTCAGGAGTTTTGCATGTTAGCTTGTTTCACCCCTGTTATTTCATGTACGTTAATTCTTTTCAATTTCAACAAAATTGTATTTAGTTTAAAAAATAAAATGAAAAGATAAAAAAATGTGGATCAATGAGTCTTGACTGCCTGCTTCTATTTTAAATAAAGAAAATTACAAATTAATGAATAATAACAGTAATAAAAATGTATGCAAAAGCTAAAAATTGCCCCCCTCCCCTCTTTCTCAAAAAAAGAAAAAAAAAAAAAAAAAAAAAAAAAAAAGAAAGTTTGCTTTTTACCTTGCAATAGGCAATTGGTGACGATCTGTGACTCACCCCTAGAGGTGGTCTGGAGACATCCCATCACAATTTTGATCTTCTACGAAAGGAATGGCTCTCCCGCTTCGGTGAGACACAGAGGTGTAATTTGAATGGGAACATGGAGGACATTGCGGCCATGACAAATTTTACGTGCACCAGCCGCCATTAGTATACATGATGGTTTTTGGTTGACTCGAGTCCCGAACCCGCAATCTTCCAATTACGAGCCCAAAGCCGTAGCGACTGGGATCCCCCCCCCCCCCAAAAAAAAAAAAAAAAAAAAAAAAAAAAAAAGAGGGATTGCTTTGATGCTGTATTTGCTCCCCTTGCCCTGAAATATATATGTATATAATTTTTACATTTTTTGTTTAAAGAAAAGAATGAGATCGATGAATTAACTGTCAAATAAATCACCACAGAAACATACGCATGCCAGAAAAGTAGCAATTATCTTAAATTGATACAATTTTTTAAGATATTACTTACTTTAATTTTTTAGATTACATTACCCGTTGAAAAGAAAACATAAAAAAGGACAGTGCTTTGTGATGCTTTAGAAAAGAAGGAATATACATACAGCGTAAGAAAATCGGTCCTATTGAATAAAGGCTCCTTTTGCAATTTTATAAATAAAAACTCTTGTGACATATATATAGGTAAATAGGTAGATGTGTATAAAGAGTAAACTAACTCACAAATTCGTTCATTTATGTATTCATTCACTGACTCAAACGAGCCATGGCGATTCTGTGGAAAAATAATGATCCATATACCATTATAGGAACATAATGACTATAGAGTATAGTGATCACAGAAGCAAGCAAAGCCTAGTAATATATTAAATTGATAGATATAAAGAAAAAAAAGTACTATTTGAGAATAAATAACATCGTGCAAAACAAGTAGAAAATATATAGTTATTTTAAAAATATATATGTAGATTTAATACAGAAAATGTTACAATCACTAGCAGCAAAATTTGCATCTTATGAATGTAAATGTAAATAGGCAAAGAATATTACATAATGATGGTGATGTACCACATATTTTTTTATGAATTAACAATAACGCGAGAAAGTCTAAGTTCACTTCCGCACTGTACACTAAGCGACAAAAAAAAGCCGCACTTGGATATTTTCTTTTTCGCTTTCTACAACCGCCAATTTTATCGTTTAAAAAGCAAATTTTCGAACAGATTTTATTATGTTGTCATCCACATACACTTTAACTTCGAGTCCAGTATTATAAACAAAATGCGATTGTCTGGAAAATTGTAATTTTAGAAATTATTTCAAAAATGGTAAGAATAATGCAGGTACCGATGCCAAAAAAAAAAAAAAAAAAAAATATTAATTTTTGAATGAAAATCAAAAAATATTTTTAAACGTGAGATGGCAAAATAGTTAAATGTTAACGAAATATTGGTAAAAGGGTTTTTAGCAAAATATAAAATTTTTTGGCCGTTTAAACTGGAAATTTGGTTTTAGGCGGCCATGTTGCTCATCCAAGGGTAAGTTAGAAAGCCATTGCTTATAAAATCGGTTTGTATTACATTTAGAACATAAATTCAGAAAAAGTGTTTAGCAGCATAATTTCTTTAACTACAGTACAGCAACTGTTAAACAAAGCAGGTTTAAATGACAGAAATTTTGAAAAAATTCCATTCTTAGTGAAAAGAATTAGGAAAGCAAGACCTCAGACGGCTAAAAAAATTAAAAAACGATTAGTTAATTATAGGACTGAGCTAGTTCTCTTTGATGAGTCAAGTCTAAATTATATCGAGCTAAATAAAACAAGCAGATCTGACAACGGAAATATGACCGACTTAATGAAAATCGCACTTTTAAAACAGTGACACATTCTCCATACCTTATGGTACGGAGATGCATCACTTTTCAAACAGTTTGGCAAATTTTTATGATCAAGGGATCAATTGACTCGAAAGATAACACAATCTTGATAAAAGTGGCGCCTGACCAAATATTTTGGAGGTATCGTGGACATTTCCACAAACAGCATTTCAAGATGATAATGCGCCTTACTACACGGCGTATGTGGTAAGTTTATTCACTTCAAATTGTCAAAATTTCTTATCCATTCCCATGAGAACCTATAATTCTGTAAGTAATCGTATCTTTTTTTCCCTTTAATTTAAATCCCACAAAGGATATAGTAGAATTTCGTCTTTACCATACATGGAAATAGTCCTAATCATGATCCGCTTGAAAATGTTTCATCTATTAAAAGGCGGGGGAGAGGATTCGAAATTTGCAGCCTACAACTCTGCCAGAAGTAGAAAAAATTATTTGTGATATTTGGCACATTGAAATTTCTGAGATTTACATTAAAACACTTTATAAAACGATGCCATTGCACATTAAAGCAGTAAATTCCATATAAAGGTGGAATTAACCCAATGCAGAATACATATTTTTAATAAAAAATTGCTTAGATCTAACAAATAAATAATTTTATTTCATATATTAAAATATAACTTGTTTATTTCATATAATAAATCATAATAAAATACAAAGTGTATGGTTATTGCATTATGTTCTAAAAGAAAGTTTTATGCAGATTTTTAAAATGTACTTCGTAGAATGCAATAAAGCGAATTATTAAATCAAAAATGTACATAGATATCATTTCATTCCTTTGGTATTATGCAAACAAGACAATTTTATTTGTTTCAAACATGAATTTTAAAGTTATTATAAATAAAAAAGGTACATCTTTTTTTCTGCAGTGCGGCTTTTTTTTTTTTTTTTTTTTTTGTCGCTTAGTGTAGATATATTTCATGTATATATGATAGATATCATATTAAATTTTAACATTATATATTATATACACAGTGAACATCGATAGCCCTAAGATTTACGGGCGGAGGTCTTTTTTTTTTTTCTTTTTTTTTTTTTTTTTTTAATTTTATTTTAGGGGGTAGGGCATAGCCATTAGTGCCGGTTTATGGATACTGTCAAATTACAGAATTTCGGATTATGGATGCTTTGCTGTGTATATTTATTTAATACTCCAATTTTTTTCTGCCTCTTATTTCTACTGGAACTTTAAAAATGGGACATAAAACTTCTTTTAAAAAAACTATAAAATATGATAGAAACATGTCGTTGATATAAAACTATTTATTTATATTAAAGACCATTTTTTCTCATTATTATTTATTTTAAATCTGAATAAAATAAAAATAAATAAAAGAGATACCTTGAGTAAAACCTAAAAAAAGAAGAAAGGGGGAATTGGGGCAAAAAATAGTAATCGATTGGCAAAATATTTTAGTGTTTTGTTGCTTTAATATTATATATCATTTTTTCTCGGAATCGGATTAACTTCATGGGAGTCCTAGGCGCATGTACTTTTGTGCCCTCTTCCCTCCTTCCTTTTGCATTGTGCACCAATCAGAAAAATTACATATACACTCACGTTCAAAATTAAGAGAATTTGCATATTTTGTGGAATCTCATGAAAAGAACTGAACGAAATATGGTCACTTTAGTCAAGAAAATGGTCACTTTAGTCAGGTGGTCACTTTACCAAGGTGGTCACTTTTACAGGTTCCACAATTATATTTTCCATAAATTTTCGATTTCGATAAATGTCCAACCATTGTAAAACTGGCGACAAAGTTTTATCCGTAGATTAAGAAGACTAACAGTCCTCCGTCCTAAAAATCTGGTACATTTAGCGAAGATATCTTTATTAAATTATTGAAAGTATTTCATTGTTTTTAAAATTTGATTATCTGCTTAAACTTTTCCCTGACGCATTTATTGAAATTTGAATAAAGTAAAGAAAAAGTAAATCATAGTTGTCCATCACAAAATTAAAAAGACAGTTTATCCCATAACTATCGATTATATACTATCAATGAAAATAAATGAAATAAAGTAAAAATAAAGACTAGTTTCACTTTATCAATCCACCTTCATTTTCTTTTTTCTTTCTGTCTTTTTATATTTTTGTCAATACAAATAGATACCATATGTTTGGAAAGGTATTTAACGGGTGTTTGAAGAAGGGAAAAATTGTGGGTTTATTGGGGAAGATCCTCTTGAAGTCCCCCAGAAAAAAGGGATTTTCTCGTCTACAATCGGAATGCTTGCTATTGAATGGGGGAAGGCAGAAACCATTCAGTTCTTTCACTAACCCTGAAAAAGGAATTCCCACGTCACTCCTGGGAAGCCTTAAACCCTACAACCAACCATCAACCCTTTCAGGATGAGTAAAAATGTGTATTAATATATATGTAACCACATGTTTTTGTCATTTTGACAGTATGGTCCACCAGTAGTCGATTTTTCAAAACAAGGTGTTCTGTATTCATATTTATAGTACAAATGAATATATATTATAATTATACTCTTTATAATCAAAGTACTTGTATCCATAGTAGATTCATTGTACAAATATCAGAATTGCTAACTTTTATAATTTATTCCAGAGCATTTTTAGCTCCGCCTTTATTTCACATCCTTTTATTTATAAAATAATTTTCTCCAATATATAACAACGATAAAATAAGAAAAAATTACTCCTAAAAAAATGGTATGAAAAAAAGCCGGGGCTAACAATGTTCCAGAATAAATTTTAAAAGTTAGCGATTTTGAAATATGAATATTGCGTGTATTGTTAAGAAGTAAAATAACATACAAATTGCAAAAGAAACACCCACTAATGGAGTTGATTTCCAATCGATCTGAAACCTCATCAGTGGCCACCAAAATGTTATGTGTCTAGTCCTGAAAGGGTTAATATTTAAGAAATGCCTTCTTTGAAGTATAAAAATATATAGAATGTTAAAATATAAATGTTTTAAATGTTAATTTGTATGTGAAATAATTTTACGTTAATGATAAGAATATCATCGTATATCAAGAAACTTGTCTCAAGTTACTGGTTTGCCCAAGTGAATAAGGTCTTGAGTGCAAAGAAATGAATAAATATCTTTGGTTTGATAGTAAGTAATAGTTTTTTGGAAGGAGTGTTATGTTCTGTATGTAATTACAGGGCTGCCACAGCTGACTTTTTTTCTTTAAATTCTTTTTGTACCACTATTTCCAAAATGTAAAATTTATATATATTCAAGCAGGTAAACCTGCTGTTAGCCTGCATAAATTTATTATAAATTTTGTCATGGAAATAGTGTACGAGAATAATAATAAATAAAAATAAGTCACTTGTGGCAGCTCTATAATTATGTTATAAATTTAATTGCATTGAAAATTTTATATTGAATTCATAACGATTCAATAAATATCATATACATTTAGACTCATAATTTTTTTTATTGAACTTTCATTAATTTTGTTACAATCGAGTGCAGTAGGTAAGAGAAATATCTAAATTAATGCTACTGCACTGGATTATAAAATTTTACCTGTTTTTGTATAATGGATAACTTTTGAAAAAAAAAAAAAAAAAGTGAAAGAAAGTCTTCTGGGAACATATTTGGGAAGAAAAAATAATTTGGAGATTTGTTTGCTATCCAGTTTTCTGACTAATTAAATATTAAAGGCCATCTTAATGCATTGTTGACCTGTCACCAGTTAACTTGTTTCATTAAAAAGTTTAGGCCCTCCTTTAGTTGTTTTTCTAAAACAACACATTTTTAAAAAGCATTTTGAGCATTTATGTTTAATTCACTGAGTGCTATTGGTGTACATATTCTAAAAATAGTAATTTCCGTATCAACTACAGCCGATAAAATCTAAGTAATTTAAACAGGAATACGGAAAAAACCTTTTTGTTACATGTTTTAACCCTCTCGCTGTGCATCCCGCGATTTCCACGGGCAACGTAGAAGTAGCAAAATTTGCGCAACCCGCGATTATCACGGGGATGCATTTTTGCCGTCTATTTAAGTGTGCAACCCGCTCTTTCCCCGTTCATGGTTTCATTTCGGCTTTTCTGTAATGTTTAATTGTTTATTTAGATGTCGACTAACAGATGGCGTTAGTTGTCCACGTTTCTGCGAAATATAAAAAGAATTTTTTTTAGCATTTTGCGCGCGCTTTTCAGAGCTCAAAGATGTCTGGCAGGAAGCGTTTCGCGAGTGATATGACCTATGTTCCTGACGATATTTCCGACACTGACAGTAGTTCTGACTCTGATTCCGAGTATATTGATGATATTTATAGCGGAACTGATGAAAATTTCTCGGATTCCTCTGTGGATAGTGATGAATCTGAATGATGTGATGAAACTTCATTTCTAATAAATGTTTTGTAAGTATTTTGCATATTTTCATTAGTATATACTTTTTACCTTTGTATTTTATAAAATAAATCATAATTTAACCAAAATTGATTTTCAAAATTTTGCTTTTATATCATTATTCTTCAATTTCAATATTCTGACAACTTTTTTCTATGATCTAATTCTATATTGAAAAAAAACTCTTTTACAAAAAATTTTTGTATATATATATATCTATTGTCTAAAATATATGTAGATTTGAAATATGTAATAAAAAAAATACGCAATTTTTGAACCTATTTTGATAAAAAAAATACGCAGCGAGAGGGTTAAAGAAACGCCAAAGGGCAGGAGCACAGAAAAGATTTTTAGTATTAATTTATGTATACTCAGCAGCGATTCTTATGGCTTAATTGTAAAAAATAATTAGATTTGTTATTTTCTGTAAGTGAATTTATTATGAAATAATTATATGGTGCACATCTCTCTCTCTCATTTATAAGGGAAAAAAAAGTAAAATTTTTAATATTTAAGATATGAATTACGTGGATCATGTAAAAACTTTTGGAATCAAATTTTCATTTTTTTTTCTGGCATAATTTTTACACTATCTGTGCATCCCATCTGCAATAATAAACAAAAAATACTTTTATGAATTATTTAGATCTGTAGATACTATTTAAATATGTGTTCTGATTTTTATAAGTTTAGCAGTCATGTCACAAAAAAGGATTTAAAATTTATGATAATAAAACTTCCTCATTAGGGCAATTTTTAGCTAAATGTGTTGTGAAAATGTTTTTCTTACGTAAAAATATAGCAGCGCTTGGATGAAAACTATTTAAGAAACTTGGGAATATTGTGCTCTGAATTTCTTATCTACCAAAATAACCTTTATTTCTTTTCTCCTTTATGCAAACATGTGCTTTATGGCGAAATGCACAATTTTATTCATAAGTTGTGCACTAATTATCAAAAAACTGCATCCTAAAATATTTAGTTATGATCTTAAGAATTGTAAAATCAGTTAATGATTCAAATTATTAGGACCATTTTATCAGCATGAATATATTAAAATTATTTTTTATCACATTTTATCTACATCTGGCACAAAAAGGAATAATTCTCGTCCTTTCCTAAAGATCTGAAAAGAATTGAAGAACAAAAGACGAAATTTGCTCTAACGGCAACAGCATAATTCCTATGACGTAATGATCTTTGTTATTGGTAGGAATTCGACTGATTAGTGCATGCATCCATACTTTTCTCCTTTCATTCTGAGAGTGAGTGAGTTAAGTTTTGCTCAGTAAAAAATCAAGACATTTTCTTTTTCACAAAACTTTAATTATGAAAATTTCTGGATGTTGGCACAGCTGTTCCATCACTGAATATCATAAGCATGAGAAATTTATTTTATTTATTATTATGATTATTATTTTATTTCTTTCAGAATTACTATTAAAAACATTAACCTTTAATAATTATTATTTTTTTAATTAAATAGTCTGAAGATTACTATTCAGAAATAGTAATATTAAAAGCTAGAACTCAAATATTATAAATATTTTATTAAAACTAAATCAAACCACTTTTTTCACTTCATTACAATTTAATGAGTAATTTTATAGTGCAATTCTCTATTCCAATATAATTTTATGCTTTTCATGGGTACAGCAATTTCATGTTTTTTCTGGTATTAACAATTTTTTCTCATGGTATTGTATGCTATGTAATTGAGGAGTAACATATGTCTCATATGGGGATGATTCTGAGCAATACAAAATATTCTGTACAAAATTTTGAACAAACATAATATTGGGTTGTTCGGAAAGTAATTTCGTTTTTTTTTTTTTGTGGAAATGAAAGACAGTTTTCGTATAATAAACAAATACTTTATTAAATTATATATTGGCCGTTCTGGTCCAACACCTTTTGCCATCTTTCTGGTAGTAGCATAATTCCACGCTCATAAAATTTTTGGTCTTTGCTGGCAAAAAACTGATCGAGGTGGTTTTTGACCTCCTCATTTGAGGTGAAGATTTTACCGTCTGAAAAATTTTGGAGTGACCGGAACAAATAATAATCCGATGGTGCCAGGTCTGGAGAATATGGTGGGTGTGGCATTATATCCCATTCAAGCTGTAAAAGCTTTTGGCGAGTGACCGAACTTGTGTGAGGTCTCGCGTTGTCTTGGTGAAACACTGCACCTTTCCTGTTGATTAGTTCTGGCCTTTCCTCTTGAAATGCATCATTCAGTTTGTCCAGCTGATGACAGTAGACTTCCGAATTAATCTTTGTGTTATCCGGTAAAAGCTCAAAAAAAAAAAAACGATTCCTTTAAAATCCCACCAAACAGACAGCATCACCTTTTTTTGGTGAATATCGGCTTTGGAAATGGTTTGAGCCGGTTCATCTTTTATGCTCCATGACCTCTTCCGTTTGACGTTGTTGTATACAACCCATTTTTCGTCCCCAAGTGATGATGCGCTTCAAAAACGGATCATTTTCGTGACGTTTGAGAAGCGAATCGCAGACGGCGACACAGATTTATCTCTGTGAGAACACGGGGAACCCATACATCGAGCTTCGAGGATAATCCCAGGCCTTTCAAGTGGTCATAAACTGTTGAATTTGATAAATTTAACCTCAATCCGATCTCACGTGTTGTTATTGGCCGGTTCGCATCAACTAATGCCTTTATCCCGTCTTTATCAGCTTCAACCGGCCTTCCCGAACGTGGTGCATCTTCCACATCAAAATTGCCGAATCAAAATTTAGCGAACCAGTTCCGGCACTGGCGTACTGTCAACACACCTTCTCCATACACATCGGTCAATTTCTTTCTGGCTTGAACAGCATTTTTACCCTTTCTGTAGTAAAACAGTAAGATATGTCGAAAATGCTGCTTATCGCTCTCCATATTTAAAAGGGCACCATCCAAAAACTACTGCGTAGAATTAATTGGAAATTTTCATATACAAGCCTTGCTATATGAGCTCTCAATGCATATAAAAATTATACGGCTTAAATGTGAAGTTGGGTGCAAAAAATACAATTAAATCCTCTGCTGAAAAAAAACGAAATGACTTTCCGAACAACCCAATAAAATGCAAGAACTCGCAACAATTGTTTCAGGACAGAAGAAAACACAACCCTTCATCAGGCAAACAAAGTAAGCATGAATGCTGCAAACAATGCAACAACACAATACTCGTGTCTGCTTCGTTTGCCTGATGAAGGTTCATGCTTTCATTCAGCCTGAAACAATTGTTGCGAGTTCTTACATTTTATGATGTTTATTAAAAATCCTATAACTTTATAACATGTTAGACTCTACCTCATATTTCAGCAAAAGATTTTCCAGAAGACAAAAAGGGGACCAGTAAGGAATTAAAGAAAAACAAAATGTTTGGGATCATCCTGTAAAACGTAATGCTTGAAATGCACTCTGACGGTAGTATGCAATTATAAGGGTTCTTCTCATTCGTATTCATTTGTAAGAGACTAATACATATATTTATAGAAATATAAAAGTTTCTATAAAAAATTGAAAAGAAATAGTATGTGGAATTTTCCATTTTCTATTTTTTTTTTTTTTTTTTCTTGTTTAATACATTGAATCAATGAAATATAGTGTTTGTTGATTATAAATAAATATTAATAAAATCCCCTATCGTTTTTCTATCTTTTGAGATGAACTGAAATTCAGTTCATTCTATTTACAATAACTTTTTTAATTTTCTTGATATTTACTTGATAGTCATATCAGTAGCTCAATACATTGCATTTCCGTTTGTGTTAAGCGTTTTAATACTTTCTAACAATATTTAAGAGTGATTATAAATTCAATTAGTCTATGTGTCTTCCTTTTTTGTCCTTCTGTCTGTCTATTATGTGATGATGTAGTCAATGAAAATTGAAGATTCAGATGCAACGAATAAGTACAGTTGGAAAGCATAATAATCAATACCTACTGCATGATTTTTCATTCTTGCTCTTTCTTTGATCAGCCCTGGGCTGAATTTATCGCAATTTTTTCTGTACCGGATTGGACCACACATTGCAAAGAAATAAACTGAAAGGCTGGGCCTCAAAATTTCTGCCCGTGCCTAACTCTAGGGGACAGAACTGTTCCCTATTGACAATGATGATATATTTTTGTACCAGTGGTGAATGCCCATAAAATTTGTATAGTATATACTATAAGCATATATGCTTAAAAATATTATATGTATATAATACGAATATATATGCTCACAAACAAGCATATACGAGTATTTATATGCATAAATGCATTTTAAGCGTATATATTTAAAAAATTTAAAAGATAACAGGATTAGTGATATTATCATAATTATTTCAATTTTTTTGAAGAAGCAAACATATGAAATCCTCTCGAAATAAGTACATATAAAACAAACAAAATTTGACTAGCCTCATTCAAAATAACAACAAAAAAGGAAAAAGTTCAAATTGTTTTATCTATATTGATCTCATTCTAGAACATATTAGAATATTTATTGCCGAAACGTCAGTGGAGGCCCTCTGTTGAGACTCAAAACAGTTTTGGGTTCTGTCTGTCTGTCACGCGATAGCGGCCGCAAAAACAATGCTTTTGACTTGAAATTTGGTACGCATGATCATGAGCCCCACGGAATCAGCTGTATAGTTTTGGGTATGTATTCCATTTGTAGTTTGTGTACAGGGATACGCCAAAGTTTTTCTTATCATTACGGCCTATGAGAAGAATTTGTATGTACAGTGATAGCGGCCGCAAAAATCACGCTATTGACTTGCAATTTTGTACACATATTCATGCGCCCAACAGAATCAGCTGTATAGTTTTATATATGTATTCTATTTGTAATTCCTGTACAAGGACACGCCAAAGTTTTTCTTATCATTACGGCCTATGGGAAACTTGTATGTACCGCGATAGCGGCAGCAAAAATCACACTAATGACTTGCAATTTTGTACACATATTCATGAGACCAACGGAATTAGCTGCATAGTTTTAGGTGTGTATTCCATTTATAGTTTGTGTACAGGGACACGCCAAAGTTTTTCTATCATTACGGCCTATGGGACGAATTTGTATGTACCGTGGTAGTCACTGCAAAAATCAAGCTATTGACTTCCAATTTTTGCCAGCACATCAGTGGAGGTCCTCTGTTGAGACTCAAAAGGATTTTGGGTTCTGTCTGTCTTTCTGTCTGTCTTGTGATAGCGGCCACAAAAATCACGCTATTGACTTGAAATCTGGTACACATGTTTATGATCCCCACGAAATTAGCTGTATAGTTTTGGGTGTGCATTCCATTTGATGTTCGTGTACAGGAACACACCAAAGTTATTTTATCATTATGGCCTATGGGAAGAATTTGTATGTACTGTGATAGCAGCCCTAAAAAATCACACTATTCACTGGAAATTTAGTACACATGTTCATGAGCTCAACAGAAATACCTGTATAGTGTTAGGTGTGCATTCCATTTGTTGTTCGTGTACAGGAACACGTCAAAGTGTTTCTAATCATTACGGCCTATGGGAAGAATTTGTATGTATCGCAATAGCAACTGCAAAAATCCTTCGATTGACTTGCAAATAGCCACACAAATTCCAGCTTTGCATATAAGTAGCTGTATAATTTTTATTGCTATATTGTTTATAAACTGTGTACAAGGACACACCAAAATTCTTAACGTTACGGCGTATGGGGTGAATTTTGTTTAAACACATTTTAATATCATTACTTTGCACTCAAGAAAATGAAATTAATGTACATGAGTAAGATGCTTAAACTTATGTTGTTTGAAGAAAATATATGCTCTTAAGCTTTCTAATTAATGTACAGGACCTTACAAAACTATTCTGACAATGCCACGTAGTCATCCAAACAATGTTAAATTTGGAACAATTATTAATTTTAAATGCAAAATAAGCTGAATAGTTTTTACTGGTGTATACAATGTTTATGGTTCGTTTACAGAGATACACAAAAGAATTTCTTAATATTAGAGCCTATGGACAAATTTTTATTTAAGTGCACACTTTAATGCGTTTATGCTGAATCGGACTTAATAAAATTAACATACATTATAGAGATGCTTAAAATCATGTTAACTCTTAAAAAAGGGTATGTATAGACTAAATAATTTATGGGACCACATAAAATAATTCCAAGTATGTACTGTAATCATCCAAATGATGTCAAATTAGTTTGAAAAATTAATGAGTTATAATTAATTAGGTTTATTCTTATTATTGGCATTTATAATGACTGTGGCTACTTTTACGGAATACATAAAAGAATTTCGTACCATTATGGTCTATAGTCGGTATTTCTTAAAAGTGTATTTTAACATGGTTACACCCCATCATATATAATGAAATTTTATTAGAATTTTAAAAGCATGTTTTCCTGCTGAAAATTGTGGGCATAGAATTGGTAATTAGTTTAAAGGTTACACAAAATTTTTCTGATATGCTATGTAATTTTTTTGGTATGAAATTTGGTAGTTATGAACTTCAGGGAAATAATACAAGACCGTCGTTTATTAAGAATACATATTGTTGTGTACGTGGGAGTTCGTAAGTTGTCCGAGAATGAAAGGCGAAACTTGCAAAAATTCAGTGATTTATTCACAGAAATTTCCAGAAAAATACAGGTCTATAAACTAAGTATCAGCTTCAATTTAACCAGTAAACACAGCTTAAACAACAGCTGTTAACATCAAAACAACAATACAAACTGTTTAGCAATAACAGATAAAGCAAGTCTCATTCAAAGAGGCTCAAAGCAAAACAAGCATTTGACGAAACTGACACAGATCTTAACAAGTCAATCGAATCAATATATACTATTGTATAATAAGGAATAAATAAAAATGACCTATTGAATAATGTCTGATGCAAATAAGACGTTGAGGCTCCTGATCTGCAGATCCACTAGTAGTTTAAGACATTAATAGCAGAGAGTAGTAACATTATCCTTGAATGCAAGGGGAATCTTTACACAACTTAGAAAAAAAAAAGAAATTAAGAGTTCATTATAAATGTGTTTACTATAAGTTCCTGTTTATTACTGGTACATTTAACTTATTTATTCATTAAATCTAAAGTCACAAATTTTGAACTTAATGTTTAATATGAAATGTTAAGAATATATACCTAGTATATAGAATTTTTTTTTTCTTTATCACAGGGTTTAAAAAAAAAGGCACAGAATTGCAAGAATACGTGATTTTTGGGAACGGGTGGATGTCCAATTTTCCAATGATAACAAAGAATAAATGTTAGAAAGACTGATGAAATTTGTGGAAATTCTGCCATCTTTTGTCATTTCTTTAAACATTAGCTTCGAAGTTTTCACCGACCATTGTTTGAATTTCAAGGACTTTTCCATGAAACTACCAACAAACTGCCCTAATTTAAAAGTTCTAATTTTTCATCATGCCAGATTTACGGTTATGCCCACTGATGATGGCATAACATGCTTGGAAACTCAAGATATACAAAGCATCCAAGTCCTTCCGTTTCAGATCTGTATGTTTGAACAAGATACTCTGCTTAACATAGCAGATATAGGATTGGAAATTGAAGAGTTAAATATCAGCCATTGTGACCTTCTTCATCTGTTTAACTCTTCTGAATCTAGAATATTTAAGTTAAAAAAACTTCATATTGTACGACAGTCTACAAATTTCGACATTTACAATAAACAAAATTCCCCTTTTCCTTCTTCAATTGAAAATACTTGAATCTGAAATATAAAGAAATAAAATACAAGTTGTTGATAGATAGAAATCCAGTTGCAATATTACATTTTTCAATTTTATCATAAATAAATAAGCACTACTTATGCATATACAAAGCATTCAATATTTGTGAAAATGTTTGTTTAAATATTTGATTACATAAGAATATACAAAATAAATGGAGAGGTTAAAACATCTAGAATAACATATGTTGTTCTAGCCATTTAACATTCATTGGTTTCAACAAAACATTCAGCATTTTTTCCTTGTTTTGATTGATTTTTAAACTTTTGTTCTTTCTTTGTTTGGCAGATAGCAGCAATACTCTGAAATTTACTAAATGATTTTTTTTTACTATTCTTTAAAAATATCTTTTAAGAAAACTAATATTTCTTTTTACTAGCATCCACTAAGTGCATTTCCTAAAAAATAATATTTCAATTCCTAAATATCTGTTTTTATTTTTATTTTTTCTAATTTTTAAGAGTAGTAGTTTTGGTAATAAAGAATTTGTTTTACACATTAAAATTAGTTTAAAGTTCGGTTTTATTCTACAGTCATGCTAGGTCAACAAGTTCAGCCAGATTCCAACCAAGCACTTGCTGTCTACCAGTTCCATAAAAGAATCACACATCTCATGTGGCTTTACAAATATTTACAAACTAATACCAAATAATTTTGACATTTTTCTTACAACTTAATAATGTGTAATTATAACTTACAAACTGTAAGAGTTAAAAGGGATGAAGGAAAAGTTATATAATAAAATTTTAATATTTTTCTTAAAGCCAATTATTTTTGACAAAATTATTAAATAAAGAAAATGAAAAAATCATTTCTCTCATGAAGGAAGAAAGTTTTTTTTACAGTTTTGAAAAGGCAGTGTACATAATTTAATTAATAAATTGCTTTATAGTTGGTAACTAAATACTAATTTTAAATCTTAAAAATCACCAGAAACTTGGAGGAATATATATATATATATATAATAAAGATGATCTATTAAGCATAGTAGAAGCCAAGCATTTTAATTTTCTCAATGCAAATGTTTCAGAATAACTCATTGATATAAATTCATAAATATTTATAAAGTCACACCAGATGCTATTAGATTTTTCCATCTAACAGGAAGTGCCTGGTTCAAACCCAAGCCACACTTATCAATCTACCATGGCTTTGGGAATAGGACATCACAGAAAGGGAACCGGAGAGAATGAATCCCACTAATGCCCAGGTCCTTAGGCAACTGGCATTAACAATATATATATATAGATAGATAGATAGATAGATTTCAATTTCTCAATATAAAGATCACTCAGTTTAAATTTATTATTTAATTACACAAAACTAAAATATATTTTACTAAATATTGCCTCAGACTGAATTTTAAATTAACTTTCATGTGGAAAACAATCTTTATGACAGAACGTACATGTAAGAGTAAAAAAAAAAAAAAAATTCTAACAAATGTTTAGGCATTAAAATATTTTTCTGAAAATGCACAGAGTAGATGGTAGTAAAGTGAGATGAAGGTTTTCTAAGATAGATAAGGAATAGAAACAAAAACACAGAAATATTTCATTATATAAATGTGAAAGAGTAAAAAGGAAGACAGGAATTGTTGTAAAGTGAAATGTTGACATTTTTCTTACAATAAATTATTTCTGAAAAAAATATTTTAAAATCATTTTAAAATCATTTATCTCATCAAAAAGAGATTTTTCTAGTGTTGGAAAAGAGAGTGCATGTACTTTCTTTAATAAATTATTAGAATGTTGAGACAAATGTTCAAATTTTAAATGTTGAAAAATTGCCAAACAAAAATTTCTTTTTAATTGCTTTTAATTTTTTTCTATGCAAACGTCTGAGAATAATTCATTGATATTAATTAGTATATATTTGCAAAGTCACAGCAAATGCCATGGGATTCTATCTAACTGGTAAACAGGAAGTGCCTGGTTCAACTCCAGGCTGTACTTGTCAATCTAGCATGACTATGGGGTAGGACACTGAAAAAAGACCTGAAGAGAGGAAAATGCCTGAATCCCTCTTGTAAGCAACTAAATATTGTAACTTTGAAAACACTTTAAAAATATTTTAAAAAGCCATTTTCTTCTAAATTTTTTAGTGATTTTCAAGATGATTTAAAAGTTCTACATAATTTAAAATTCAATATGTGACAAGATTCAGTAAACTATAACTTGGTTTTGTTTAATAAATTAATAAATTTAAGCTGTGCTTTTGTTATTAAAAAAACTGAAAATTTATATTTTTTCAATTATTTGCTGGTGTTTTTGTTGCGGGTTAATGCCAGTTGCCATCAAGAGGGAAGCAGACATTATTGGGATTCCCTCTGTGGGGGGGAGGGGGGGCTCTTTCAACAGCACTGCATTTGAAGGCATGATAGGTTAACAAGTACAGCCTGGTTTGAGCCAGTCACATCCTGTCTACCACTCAGATAGAAGAATCTTATGGCATATCATACCTACCAACATTAAAGGATAAAAATAACAAAGATTTTATAAACAACATTTTCAGACCTATAAAACATTGAAGAGTTTTTGACATATGATAGTATTTAATAGTTTAATTCATGACTTAAATTATAAAAAATTAATTTTTGCATTCAAAATTTAATTATTAAGAAAAAATTAGTAATTATTAATTAAAAATAGTGCTATAAATTGAGATTCATAAGAATTTTTTTCAACAAAAGCAAAATTCTTGCTTAAAAAATTAAAGATTTGTTAAGTTTTGCATAAATTATAGACATAACTTTAAAATGTTCAGAATAAGGGAGTATAAGAATGTGTGAGAATAACGGAGAGTGGAAGACAGCAGTCAAAATAAGGGAGTCTCCATTGAAATAAGGGAGAGTTGGCAAGTATGGCATCTGGTAAGGCATATATTTACTAATAAACACTTGTAAATTAATCAGAGGTATTTGCATTGAGAGTAATTATTATTATTTTTTTTCCCTGATTTTTTCTTAGATTTAAAAGTTGTACATTTCTTCCAACATTCCAGCAATTTATTAAAGAAAAATGTGTGCATTGTCTTTTCTAATACAGTAGAAAAATTCTTTTCTTAATGAGAGGAATTGTTTAACTTTCTTAAAAAAAATTTCAGAAACAATTCACTAAAAGCAAATTGTCAAAATTTCATTTTACAACAATTCCCATCATCCCTTTTCATTCTTTTACATTTATATGATGAAATATCTCGGTGTTTTTGTTACTATTCTTTATAAATATCTTTTAAGAAAACTATTATCTCACTTTACTAGCATCCACTAAGTGCATTTTATAAAAAAAATAGCCTTTTAATTCCTAAAGATTTGTTTAAAAATTTTTTGAATTTTTACATAAAGTAATTTCTGTAATGAAGAATTTGTTTTGCACATAAAAATTAATTTAAAATTCAATCTGTTACAATATTTAGTAACTTATGCTTTGGTTTTGTTTCATGAATGAATAAATTTAAACTGATTTTTTTTTTATTTTTTAATTGTAAGTTTATATATTTCAAAATATTTGCTAGTTTTTGTGGTGCGAGTTAACATCAGTTTCCTACAAAAGGAACACAGGCATGAGGGATTCACTCTCTGGGTGTATTTCTATGGTGTCTTATACCATACCTATGCTAGGTTGACAAGTGCAGTCTAGGTTCACACCCGGTCCTTTCTGTAAAATAGAAGAATCATATGACATTTTGCGTGAATTTATAAATGTTTACTAAATTAATATGAATGAATTATTCTGAGACATCATCGAGAGAAATTATTTTCTTCTCCTTATAATTATTTTTTTAAATTCTTCAGTGATTTTTGGAGAAAAAAAAAATATCTTTACAGATTCCAAATTTGCAGCAATTTACTAATGAAATTATGTGCACTGTCTCTTCCAAAACTACAGAAAATATCTCTTCCTTGAAGAGAGAAATGATTTTTTGATTTAAAAAATAATAATTTTGCTAGAAATAATTTGCTATGAGCAAGATCTCAAAATTTCATTTTCCAACATTTCCCATCATCTCTTTTCACTCTTACATATTTATATGATGAAATACCTTAATGTTTTTTTATACTATTCTACATAAATATCTTTAAACAAAAACTGCTATCTCAATTTGCTAGCATCCACTAAGTGCATTTTCTAGAAAATAATTTTTTAATTAATATATTATTGTTTAAATTAATAAATTTAAACTGTGCTATTTTTTTCCCCCCAAATATTTTGTGGTATTTTTGTTGTGGGTTTATGCCAGTTCCCAACAAGATGGAAGCAGGCATTAGTGGATTCCCTTTGTGGTTTTCTTTCAATAGTGTCTCATTTGAAGTCATGCTAGGTTGACAAGTGTGGCCAGTTTTGAACTTGTCACATCCTGTCTACCAGTCAGATACAAGAATCTTATGGCTTTTGGTAATACATAAAAATATTTATTTATAAATTATTGAGCAGCATTTGCCTTGAGAATAATAAATCTAATTTTTAATTCCTAAATATCTGTTAAAACTTTTTTTTGAATTTTTACAAGTAGTAGTTGTGTAATAAAAAATTTGTTTTACACCTGAAAGTTAATTTAAAATTCAATCTGTTGCAATTTTAAGCAAAATATACTTTGGTTTTGTTTAATGAATGAATAAATTTTAACTGAACTAACATTATTTAAAAAATAAAATAAAATTTTATATTTTTTACAATATTTACTAGCTTTTGTGTTGTGAGTTAATGCCAGTTGCCTACAAAAGAGACCCAGGCATTAGTGGGATTCCCTCTTTGGGGGTATTTCTATGGTGTCCTATACCATAGACATGCTAGTTCGATAATTGCAGCCTGGGTTCGCACCAGGCCCTTTCTGTTAGATAGAAGAATTGCATGGCATTTATGTGGCTTTATAAATAGTTACTAATACTAGGGGGCTCTGCCCCCTGCTCGTCCTGCTCACAAACCCCCGAGGGAGGCTTCGCCTCTCCCCCGACTCACTTTACTTATTAACACATGCAGAGCTCTGCCTGCCTATTCGCTGTTTTCTTTCACTGAAAAGGAATATTAATAGTGCATATTACAAGACAAAAGCGAAAATTATTATGGAAATCCTCATATTCAATGCCAAATTGAAATATAATATTTATATATTTTTTAATAGAAAGAAATTCATAATATCTAGACCAGTTTGCATCACAGCTTTAGTAGACCCTTTCTAGACCCTTTTTATTTATTTTTTACAACCTTAGATCCGGAATGCAGTACCCCTTCATAATTGGAAGATTGCAGGTTCGGTTCTCGAGCCGGCCAAAGACCGTCGTGTACACTAATGGTCGCTGGTGCACGTAAAATATGTCGTGGCTGCAATATCCTCCATGTTCCCATCAAAATTATATCTCTAGGGGCCACTGAAGCGGGAAACCATCCCCTTCGTGTAGGACCAAAATTGTGGAGGCATGTGTCCAGAATATCCGTAGGGGTGCGTCCCAGACTGTCACCAATTATCTATAGCGCAGTAATGGTGCGACATCAAACACAACCTACCTAATTATCTACCTACCTACAACCATGGATCATATTTTAATTTTCCCATGTAAGAAAATTAATTTTCTACAAGTTGATATTTATTTTCTTTCTTTTTTACATCCATGGTTTCGGGCCGTGGTACCCGTCTGTAAAGCGCCGAGCACTTAATTGGAAGATTGCCGATTCGATACTTGAGCCGGCCAAAGACCCTCATATGTACACTAATCGTGGCTGGTGCACATAAAATCTGTTGTGACCACAAAGTCCTCTCTGTTCCCACCCACACTATACCTCTAGCGATCACCAAAGTGGAGGGTGGGTATTCCTTCTGGGAAGGACCAATATTGTGATGGCATGTGACCGGAACATCTCTAGGGGTGCGTCCCAGACCATCGCCAATTACCCATAGTGCAGTACTGGTGCGACGTTAAATCGAACCTACTTACCTACCTACGTACAACCATGGATCATATTTTAATTTTCCCGTGTAAAATGACTTCATGACAGATAAACAATGTCACTGGGAGAAACTTTCTTCAAAATGGCAAATAGAGTACCTTCATAAACTTGTCGTTTTTAGTTAATAACTTCTTTAAATAAAATGATAGAAATTTCTAAGCAGCTGAAATGTCCTCCTTGGAGTATTCAGAACACATTGATACCTCTCATGTTGCGAAGTACCCTGCCCTCCGCTAGAAGATGCTGTCGCATACAAAAAATAATTGACGCCAGTGACAGTAACTTTTTTTAATATATAGAGAAATATCAGCAAATTATTTTGAGATCTTTGCATTAAGTTTTTTTTTTCCTGAATTCTTGAATGATATTTGAGAATTAAAATTTGTATACAGATTCCAAATTTACAGCAATATATTAATTTTTATGTGCACTGTCTCTTCAAAAACTATAGAAAACATCTCTTCCTACATGAGAGAAATGATATTTACACTTTTTAAAAATAATTTTGTCAGAAATAATTCATTGTGAGCAAAATGTCAAATTTTATTTAATGACATTTCCCCGCCATCCCTTTTCACACTTACATATTTATATGATAAAATATCTTAATGTTTTTGGTAACTACTCTTTATAAATATCTTTTAAGAAAACTGCAATCTCACTTTGCCATTAAGTGCATTTTCTAAAAAATAATTTTTTTATTTCTAAATGTGTTAGAAAATCTTTTTGAATTTCTATAATTATTTTCTGTATAAAAAAAAATATGTTTTACGAATGAAAGTTTATTTAAAATTCAATATGTGACAATATTCAGTAAAATACACATTTATATATGAAAGGATAAAAAGACGTAAGATTTTAAATTATTATTTTAAATTAAAATTGGGTGATAACTTAAAGAAAATCCCATTAAAAATTCTTAACTTGAAATTAATTCTAAAGCTTCTCCTGTAAAATAAGTTTTATTACAATGCACATTCATAACGCAAATGTCGGATAATTGGACAGATTTTACAATAAAAAGTGCTGAGTAAAGCGCAATTCTCATTTTCTTGTTGTTAAGTAATGCATATTAATTAATCCCGGGAATCTAGGCCTAAGCTAAACTGTCAATCATTAAGTTAATAGCCAATAATTAGGGACAGGAGGAGTGAATATTCGTGCTGAAATTGGGTAACATTTAAGAGAGAGCATGCAGGGATGAGCTCTCTCCGTGTACTATCCTGCTAAAGTAAATTAAGTCAAATAACGGCCCCAACGGCTCCGCAATGTAACGAGCAGAACTGCGGCATATCCGTACTCGGCATACGGCAAAATAGAGTCAACATGCTTAGCCCAAAGAGCTTGAAATAACCAGTAAGATGTCAAAGAGTTACAAATAAATGAATGCTTAGAATTACTGACTCATCCCTGAATGAAAAGACTCTCTTCATTTTGGATAAAACGTGTCACTGCGTAATAATCGTGACATATATACATAGATTTTTTAAATGAAGTAATAAATTTAAACTGTGTTAACGGTACATAAAAAAATTTAAATTTTATATATTTTCAAATATTTGCTAATATATTTGTTCAGGGTTAATGCCAGATGCAAACAAGAAAAACTCAGGCATTAGGGAGATTCTCTTTGTGAATATATTTCTATGGTGTTTTATTCTATAGTTATGGTAGGTCAACAAGTCCAGCTAGATTTGTACCAGGCACTTTCTGTCTACCAGTTAAATAGAAGAATCTGAGAAAAATCTGGTTTGGCTTTACAAATATTTACTAATTAATACCAAACCCAGAGACAGAAACATCGCAACACGGCGACATAGTCGCACACACAGAAAAACGATTTGCGGACAGTTTTTGTCTGCACTGATAAAAAAAATTTGTCCGCAACTTTCGGATAACAATTTACTTGCCATTTCCCCCCCTGATTACACGCAAATTTTGCAGACAGATTATGAAATTCTAAATGCTGTCGCAGACAGTTACAAAACTTTCTGCCACTGGGATACCAAATAACTTTGACATTTTCCTTACAACTTAATAATTTGTAATTATAACTTACAAATTGTAAGAGTGAAAAGGGACAGTGGTAAAAGTTATATAATGAAATTTTGACATTTTGCTTAAAACAAATTATTTCTGATAAAATTATTAAATAAAAAGAAATTGTAAATATCATTTCTCTCATCAAGGAAGAGAGTTTTTCTACAGTTTTGAAAGGACAGTGTTATGTAATTTAAATAGTAAATTGCTGCATAATTTGGACCTAAATACAACTTTTAAATCACCAAATAGTTCAGGAAAAAAAAAAGTTTTAATTTTCTCAATAGAAATTTCTCATAACAATTTATTGACATTAATTAGTAAACATTTGCAAAGTCATACCAGATACTGTGAGATCCTTCCACATAACAGGAAGTGCCTGGGTTAAAATCAGGCCACACTTGTCAACCTATGTCTATGGGATAGGACACCGTAGAAAGACCCCCCCCCCCCCTAAAAGTGAATCCCATTAATTCCTGGGTCCTTCTGTTAGGCAAGTGGCATAATCCACAACAAAAATAATAGTGAATATTTCAAAATATATAAAATTTTAATTTTTTAATATAAAGGTATCTTACTTTAAATTTATTATTTAACTACACAAAATCAAACTATATTTTATTAAATATCGCCTCACATTGGATTTTAAATTAACATTCATGCACAATCAATCTTTATTACAGAAACTACTACTTAAAAAAATTAAAAAAAAAAAAAATCAAATTTATTATTTAACTACACAAAATCAAACTATATTTTATTAAATATCGCCTCACATTGGATTTTAAATTAACATTCATGCACAATCAATCTTTATTACAGAAACTACTACTTAAAAAAATTTAAAAAAAAAAAAATCTAAGACATATTTATGAATTAAAATATTTTTCAGAAAATGCACTAGTGGATACTAGTAAAGGGAGATATGTCTTTCCTTAAAAGATATTTATAAAGAATAGTAACAAAAAGACTACGATATTTCCTCCTATAAATGTGTAAGAGTGAAAAAAATGCGACGGAAAGTGTTGTAATATGAAATTTTTACATTTTGCTTACAATAAATTATTTCTGACATAATTATTCAATAAAAGTACTTAGTAGATGCTAGTAATGTGAGATGACTGTTTTCTTAAAAGATAGATAAGGAATAGAAATAAAAACATAGAAATATTTCATCATATAAATGTGAAATAATAAAAAGTGATGACAAGAAATGATGTAAAGTGAAATGTTGACTTTTTGCTTACAATAAATTATTTCTGAAAAAATTATTATAAAGTAATCTAAAAATCATTTCTCTGATCAAGGAAGAGAATATTTCTAAAATTGGAAAAGAGAGTGCATGTAATTTCTTTAATAATTTTTTAGAGTGTTGAGACAAATGTACAAATTTTAAATCTTGAAAAATCGCAAAGAAAATTACTTTTCATTTTTCTCATTGCAAATGTCTCACAATAATTCACTGATACTATTTAGAAAATATTTGTAAAATCACACTAAATGCCACAAGATTCTTCTATCTAACTGGTAGACTAGAAGTTCTTGGTTCAACTCCAGGCCATACTTGTCAACCTAGCATGACTATGGGGTAGGACTCTATAAAACGACCCCAAAAAAGAGAAATGCCTGAATCCTTCTTGTAGGCAACTAAATGTTGTAATTTTGAAACACTTTAATGATATTTAAAAAACAAATTTTTTGGTGATTTTTGAGATTTAAAATTTCTACACAATTTAAAATTATATGTAACAATATTTAGTAAAATATACTTTGGTTTTGTTTAATAATTGAATAAATTTAAACTGTGTTATTTTAAAAAATTGAAAATTTATATATTTTTAATTATTTGCAAGTATTTTTGTTGTGGGTTCATGCCAGTTGTGAACAAGAGGGAAGCAGGCATTAGTGGATTCTCTCTTGGGGGGGGGGGGGTTACAACAGTGTCTCATTTAAGGTCACACATCGGTGACAAGTGCGGCCTGGTTTCGAGCCACTCACGTCCTTTCTACTAGTTAGATAGTAGAATCTTATGGCAGTATTTAGTAAAATACACTTTGGTTTTGTTTAATAAATTAATGCGAGTTTGACAAGTACGGCCAAGTTTCAAGCCAGTCACAACAGTCAGATAGAAGAATTTTATGGCATTTGTTAAGGCACAGAAATATTTACTAATAAATACTTGTATATTATTCAGAAGCAAATAATAATAATTAAAAACTTTCTTTTTTTTCTGCATTTTTTTTTTTTTTAGATATTTCAGATTTAAAAGTTATATATTTGTCCCAACATTCCAACAATTTATTAAAGAAATAATGTGAATTATCTTTTCTAAAGCTGTAGAAAAATTCTCTTCTTAATGAGAGGAGTTATTAAACTTTTTTTTTTTTTGTTTAATAATTTGTTTTGGAAATAATTCATTGTAGGTAAATCTCATTTTACAACACTTCTCGTCTTCCCTTTTCATTCTTTTACATTTACATGATAAAATACCTCAGTGTTTTTGTCACTATTCTTTATAAATATCTTTTAAGGGAACTATTCTCAATTTACTAGCATCAAGTAAATGGATTTTCTATAAAATAATTTTTTAATTTCTAAATATTTGTTATAAAGTTATTTGAATTTTTCACTTAGTAGTTTCTGTAATAAAGAATTTGTTTTACACATGAAACTTAATTTTAAATTCAGTCTATTACGATATTTAGTAAAATATCGATGAATGAATATCGAATAAAATATTTAATGAATGAATAAATTAAAACTGAAATATCATAATTCAAAATAATTGAAATTTTATGTTTTTTAAAATATTTTATAGTTTTTGCATTATGAGTTAATCTATTAAGTGTCAACTGTACCATTTTGGGAACCTTTGATTAAGAATTTTTTTCCCTACAAGTAATTAAGATAAATATATTTTTTATTTTTTACATTCAATATTGAAGTTTTTAGTAATTTTTTTCAAAAAGTTTATCATGTAAACTCCATTTATTTTAATTATTCAAACAAAACAATTTGTTTCTACTGTATACGATAAGGTAATCGCCAAAAATAACTCATTTGAGTACAGGGGTTTAAAAGAATGGATATAAAATAAAACAGTTCTTTTCTTAAATTATAACAAAGAGGGATGAAGAAAACTAATTTATAAGGGTTGTGAAGTTTTTGAATATCTATTCTACCCCAATTAGATGTCAAATCTCCTATTTTGGAATTATATAATATCTTCTGACAATTTTTTTTTTTTTTACTTATTTCAACTTGGGAAAAACACACTGAAACCCAAAACATACAAAAATTCAACAATTTTCAGTGGGATTCATATAATGACATTTAATGGGTTAATGCCAGTTACCTACAAGAGGGATCCAGACATTAGTGAGATTCCCTCATAAGGTTTTTTAATGGTGTCCAGTCCCACAGACATGCTAGATGGACAAGTGCAACTTGGGTTCCTACCAGGCCCTTCCTGTTAGATAGAAGGCATTTAGTATGACTTTATAAATAATTACTAATAAATATCAATGAATTACTCTGAGACATTTACATTGATATATATATATATATATATATATTTTTTTTTTCTGAATTCTTCAGTGATTTTCGAGAATTAAAAGTTAAATATGGATTCTAACTTTACAGCAATTTAATAATGAAATTATGTGCACTGTCTCTTCTGAAACTATAGAAAAACCCTCTTCCTTGATGAAAGAAATGATTTTTACATAAAAAAAATAATTTTGTCAGAAATAATTTGTTGTGAGCAAGATGTCAAAATTTCATATTCCGACTTTTCCCGTCAGCCCTTTCACCCTTACACATTTAATAGTGGGGTTCCCTCTCTAGAGGTCTTTCTATGGTGTGGTGTCTTTCCCATATACACACAAGGTTGACAAATGCAGCCTGGGTTCATACCAGGCCCTTCCTGATAGATAAAAGAATCACATGGCATTTCATGTGAATTTACGAATATTTGTAAATTAATATCAATGAATGTCAGTATTTCATTTTCCAATATTTCCCGTCATTCCTTTACACTCTTACACATTTATATGATGAAATGTCTTAATGTTTTTTATATTATTTTTCATATATATCTTTTAAGAAAACTTATCACACTTTGCTAACATCCACTAAGTACATTTTCTAAATAAATTTTCTAAATATCTGTTAATTTTTTTTTTCTCTCTGTACAAGAAGTAGTTTCCATTAAAAAAAAAAAAAAAAAAAAAAATGCTTTGCAGATGAAAGTTAATTTAATATTCAACATGTGACAATATTCAGTAAAATATATTTTGGTCTTATTTAATGAAGTAATAAATTTAAACTGTGCTATCTTTATATTAAAAATCTGAAATTTTATATATTTTAAAATATTTGCTAGTGTATTTGTTGAGGGTTAATGCCAGATATCAACAAGAGACACCCACGCATTAGTGGGATTCCCTCTGTGAATTTTTTTTATGGTGCTTTATTCTACAGTCATGCTGAATCAACAAGTACAGCTTGATTCGAATGAGGAACTTCCTGTCTACCAGTTACATAGAAGACTCTCACAACATATGGTGTAGTTTTACAAATATTTACTAATTGATACCAAATAATTTTGACATTTTCCTGAGAACTTAATAATGCGTAATTATAACCATACGAGTAAAAAGGGCCAAAGGAAACATTATTCATGAAAATTTTGACATTTTGCTTAGAAAGTATTTCTGACAAAATTATTAAGTTAAAAAAAAAAAAAAAAAAAAAACGTAAAAATCATTTCTCTCATCAAGAAAGAGACTTTTCTACAGTTTTATAAAAAGACCGTGTACATAATATAAGTAATAAATTGCTGTATAGTTGCAATCTAAATACAACTTTTAAATCTCAAAAATCACTGAAAAATTCAGAGGGAAAAAAAATAATAATAGTTTTAATTTTAATAACTCAAATGTCTCGGAATAATTCATTGATATTAATTAGTAAATATTGTAAAGTTACAATAGATGCTGTAAAATTATTCCACATAACAGGAAGTGCCTGGTTAAAACCCAGGCCACACTTGTCAATCTAGAATGACTGTGGGATAGGACACCATAGAAAGACCCCTAAAGAGTGAATACGACTAATGTCTGTGTCCATATTTTAGGCAACAGGCATTAACCCACAACAAAAATACTAGAAAATTTTTTAAAATGTATATAATTTCAATTTTTTAATATAAAGATATCTCTGTTTAAATTTAAAATTTAATTACACAAAACCAAAATATATTTTACTAAACTTTACACCTCCTATACATGTGTAAGAGTGAAGAATGTGCAACAGAAAGTGTTGTACTATGAAATTTTGGCATTTTGCTTAAAATAAATTATTTCTGACATAATTATTAAATTAAAAAATAATAATAATAATAATGTAAAAATCATTTCTCTTACCTACCAAGGAAGAGAGTTTTTCAGCAGTTTTGAAAAGAGAGTCTACATAAATTAATTAATAAATTGCTGTATAATTAAGACCTGCATAATTTGGACTCATTTTTAAATCTCGTAAATCACCAAAAAGTTCAATCAGTTTTAATTTTCTCAATGCAAATATCTTAGAATAATTCACCGATATTAATTAGTAAATATTTCTAAAGTCACACCAGATGGTGTGAGATTCTTACACCAAACAGGAAGTTTCTGGTTCAAACCCAGGCCACATTTGTCAACCTAGCATGACTATGGGATAAACACCATAGAAAGACCCCCGAAAGAGGGAATCTCACTAATACCTTAGTCCCTGATTTAGGCAAGTAGCATTTATCCACAACAAAAATAATAGCAGATATTTGAAAATATATAAAATTAAAATTTTTTAATATAAAGATAACTTAGTTTAAATTTATTATTTAATTACGCAAAACTAAAGTATATTTTACTAAATATTGCCTCTGACTGAATTTTAAATTACCTTTCATGTTCAAAACATAATCTTTATTACAGAAACTACTACTTGTAAAAACTCAAAAAAAGAAATTTAACAGATATTTAGGAATTACAATATTTTTCAGATAATACAGTTACTAGATGTTAATAAAGTAAGATGATGTTTTTTTTAAATGATAGATAAAGTGTACTAACAAAAACTTAGAAATATTTCATCATATAAATGTGAATGAATAAAAAGCCATGATGGAAAATGTAAAATGAAATGCTGACACTTTGTTTACAATAAAGTATTACTGAAAAAATCATTTAAAAATCATTTTTCTCTCCAAGGAAGAGAATTTTCTAATGTTGGAGAAGAGAGTGCATGTAATTTCTTTAATAAGTTGTTAGAGTGTTGAGACAAATGTGCCAATTTAAATCTTGAAAAATTGCCAAAAAATTAAGAAAAAACATTACTTTTAATTTTTCTCAAGGCAAATGTCGCAGAACAACTTATTGATTTAACAAATTAGTAAACATTTATAAAGTCACACCAAATGCCATTAGGTTCTTCTATCTAACTGGTAGACAGGAAGTGCTTGGTTCAACCCCAGGCCATAATTTTTAATCTAGCATGACTATGGGATAGGACACCATAAAAGGATCCCAAGAGAGAGAAATTCCTGAATTACGCTTGTAAGCAACTAAATATTGTAACTTTGAAACTCTCTAATAACAGCGATGCTCCTTACGTGCTGTAGTGTGAAAATTATGGAAAAAAAACGAAGGCAGGATGCGAAGAATTTATTGTTGCACATCCCAGGGGACATGCATCAAAAAAAAAAAAAAAAAAGAGACTGATAGAAAAAATAAAAAATAAAGCAAATTTAAAGATATATTTCTTGTTTAAAACTGATATTTTTCAAGCATCTTTCTCTGAAGATAGAAGACAAAAAAAAAAAAAAATCCTTTGAAACTCCATTTTACCATAAAGAAAAAAGAACCTATCCTATACGATAAATAGTAAAAGTGGCCAACGTGAAATTAAAAACAAAATTCCAACACGAAATTATTATCAATAAAAAGCATATGAGTCACCAAATTGCATCACAGTGTAATGAATCATCAATGGGTGCCTAGTATTAAAGCTTAGCCAAAACATGAAATTTGGAAAACAGCCATAAAACCATATTTGTTTAAAAAATACAAAATATTTCTATCAAATTCCTATATGGATATACCAATCAAATACCATAAACACATACGGTTGGCTGGTGCAAAAACAAAGTTTTGAGACGAGAAAACAAAGTTCTGATACAAAAAAGTTACCAGTAAAAAGCGCCAATACATTGCATCGCATCACCCTGCTGCATTCTAAGTTCTTTGAAACAAAATGAAAAAAAAAAAAAAAAAAAATGAATAAAATGGATGAACAAGCATGATTACAGGAAAAGTTATGTGTTTAAAGTTAAGTCAATAATAAAATATTCTTGCTAATGTCAGAATGTTATTATTATAGTAATTTGTTTTAAAGATAAGTAAGTACAGACCTTTTGCTTTTTTTCTATTTTGCATTATTTAATTTGTCAGTACAGTTTATTGGCAAGTTATTTTGTGGTTAAAGGAGAGGGGTAGGATTGATATCTGGAAAATTCCAATAACCGAAATCAGTTTAGTCCCGTGGTCATCGGATAATAGGTCTTGTACTGTATTTGAATCAGAGCGTATAACTAAATCTTGTAATCAATCTGCATATCTCAAAGCTCCTCCACACTAAAAAAAAAAAAAAAAAATCTTATTTTCTTCTCCTAATGCTGATAATTTGTAGCATATTTTAAAAACATTTCTAGTTAATTTATATATATTAATTATACTATATTTTCTTTTATCCATTTTTCCTTTCTGGTTCCAGAGCACATTGAGCTAAATGTTTTCAGTTGTTTCTTAACTGCAACCACCTCTTACATAATATTAATTTCAAGACAATCTCAAAAAGAAATGGTTAAAAAATCATAAAGAACTGTTTTTCATTTACAATAAGATAAAATTTTAATTTATATCTTTAATACAAAAATTTAAATTCATTTATATGAGGAACCATTTTTTTTTTTTTTTTAAGACTCAGATTTTTGGAACTCATGGGTCCCAGGGACACTGGGTTTTGAAAGACTAATGGCATCACTGTAATAATATTAAATACTATTTATTATTATTATTATTATTATTATTTTGTGATTTTCAAAACTTAAAATTCAATATGTGACAATATTTAATAAAATATACTTTGATTTTGTTTAATAAATTAATGCAAGTTTGACAAGTACGGCCAAGTTTCAAGCCAGTCACATCTTGTCAGATAGAAGAATCTTATGGCATCTGTTAAGGTATACAAATGTTTACTAATAAATACTTACAAATTATTCAGAGATATTTGCATTGAGAATAACTTTTTTTTTTTTTTTTTTTCTTGAATTTTTTTGAGATTGTTGAGATTTAAAAGTTGTACATTTGTTCCAGTATTCCAGGAATTTATTAAAGAAATAATGTGTGTTGTCTTTTCTAAAACTGTAGAAAACTTCTTTTCTTAATGAGAGAAATTATTTAACTTTTTTTTAAATAATTTTTTCAGAAATAATTCACTCTAAGTAAAATATCACAATTTCATTTTACAACATTTCCCATCTTCCTTTTCATTCTTTTACATTTAATGAAACACTGAGAACACTGAGATATGATGAAATATCTCAGTGTTTTTGTTACTATTCTTTAATATTTTTAAGAAAACTATTATCTCAGTTTACTAGCATGCACTAAGGGCATTTAAAAAATAATTTTTTAATTCCTCAATATCTGTTAGAAATTTTTTTTAATTTTTACAAGTAGAAGTTTTCGTAATAAAGAATTTTCGTTTCACACATGAAAGTTGATTTAAAATTCAATCTATTATAATATTCAGTAAAATATACTTTGGTTTTGTTTAATGTATGAATAAATTTAAACTGAACTATTGTCATTTAAAACAATTGAAATTATATATTTTTTCAAGTATTTGCTAGTTTTTGTGTTGCGAGTTAATGCCAGTTGCCCAGAAGAACAACCCACGCATTACTAATAGTGAGGTTCCCTCTCTAGAGGTCTTTCTAGGGTGTGGTGTCCATCCCATATACACACAAGGTTGACAAATGCACCCTGGGTTCATACCAGGCCCTTCCTGTTAGATAAATGACATGGCATTTCATGTGAATTTACGAATATGTGTAAATTAATATCAATGAATGTCAATATTTTATTTTCCAATATTTCCCATCATTCCTTTACACTCTTGCACATTTATATGATGAAATATCTTAATGTTTTTAATATTAATCTTTATAAATATCTTTTAAGAAAATTTATTTCACTTTACTAGCATTCACTAAGTGCATTTTCTAAAAAATAATTTTTTAATTCCTGAATGTGTTAGAAAATTTTTTGAACTTTTTGTAGTAGTTTCTATATACATTTAAAAAAAAAAGTATGTTTTACAAATGAAAGTTAATTTAAAAATCAATATGTGACAATATTGAGTAAAATATATTTTGGTTTTGTTTAAAGAAGTAATAAATTTAATCTTACATAATTATATCAAAAAATTGAAATTTTATATTTTTTTCAAATACTTGCTAATATATTTGTTGTGGGTTAATGCCTGATGCCAACAAGAGGCACCCAGGCATTAGTGGAATTCCCTCTGTGAATATTTTTCTATGATGTTTTATTCTATAGTCAAGCTAGATCAACAAGTCCAGACTGATTCGAGCCAGGTACTTCCTATCTACCAGTTACATAGAAGAATCTCACAACATGTGGTGCGGTTTTACAAATACTTACTAATTAAAACGAAATAATTTTGACATTTTCCTTATGACTTAAAAGTGTATAATTATAACTTATAAATCATAATAGTGAAAAGGGATGACAGGAGAAGTTATAAAATGAAATTTTAATGTTTTGCTTACAATAAGTTATTTCTGACAAAATTATTAAATAAATAAATATATATACATATTTATTTGTTTAATAAATCATTCCCTCATCAAGAAAGACAGTTTTCTACAGTTTTGAAAAGACAGAGTATATAATTTAATTAATAAATTGCTATAAAGTTGGGACCTAAATATAACTTAAATCTCGAAAATAATCAAAAAATTGAGAAAAAAAAATAAAATATAAGTTTTAATTTTCTCAATACAAATGTTTCAGAATAATTCATTTATATTATTAGTAAATATATGTAAACACAGACTAGATGCTGTGAGACCATCGAACAGGAAGTGCCTGGTTCAAACCCAGGCCACACATGTAAATGTAGCATGACAATGGGATAGGACACCATAGAAAGACCCACAAAGAGAGAATCCCACTAATGCCTCTGTCCCTTTCTTATGCAACTGACATTAACCCACAAAAAAATACTAGCAAATTCTTGAAAATATAAAAAAAAACTCAGTGTAAATTTAATGTTTAATTACATAAAACCAAAATATATTTTACTAAATATTGCCTGAGACTGAAGTTAAATTTACTTTCAGGTTCAAAACATAATCTTTATTACAGAAAATACTATTTGTAAATATTCAAAAGAAAAATTTCTAACAAATATCAGATATTAAAATATTTTTCAGAAAATGCACATAGTGGATGCTAGTAGAGTGAGGTGATTGTTTTTTTAAAAGATATATATTAAGAATAGCAGCACAAACAGTAAGATATTTCCTTATATAAATGTTTAAGAGTGAAAATGTGTGATGGAAAGTGTTGTAAAATGAAATTTTGACATTTTGCTTTTAAAATTATTAAATTTAAAAAAAAAAAAAAAAAAGGAAAAAAAAAAATGCAAAAATCGTTTCTCTCATCAAGGAAAAGAGCTTTTCTGCAGTTTTGAAAACACAGTGTACATAATTTAATTAATAAATTATTGTATAATTTGGACCTAAATACAATTTTTAAATCTCAAAAATCACCAAAAAATTCAGAAAATAATATTTTTTATCAATGCAATTATCTTTGAGTAATTCATTGATATTAATTACTAAATATTTATAAACTCACACCAGATTCTGTGTGATTTTTCCACCTAACAGGACATGTCTAGTTCAAACCCAGGCCAAACTTGTCAACCTAGCATGACTATAAGTTAGGACACCATAGAATGACCCCCAAAGTGAAAATCCCACTAATGTGTGGGTCCCTCTTTTACACAACTGGAATCAACCCATAAAAAAAAAAGGTTAAATAAAAAAAAAAAAAAAAAATACTAACAAATTTTTGAAGATATTTCAATTTTTCAACATAAAGATAACTCAGTTTAAATTTATTATTTAACTACGCAAAACCGAAATATATTTTACTAAACATTCCCTCAGGTTGAATTTTAAATTCACTTTCTTGTGCAAAATATAATCTTTATTACAGAAACTACTACAAGTTTAAAAAAAAAAATTCTAAGAAATATTTAGGAATTAAAATATTATTTTTCAGAAAATGCACTTAGCGGATGCTAGTAAAGTGAGATAATTGTTTTCTTAAAAGATATTTATAAAGAATAGTAACAAAAATAATAAGATACTTCCTGATATAAATATGTAAGAGTGGAAAGGTAAGACAGTAAATGTTGTAAAATGAAATTTTGAGATTTTTACAACAAATTTTTTCTCATAAAATTAAAAAAAAAAAAAAAAAAAAAATCTGATGTGAAATAACCACAGGACTTCCATTACCCACTGTTACATGTATTATATGCATTTTTCAGAGATAATATGATCAGAAGATATAAAATTGACCTAATGAAGTAGAAACCTAAAACTTTTGCAGTATGAGAAACTTAATGTACGTGTAAAGACATATAAAACAAAGTTATAGCGAGCGAAAAAAAAAGAAAAAAAAGGTAGAGTTATTTTTTGAAACACCGATTTCCGATATCTAAAATTAACCTATCTAAGCAGGATGACTTAATTTTCCTGTAATAACCCCGTAATACATGAGAAAGGATATCTAAAATTGATTTGTGTAACAGTTTTCAAGAAAATCGTTAGAGCCATTTTTCAGATACCAACTTTTACCAAAACTTGACATACTCAATTATTATCCAAAAAACAATAATTACATACGAAAGAATATTTAAAAGGGAGTTAATATGACGAGTTTGAAACAAAATCTGTACAGCCATTTTTAAATGAACACACTTGCAAGACACTTGCAATTGAACTATTTACACAGAACACACCTATCATTTTTCCTGAACTCACCAACTATATCATTCAAAAGGACATCTAATACAGTGTTTATATAGCAACTTTGAAGAAAATCATTAGAACCGTTTTTGAGATATCGACTTACAGTCCCACTTCCGGTTTCTGTCGATCCACTTCCATTTTTCTAATTTTCACCAAAATTTGGAAAATCCATCTGTACACCAGACCTGTATCAATTCTGAAGTTTCATAATTCTATCTTTATTAGTTTCAGAGATATGACAGCCAGAAGATTCCCCACATACATGCACACATACATATATACATACGTACATACACACACACTCACTGACCAATTGCCAAAAACTATTTTTTTTTTTGAGTCAGGAGGCCTTAAAACTTGTAAATCAGGTGAAAACTCCATATCAAATTTTTGGACTGAATACAATACTTCCATTACCTATGGTAGTAGGGTAATCTAAGTAAAAAATAGCAAAAATCATTTCTTTCATCAAGTAACTGAGTTTCTCTACAGATATACAAAAAAAAAAAAAAAAAAAAAAATGCATATAATGTTGTTAATAAATAGGGTTAATAAGGGTTGTTAAGAGGGGACAATACCTAATCCCGCAGACAGCAGTGGCCAATGTTACTCTATGGGAAAATTTGTTGCGACAATTACACATTACCTAATGTATATTTTTTAATTCTGTTTTCGCAGTCAGAAATTCATAACCGTTAAATGAGTACTCATTTTTGAAAAATTCATTTTTTTAAATTTTTACATTTAAATTTTGAGTTCAAAAATGCGATTTTTCACAAATTGCATTTTTCTCATTTTCTAGTTGCAAAATAAAATACTAAAATTTTAAAAAATCAATTTTTGGAAAACAAGTAATAATTTAACGCTTATGAATTTTCTAAATGGGAAAACAGAATTGAAAAATATTCATTAGGTAATGAGTAATTATGTAAACAAATTTTCCCATAGAATAACATGGGCCAAGGCTGCCGGCGAGATTAGGTATTGTCCGCTCTTAATAGGGTTGTTAATAAGTTGGGACCTATATAGAACTTTTAAATCTCAAAAAATCAACCCCCCCCCCCCCAAATAAAAATAAAAAAAAATCCTCAATGGAAATGTTTCAGAATATTTAATTTAGAAATTTATTCATCAACCCTGGAAGTTCATTTCAGAAAATTTTGGAGTGGGGGAGGCTGATTTTTTATACCAACTATGTGAAAAATACCAGAGCCGGGAATCAAACCCAGGCCTTCCGCTTTACATGCAGATGCTCAAACCATTGAGCTACCCTGGCTGATTACCAGCTAGGCATTTCTCACATAACGCTCATTGGCAAAGACACAGAGTCTGTAAACACAGCTATATCAAGTGGCATTATTAATCATGGCACAGCTCCAATAGACCACGAAATTTTAATTTAATTTAGAAATTTATTCATCAACTTTCAGTGACTTTGCCAACGAATGTTATGTGAGAAATGCCTAGCTGGTAATCAGCCAGGGTAGCTCAATGGTTTGAGTATCCGCAAGTACAGTGGAAGGCCCGAGTTCGATTCCTGGCTCTGGTATTTTTCACATAGTTGGTATAAAAAATCAGCCTCCCACTCCAAAATGTTTCAGAATATTTCATTCATATTAGTGAATATTTGTAAAATGGCACAAGATGTCGTAAGATTCTTCTATCTAACAGGAAGTGCCTGGTTCAAACTCAGGCCTCATTTGTCAATCTAGCATAACTATGGGAGAGGGCATCATAGAAAGACACCCCATAGGGAATCCCACTAATGCTGGGGTCCTTTTATTGGCAATTACATTAACCCACAACAAAAATACTAACAAATATTTGAAAATATATAAAATTTCAATTTTTTAGTATAACGATAGCTCATTTAAATTTATAATTCATTAAACAAAACCAAAGTATATGTTACTAAATATTGTCTCAAATTGAATTTTTAACTAACTTTCCTGTGTAAAATACATTCTTTATTACAGAGAAATTACTACTTATAATAACTGAAAAATTCTTTCTGAAAGATTTTTATTATACAATAGAATCTGAGATAAATCCTTTCCATTCACGGGAAAAATTGAAGTATCATCTAATTGCCGATATGAACTCAAATTGAATCAACATAATGTTTCATAATGGCTCTTTCATATATCAAGTTTTGTTCAATTTTACACAATAGAACCTGAGATATAGTCTTTCCTTAAGTGGAACAAATCATACTATCGCAGCAACATCTGTTGAGCAATTTTTACCAAAATTTGATAATCACTAACTTATGACAAGGTGCAACTACATATAGATTTATATGAAATTCTATGTTGTAGTAAGATACATTTGTCACACACACAACTGTTTTTTAAAAATTGTCAAATTGTTTTCTAGACCTCTCAAAACATGTAAATCCCTCGAAAACTGGAAGTAGAATTTTTTTTTATAAATTCCCTACTTTCTTCAATTGAATAATAAGTAGTTTGCCTAACAAATTTTCCTACAGATAAACACTGGGTTTGGTCTGCTGGCATAGATAAGGAAAAAATCAACAAGCTTTTTTCTGCTTGAGATTTGCTATGGCAAAGCACTCACCGCATTTTTGTAAAGTCGATGCTGCTGCATTATGCACCAAATAAAAGAAAAAATACTATTACAGCTAATTTAATTACTTACAATATCTATTCAAACATAAATCTCAAATTTTCATGCCACACTTATCCCAGTTGATCCTAGCTTTAAAAAAATTTAATATACTTAATATTTATACATTTCTATGTATATGCATACCTGCCAACATTTAAGGACTAAAATAAGGAAGACTGGATATGTGGTATTTTCAGGCCAAGAATACTGACAATTTTTCTACTTAAGCTAGTCTTTAATAGTGTAATACATGGCTTAAATTTTAAAATATCTATATATATAAGTGAAATTTAATTAATAAGTAAAAATTTACTAATTCTTTAATTAAAAGTAGTGCTATCTATCGAGATGCAAGAGAATTTTTTCAGCAAAAGTGAAAATCTTGTTTGGAAAACTGAAGACCTGTTAAAGTTTCTAATAATAATAATTAAAATAATTAATATACACTGATGGAAAAAAAAATCCCAACACCAAGAAAAAATTATTGTACAGTAATGAAATTTCAGCAATACATTTGTCTAAGTAACATATTTAATTGATTAAAGTTTCAAGATCACAGGTAGAGACATTGGCGAGAAGAGCCATTTCAAATGTGAAATGTTGGTACATTAGTAACCGGTGTAACCGCCAGAATTTTGAATGCAAGCATGCAAACATGCATGCATTGTGTCGTACAGGTGTCGGATATCAGTTTGTGGGATGGAGTTCCATGCCTGTTGCACTTGGGCAGTCAAATGCAGGGACGGTTAATGCTGGTTGTGGATGACGCTGGAGTTGTCGTCCAATGATTTCCCATATGTGCTCGATTGGAGAAAGATCTGGTGATCTAGCAGGCCAAAGCAACATGTTGACACTCTGTAGAGCATGTTGGGTTACAACAGCGGTATGAGGGCGAGCGTTATCCTGTTGGAAAACACCCCCTTGAATGCTGTTCATGAATGGCAGCACAAAAGGTTGTATCACTAGACTGACGTACAAATTTGCAGTCAGGGTGCGTGGGATAACCACGAAAGTGCTCCTGCTGTCATACGAAATTGCTCCCCAAACCATAACTCCAGGAGTAGGCCCTGTATGTCTAGGCCGCAGACAGGTCGCTAGCAGGCGTTCACCTGGCTTCCTTCTAACCAACACACGGCTATCACTGCGACCAAGGCAGAATCGGCTTTCATCAGAAAACACAACAGATCTCCATTCCGTCCTCCAATGAGCTCTAGCTTGACACCACTCACGTCACAAACGGCAGTGGTTTGGAGTCAGTGGAATGCACGCTACAGGGCCTCTGGCTCGGAGCTGTCCTTGAAGTAACCGATTTGTAACAGTTCTTAGTGTCACTGTGATGCCAACTGCAGCTCTAATTTCAGCTGCAGACGCAGTACGATTAGCCACAGCCATACGTCGAACACGGCGGTCTTCCCTCTCAGTAGTGCCACGTGGCCGCCCGGAACCCGGTTCTCTTGAGGCAGTACCTTCCCTTGACCACTGCTGCCAACACTCATGCACAGTGGATGCATTCCTGCCAAGTCTTTCTGCAATATCGCGGAAAGAAAACCCACCTTCTCGTAGCCCTACTACACGACCTCGTTCAAACTCAGTGAGCTGTTGATAATGGCTTCTTCATCTTCTTAGAGGCATCCTTGACTAACATTAACCCACTACGTCAAATCTCAACTGTAAATAACGATCACGAACCTTACAGCGCTTATTTAAAGCAAACCTCATTTGCATGTTCATAGTGTCGCTACTAGCGCCACACTTATGCGCGTAGCTCGAAATTTGAATTGACGTCATCTTTCAGATGTATAAACACGTCTACCAAATTTCGTTTATCTAGCACAGCTCCTTCCTGGTGTTGGGATTTTTTTTTCCATCAGTGTATATATGACTTTAAAATAACTGTCAGAAAAAGGGAGAAATGAATGACAATAAGAGAAAACAAAATATATAGCATCCACTATTCTCTTAAATTCTAAAATTCTACAAATGGAACTTAAAAATTTATGAAATATAAGACATAATTTGTCTCAAAATAAGAATTAATAAGGATTTGTTAGAAATCTAAATAATAATTAAAAAAAAAAAAAAAAAAAACCTTGAAACTGTAAAACTTGTTATTTTTCTAGCGTATTTTAGTTCTATAATTATTCTTTTAAACTTTAGAAAATCTGGTATACTAATTGATAAATTTTTCTGTTTTTTCATCTTTTTGTATGATAATATATATTGACAGCTGTACATTGAAATAAGTATATTACTTTGATATTAAATGAAGCATGCAAAATCATGAGGAAAATGGATATTTTTTCATTTAAGTGATATAATTTTTCATATGAATTTTCCACATTTAGTGACAGAAATATATTTAATTCTTTCCCTCCTGACATTTTCCAAGTTGGTGAGGGAGGATTGAACAACTTTGCTTTAAACACATAAAACAAAAATTATAAATAGGAAAAATCTAAAAATTTCTTTCAACTCTCCACTTTCTTTTTCCCTTACAATTTTTCATGATTTTTCTAAACATAAATACACTACAGTCCGATATAGGAATTTTCTCCTTATGTAGCAGGAAAGAAGATAAATTCACCATTGCCACTTTTATTTTCACATATGAAAGTGCAAATTACAATTTATTCTAATCGTAATGTACACATTTTGATTTTATATATTAATTTACAAATATACAAAAATAAAAAATAAAACTTTTACTTAGACAATAAATGGAATATTATACAAATTACACTACTTTTTTTGGAGGTGTGTATTTAGATAAAGTATTGCTGCGCTGTATATAAATGAAATTGTGTTACATAAATTTTCTGTTTCAGTTCAAAAACCTTTATTAGTAGCAGAACTAACAGAATCGGTTTAAAATAAATAACACTGAAAACATGCTTAATGTTTAAGATATGAAAAGAACTACATATGTTTGGTTTTGTTTCTGTATTTGTTATTTATTTATTTATTTTAATTTCTTTGAATATATGAGTAAATGTAATTAAAAAAATAATGTAAAGCTTTAAAAAAGTAAAAAGATATTTCTGTTTCAGAGATTTTTCATGTATTATAAGTTTAACAGTTAAATTTTCTGAATACTCTTTCATTTTATTTTAAATTAAATTATCAGAATAAATGCAAAACACCACTTTCTTTCGAGATAACAATAACTTTCTTACCAGATTACAAGTTGTAGTGGTTTAGGGTGACACTCTATGGCCATTTTTTTTCATATTGAAATTATTAAAGTGGAATTTATGGCTTTAAGGTGAATTTGTAACTAAAACTACTACAAACATCCATGCCTGAAACAGGATTTGAACATGGCACCTGGGAACTGAAGGCCAGAGCACTAACCATTGTGCCACCAGATGAACATAACAAAAAACATGGATTCTTTTTTAAATATATAAAAAGAAGTATCTGCTATATAAAGTAAATTATATAATTCTACATAAAAATGGTTATCAAAAAAAAAAAAAAAAAAAAGTTTCAGAAGTTTAATATTGCCTTAATTTATTTGTTTTAAGCCTCAATAAATCACTGATGATTTCAATTTAAATCTGAATTCACTCACAAAATATGAGATTGGTTTTGTAAAGATATGCATCACTGATTCAGATTTCAATACCACCTTACTTTGATGTATCCATCACACCTGATTGGTTGAATTTGTTAATGATGAACTAAAAATTATATATAAGATTGGTTATTCTGTGCACAATGGGGGGGGGGGGTCTTTTGAATATTGAGTCACAATTCCTGTTCCCAAGTTAGGCTAGCTTCTGATGTGTTTAAAGTCTATGATGAATCTGGAAGATAAATTGAGCACCCCTTCATTCTAAAAATTTTATTTAACAAATATCAGCCTTGTGTACTTATTACTTTATGTTGATAATGCATTTTGATTTGTCTCAATCTAATGTTTAAGGCACAAACTTATTATTAACTAAACTTGACTGTTTTACTCTTTTTTTTCTTCTTTTATGCTTTAAAACCATAAATTAGATATAAAAAAATATTGGATCTTCAATACAAACTTTTCTGTTTGTATTTTAAAAATTTTTAACAAAAAGATAAATTTTCATTATAGAGCATATTTATAACAGAAATATGAGCCAACAAGTATTTTTATTTTATTTATTTATTTTTTATTTTTAAGCTCATATTTAATCATTTTAAATATTTCAGATAGTTTTTGAAAACTTTAAGAAGTTTATAAAAAATGCATTTCTAAACAAAAATAAGATAAAATCCCTGTGTTAACATTAAAAAATACTTTTCTTTTTTTAATATCCCTAATTCAAGTCTTAAAAAAAAAAAAAACTTGTATTTTCCAGACTTTTCAGAAAAATACTCCCTAACGTTATATTTAAACATTCATTACTAAATTTCTGTACTTTCATTAAATTTTCAAACTTTTTCTTTTTTTCACTTTACTTTTAATTGCTAGGGCCAATAAGTTTTTTTTTTTTTCATTTCTTTAAAGCTCATATTTATTATGTGTAAACATTTCAGGTAGTTTTTGAAAACTAAGAAGCTTATAAAAAAAATTTATTTCTAAACAGAAATAAAATAAAATCCATGTGTTAAAACATTAAAAATTGTAAAGGAAAACATTTACAAAGTTTTTTGTCAGGAAACCCTGGTAACATCAAGTAAGATTTACAAAGCAAAGAAGGTATATCTATAGAAAGTAATAAACACAGTTGTAGTTAATAGGACTTCAAACATCAGAAAAATATCGTACAGGAAAACCAGTGAAAAGTATATATATATATATATGCTAAAAAAGTTTTTATATCTTAAAAAAAAAAAAAATGTACTTCTATTTACATCCATGATCATAATTTAGAAAAACTCAAATTGGGATCTAGCAGATGAATCTCTCATATTTAAATTTGTGGGCATTCATTTACTTTTATTATACAAGCTAATCCAAATACTCACTTAATATCAGAAATAAGAAATATACTACTTAACATTTAAATATGCCATTGTAACATGTGCTGGGCATAGGCACTTAAATCATTTTTGTGCATTAAAGATTTCAGTAAAAGAATTCTAGGCTTATCCTATTTAACAAATATCCTGAAATAACTCTATTCTGATAATCATATTACAATACTAATTTTTAAATGTATATCAATAAATATTTATAACTAACAAACCATACTGATACTTAAATTTTTGCACAATATTAATGCTTTTCTGTGCATTTAAAAATTCTGTTCAGATTTGGCTTGGAACAGCTTTAGAAGAGGATGCCTTTGGCAAAATTTGAAATTTGGCAATGAAGTAGTTCAAACATTTCTCCCCAAAGTCTTTACAAATGCAACTGCAATAGTCATTTTAATTCACTACTAAAATAGGACATAGATTTAAAAATTATCAAAGGGAGTACTATACTAAAGCTAAACTTTAGGCTTAAGGATCGATGTTGAAAAACAAAAAACAATCCTGAAATAATGACAATATATCCTTGATTATCCAACTAACTTTTAATGACAGAATGAGTATATCTATTATTTCTTTGCACTAAGCATAAATCAACATTAAATATATATTGTATACAGGACTCGTGAAATATGGTCGCCTGGTTGCTATTAACAACAACTATATTTTAACTGGTGACTATATTTTCAACTTTAAGAAAACTTAACATTTTTCTTTAATTTTCAATATTTTGATGAAAAAGTTGGTCCCAGAATCGGCTCCTATTCCACTCTCAATGTAGTCTAACTCTCGTCATACTGATTCCTGCTGCTCTCACTATATTTTGAGACACTGTGTTGAATGAATATATCATTAGATTTACACACCACTTTTCTTCAGGCATTTTTCACAACTCGGTGTTAAATTAGAGCACCGTTTTAGGGAATTGGCTTATACTGCTCCTGTTTGCACATGCTTAGCAACCTGGTGCTGAATCATTGGCTGGTATAATGATGCATCAATGTCGATGGTGTACGCATTTGAGAAAATAATAAAGCCAGTTTCACATTAAATTTAAACAGGTTTTCCTGATGTATCATTCTAACCTAGTAAATATTTGGTTTTTATGCATAGAATTTTAATTTTTGTATTCAAGTAACTTTAAAAAAAGAAAAAAAAAAAGGTGAATACTTTTTAACTATAATTTAGAATACTTTTTACTGGCTACCATAAATTTTTGCTGGTGACCAGTTATTTTCAAATTCCTGAAGTTCTGTATATACACTACTTCTCGTATTTATAAGGACACTTTATGTTTTGAAATAACTAATGTAAAAATAATTGTGAACAAAATTATACTAAGTGCACTAGTATTATAAAAACCAAAACTGTTATAATTTTTTTAATATGAAACAAAATTAATCAAAAATAGTGCAAAATATTTTTTTCTATAGTTTAAAATGAATATTATCATTTATGATGGATAAAGATTGGGAAATAAAAGACTTCTGCAGAACATTTGATTGCCAATCACTAGTTGGAGATAAATAAAAGGGGGGGGGGGGCAAAAAATAATTACATGAGCAAGAAATATTTAATGATTCCATTACTTTACAGCTTCTAGAATCTCAAAAAGCAAGTTTGAAATGAATACTGACAATTATGTTGTGGATGGAGAAAGATTGGAAATCGGGAGCTTTCACAGAAAATTTGATCGCTGATTGTTCCATATGGTTTCCTTTTTTTAAAATGAACGATATCCGTGACTTTTTTTAAAACGGAAGAAATAAATTTGCGGTATTTCACGAATTAGATTAAAAAAATTCGCAGATTTCCATGAAATCTCGGAAAAATCCCATGCCCAAAACGTCAGCATGAGGAATGCAGAGAGAGAGAAAAAAATAATAATAATAATAATCAGGCGTGTGACAAAAATGTTGAAAAATTTGGGAGATATTAATGTTTTTCAGGAGAGTTGGCAGCTATGCTCTAACCAATAATAAAAATCTTTTAAGTAAACATAATATGTAAAAACTTGCAACATTTGTTTTGGATCGAATGGTAGAACAATCTTTCATCAGACAGAAAAATTGGGTACAAATAAAGCAAAAAAGTATCAGTGAATAAAACCTAAACAAGTAACAAGATAAAACAGTTAAAAGAAAAAAAATCTGTACAAATATATGTGAAGCATGAACCTTTTTTTTTTTTTTTTTTTTTTATTTTATAAATAGCAAAAGATACAGAAAATAAATAAAGGCAGAACCTCGAAAATCTGCAACAATTTGGATTGAGTAATTTTTTATGTTTTATTTTACTATATTATGAAGATCTTGAAATACAGTTTAGTTCTACTACATTGAAAACCAATAGTATGAATAGATATATATTTTTTTTAATACAGAAATTCTTTGGTTTTCTCTAGCAAGATTATAAAAAGATATTCAGATCTATCATAAAAAAATTTCAATTTATGAACAGTTGGTGCAGCACAATTTAATAAAATTCAACAGTAATTAACTAAAATTCTAAATATTAAGTCTTTTAAAATTAAATAAATAATATGATTGTATCATTTAATTTCAATTTAAAAGAAATATTTTCATACAGATATAATCATAAAGTATTAATAAGTGAGCAAAAATATATACCTATTTAATATTAATCTTAAAGCTCACACCTTATAATAAATTAAACAGTATGTAATTAATAAATATGTCATATAAAAAAAAATAATAATAATAAAAATGTTTTATAACCTCCATGTGAGTTAAAATATAAACATAGTTTATATGTTTATATTTTAGCCAGACATTTTTGGCCCCATCTAGTAAAAGAAATTCAATACAAAAACTTATTTGTTTCAATAAAATAATGCATATTTTTATTGAATGTTGTAGTCTTTGCCAATATATAGAATAAAATGGACATTTTCTGTGAGTTGATGAGAAAAGCATCTTTATTATAATATTATTAATTGATTAGAAAGAAAAGTGTTCTAACTATTAATAATAATACTGATGATTATGCTCAGTTTTAAAAGATATCTTTTGGCATCAATCAACTAACAACATAAAATCTAAAGGAATAAGAAGTTAGGCTTTCTGGATTTTGAAGATTTCCAGATTTAAGATGGCTGATGTTTCAAGGTTCTGCCTATTATTTGTTTATTTCAGAACACACTAAGAATACTATTATTATTATTTTTAACATAAATTAATCCTACCTCACTCAAGGTCTCTTTCTCTTTGTTTCTTCTCCGAAAAATCTGCTCGAGTTTCTTCATTAAATATTTAAATTAGTTGAAACTGACATGATGAATATATAAACTATGATGATGAAGTAAAAAAACCTAAATAGGAAGAAACAAAAGTAAAGTTATAGAAAATTATTGTAATCATAAGAGAAAAAACATTTTCTTAACCTTATAGATTTTTACTAAAGTTGTAAATACAATGCAATATCAACAATTTAATTTTCTCCAGCATTCCTGTGATATTAAATGTAGGTAGCCCAGACATATTCCAACAACATTAACTAATAACTTAATTTTATCAAGCACAAAAATCCTGAAGTCAAAATCAGAAAAAAGAAATTAAAACATGATAGGTTTTTAAGTTAGGAGAAAAGCCATAATGTCTTTTTTGAAAATAAGTCTCCCTAGAGTCCCTTTTGTTGCAGAGTCAGCACTAAAATAACTACTACAAATTTTTCAGATTTTGACTTCCCATTTTACAGATTTTGACTTCCCACACAAGGATTTTTTTTTTTTTTTTCCCCTTCTTCTTCATGTGAGTGAATAGTGAAGATCATATATCAACTGTGTTAACTTAGAGGCACAGTTTGGTCTATCAAATGTGTTATGCATACAGACACAGATCCATTTCTTGACAGGGCTCTTGTCAAAATTAATTTGGTCTTCACATTTAAATTATGTTATGTTAAACACAAAGTTACAGATTCTAATTAATCATAGTTATTTAGCAAAACTGGAGATTAAATATTTAAAAAATTTTCATGGAGCAACGTAAAAATGAAAAAATAAAAAATAATGATAATATTAATAAATAAAATAAAAATTTTATCTTCCATTTTTAGTGTGTACTATGCTGATATAAAGTTTTATAGCATATATTATTACTATTGTTTTGACCTGAATATTGAATAAATTATTACATATTAGTACATAAATCAATCTTGACTTCTGTTGATAGAGACATCATTCAAATACTGCATTATTTACTTTTCTTTTTCTCATAAACAAATGAATAAAAAAGATTTACTATCCCCATTAAATATTGATAACATTTTTTATTATTTAATTTAATTTATAGGGAGGCATCAAATATTAAAAATGAGAAAAGAAAATGGCTAGCGTTGTTGCAGTAACAGTTTTACCAACTTTTGAGGACAAAGTGCCACAAAATTGCATAAAGATCAGGCAGCAAGCATTTGACATGTCCGACAGCGGTTTCACAAATCCTTTTTAGATTAGACAAGCGGGTTGTTTTGGCTATTGTTAGGGAGATTAAAACTCATATGCCTTCTTTTATTTTCCCTTGTGTTTATTTCTGAAAATACACAGAAAAAAGGTGTTAATTTGTAAATTTATCATGCTTTATTTAAGTATATGATTTTTAATAGAATTATTATTATCGGTGATAAAAATATATTTTACTTTTTAAATAATATTTTAAAAACGGCTGGTTATTTAATATTGACAGATATATCTTTTAGAAGTATTACAATATATACAGAAATTATATTCATCAACCAGGAAATTCATTTCTGATAGAATGGAGTAGAAGGCTGATTTTCACCAACTATGTGAAAAATGCCAGAGCCAGGAATAAAACTAGGGACTTCTGCTTAACGTGCAGATGCTCTAAACATTGAGCTACCCTCGCTGATTACCAGCTCGGCACTTCTCACATAACATACATTGACAAGTTTACTGAGTCTGCATTAAAGCAGCTATAATCAAGTGACAAATTTAAACATGGCACAACTCCAATCGGCTATGAAGTTGTAATACAGAAATTATATTCATCAACCTGGAAATTCAATGAATTCAACCTGGAAATGAATATAATTTCTGTATTAAAACTTCATGGCCGATTGGAGTTGTGCCATGTTTAAATTTGTCACTTCATATAGCTGCTTTAATGCAGACTCGGTGACCTTGCCAACGTATATTATGTGAGAAGTGCTGAGCTGGTTATCAGTCAGGGTAGCTCAATGGTTAGAGCATCCGAGCATTAAGCGGGAAGCCCGGGTTCGATTCCCGGCTCTGGCATTTTTCACATAGTTGATAAAAATCAGCCTTCTACTCCATTCTATCAAAAATATTACAATATATATTCAAAATTTCAAGCTAATACATATTTTTGCTCTTTTGAAATAAAATGCTGGGTTGGATCCTAAATTATGTTTATTGGCCTACTGGTTCGGAGTTTTAGGTGGTTTTCCTTGAAAGTAGTATAAAAATTCTGGCTAGAACCCCTCTCTTAGAAATACTTCTATGGAGGAAACCTAACCTTGCCTAGATCCCTCATGCAGACAATTGGCATCAACACCCTACACCAACATTTAAAACAAAAGTAGGGGTTAGGCAATGAGGAATTTGCATGTTTTCTAATTTTATCATTAATTAATAGAACATGAAAAAACAAGAAAGGTAGTACAGATGTTTTTTGCATTTTAAATATTGATTATTAATTTCTGATAGTTTTAATATCGCACTATTTACCATATCCCGAAAACGCAGCAGAATTCATATAACATCACACTTTATGAAGAAGAAATGAAATTTCTTTTTTCATTAACCTCAACATGAAAATCAGTACTGCACTGATTTCATGTGTTAATTTTTAGCCTGTCTTTTTAAAATAATCTTTTTATTATGACTGAGATTATACAGTCTTACTAGAAACACTGTATCATGTGAAGCTGCCCAAATATAACATTGATTTCTAAGGGGAAAAATGTCTTTTAGCTATAAAGAAAGATGATAAAACTGAATCCGCAAGTATTTAGGAAAAAAAAAAATCTCTTTAGTAGTGTAAAGATAATTTTTTAGCAAAGTAACATTTTATTTTGCCTAGATATAACTAACTGAAGGCATTTAATAACTGCAGCAGTTATTTAAAAATAAATAAATATATATAAAAACAATAAAAATGCATTAAAGTAAATATACTAGTAAATGCGATACTTGGCGAGTTAAAGCGCGATTTAGGCCCGCAGGACCATAATTTCGCTCCATTCACCTTCCGCGGATGAACCCGCGGCCGCGATCGCCTGACTATGAGAGCGTCTCTCCTCTGCGGCGTGTGTATCGTGACTCATGGGCAAACACTGGAAGCAGCAGCTTCACCACGCCAATCCATGATCTTGTACGCTAACTTCACAAAATTCTCCAATGGTTCAGAGCTTACCGAGAGGATAGTCTGCATGTCCGATGGTAAGCGCTGTAGCCATAATGTTTGTAAAAAATCGTCGTTCAATGCACTGTTGGCTAATTCTTTCATTTTACACAATAAATGGGACGGTTTATCATCTCCGAGTTGAATTTCTGAAACTAGACACCGAATCTGCTCCATCGCCGAATGGGAAAATTCATCTATAAGGCAATTTTTAAGGGCTTTATATTTCTCAGTCACGGGAGGGTTTAAAAGTATATCAGAGACTGCCGTTAAGGTTTCCGGATCGATTACAGCAATAACATTAGTATATTTAGTTTCATCTGCTGTGATTTTGGAGAGTGCGAAGTTGCTTTCAATGCGTATGAACCAAAGTTTGATGTTATTTTTCCACAACGGTGGGAGCTTGATGCCGACTCAGTACACGCGTTGTTCGGGAGCTTTTATGTCCGATTCGTCAGACAACATTTTTAAATAATAGCATACAAGGGGTTAAAGTAAAGTGCCAAAAAAAAAAAAAGGGGGGGGGGAAAGGGAATATACTGACCAGACCACAGAGAAATCAATCAAAATTACATACCTGGACCATCGTGGCAGAAGGGCGCATTTCTTATTCCCAGGTCACCAGTAAGACATCTTAATAATAACTCTCTACTTAATATTAAAACTAACAGATTTTATTTACAACAAATTAACAAATAATTATTGCTTGGAGAAATATTATTAGTGCACGTAGTGTGCGAATTAAACAGATACATGATCAGTGCAGGTGGCTAGCTATGGCAAGTCCCAGAGTGCAACTGACGTCTAGCTGAGAGAGGGAGAGATGTTCTCTCTTCTGGGTTGCCAAATCGGTGATTGTTCATAGTTCAGAGTGGGCTGTACAGTCCACACTTGGCATGATTCACCACAGTAGCATAAAAAATATTTCAAGATTTTTTTTTTATTATTATACAAAACTTAAATGCACTGTGTGATGCATGTATAGCTTATAAACAATATATAGTGCCACCAAAAATGAGTTGAATACATTATGTTATTAATGTCTTCTAAAATTTGGAGAAAGAGTGTGCATGCCACACCAAGTTAATGTTAATAAATTAGTGGTTAACTTTTTTCTTTTCTTTTTTAAAAGACATAATTTTTTAAATGAATACTTTGTTTTTTCGTTATATAAAAGACCTACTATGAAACATTGAATGTACTCAAAATAGAATACTAGTGTAAAATTATTATTTTCACAATCTTAAAAATATATAGCATCAGTAAAGCTTGTGCTTAGTTTTGGTTCAATTTTCTCATGGTAGCATAAAAACTATCTATAATTAGTGCAATAGAGCACTATCACTCATCCATGAATAATTTAAAATAATTTCCTTTTCACCAGTTCAGGACTGAATTAAATGACCTTGATTAAAATCCAAATAATTCCAGTATCGAGAGCATGGTAAGAAGCACTAATTTTTTTTATATTAATTAAATTTCTGTTTGGGAGGTTCATTAACAGAATAATAATTAGAAATTTTTGAAAAATGGGGGAACAACATTAATGTTTTGAATAACATTTTTTTCTATAAAATGACAGAAAATTAATGTACAATTGGAGGGAAATAAACTTTGTTTTATTAAAAAAATAACTGCTTTTTCATTGACCCTAGATAAATATATTTATTACTATTTGAAAAACATAGTAACATTTTTGTAATCGATACAGATGTGGTATTAAATTTAAAAGCTGAACAACTATTTCTTTTTTGAAGATATAAACAAGCAATATCACATAATAAAGAATTATAATAAAGGTCAAAGTTAAAAATAAAAAAAATACTTTTTTTCTTAAAATATTAATCAGTAAACAAATTGCCGCGGCTAACAAAATAACAGCCACACCATATATAGTACAATAGATATCCGGTTTAATGGCTAGATTTCTTCCAGAATGTCATAAAATGGCAGGTAACGTCGAAACTCGCCCTTTTTTGGAGTCAGGAGTTTTTTGTTGAATTTTAAAATAAATTTACAAATAATTGATATATTTTTTTTATATTTTAGAGAACATTTTTTGAAACTGTGGGTGTAGATTTATCAGAAAAAAAAATATTCGACCAATTTCCCCATGTGTGCAAACTCTTTATTTTAATTACATTTTTTATTAATCAAATTATCAAAAGCTCAATCTTTTCTTCGACATTTTCTAAATGAAGCAAGCATGAGACAACTTTATCTCATATGTCATACAGTGCCGGCCCGAGCAAATTTGGCGCCCTAGGCGAAAAATTTTCGTGGCGCCCCATTAAAACAAATTTTAAAAAAATGTAAGACACGCAGACAATTATACACATACAAATACTATAATAAATAATCAACTAATTATTTTTATTACATATTGCATATTATTGTTTTTTCCACGCTACTTTTAGCGGTAGTAGAAACAATATCCTTCAAATGAATTGTTTTAGCTTCATCTTGAGCTGTTAATAATGGTGATAGTCCTACAAATCGTTCTCACGTCACTATAGAATGCTAGTAAGTTTTTATTAATTTCAATTATATGAAGCTGAGTTCACCACTGGCCACAGACACAGGAAGTGTCAGCAACAATTTTATTGCTGTTACTAAATTCAATACGCAATGTACTAGTTCGTTTTCATAAAGAATGTTCAAAACTTCCTGTAGTGTACTTTCATCAACATCCTTAGAGTCTTCTTGAGTCAGATAATCTCCTAATCTTTGACATAATTTCAAAATCACTTTGAAAGTTTTTTTTTACGACCCACAATCGTTAGAAAGGCATCAGAAAACACGATTTATCTTTTTGGTCTGTTTGAACTTCTCATAATTTGAATTTTTTTTTGTATCAAGAAAAGAAATATAAAAATTAATCTTAAAACGATGTTTAACCTCACTTGTTGATTTATCAGCTGACTGCATAATTAAACTTCTTTTTCATTTTTCGTAATCGGGCTGACTCTGACTCTGATGGGAATGATACCGCAATATTAATTTCTTCTGAAAATGCCTCCTGTTTATCAAATCCGAAATCACTTTTACAGTTTCCAAGAAAAAAATTTTGTTTTTTGTAGTGCATTAGTAGTGGAGTTTGGGTAACATTTTCACCACTGGCTTTTGTTATGTACTGACGAAAACTTTCTTCACTTATTTTCTAATAGGAAATTAACATTTTTTATACATGATCTGGCTTGTGTTTGTTGAGAATGGACAACTAGAACGAGGCGGAGCTTTCAATGTTTGTGGGAAAAAGCTGTGCTATGATAGGCTACATTCCACTGTTTGTGGGTTAAAAGAAGACACCTAGAGGTTAAATAAAAGAAAATCGTCTGGACTTTTCATGACGTCAGAGAGTCATGTCGTCTATTCGCTGCAGATTACTCACAGAATTTGCTCACATTGCAAGGATACATAAACTCAATGTGAAACCGGAAGCATTTTCCATGTTCTGTTTATCAAAGCCTCAATCTTTATTTCTTTCATATCAAACTATTGTTTATTTACTAATTATTTTGGAAGATGAAGCAAGATTTTTGCTTATTCAGATTCAGGTGGAAAAATATTTTGTTTTTTCAAATTATTATCCTGATAGTGTTTCTTTAGGATTCGGACGAAAATAACTTTTCAAAAGGAGCCTAATTTGCTTTGTTAATGATATTTTTCCCCTAATTTTCCCTTAAAAAATTGTACTCAAAATTTTTTTTTCTGTTAACAGCTAGTCTCAAGTATCAACTGTACTGAAAACGAAATTTCACATTTTATTACTAAGTTGAGCTACTAGAAAAAGAAACTATAACAGAATCACTTTGTAAAATTCCAAAAAACCCTCACGCATAGCCCCTTCAAAGTCACCTAGTCTGAAGAGCTGAAACTTCTTTCTAGTTAGAGCTACCTTCCTTCAAATCTTATTATTATTATTATTATTTTCTTTTTATGTCAGTTCAAAATTATAAAAAACATGATGTACAATTTAGATCCTTGAATCGAAAGTCAAAACTTTATAGTTCCAATAACGTACAGCCCCATTAAATAATGACTCGGTCACTTTTAGATATAGTGTAAAGCTGTTAACAATTAGATGGACATTTAATGATGGACTGTTTTCAAAACTCAATTCGACGTTGTAAGTTTTTGAAATAAATAGATCATTATTATGGTAAAATCAAGCCAGTTGTTTGTGACTCTTTCTCTAGCGCTTCTCATTAGATAAATTAGATTGACTTTGATGCCCTGAAAAGTCAATTCGAGGATTATCCATTTACTTCATTTTTACACGTCCAATTGAAAACACGCCAGGGAAAACTCAGTAAATGTTTCCAAGTCATAGCAGCAGACTTGTACCTTTTAGTCCTTTCTAGACAAAGATTGTAAGTGTTTAAAATTTTCACACAACATGAGTGCTGTGTTTCCAAGACTACATTTTATCTATTCTAAAGTGTCGTTAGATAGTAATAAATAAAATAGATCTTGTTGTCTGGATTGTGCCGCCCTCTAGATTTGAGCGCCCTAGGCCATCGCCTAGTTTGCCTATATGGTCGAGCCGGCCCTGATGTCATATGCACAAACAGGGTTCCCACTAAAACGTGAGATTGCAAAAATCTTACATTTTTGTGTGTTCTTTAATTTTCTCACATAAAATTTATAACATTGGGAGAAATTCATGCACTCTTCTGGGGCTAATTTTAAAAAAAAATTTTGGTCTGAAAACAGATCATTCATAAAAATAAATAATCTTGAAATGAAGAATCTTTCACAAAAATCAGCAAATTTAAACAGACCCTCCACAAAAGTTGAATGATTTAAAAAATTTTTCAAAAAACTTGGTTAAAGAAATTACCCAATTTGTTTATCAGCTACGAAAATGCATTAAAATGCAATGAAAAAAAAAAAAATTGATACATTTAAGCAATTAAATGAGATTAAACTTAAATTATACCAAATGAGCTGTAAAATTAGATAATATTAGTAATTTTTCATTAATACAGAATTTTTTTAAAAGTATTTCTCTGTTCTCACATTCTTTTTAATAATCTCATTTTGTTTCTAAATAAGGGTAAGAATTTCTCACTCTTACTTAGAAGGATGAATTATAATTTTTTTTTACTTTTAATAGAACCCTAATAAATGATTTATTTTATTTATTTATTATTATTAAATATTAAATTAGAATAGTTATTAATTTACTCTAATTGCATTTTATTTACAACACTTATGTACCAACAAAACATCTGTACAGCACATATTTTGTTTTATTATCATGAAGAGAAAAAAGCACAGATACTGATTCTTCTCTTGCTTTTGGTGTCTGAACGGTAAATATGAATTTATATACATAGTAACCAGTAGCCTGAAATGAAGTTTATAAACATTATATGTAAGGTACTATGTTTTTAAGCACCCTTTGTCCATTCCTAGAATTGAAATTTGAAATAATGAAATTTATTTCAACAATTTGTTTCACTGGAAATAAAAAGATGAAAAAAAAATATGGAAGCTTTTTATTTTATCATCTAATTTTACAAATCAATTAGCATAGTTAACTTTCTACAGTTGTAATTTATCATTTTCAAAAAGCAATTGAGTGACCAGATTTTAAAGAACGAAAGTCAAGAAACAAAATTAAAATATTATCCCCTGTGCTCACCCCCCTTCCCATTCTCTTGCAGGTCAAAGACAGAGAATAAATAAAAAATATAAAAATTCAAAATATGCTGAAAGAAATATTTTTATAATTTTAAATTTGAGTTAATTTTTGTCTGTGGGAGGGAAGAAAAAAAAAAAAAAGCAATTGTGTTTGAATGTTAGAAAATATTGGAACAAATTTCGAATGATTCTTTCCTTATTTATTTCTAAGATGTATAAATGAAGACAAAAATTTAGTTTTGAGTTTTTAAAAATGCTCTTCAAAAAAAAAAAAGAAAGAAAAATGTTTGATCAATAATGATAACATTCTAGCATATTCTTGAAAAATTTTTTACAGACAAGATTGAAATTTGTTATTATTGTGAGAAATGGTACTTTATTTAAATATTATAAAGGTAAAATTCTATAATAATATACATTGAATTTGAATGTATTATTATTATTTTTTTTTAATGCATATCAATGTAGAATAAAATAGATAACATGCCTTTTTATACAGTTTTTTTTTATAAAGTAATTCAATAAAAAACGATTTCTGCATTTAGACATTATTAGGTGAAAAAGAAAAAAATATATAGCAATTTTTTTTAAATAGAAAAGATATGAAATTTTATCGCACTAGGATCAACAGCGACATGAAATCCAATTCATTACCATTCCATTAATTGGCTTTTGTTCTGTTCCTCTCCTATCTGCAGTTTAAATGAAATAATCTACTTTAATAGGGATAGAGTTTAGTATTGAAGCACTAAGTAAATCAGATATGCCAGCATTTTAATTTATTCTAGAGCACTGTTAGTACCTGCCCCTTTTTCACACCACTATATTTGTAGTGAATTTTTCTCTAATGTGTAACTACGATTAAATAAGAAAAATATACTTTAAGAATAAAGTAAAAAAATGTGAGTATCAGTGCTTTGAAATAAATAAAAATATTGGTATATCTGTTATATTAGAAGAGGAGAAAGAAATAATGGGTATCTGTCTAGTTCAGTCATTAGACATATATGAATGGTCAAAAAGTGAAATCACTGTGGAAGTGGTCATTCATGGAATATCTTTTGACAATGAATGTCTAAATTCATCATGGTAATGATTTTCCTCATGTTTATTGGGCTTACAATCAGTTTACTACTAAATTCAACACCAGTATTATGGGCAGCATTTCCAGTATGCAAAGAAGTAATGAATGAAGAAGGGGGTGGGGCAATATATTAACACGTTGAGCACCACGTGAATTCTTAAGGAAATCACTGTCAGGCCTCGTACGCTGCTTAGATATGTGTTATGTTTACTGTGTTCCAATAAAATCCATTAAATTTCCTTAATGATACATACTTGCCAACCAATTTTAATAAAAAAAGGGAAGATTTTTGTTGAAAAGCCAGAAGATTTCATAAAAAAAGGGAAGATTCCCCCCCCCCATTTGACGTATTATAAACAATACAGTTTTACAATTTTAATATTTAGAAGCAATCTATAAAAACGTTTTACTATAGATTAATTATACTAAATATATAAAAGTTTTAAATGAAGTTATTCCTCTTCAACATATAAATATCTACAAAACAGAATCTGTAAGAAATTTATTTAACAATAGACAAAAAAACTTAGTTAAGTTAAAGTATGACGAATTTTTTAAATAAATATAGAATATGATTTTTGTGTATGTACATTAAACATACATATAAGAAAAAGTAGCAGTAGCTAATTATCAGTTTCAAACGTGCATAAAACCAACTGAGTATTAATTTTCTTAAATTGATTTGGGAAAAATTTTCCTACCTGAAAAAATTATTCTTCATTTTTTTCTTATGTTTACACATTTGGTATAAATATGACATACAAATATTTAATTTAATTGAGGAAAAATAAACAGACTCATTAAATTCAGCAATAAAGATCTAAAAATAATTACATATGTGAGGAGCATTTCTATTGCTTTATTGTTTGTAGAATTGATCATAATCCGGAAAAGGAGGTGTGTGTGTGTGGGGGGGGGGGGGGGGGGGGATACAAAAATAATTACAGAGTAAGAAATATTTAAACTCTTTCAACTCTACTTCTAGAATCTAATGCAAGAACTTTAAAATTAATATTATCATTTATGTTACAGATGGATAAAGATTAGGAAACAAAAAACTTCTGCAGAACATTTGATTGCTGATCACTAGTTGGAGATAAATAAGAGGGGGGGGGGGGGGGCAAAAAATAAGTACATCAGCAAGAAATATTTAACAATTCTATTTCTTTAAATGTTCTAGAATCTCATAAAGCAAGTTTGAAATGAATATTGACATTTATGTTATGGATGGAAAAAGATTGTGAATCAGGAGTTTTCGTAGAACGTTTGGGTTTCTTTTTAAAACGAACGATACCCGCGACTTTTTTAAAAACGGAAGATTTCATCATCTGTCCGGAAGAGCGGAAGATACGTTAAAAAAACGGAAGTCTTCCGGGAAAACCGGAAAAGTTGGCAAGTATGATGATACAATCCTGTAATAAATAAAAATTAAATAAATTTTCAGTAATTACTTAAAACAATGTAATTTTTTTAAAAAGTTTTATATCATATTTTACACTGTCAGTCACCAGTGGTTGACGTGGTCTAAATGGAAAGTTCAGTGCCAGCCACCAATGGCTGACATGGCTCTCAACATGTTAAACAGACTGAAAAATGTTTTTTCTATTACATTATTTTTTTATTTGAGAGGACTAAAATATAATATATATATAAATCAAAACCAAATGGAAAGGGGTGTTAAACTCTCTCACTGGGGCGTGTTATACATATACATCATGCCTCCTTTGTGCATGGCCCTTTTTCCCAATGATTTATGACAGTATATATTTTACTCTTTTGAATTTTTAGTTCTGTTTTTGGAAATAATTTAGCTTTTAATCCTGTTTTATGAAATGATGAATAATTTATTTTTTATTTTATTTATTGCAAAATATAACACATTTAATGTAAAAGTATAAATGAGAGAGTAACTAAATTATTACATGAGTTGTAATATTCTGTCACTGAATTTTTTTCTTATATGCATGATTTTTATTTTATTTATTGGAGAATATAAAGATATTTAATTTAAAATTATAAATAAATGAGAGAGTAACTAAAGAATTATGTGAGTTGGTCATTGAATTTTTTTCATATATGCATGTTTGATATTGTCCTTTAAATAATCATCTTTTAAGAGTAATAGCTTCTTCTTAAGACCTTATTCTATTTAGAATTTCAAATAGTTAATTTTTCAAAAATGCAGCTTTAAGGGCCCTCTTCACTCACCGCTGCCAGAAGCCGAAACTAATGCTATTCTATGGGAAATTTTTCTTTACAAATAACTTATTAACTAATACATATTTTTAAATTCTGTTTTCACATTCAGAAAATTCCCAACTGTTAAATTGACGGACCTTTTTTAAAAATGTATTTTTTTAATATTTTATTTTGAAATTGCAAAATGAAAAAATTTCACATATTGAAAATTCGTATTTTGCAGCTTCAAAATAAAATATAAAAAAATAATTTTTTAGAAAAGGTGCGTCAATTTTACAGCCGGGAACTTTCAAAATGTGAAAACAGAATTTAAAAATATGTATTAGTTAATAAGTTATTTGTCAAGAAAAATTTCCCATAGAATAGCATTAGTTTCGGCTTCCGGCGGCGGTGAGTGAAGAGGGCCCTTAAGAGATTCTTTTTATTAATATAGGAGGGAACCAACTATCCAGAATGGTTGGAACACATCAAAGCTATCTTCATTAATCAGACTTTTAGAATGGATATGGCTCTGATTTAAAATAATTTTCAATCAAGATAAATTATTAATCTGGATTTTGAAATATATAAAAATAGCTTTGAAACTTATTAACCTTACATAAAATTCAAAATCTATTTAAATCCAAATGCTTCTAACCATGATTAGCCAATGATTTTAAAACATTAAATACTGCTTATTAGATATTATGGACCTTCTATTTTATTTCTTATAAAAATTTACGTTTCTTTATATCCATGAAAGTACAAAATATTTCAAAATTTTTAAACATTATGTGATTTTATTTAATCACCCCCCACCCCCGAACAAGAAAATAATAATAATAAAAGAAATAAATACAGTACAGGACAAATTATCCAGAATCTGTTTTACCCAACCCTTTCCAGATAACTAAAATTGCCAGTTTTATGATATTGTATAGTGGCACCATCTATCGACACTTCCCAAAATTAAAAGCAATTTACATTATAATATATCAGGAGCAGGTTACAGCCATAAAATTACATCATGACAGATAATTATACATTATATTTACATTTAAAAACCACATAATGAAGAAAAAAAAACTTGCACTATCCAAATCTACTGTAATATAGAAACATTAAAAAAAAAAAAAAAAAAAAAAAAGATCTTTCAAATTGCACTCCCTACCAAATAAATAAACTAATACTACTTTTAAATATAACAAAATTGAATGGAATCATTATATATATATTTTTTTAATTAAAATTTTCATTTACTTAATTTTAATTATTTCAAACTACAATGCTAAACCATTATTATTTACAGATAATAATAAAATAAAAGAAGTTTCTTTAAGTATATTTTAAAAATATATATCAGAATTTAATTGTTTGAAAATATAATTCCAGATAACTGGTTTCTGGACAAACAGTTTCATACAGGTCAACTTCTGAAATAATCAACCAAAGTTGGAAAGTGAACTTATCTTACAAGTACCTTGGATGAGTTTGTTAACCTAGTTGCTCTGCCATTTTGTTTCCACATGGCGGCACTTGAAGATTTTAAATCAACATTGTATAAAGTGTATTTAAGACCAGTTTTGCTTAAATTTTGATACATATATAAATCTTATAAGCGTCTCCTCGAAGATTATTAATGAACTTGATCTGCCATTTTATTTCAAAGTGGCAGATAGGTTAAATTAAGGGGGCAATTTTTAATCAGATTGCCACTTGAAAATTTGTAATCAGAATAACTTTTAAAACACTAAAATAATAATAAAAAAAACTCAATTTCAAAAATTTGACCCAAAAATAATACTTTCTCTACCGTATATATAGGTAAGAAAAAGTAAAAATATTAATATACTATTAATCAACATCCATAGACTTACTCATCAACACATCCTAGCAACAAAATCATTGCCTCCTTAAACAATTGTCAAAAATTGACTCCATCTCTTTTCTACATCACTTAATCAAGGTGCCTAGGACCTGCTTACGAGTATGGAGCACAATTTACTTATTAAAAATTTTGGGATGAGGGCAGGAAAAAATTTTAATTTTGTACTTCTTGAAGTCAAATGCCTGAATATTTTGATCTTGTACTTTTACTTGTTCCTTTTTAACACATCTTTGCAATTTGTTATGTATGACTGAGAATAACATTTTAAAAATTAAATTTGATAGATACCATGTTTTTTTCAATAATCTGTATAAATGAAAATTGAATTTGAGGAAAAATATTGCAACAAAATTCTTAAAAGAAAAAGAGTGGGTCACTTAGGGTAGTAAGAAAGGAAACAGCAAGTAATTTCTAATGAACACTAAATAAAATTAATAGATAAATTTTCATATTAGGGTGAGTTGTCTGCATGAAGAAACTAGACCTGGGAGAAATACTGTATGTGCAGTCTTTCTAAGAAGCCCGTATTTACAAATTGAAGGAAACAATAGAAAACTCTGAATAGCTAATATGGCTAGGGTTCACACCTAATACCACCTGTCTATCAGTGGCACCAACTTTTGTAAAAGATTGGGCGAGCTGAAATATTTTTGGGGTAAAAGGAACAATGCTATAAAGATTTTTACTTTCAGAACATGCTATGCAAGGAAAGTATTGTATTCATGACAAAAATTTGAATTTGAGATTTTGGTGTAGCTATGTTTTGAGGTCTCCTGAGTTCACTTTTGCTATTTTTATGATGATATATATGAATTTGTGTATGTGTGTGTGTATCTGTGTGAGTGAATATGATAACGTCTAAACACTTTGTTCAGTGAGCTGGAAGTTGGTATATATGTTGTAGGCTTGTCGATTACCACCGCATGATCCCTATTAATTTTGGTGAATCTTATAGTATTTTTCTTATAGTATAATCCCTTTTAGTATTTTTACAGGGACACAACAAAAATTCTTTATAATTATAGTCTATGGGCTCAAATTATTTAAAATGCAACAATGCCTAAACATCTTATTCAAATAAACTAAAAATGTATAGAAATGTTATAGGTCACTTTCACACAAACTGAATATAGATTTTGGTGAATCTAGCACTTATAGATTTTTTTAGGCACACAACAAAAAAATTCTTTATCATTATGATCTAAGGGCTGAAATTATAAAGTGATATCATTTAAATGCTTTATCCAATTGAGCTGAAAATTTATATAGATGTTATAGATCGTCATCGAACAAACCGTATAAATTTTGGGACTCTTTACCACTTATAAATTTGTACAGGAACACAAGGAAAAATTCTTTATCATAATGGCCTATTATCCTATGGGTTTAAATTATTTAAAATGTGACAGCGTCTAAACGCAATATTCAAATTAACAGGAAATTTACATGTTATAGATCTCCGTTACACGAACTGTAGGAATTTCAGAGAATATAGCACTTGTAGTTTTTTACAGGTACACAACGAAAATTTCTCTATCATTAGGCTTATGGGCTCAATTTTTTTTTTTTTTTTTTTTTTTTTTAAAGAATCATTAGACTATGAATCATTAACACATTGAGCGTCATGTCAGCCATTCTAGATTCTAGACATTTTGTCATATAACTAAGTACTGAAGGAATCATCTTGAAACTAGAAGTGTGCAGTACATGTTATACTTCAAACATTTCAGTGAAAGTTTTACCCCGAAAGTAAAAGAAGTACCAATAAAAAATTTAAACGTTGCGCAGCTGACAGTGTCACATATGATATAAAGCCACGTCAACCATTGGTGGCGGATATAAAATTAAAAATATTACATTTAATGATTGGAAATTTATTAAAAATTTGCTTAATTTTTATTTATTACAGGAGGAATCATTATGGAATTTTAATGGATTTTAAAAATTTGCGAGGCACTCAACATGTTAAGAATTTTTTTAATGGGCTTACGTTTTCTCTAAGTGCGACAGCATCTTAGACAATAGTGTTTTGTCCGATTCAGCTGAAAGTTTATATGCATGTTACAGGTCACTGGCATATGAAATATATAAATTTCATTGAATATAGGATTTATAGATTTTTACAGTGACAGACTGAAATATTCTTTATCATTATAATCTATGGGCTCAATTTTTTTAAAAGTACAACAGCATTAAAATAAACAATATGCAATATAGAGAAAATTACTGAAACATTCTCTTATAATCTTCTCTTTTGTTTATTTAACGACTTCTCTTACTTTATTACACAACCGTTAATTATGGTCGGAAAGTCGAGTACAGTCACTCCAGATTTATTTTCCATTGGAGAGGATGAAGGCGAATGAGGATACCTTAATTCACTAATGTTTAAAGTTATGAAATGATGGAATTAAGAATGGACCTCTGCCTGGTCAAGTTTCACTGCAGGGTAAAGGAGGGTGTGCAGTATATTTTCCTGGAAATGTCTGGTCTCTGTTGCTATCACCAAAAATTTCTTCTTTCGAAACTTAATACGTATAATAAGAATTTACACTGATCAGAATTCATTTGTAAAATATGAAGTTTTGATATACATTTAACTGAGTCTGCCTGGGGCTTGTATTCCTAACTTTTTTCAAAGAAAATGCTTTTTTTAAGTTTCAAAAATATAAATAAATAATAAATCAGAATAATGAAAATTGGGTGGGCTGGAAGAGCAAATTATTGGGTGGGCTCACGCCCCACAGGCCCATATAAGTTGGTGCCACTGCTGTCTATCACTTTTGAGAGCAGAACCTTTCAGCCACTGATGGAACTACATCATATATATAAAGAAAGAAAAGTGTCTATGCGTACTGTGAAGCTCAGGCTGCTGAACACAGAGCTATGTACCCCACAGTACGAAGTAGCTAGGATCATCAGGAACTGCACTTTGAAATTTTTTCCATTTTTGAATTTGATTTTTTTAAATTAATGTTTTTGATATTTTTACTTTTTTGAATAGATTCGTAAAAAATGTTTGAAAGATGATGAAATGATTAATCTTAATCGAAAATGTTTTTGATAGATTTTCATCTTTTAATAAATCCAGAACATGATTTCATCATTTTTAGAAAATATCTGTGTATATGTATATGACAAAAATTTTGTGACAGCACTAAATCAAGAACTTATGCACAGAATATCACGCAAATTTATATTTTGTTTTGATATAAATGGTGCACACTGCAAAAAAAGTAGGGTAATAGTCCAGCTTTTTGAAAAAATTTAATAATGCAACATAAGACAAAGTAATGCATAAATATATACAATAAGAATTATGTTTAATCAATCATGAAATTTTAAAAATGTATTTTTAATAGTAACAGTCAATGGGATAATTTTTTTTATAAATATAAGACCATTGCTAAACAAAGAGTAATAAATTTACAACATGAGTGTTTTTCAATGGAGCTCCTGAATACCTTTCAGAAAAAATTAGGGTGTTGAATTGAATTACATGATCCCAGTGAGGCTTTCAACCTGGGCCTTGAGAGTTGTAGGTCCACCAATGATGGAAATTAATATTTAAAGTGATTATGAAAGAATTTATTATTTAAATACTTTCTGCATTTCTTTACATTTATGCATCTGAAATAACATTTTTATTTTTATGAATTAGCAAATGACGCTTTAAATGATTTTTTAGAGAAAATCTTTTATTGCATATTTCACAATTAAAAGGCTTCTCCTCAGTATGAACAAGACAGTGCCTATTTAAAGCAGACTTTTCAGAAAATTCTTTCAAACATACTTTACAACTGAAAGGTTTCTCACCAGTATGAATACGAGTGTGCTTAATTAAATTGTATTTCTGAGAAAATGTTTTACTGCATATATCACAACTAAAAGGCTTCTGTCCAGTATGAATATAAAAGTGCCTATTTAAAGAAGATTTTTCAGAAAATTCTTTGTTACATACCTCACAACTGAAAGGCTTCTCACCAGTATGACTAAGTCTATGATTTTTCAAATAAGCTTTATCAGAAAACCTTTTATTACATAATTCACAAGTGAAAGGCTTCTCTCTAGTATGAATAAGACAGTGCCTATTCAGACTAGATTTTTGTGAAAATCTTTTACAGCATATTTCACAACTGAAAGGCTTCACATCCATATGGAAATTGAAGCGCCTATTTAAATTAGATTTTTCAGAAATTTTTTTACTACATACATAGCCGCTGAAAGACTTCATCAAATTGACATCAGAGTTCTCATCAATATGAATAGCTTTATGCATACATAGTTGAGATTTTCGAGAAAATTTTTTACTGCATACTTCACAATTAAAAGGCTTCTCATCAGTATGAATAATTTGGTGCTTTTTTAAATAAGATTTTAGGCAGAACTTTTTACCACATACTCCACAACTGAAAGGTTTTTCTCCAGTATGAGTTAGAAGGTGATTATTTAAGTTAAACTTAAGAGAAAACGCTTTTTTGCACACCTCACAAATGAAAGGCTTTTCTCTATTATGAATTTGAAGGTGTCTTATTAAATCATATTTACGATGAAATCCTTTACTGCATATATTACAAATGAAAGACATAACTTCTGCAATATGATGCCTTAAAATAAATTTCTCAATGATAAAACTCACAGTATGAATTAGAAAATTCTAAAGCTATTTAAGTGAAATTTTGCCGATTTATTTTATCACCATAAAAATCAAAATTTCTATTAATTATTTGTTTACATTTGCAAGTTTATGCTTATAGTAATTTTTCAGGAAATTATGTAAAGTTTTTTTTTTTTTTTTAAATAGAAGATTTTGTTTTTGCACCAGTAAAATAAGGAATTATTCTTAAAAATTGGTTTCAAAGCATATATTGATTAAGGAAATGTTGAATAAGGAATATTTCTTTATAGCAAGTGATATTTTATGATAACTAATTACTTCACAAAATCTTCAGGAAAGAAAAATCTCACAGATCTTAGAGCATTTCCTTTTCATTTCTTTTTTGTTCTTCACAGATTGGATTATTAATGTCTGTAAGAAAATTCATCTACAGTCAACTTCACTTGCATTAATACATGCAATACATGCATTTTTCTTTCAGTAAAAGATGAAAATTTTCCCTTGACACATCAAAATAAATATCTTCTTTTTTTCTTTTCTTTTCTTTTTTTTTTTAATGCTTCAAAATTTCAGTTATCTATAAAAGAAAATTGAACATTAAAAAAAAAATATATGTAATTATTTGAATATAAGTGCAAATGAAAATAATAATTTTAAAGATTATACAAAAACTTCTAAGGAACAACTAATCAATAAAATCAATGGAAAAAAATAATTAAAATTAATACTATTATACTAAATTAGAGGTGGATATAAATTGTATAATAGAAGTTATGTCTTAATCCCTTAAATGACTAGGTCATTTATCTTTAATTCTAAATTAAGAGGCAAAAATCGAATCCCAAGAGAAAGAATGAATTTAAAATTGTTTTTTCCTCTGCCGTTAGGCCTTGTTTAAGCACAACTTCCAAGTGTTATGATTTTCGGTAATCAAATTTTTTTCCATATAGAAATTTTTACCATATTTGATCATAGAAAACTACTGTAATAGCTTAGAAAAATTTCTGAAAAAATTATTGCTATCCAAAAATCATAACACTCGGCAAATATGCTTGAGTAACTGTAATTTGAAAAAATATTGTACTCTTGTGGAAAATTAAAATAAAATTTTTCAAAATGTTAAAAGTATTCACTAATGTGCTGCAATCCTACCTATTTTCTAATCACAAAATAAAGAGTTGTGCTTAATTATTTCAACTTTTTTTTTAAATGTTGCGTGTTTTATTCTTGTAAATGATAATTATTTAGAGTGAGTACAAAATGCTAATATTAATTTAAAACAAGTTATTTCAGATATTAGGATGTTAAATATTGAACATGATTTGTTCTAGCCTGTATTTATATGAGTTATACAGAAGGCACAAAGAAATCAGAGCGGCCAGACCAACACGCACGACCTGGGTTTATACCCGGCACCTCTCCTTTAACCTTAGAGAGCAAAACCCCTTTCACTACTGATAAAGTCAAAAAAGAGAATAAAGAAATTACAAATTACTTATCAAGTTTTTCTTTTTTTTTTTTCTGCAATTAATTAAAAATATTGAATTTTATTTTCTATATACAGGCATGAGAGTGCAGAAAATTAAAAAAAGAGGAAACACGCGTGTTTATAAAATTAATTTCAAACGAAAAATAATGCGCGCAGGGAAATCTATACAAATGTATTCATAAAATTTATTTCAAATGAAAAATAATGCTCACAGGAAAAAAATATACAAAATATTTTTAAAGTGACAAATTAAACTAAAAGAATAACACATGAACACAATAAAACATGTGTTTAAAAAAAAAAAAAAAAAAAAAACATTAGCTAGCAATCAACTTTTAATCACTTTGAATGTGGATTTGTTTTTCAAGTAAAATTATTATATATTCTTTATATATTATCCCCTCTTGGCTTCATTATTATTATTATTACGACGAGGGTAAGGTGAAAAGTTTTTGGCCTGACAATGAAAGACGCTGATTTTCAATTAAAAATGATTTTATATTTTACATACTCTCACTTGACTTCAACATACTTGGTACAGTGTTTCTCCAACATCAGTATTCCTTCCCGGAAGTGAGAGTCTAAAAGGCTGTGAAAATATTCATCTATGGCCCTTCTGGCATGTAAGGGTGGACCAATGTCTCATCCATGGTGACAAATCACTGCACAAAATCAGTCGTATCCTATAGTCGTCCCAAACCTTGCTGTGACTATTGTTTGTGCATTTGCTTTTGATCGGCATTCAGCAAATGCGGCACCTCTCTTGCACAGAGCTTTTGCATCCGTAATTCTTTGTGCAAGGTGTTTCGCACACTTTCTTCCGATACCCCCACAGCCTCAGCTACCTCACTCACCTATCGTCCAACATGATATCATGCACTTTTTCGATGATCTCCGGTGTGTGGCCATTTTGGCCGTCCTTCAAGAGGGTAATTTTCAAACAACGTGCGACCACGTTCAAAATCAACTGACCACTTTTTAATGGTTAACATGGAAGGGAATCAGAATCCCCACAAATCTTTGTTAACTTCAGATGAATTTCCTTACGGGTTAATCTATCTGAAATGAAGAATTTTATGACCGCACAATATTCAAGTTTGTCCTTTTTAACGAAAAAAAATTTGTGTAAACAAACTACTTGAGAGAACAATTTGAAACTTGTCATATAAACTAATGACACATGCACCAAGACAGGAAACACAAATTTTTAAGGCCGAGAACTTTTCACCTTGCCCTTGTATTTGACTTATTTCAAACAGATTTTTCTTGTCTATTAATGCTTTTTTAAAAAAAGGAATACAAGATCTATTTTTATTTTATTTTATTTTTTAATTTGTTAAAATATTTTTAGCAGAAAGATTTAAAGATAGCTGAACTTTCAGGAATGAATGGAGAAATAAATTAGTATTTATCAACAAAAAATCTTTTAAAAATATTGCACATGTATAACAAACAATTTTATGAATAAAAATAATAGTTTTAATAAAAATAATTCGTTAAATCCTCAAAAAAACTTTGGTTGTGCAAGTAAGAATATATCCTAAATGCAGGACACTTAAGTAGTACACCAAGCAGCAAAAAGAGTAACTATACCTTGCACGATGTTTCTATTGTTCAAGTTCACGTCTGGACAGCTGCTATTAGATCGCAGGAAAATATGTTCCATATAACCAAAATTGGCAGTTTCATGATATTGTGTAGTGGCACCTTCTATTGACACTTTCCAAGACTAAACACTACAAATGCAATTTACATTATAATATTGGGAGCAGACTATAACAAAAATATGTCATGACAGATAACACTGCTCTGCAAAAAAAAAAAAGATCGAGATCTGATATTATTCTTGCCGATTCCTATGTAAAATGACCTCCTGAATCCGAATATGACTCCCATTTTGCCCAGTCACCCACTGTTTTCTAGATACACCATCCCTCCCTCAATTTCTTTCCCTGTTCGATAATTTTATGACCATGAATTTGATTTGAAGAATGAAAAATAATTAATTCAACACCTAAAAACAAAAATATATAAAGTTTAAAAAATAATGTTAATAACAGATTAAAAATATATAAGATATGTAATGCATAATTCAGGGGTGAAAGCAATCAAATAGGAAAATATAGGAATTTCTTCATACAAATATAAGAACATAATTTTAAGGGAAGATTGAGAGCTTTCTCTAACATTATTTTGTAATCTTGTAATGATTAAACACCTTAATCTAATCTCATCTAATTTAACAGATGAACATATTTTCATATTTATTATCTCTTATCTGTCTGGTTCTCCTACCAGATTACGTCATTGAACATCAGTTCACATAATATATATATATGTATTTTTTTTAATAATGACATGTTTTTTACATCACAATGTTTAAAAATATCAAAAAGGAAAAACAAACAAAATCATAATTTAATATTAACCAACGTATTTAACATATAATTGGTTGAATACATTTTAAGGCTGCTGTCAGTGCCTATTTAATGAATTGGGCACAATAAAAATAAAATAAAATAAAAAGTAAAAGAATAAGTGAAAATATAAAATGGTAATAGAATTATCAATTCTTTTAATGATTGCATGAAAAATTTTTCTTGTTTCGAATGATATTTTTAAGCTCCAAGTAACAATGTTTACATTAGGATATATCATTAAATTATCTTCATTATTTCAATCATCTGAAGCTACGGGTAAAAATGTGCTTTCTTTTTCATCATATTTTCTGTTAAATTACCCTTTGAAAAAATTCTTTTATGCCTTCCATACCATAGATAAGGTTTTACTTATCAATAAATTATTGTAGCTATGAAGTCAAAGTCTTGAGTCCAGTGAATCATACTGGAATTGTCTGTGAAATTAAGTTGATTCTTATTACGAAAATACTGTATTGAATGACATTATTGGTAATGAATGCCTACATGCATTGTTTTTTTGGGAATATTTTGCACTTATAAATACACCCACAAATAACAGATTAAAAAAAAAAAAAAAAAAAAAAAAAAAATGAACATAATGATAAAAAAAATTAAATACTACAAAAACTTAATATTTTGTTTAAATTAAACACTGGAAATAAAATTAACTTGTGATTAAATTTTTTATTATCTTGTTATTTTCTCAAAATTATAATGTGTGCAATATGACAAATTATATTTTCAATTGCATTAGTAGAGTGAATGTCGAGAAGAAAAAACAATTATTTTTGCTATAAATGGTATTTTGGAAAGATACGAGAATTTAAACAGGATGCCTAGCTGGAAAAGTAGAAAACAAGAAGAAATTAAAATTAAATAGCAGAATATAGGAAAAATAGGAAAATTTTTATAAAATTATAGGAAAAATATAAAGAATTATCAAATGCAGGAAAATATAGAACGTTCTCCCTGATTTTTTTTTTCTTTAATATATAGGAAATATAGAAGACTTTGAGCCCTGATAATTTCAGTAGCAAATTCCCCCCCCCCCCCCCAAAAAAAAAAAAATCCCTTGTCGCAAATGTCCCTGTTTTAGAATTTTCTAACTCTGTAGCCCCTTTAAAAGACATTTAACAGTTTAAATATTCCTCTCCCTCCTATAAATCAAATTTATATCCATAAAATCACCAAAAAATTATAAAAGTAGGGGACAATTCCTACAAAACGGCGGATGATAGGGCAAAATGGGCATCATATTCGGATTCAGGAGGTCATTTTACATAAGAATATACTGAAATGGTGTCAGAGGCAAATTTCATGCCGAGCAGTGTAATTGCATTATATTTACATTTAAAAACCACCTAACGAAAAAAATAAAATAAATATTTTCATTCTTTGAATCTGCTGTAATATAGAAATATAACAGTATATTTAGAATTTGAAAAAAAATGATCTTTGAACATACATGCCTACCAAATAAATGAACAAATACTACTTTTATCCCTTTAAGCATCAAGTCCATCTTTTACGTCATGCATAGCCAAAATAAAAGGCTGGTGTGAATAAATTTTGAAATAAATATAGCTTTTTTTTTTTTCAGAAAAATACAATTAATATATATCTGTAATATACAGTATCGATTTCATACATTTATGCTGTGTATCGTATTAATTTTGTGAATCATTAAAGAGATATACTGAAAAACATCTAACGCTTGCCTGTTCAAAAATAAAATTTTTGAACAGGATTTTATTATGTCTTCCTCTATTTATTATGAACGTATAATTATTTTATTTGTTTCCCCTTTTACTTTTGAAATTATTACATATAAAATTATATAAATCATTTTTTTTTGCAGAGCAGCTTTTTTATTTATTTATTTATTTTTTTTTTCTTAATGCTTTTTTAGTGTAAATTATTCAAGTCTAAATACTTTGCTTAAATAATTTATGAATAAGTACCCCCCCCTTTTTTTTTTTTTTAACTGGCTCTTAATAATAATAATAATAAAACTTTTTTAAAAGCAGTTTCCCTAAATCAACAATTTTGCGACCGATTGGCGAAATACGTGATCATCTGACCATTAATGGATAAAATTAGACTTTTTCAATGCTCATTCCTAAAATTTATTATGGTTGCTACTAACTGTTGAAATACGCAAATTATTTTATGGCAATCATCGAAACACTGAGTCATTTTACCACTGATTAATAAAATTCATGCTTTGATCAAAGCAGATTCCCAAAATACGAGGTATTTTTGTGACTGATCGCCGTAATGCGCGATCATTTAAAAGTGACTTAAAATCAATACTATTTTTCAAAGCAAATTCCCAAAATATGTAATTTTGTGATCTACTGTTGAATATGTGATTATTTGGCTGCTAACTGATAAAATTAGTACATTTTTTCAAAGTAGATTCCTGAAATATGTGATAATTTTGCAACTGATCACGGAAATAAATGATTCACCGAGAACTGATAAAATAGGCTTTTTTTTTTTTTTTTTTCCCAAAGCAGACTCCCGAAATAAGTGATAATTGTGCAGCCGAGACTGCTAAAATACACGATCATTTCACAATTGATAAAATTCATGCTTTTTACAAAGCAGATTCCTGAAATATACAAAAAAATTGTGACTGACTCCATACACGATCATTTCCCGGTTTACTCATAAAATCCACACTTTTTATTTATATTTAAGCAAATTTCTGCAATGAAGAACCATTTCATTGCTAATTGTGAAAATTTGCATTTTTCTAAGTCTATTGCTGAAATAAACATTTATTTTGCTGTTTCTTTCTTTCTTTTATCCCCAGACATTTTTTTCCTTTAAATCATATTCCAAAAATAAACAACTAATTAGCCACTAAACACAGAAATTACAATCTCTATCTTTTTTTTCTTTTTCTTTTTTTTTTCAGCTAATATTTAATTTTCTTATATAAAAATTTTTTAAATAAACAATTTTAAAATGTATACTTTTATAAGAAATTTATTTTAATTTCGCCGATTTTTGTAAAAGCTCGTCGATTGTAGTTAAATGTACATTTCCAAAACTAATTTTTCCTAATTTGATCCTTGCAATTATTTCATTTGTTCTATCAGTGTAAACTTCTACCATATTTGAAAAAAATATATATAAACCTTTAAGTACGAAACAGTTTTGTACTGCTTATTATAATTTATTGTCCTTTTTTTCTTTTTTTGAGGGGGGTAGGCAGAGGCTTACACTCGCAGAATTTTTGTGCGAATCTCACCATCTTGTGAGAATGAACTTGTGAATTTCGGCTCTAAGCGAATTCGATGACTATTCAAAGAATTTCGTTTTTCAGAGAGACAAAAAAATGTACATAACGTAATTAGAACAATTAATAATTTTATTTTATGATCATGGAATCACAAAGTAATTTCTATCACACGCGTGCGATAGAAATTATCGAAAGAGAGAAAGGAAGGAGGTAAAAGAGTAAAATAGGCAGATTTGGAGAAAACTTTTATTGGCAGAATGTTCTAACCCCTGCATAGTATAAGATATTAGTACATTGTTTAAAATCTATTTAAATTTTGTTTCTATATAAAAGGATCAGCTTAAAAAGTTGGCTCTCACTGTTAAAATTTTAACGATTTTCAGCATTTAGTTGAGCATCAATTAAAAATTTTACGGTCGGCTAATTACCTGTAAAAACAGACATTTACGGACCAATTCCCCAATAATGGATCTAGTGGGAGCCCTGCATAAACTCCTTTCCCCTTCTAAAATGCTAAACGAAATCCGGTAAGAACTACTTTAGCCTTTCACTAAATGAATTTATTTCCAATTTTGAATGCACAGGAAAGATCGAGAAACTCTGTTTCTCTTGAGGCATTGCGAACTACACGCAACGCTGCAAAAGAAACTGACCGACGTCAACAAGTGGGGCAGTTCTTCAAGGACGTCATCACACAGAGCGGTTTTTCGATGACTCGTCTGCTACACGGGAATGGAAACGAAACTCGCGTATCGCAATCAGAAAAAGACGGAGATTTTTGTTAAGAATCCGGAGATCAAAATAAAGTAAAAAAATCTGGAGTCTTCAGCCAAAATCCAGAGACTTGGCAAGTCTGTTTTAAATCTTATTTTATGAATTTAACTACCAGAAAAATTGATATTCTGATATTAAAAATGAAAAAAAAAAACTGAAATCAGGTAAATTACCTGAGCACAATATCCCTCCTGTGTGTATACATCAAGGTATTAATTTTAAAATTATTCCTTAAAAAGCAGCACAAAATCAACAGCTTTTATCTTAAAATAGCAAGTCTAATGACCATATTACACATGAGATTTTTGTTCAACATTTAATGCAACATAATATTAGGGTGAACCTTTTTGAGAGGTGGTCAAAAAAGTTAGACAGAAAATGTGCTGACCTTGAATAAAGCTGTATTATATGCTCAATCAAAGTCTCTCGTATGATACAGCCATAATATCAAAACAAAAAAAAGCCTTATATATTAAAGAATAAAAAATAATTTTCTAAAATTAATCTGTTTTAAAGAACCGAGAGGCTATAAATTTTGAATTACAGCATATGAATTCCTTGTTCATAATGCAAGAATTGCAACAAGAATAAAATATTTAAACACTAAACTCACAAGGTGTGGTCTTTTTCGAGAGCCTTTTCTGTAGTTTCTCCTGATTCTTCCTGGGTTATATTAAAACTAAAATTAATGAAAAAAGAATAAATAAACATAAATGACAATTAATAATTTAAAAAGAAACAATGCATGCACTATAAAAGAAAGAACTTATTTTATCTATATAATCATTCTCTAAGAGGGTTATTTACATGCCAAATCAACCAAACCATTTCAATTTTCAACCTGACCACTTTGAATTTCAATGAAACTTCCAGGAATCATTCTCCTTGATGATATAAATGAGAATATACTTTAGGATTTTTTTTTTTTTTTTTTTTAATTTCACTACATTTTCATTTTATGAATTTTTTTAATTTTGAAAAATTAGCATTTTTTCAGCTTATGTGAACACAATCTCAAAATTTTCAAGTTCTATAAGGAATATAGAAAAGTTTCTGATCCCTCATTTCAAAAGAGAATTTTATAAGGTGTAATTTGAGACACAACTTGATTATGTGAGGTATAATTAAATTTTTTTTAATAAAATTTTAAAATTTAAATTATTATTATTATTTTTTTTTTAAAGATAGTGCGCTTTAAAAAGTTTGAATATATATATATATATATGTTTTTTGTAATACTAGAAGCTCTAAACTTGAACTTTTTAGAGTGGGATCTCAATGGAATCAGGAGTTATGACAAAAATTTAAAAACATTGTGCACATGTAAAAATGTATTACAATTACCATATAGTGTGCATATATAGTAAATCACTTAATTTTTAAAGTTTAAACAGTTAGTATTGAATACTAAAGAATAATCAAATAAGACAAATTGATGTGTAATATAATTATGTTTGATAAAAAATAAATATTTATTTATAAAAATTCATGATATTAAAAATTTAATTATTTAAATTTTTTCTTATTTTATTTGTCTTTATGACTTTCTTCTATATAGTACATAAGAAAGTACTAGATTTGTGAAACTTTTTGACCTCTAATCTTCAATGGATTTAGACGTTCTGAGATATCTTAAATATGATATGACTATTTTTAAAAAATGTGCTGTGTGTGCATTTAACAAGAATATATATATATATATATATAATAAATAATAATTATTTTCTAAGATATTGCCTGTAAGGCACAAAACTGGCTTTCTTTTGACACTTATTATTATATTTTCTGTAATAAAAATTGTCTGCACCCACCATGAAAAATAACTTTGATAAAAGATAAATAATAATTTTAATAAACAATTTGTACTGTGAAAATTTGTATATGAAAATACAGAAGAAAGTCTTGTGATGGCCACAATATAATAATTTATTTAATTTGTTCATGTTCTTGCAGACCTGTGACTTATGCTCACTCTACTGGAAATTTTGTTCAGAAATTTTTATAAATAACAATTTTTTTAATTTGATTTATTTATAGTTTTAAATTATTTATTAGCATAATTATGTTGTATATGAAAATTGCTTTATTTTTGACTAAACATTGGGGGAAAAAAAATCAGCCTTCCACTCCAAGATTTTCTGAAATAAACATTGGCATTTAATGCAGAATATGCAAACTTAAAAATTAGGTCTTTTAATATGTAAGCATAATAGGGTAAGTGCTCCAGTGATTGACACTTTCAGAGCAATTTCTGATGTTTTTAATGTTTTAGTCATCAAACTATTTTTTAGAAATCTTAAGTTAATAATATATTAACTTAATAGCATGAAAGACTTTCAGAATCACATATATGTTCAAATATATGCATTTGATAATTATTTTTTATGAATTTTTATTTTACACCCACTCATTGTTCCAGTATTTGACACTGCCAGTTTTTTATTTTACCTGTTATTAGCATCCTATGCTCCAGTGTTTGACACTGCTAGTTTTTCATTTTACCAGTTATTGGCACACTATGCTTCAGTGTTTGAAATACAATGTTAAAACTCCTATATGTAAAACATATGCTTTTATTTTTTTTTCTTATTTATTAATTATTTCGGGAAAGATGTCAATTACTGGAACACCTACCCTATGTGATAATTATTATACATTACTACATGTACAGAAACATTAAACTTCTGATCGTATTGTGATCCCACTCTAAAAAGTTCAGGTTATATAGATTTAAGAATTTAAAAAACATACTTTTTTTTAATTTTATCTATCATAATCAAGTTATATATAAAATTAAACCTTATATATATATATATATATATATATTATTAAGGGGGTCAGAAATTTCTCTATCCCTTATAGAAATTGAGAAAATATTTATTTAAGCTAAAATATGCTGATTTTTCAAATATATATATATATACACCGTAAAATCCCGAAAGTAACCCCCCCCCTTTTTTTGAAAAACAAAACAGACAAATTTCAGGTGTGTGTGTGTGTGTGGGGGGGGGGGGGGTTATAATCAAGATTCTTTAAAAAAAATGAAGAAAAGGGAGGGGAGGTTATATTCGATGGAGGGGGTACTTTTGGGATTTTATGGTACATACTTAAAAGGAAATATTAAAGGTAATTTCTTACATTAAAGGTAAAAAAAAAACTGTGTAATGATTTCATTGATAACATGCATCCGACACTTTATGAAAAATTAGTCAAATTAGAAATAATATATAAATATTAAAACTTAATTCAATGCCAGACTTAACTTGCAATGCTGACATACCGTAAATGCGCCCGAAGATTGGATGTAGCTTTGTTGGATGGACAAAAAGAAAAGGGGGGGGGGTTACTTTCAGGATAACAGAGACATTTCACTTTCAGTGAGAAAAGGGGGGGATATTTGATTGGGGGGGGGGGGGGGGTACTTTCGGGATTTTACGGTACATAAAAAGAAATAAAAAATTTCTAAAAGTATATCCTTATTTATATCATCAATTCCTGAAAGTTTCACTGAAATGTGAAATGGTCAGGTTGGATGACAGGTTGATTTGGCACGGAATGATCCAATACAGTAATTTACAAAATTACATATTTAAAACATTTAATCATCCTCTTAAAAAAGAATCAAAACATCACAAGTTATCCACTTTGACAATTTTTTGAAAATTCCAATATCTTTATTAAAAATAAATAAATAAATAAATAAAATGCACTATTATATAAGAATATGTACCTGCGAATTTCATTCATTTTTGATAAAGAAATGGTCCCAAAAGTTTACCATAATTAGGCAATAAAAGATGTAAATATCACTATGAATAAATGAACTTATTGTTATTTTACTTATGGTAAAAACATTTGACAAAAAAAAAAAACATAATTCTACATGTATTGATCTTAATAGTATGTACAGTCAGCAAAAAAAAAAAAGAATGCCACCCCCCACCTAATTTTGCCATAAGATGTCGTAGAAACATGTGGTTGGTACTAATCAATTTGTAATAACGTCTAGTTTAGGTATAATTTTTATTAAAATCACACAATCAACTGATTGGAAGAAAGTCATATTTATTGAAATTTAATTTTTCCGACTGAGTGAAAATAATGACTGGAACGGGAGTCGAACCCCAGATCTTTGACTTACAAGGTCAAGGTTCTACCAATTGAGCTATCCAGGCCGACAACCAGTCAGCATTACTCACTCAGACAACCTTTAGGCAGAAACATCTGGTCTATCATGTAGATAACTCGACAGAAATAAGCCGCAGGTAATGGAAAACACCATTAAACAATGGGAGAAATAAATACAATTTTTATTAAAATCACACAATTAACTGATTGGAAGAAAGTCATATTTATTTAAATTTAATTTTTCCGACTGAGTGAAAATAATGACTGGACCGGGAGTCGAACCCCAGATATTTGCCTAAAGATTGTCTGAGTGAGTAATGCTGACCGGTTGTCAGCCTGGATAGCTCAATTGGTAGAGCCTTGACCTTGTAAGTCAAAGATCCGGGGTTCGACTCCCGTTCCAGTCATTATTTTCACTCAGTCGGAAAAATTAAATTTCAATAAATATGACTTTCTTCCAATCAGTTGATTGTGTGATTTTAATAAAAATTGTACCTAAACTAGACGTTATTACAAATTGATTGGTACTTACTTTTGTAATAATAAAGTATCTTCATAATAAATAATAACCAATTTCCAAATGTATGTTACAGATCACACACAACAAATACAAATGCTGTAAAATTAGTTCTTCCTTCTAGTACTAGATGGAATTCCTTATCAGATGCATTAGACATTTACCTTAAAAGTTAGCCCACTTTACTGAAAATTTGTGAAGAAAATAGAAATATAATTGATAAAAACATTCAGAAGCTCGTGTCTAATTTTAATCTAAAAAGAAATGCTGAAGATATGTTTGAACAATTAAAGCCTATTGCAGTTGCCCTTGATAGCATTCAAAGTAATAATTGTTCCATTACTGATGCTGTTTATATTTGGAAAGATGTTAAAAAAAACATTGAAAGAAAAAAAAGTAAGTAAAGAACTGCTACAGCATTTAGATTCTAGGTACAAAATGGCTCTTACACCTGCACACTTTTTAGCATATATGCTTGATTCACGATACAGTCAGGCTCAGGGCGAAGGTGAACTGTCAGAGCAAAAAAAAAAGGATGCATTAAATTTTGCAAAACAAAAATATTCATGTAACTCAATGACTACATTGATAATAAAATTTAATGCCAAAACTTCACCTTTTGAACAACATTTTTTTGAGGAAAATATAGTAAAAGAAGTCACCTCATATGAATGGTGGAAAAGTCAGAAAGTTATAATCGATAAGTTTAACAATGAAGTCGTTGGTGAAGTTGAACAACGTCTGACAGCAAAAGCATCCTCTGCAAGTGTTGAAAGAATATTTTCAACATTTGGATTAGTACAGACAAAATTACGAAATAACCTAGGACTGGAAAAGGCTTCAAAACTAGTTTTTTTATTTAAAGCTTTTTCTACTTAAAAAGAAATACATGGTGTTACTTTTATAAAATTGTTTTTACATTTTATAAATATATTTAATCAGGAAAAATAAAGTTTGTATTTAAAAAAAAAAAAAAAATAATAGTGATAATTTCTAAGCCATTATTGCTGATTTGTATAAGTGTTATCATTGCTAAATCTGGTAAGTGATTGATTTTTTGACATGTAAAGTAAAATATATATATAGTAAGAGACTTGTAATCATTTGTTGATATTACTGATACTGTAAATCAACACACATTATTTTTAATATATTTTTCATTTTTGCTTATTTTTTATTGATTTAGTAAAATATACTTTTGTTAAAACTCAACCCGCATAATAATTATTTCTTTAATAATTTGCTAAAAGGTCTGTATAAGTATAGTATAGTATAATATATGTTAATAGTTAAGTTTCTGAAAAAATAAAAACTATATTTCTAAGGTAATTAAAATTCAAGGTTTTATACTTAGTTATTTAATTAATTATCAAGAAATTAATTACTAACAACCCCAGTGGCAGCGACACGCCGACATAGTTGCAGACACACACAAAAAAAAAAATGCTTGCAGACAGTTTTTGTCTGCACTAATAAAAAAATAGTCCATGACTTTCAGACACTCTTTGTCTGTACTAAAAAAAAAAATTGCCCACAACTTTCGAACAGTCTTTGTCTGCAGTCGTGCAGTCATAAAAAACTGTCTGCAATTTACGGACATTTTTTGCCCACGACAATACGCTACCAATGTATGACACCTTAGACACTCTCTGTAGGAACTCTAGAACCCCCATATAGGTGCCTTGGTAGGAAACACAAAACAGTGCTTGACAACGGCGACCTAGGGACACTAGATCTCCCTTGATAGGCAGCGTTATGCAGTTTTCTTTTCTCCTGTTACCTGTTATGAGATATTACGGGAATGTAGAAAAGTGCTAATTTCATTTAAAACTGCTCCAAAACTTCTCCTCCACTTCAAATTTCACTTATAAAAATTTCTGTATCAAAACTAAAACTTTTATTATTTATAATTATTTATATTGTGTTGTGTCAAACATTGCTGTAAATATTTAATTAAATGAGTTTAACTTATTATTTTATAATTGTTTATACTATATTGTTCTGTAGTAATATTGTATTTGTGTATTGTTGCACGAGATCACACCGCTGTTGTTAATCTCCCCCCCCCCCCCCCTCCCAAGATTGCCGCTATCAGCTTTCAGGCTGTTTGAGTGTAAGCCATTTTCACCCCTGATTACATCAAATTTTGCAGACAGATTATGAAATTTTAAAAGCCTGTCGCAGACAGCTACAAAACGTTCTGTCACTGAGCTAATAACATTTATTCACAATTAATGATCTAAAATTTTCATGATTTTCCAAAAGTCAAATTGTTTTTCCTACAAATGCTATTTAAACCAAAAATAAACCAGTTTAAACAAAAAAAAAAAAAAAAAAACGGGGTCTTTTCCAACCCTGTGGTGTACGGATATTTTTTGGCATTTGAACAGTCGCTAATAGATCACAGGAAATCCTGCAAATACAAAATAAACAGAACTTTCAATAGAACAATGTATGTGTTAATTTTCAAAACTTCAGGAATGCTAGTCTGATAGTGCAAGAAGTATCAGCAATTCATAAAATGTGTAAAATTTGCATCTACAAATAAAATAAATTGACAATATAGAACAAGTACAATAATCTAAAGACATAATATAAATTACACTTGTATTTTTAAGCCTGGCATTTCTATGTTAAATTAATCTGTACTGCTTTAAACAATTTACAGCACTTGTTGCTGTACTACACTGTTTCTGCTATTTAAACAGGACACAGAAACAAAATGGTATGAAATAGAAAAAAGTGTGATTACCTAAAAAACTATATTCTTTCAAAGCTGGACTTCCTTGAGATTTTAGAGACCTCTTCAGAAGAAAGACTCTGGAAAGAAAGAAAAAGTATATCACCATCGACATCTATTTGGCTACAAATTCATAATTTTTAACTGAAATTTTCATAACAAACTGTATTTTATGATGATTTGGTTTGTTTCTGTGATGTTGTTTCTGAATAAATCATTTATTTTTTATGTATTTAGTAGGGGTTTTTTTTTCATCAAAATACACGCCCTCTTACATGTAAAAAAAAAAGATTTGTAAAACGGAACACAGTACAAAAATTGCCACTATCGTGAATGTTTGAAAAACATGCCAAAAAGACATCTAAACTAGTTTCTCACTGAATACTCTTGGTGGGGATCTCTAAGTTTCTGAATCTATATACATGTAGGTTTCAGAAAAAAAACATGGAAAACTCTGAACGGCCAAGGCCAATGAGCTCAAACTAGAAACATTTAGAAAGCATTTCCCAAGTTTATAACATCATTTTTCAATTTTTGGGGCAATATTTGTAGTTGTCCCTGATTTTTTTTTTTTTTTTGCTAATTTCAAATCCCTTGAAAATTCCAGATTTTCTCTGATCAGTGGGGACACTGCATTAGATATAGGGTGTTAATAATTAAACTGACAGTGCATACAGTGTTCTGTAGTGCAATCTAATTACAAGAATGGCTCCAAAGTTTGTAGGAAGACAATTTCTGCCTAAAGGTTGTCTGAGTGAGTAATGCTGACCGGGGTGTGAGCCTGGATAGCTCAATTGGTAGAGCCTTGACCTTGTAAGTCAAAGATCCAGGGTTCGAGTCCCGGTCCAGGCATTATTTTCAGTCAGTCGGAAAAATAAAATTTCAATAAAAAGTTTGTAGGAAGGTTTAACAGGACAAAGGATTCAAAAAAAAAAAAAAAAATTCTAAAAGTCACTATTAGGTGAATACGTGGGTGGTGGGTGCAGTGCAATAGAAAAGACAGTTTTAAATACAGATGCAACAGATGTCAGTTTGGCCGGATGCTGGACATTCGGCCTAATCTTAAGCCAGATATCTGGTCATTCAGCCGTAATATGTTTATTTTATTTTACCACTTCCCTCCACCTCAGATTAAACATTTTTTTAAAGTTATTACTTCCATATAAATAATTAAAAACCTATTATTTTAATTTCTTATGTTATAGAAAACTAATACATGTTTAATTTGAATAATACAATTTTAATACAGTTAATGTTCATTTATAGTTAAAGACTTTTCAGAAGCAGGTATTGCAATGTTAGATATATGTTATTTAGCATATTAGTTGTAATACACCTAATTATATTAAACTATTAATTTATAATTAATCTAATATTTATCTTAGAAATAAAAATTGGTTTGATTCTAACATTAAAATAGTGTTAATTAGTAAGTGATTAAGCTATATTTTATTTTAGCGTATGCTTATTCAAAATAAATATTCTTAATGACAATAACTGATAAGATAAAAAAATTTAAATTATAAAAATAAGTTGCAATGCTTTATCCCTTTTTTTTTTTTTTCTTTAAAGTTTTTTAATTGTTGAAATGGTTATAGAAGAAAATTTTATTAGATTTATAATTATGTTGTTACTAAAATTAAAATAAAATTATTATAAAGTTTTAAAACTGAACAATTTAATTAGTTAAATATCGATTCTGGACAACATTTATGTCCACTGTTAAACAAAAATATCGTCCGGTTTTACAGGAAAAGGAAAATTTAACCAATTATAGAAGATAAACATGCTTTTATTATATTTATAATTGTAGTTACTTTTTATGTTTAATACTATATTTTAGAAAATAAGAGTGGCCACGGTAGCCTGATCGGTAAGAGCAGCGAGTTCGTGATCGAAAGATTGCGGGTTCGGTCCTCGAGCCGGCCGAAGACCGTCGTGTATGCTAATGGCGACTGGTGCACGTTAAATTCCGTCGTGGTCGCAAAGTCCTCCAAGTTCCCATCAAAAATTATACCTCTGGGGGTACCGGAACATGGGTTTAAACTCAGCCATGTCCCGGATCAAAATTCCGAGTTCCTGCTGGTGCTGCCATCTATCGCCAGCTTCTGGAGCTAAGACGTACTTCCTCCCTAATGGGCGCTCCTCTGTTAAACGGAATGACGCACCCCTCCTGCCTTAAACACGGTTAGTTCCACTACCGGGGCTCGGAATTTCCGAGTGGCATAAGAAACAACAACAACAACAACAGAAAATAAGAGTTTTTTCTTAACCTTTATCTGCTGCATTATGAAGCAGACACAAACTGTGTTTGAAACATATATTTTTAGTTACTAAAGAGCATTAATGAAAGGTATGTACGTTAAAAATTATTCACCTGAGAGGCATTTGTGTTCATTTTATTGTAAG